>CM060561.1:28993784-29593784 GCA_030625065.1 Alectoris magna
TTTTTTTTTTTTTTTACAATAATCTTGGCAAAATTAACTAGACCAATCCAGTTACCAGAGGAGCTATTGAAGACTGTTGACTTTAATATAGCTTGGATCTTTCGTCTGTTAACACAGTGTGAAAACTTCCATACCAACCCGAATCAAATGCCTTTGTAGCCTCTAACTAGCTTCTGATGCCAGCTGGGAATGTCTGCAGTTCAAGAAAAGAGCAGGTAGAGAGTAGGACCATAGGGATGTAGCTCAATTCAGGTTGGAAAGGGCCTCAGGAAGTCTCTGATGCAACCTGCTGCCCAAAGCAAAGCCAGACCAAGAGACCAGGCTGCTCAGGGCTCCCCAGCTTCTGGCAATCACTGGTTGAGAGGTTTCTTAAGAAGCACCTAGAATGCTGTGTCTGATGTTCTGTACCCATGAACTCACCTAGAGCTATTAATTCTATATCTCTCAGTTACCAAGAGCAGCTGCTTCAGAGCCAGCCTGACCAGAACCAGAGCAACAGATCTCAGGATACAAGGGGGTTTTGAAGCTTTCCTTTGCTGGGGAAATACTGAGAAAGTGCTGTGACCCTACAATAACTAGCTCTGACAAGAGAGGCTGATGTGACTGGGCTCTGCAAGGGCAAGCAGAGACCACACCCACTTGCCTATAAGAAGTCTCAGGGAAGGCAGCATCACTACCCAGCAAGCACAGAGAGAGTAAACAGAATGTGGGCATCACTTGTGGCATCCTGCAGTAGCTGGAGCAACAGCTCACAGCAGGGCACTGAGGTTCTGCCAGCTGCAGAAGCAAGAGGCGCACATTCCAAGTGACCCTCAGGTCAGCACGGTGGACGCCTGACACCAAGCTAAGGCTGTAGCTCTGGCAGAGGAGTGTGCACTATCCAATATGGACAGACCAATGCCTCCACCCTGACAGAGCTGCTGACAGAAGAAGCAGCAGTGCAGATCCTGGTCTGCAGGAAGTGTATGGACACTGCTCCTGTAGAGGTGGTGGGTGATGAGCTCCTTGCATAAGATGTGCCCAGGTGGAGGACCTCCTGCAAGTGGTGACTGAGCTGTGGGAGACAGGCAAAAGGGAGGCAGAAGTTCCTGCGTCTGGGTAGGGGCAATCCCAAGCACAAATACAGGCTGGGCCAAGAATGGCCTGAGAGCAGCCCTGAGGAGAAGGATTTGGAGGTGTTGGTTGATGAAAGACTCAGCATAAGCCAGCCGTGTGTGCTTGCAGCCCAGGCCAACCATATCCTGGGTTGCATCAGGAGAAGCCTGGGCACAGATTGAGGGAGGTGATTGTGCCCCTCTATTCTGCTCTTGTAAGAACCCACCTGGAGGACTGCATCCCATTCTGAGGACCTCAACACAAGAATGACATCAAGCTGTTGGAGCAGATCCAGAAGAGGGCCATGAAGATGATCAGAGGGCTTTATCACCTCACCTATGGGGACAGTCTGAGAGAGCTGGGGCTCTTCAGCCTGAAGAGGGCTCCAAGGGGACCAGCCTTCCAATACCTGAAGAGAGCCTACAGGAAAGCTGGGGAGGGATTTTTTTATAAGGGTATGTAGTGACAGAACAAGGGGAAATGGCTTTAAACTGGAAGAAGGTAGATATACATTAGATATTAGGAAGAAATTCTTTACTGTGAGCATGGTGAAACACTGGAACAGGTTGTGAATGCCCGCTCTCTGGAGGTCTTTATGGCCAGGCTGGATGTGGCTTTGAGCAACCTGGAGGTGTCCCTGCTTTTAGCAGGTGGGTTGGAACTAGATGATCTTAAAGGTCCCTTCCGACTCGAACCATTCTATGATTTATGATTCTATGATGTGTTGACTTCATTAAGATCCAGCCACAATGAGTTCCAGAATTTAATAGTACCCTGTATCATTTTTGCTTTACCTTACACCTGCTCATTATCCTTTAAGAACTGGTGAATAATTTTTTTTCTAGCACTGAATCTAGCATAGTCCCCTTCTTTTACACTGATAATAAAATGAAAATATATCTTTACACTCTTCTTACTTTAATACATCAGGTTAAAATGTGATTCTTATGACATTAAAAATAATGGAGCACACACAAGTTGTTTCTAAAGGCTTTAGCTAGAATGAGTTTTGGCTTCACTCAAGAAAAAAAAAATCTACAAAGCAGAGCTTATTCAAAACTGTGCAAGCTGTGAAAAATCAATTTTCCATGGCAGCTTTGGCCTTGTGCAAAAGCTTAGTGGTTTTAACAGTGAACCAAGCCTTTTGTTTTATGATTTGTACTGCTTATAAATTGTGAGGATTGAGCTACTAATTTACAAAGAATAAACAAATCTTATGTGACAGTTTGATCACCTAATTAATGTCTCAAGTCAAAAGTTTTATTGTATTTTGTTGCATTTGTGGGATTCTGAACATTAACACCTGAGCAGGAACATGTAGTAAAATGTATCGTGAATTTATCAAATGTCAAAACCCATGACATCACTTAAAACTATGTTTCTACAATGGAATGATATTTGAATAATTGCTACATTGTAAAACTGCAGCCCTGTGGGGGCTAATGGGATACTGCATTTCAGTATAATTCCCGAGGACTGCTCCCAAAGCATTAATTAGGAAAATTACCACTAGCTTTGTCAGGATGAGATTGGGTCCAATTTCTTGGAATAACAATCTGATTTTGCTATGAACGCTTGTGCCATAAATCCTCTGTGCCTCAGGGTGCCAACTTTCAAGCCAAAGTATTGTACATTGTGAACGAATCAGTTCTGCAGGCAGCTGATATTAAGACAAAGAGTCAAGATCGTGAGCATGTATTATTTGCCTAGCATGAGTGAAGCTGTCTCTGCCATCTACAGAAGAACTAGGAACAGACACAGCCCCAGCAGGCACGCATGAGTGAGCAAGAAGAGGCAGCAGGGGCCAGTGAGAAGGACAGACCTGGCTACACAGCAGTTCATGTACTGCAGCAGAAGAGCATGCTTGCCAACTCCCAGGACTTCACTGATCCCCAGTAGGAAGTGGAGGTAGTGGCCTCCTTGGCCAAAGCTTGCAGAGCTGTTCTCTTAAGAATTTTGGCTAAGAAATATTCCAGCAGCAGCATCCCTAATAGTGAGCTGAGTGTCCCAAGATAGATGCTAGGCTCAGATTTCACAGGTCTCCTGTGTTAGTTTCCCATATCTTATTAAATAGCTATAAAGTTGTACGTTACAAATATGATTAGCTGCAGTTAGCAAACATAATTCCCTAGATTTACTCTGTGGAAGTACTGAAGATTATAATTTACAGGGATATTTTGCATTTAGGTTGGAGCACTGTGATACCAAAGTTGTGGACTTTCACACTTGTTACTGAATCTGAAAGGTAGACTATCATTGGCTTTTATTTCAATCAATATTCTTGAAAGCTTGTCTCAAATTTAGAAAACTCTGGAATTTGTGCCTGAAGATCTTTACTTGGTATCAAAGCAAACCCAAATGAAATTCCAGGTTTCCCCTTGTGCATCTCTTTGAAATCCAGTATTCAACTGAAACCTCCAGCAGATACTTTGGAAATTCTGCAGTGTGAAAGCAACGGGAGTGACCCACATTCTATAACAGAAATAGTAGTCTACTAAGATCATCATAGCCTCACGTGAAGGATATGATATCTGTCAGAAGAGTTAGCAGCAATCTATATTTTTCAGAAATAGACATTCAGGTACCAATCCTGCTCCATTAATTGTAGTGGAGCAGCCTGCTTCACTGTGGCTCATTCTGCAGTTTGTCTCAGAGTAGCATTTATGCATGAGAGAAATATAGGGGGAAAAAAAAAAAAAGACAACCTTTTAAGGCTGCAACTGTCTGTATTTACTCTTTATATCTCTAGACCTGCATTGCGTAATTATTTTTATAGAATAAAAGTAGATTACATCTTTACACACTTGTATAACATTAGCAGTGAAGTATAATACAAATATTTGGTTCAGTTAGTGTTTTGTCTCAGATGGATTTGAATTTAATGTGGAAGAACTCGTGTGTTTATTTAAACATTTTCCATGCTTTTTTTCCCCGAGATTGTAAGTGAAAGTGTTCATCCCATCCACCTAGCAATGATTGCTACAGTGTGGTCAGAAATGGCAGAAATAATTGTGGGCCTGTTACCATGGCATGCCCTGCTTCAGCTGCTAGAGTAATAAGCACAATTCAAGTAAACCATTATGTAAATGTCCTTGAGGAAACATCAAGGGGTGAAAACATCAAGAGCTGTAAGGACAGGACCCGCTTATTAAAAAATTAAGGTCGACAAAGCCATTGAGCTCTGCAAAGAGAAAGAGAAATGATTTAAGGGTAGTTTTACATGAGGAAAAAAACCTGTAATGAGACCTTCATTTTAGCAGAGCCAGATATAAAAACAAACGAACAAAAAATGTACAGATTACGTTTTTATCCATGGAAGTTACTAATAATTTAAATTATTTCTTGGGGATTTTGAAGGTTTAACCATACCTGTCACTTTTATGTGTCAACATTTTCTTAGAGATGCATTATCTAAACAAATTAATTCAAAAGCATCTACAGCTGTGGAGAAGATGGTGTTACTTTATTCCATTACTCCCAGCTTGCTTGGTAATTGCAGGAGACACTCACAGTTTTAGGCTGCAGAAGCCTCCATGATAATATGTGCATTGATTTGTATGTGGCCAGTCTAAGTGCTGTTGTAATATAGGCGTGAGTACTTTATTCATTTAAAACCAGTTATGTTGAGAATGACATTTCCATATGCTCCTTAAATCAACAATAATTGTTGTTTGCTGCACCAGGGCTTCCTCCAGATTCTCTCTCCTCAAACTTTTGCCTGTTTGTTTGTCCACCACTGGTGTCTGGCTCTGAAGTCACAGGTTGGCTGACAGGGAAGAGGGATGGCAAAATGATCCCACTGTGCTGTGGTGGACCTCTTTCACTTTGTGCTGCCAGGATAAGGAGACACCACCCAGCAGCTTTCTCCAGCTCCCCATGGCAGGTCTATCCAGTGCAAGTGAGACTGATTTAGACACTCATGCTGGGACAGAAGTCAGGAACTGAAGGTCTGAAGTCCTCCTGTATCCTCCCTTTCTCCTTGATCAGTCCATGCCTGCGAGTGTTCCGTATTACTGCTAAAATTTGAGAGAAAATTTCAGTGTGTTGTTCTGTGCAGCACAGTGTGTAGAAAAGCTGTGTTTTCTATAAAGCACTGGGATATATATAGATATAATTATAATTTTAATAATTTATGACATGTTATCCAAATCTACTTCAGTGAATGTTTAGTGAGTGCATATGAAGCGTACTGTGTGTCCCATCTAGTAGAGAAAACTGGAATAGGGTGCATCAAAACCCCTTTGGGGAGGAGTCGAAGAAATGGCTTTTTTTAATTTAAAAAGCAGGATTGGAAGGCTGTGATCTGTCATCTCTGCTCCCAGTCTTCAAACTGGCAAAGTAATAACTCAGAAATCCAAAGGATCCTTGAATTTTGTCTATAGCAAAACATACATTATTAAAAATGTATTACTGTATTCCAGGTTATACTGCATGTTTGTCAATTTAAATTCGTTTATTTGGCATGATGAAAAGACTCCACTCGGGAGCTTTTATTTTCAGTATCATATTGATTTTGGTTGGGATAGGGTTAACTTTCTTCATAGAAGTTCATATAGTGCTATGTTTTAGATTTGTGATGATAGCAATGTTGATAACACACCAATGTTTTAGCTATTTCTGAGTAGTTCCTACACAGCAAGACCTTTGTCTTACTGTCCAATCAGTGAGGAGCTGCAGATGCACAAGAAGATGGGATGGGACTCTTCCAGGACAGCCAACCCAAGCAGTTGAAAGGGCTTTTTCATGCCACATGGCATCATGTTCAACAATAAAAGATAGGGGAATGAAAGAGGAAGGGAAGGCATTTAGAATGATGGTGTTTGTCTTCCAAAGAAACTGATAGTTCTGATAAGTCCTGCTTTCTTGGAAAAGGCTGAACATCTCCCTTCCAGTGGGAAGTAGTGAACACAAATCTTTATTATGCTTTCCTTGTGGACATAGCTTTTGTCGCTCCTAGACCATCTTTATCTCAACCCAGGAGTTTTCTCTCTCTTTCTGATTCTCTTCCTCACCCAGCTGAGAAGTGAATGAGTGGCTGTGTTGCACTTTGCTGCCTGCTGGGGTCAAATCTCAACAAATATAAAAACATCAGATCTTCCAGATAAGTATAAAGAAAATATTTCTGCACGACGAGGAAAGGGAAGTACTGGAATAATTACCTGGAAAAGCTGCTGAGTTTTGATCCTTAGTGACAACAGATTCTTTCCTGGGCAGGACCCTGAGCAACCTTTTTACTCAGGTTGGCCCTGCTTTGGGAGCTCTCCATGCTGACCTAAATACCTTCCAGCTTAAAATACTGTATGATTCATTAAGAAACTAGAGACTTTTTGTCATGAAGCTGCAGAATTGTTACTGGATTTCCTGCTAACAGCTCTGATATGTGATTTTTATTTTTACAGTCACTGAGTAGGTAAGTAAATGAAATGGCTTTTTAGAGACTTCTGTTATCTTCCACCATGCAGTTTTACATGAGAAATAATCATAGGAGCTCACTGGTGACTACAGCACTGACACCACTTGCCATAAATGTATGCCCATAGCGGGAAGCTCTGCAATAGGGATCATGTTGTTCCTACTTGCTGATAGGTATCCTTACTCAACGGATAGCAACTGCCATTCAGACAAAGCATTTTCTGTTTACTCTTGCTCAGATATATCCTTCAACTCTAGTTCCTAGTAAATGTTCTCACCAAAATGTGCAATATGTTATAATAACTATAGGAGCATCCATTTTTAACTTGTACAGGAGAAATGGATTCCAATGCCCATATGTTCGACCTTCAGCTAAAAAGATAACATAATAATAGTGACCGAATGTTCAGCCTCTTTAAATTAGTGACAGAAATGAGAGATGTGCATTAGTCCACAATTGGCTTGATGGTACCCAGCAGAATATTCTTCCCTTACAAGTTCTCTTTCATCTGACATGATTGCATTCCCTTTCTATTCTACGGGGACTCACCTCCAGACCTGCTGGGTTTAGAATTAGTCCCATTAGTCTGTCTGTTAGTCTATTCAGCAATGACAGCCTCTTTAAAATAGGTCCCTTTTATAGAGATTTTAAAGGTTTTCTGTTGCTTCCACTGAAGCCTGACAATTACTAAACCATCAGCAAATTAGCTCTGTTGCTCTTCAAATCCGCTTGCCAATCTCAGGTTTTTTCTTTCCATCTGAAGTATTTCAGGAATGACCTGTCTCGATCCACTTTCCCCATCTAATTCTCTTCAGACATAATGAGCATTCCTTATTTTGACAAGCACATTAGCCTTCATACATACTTCTGCAGAGCAATGAGCGCAAGTTAATTTCTCATAACTATATAGGAAAACACGAGGAAAGATGCTTATTTTTTTCCAAACAGCATAAAGAACTCAGGATTTTAGGTCCTCCTTGTGTCCTCGTTTGTCATTGGATGAGGAAGAAGGTGATAGGTATTAGCCTTCTTTTGGGGATCTGGAGGAAAATGTACAGCTGTGCTTCTCAAGAAACTCCATCATTTATATGCAGCGAATCTGTTGAGTTCATAATCCATTCATTTCCTTTTTTTTTCTTTTTTTTTTTTTTTTCTCCCTGTCTTTGATTCATTTTTTTGTGTTGAGATGGAATTAACAAAACCTCACAGAAATGTTGTGATGATTAATTAGAGATTGTTGACCAAAACCTCTCCATTTACCATGTGGACTGATAAACAGACATGCAGTACTTTCATGTTAACAGTAGATGTAAATGAGCATCCCAGATGAGAACCCCATCATAATTTTCAAATATTGGTAAGTGGGGTTAACAATATTTTGAATATATTTCTCCAGAAATTGTAATTAAAAAGAGAGAGAAAGGTATAACTTCAGAATAGTTAATTCTCCTATTTTTAATGAATAACTCTTGTTACTGCTAGCAGGCTTTAAGATTTATTCAGATTATTCAGATATAAAAATAGTCTTCTTCATCATATCTGACATGAAATTTTCCAATAACGTGGTCAGATGGAATGGAGTTTGTCAAATGGATGGAAAATACTTTATTGACACTTCTAGGGAACCAACTGTGTTCTAGAGGAAAAACTACACAACTTCTTTACACTTACTGCAAATCTTTGTATCGGTTAAGATGAGGTCATACCATTAATTTGGAGAGCTTAGTTGTCTCAGTAGCACTTGGTCTCGTGGGAGAAAGGTGCCTGCAAAGTGAGGGAAGAGAGATTTCTTTTGTAGCCAATTGCAATAAATTTTTTATGGTTTATTTGTTCACACAGAGGATTGTGATCCTTTGTTAAGATATAACATCATAGGCTATTATCTTTCTGCACTAAAAGGCGTTTTTATGCCTTTTCTCCAGGCTTTCTTCTGATTCCAAAGAATTTGTATTGAACTTTCAGACACAGTTACGTTCCAGCACTAGGTACAAGGTGCATCTTGTAACAACTGCTAACAGTTGATGGAACATTGCCACAGCATGACCACATTTCTTTTGATTTAGGCATATGCTGAAGAAGCATTTTGGCTTGGAGGAACAAAATGTTTCATTATTTAGATCGCATGCATCAGATCTGTGCACACTCCACAGTCACTCTGCTTAATCAGTTGAGTATGTTGCTGTTTTGAGTCACATTAGAAAGCAAAAGGAATTCCTTCAAAAATTACATTTCTGGGAGAGGAACAGTAATTAATTTGATCAGCGGCCAAATAAATATGTTTTCAACTTTAAATTGAATGCTGTACAGTACTTTGGTGTCTCCAGAACCCTGAGAAAAAGAATATTTTTATAATTAAATGTTATTGTCTTATTTCTAATGTTTCATTTTAAAGTCTCAACTCTAACAAAAAAAAATCACCAGTGAATAAATCTCATTAGAAGTAATCCATCTTCCTGTGTATCCTTTTTGTCATATAATCTTGTCACCTTTTCTCCTAGACTTAACATCAACCATTTGCTGATAGGATCCATTTCCTAAATAATTTTAAATCAACCACCCCATCTGTGCTATGCCATCCACACTACTTTAAGACAGAAAACATATTTCATGATAACAGCTCAAGTGGGAAACTGCTATGAAAACATTAAGATCAAGTTTCTATTTGCAGTTGTAATGGAAATTGCAATAAAAATTACTTACAGAAATTGTCTGCAGAATACTTTGCAGTTACACTTCTATATGCAACATAGATTGATTGAGTTCATTGTAATGCATATTCAATGACTTTGAAATCTGATTGCAAGATGGCTCAGACACTTACATGAGGCACCTGAGGGACCATGAAGGACTCTAAAGCTTTCATATTCCCTTAACACACTGGCTAACATGCTTGTGTTAGCCAGTACTGTGGTCCAGAGGGAGCAAGGTCAGTGCAGTGAAGTGCTGCTGAGACCTGATGTCCACACAGATTACACTTACAGGAGTTTCTTACTGTGGTCTAGTTCTTATTGGGTCATGAGCTGGGAATTATTTTTCTAAAATGAGAATAATAATTCATTTGCCTCAGGTGCTCTTCTGGAGCATACCTTCTTGCTTTTTTTCATCCAGAATTAATAACATTCACATCTACCATCACTTCTAGAAAGCATGTTGTGCAGAGACAGTGTATTGCATAGGGAATTTTGTTCCTTGGTAGTCCTATATTACCACCACTACTTCTGATGAATTTGTTGTTACTCTTCATGCCTGCTGACTGGCCTTGCTCATCTCTATGGAAGGATGTAGAAGCCTTCACGAATAGATATTTACTCAATTCTGTACATTTTTAAGCTCTCTTGCCTCTTACCATAGAAACTGCAGTTCCCAATAGCATTTTTCACTAGGGACTAGGCTGGGTAAAGTGAATTACAGAAATCCCCAGAAATTTGCAAGGCTTGTTAGTGTGGGTGCAGTACTGGGTGAATTTAGATAATTTTTACTTACAGCCTGAGATGCTTTCCAACCTGCCAGATGCTCAGGGAAAACACTGACAGTAAATACACACATTAGTATTGGTAAGGCTCATCTTTACAGGAGATATGTCTCTTTTAATTACATTTTCTAAGTTTACTAAATGTCAATGTGTCAAATCATATACCGTGAGGTTAACACTATTGGCATATGTTCCTTGGCCAAGTCATCTGGGATGAAATTCCAATTCCAATGAGAATTTTCTGCTTTAAATGAGGAAAAACTTTAATCTTCACCATAATATTCTCAATTTTCTGCTTCTCTTATTACTTAAGAGAAAAAGGAGTTTAATCTACAATATTCATTCATGTGATTATTATTTTTTTTCATCAGATTTCACTTTGTCATGTAAATAAGCATATAGAAGGGCAAAGTCAGGCCCTTTTTAATTCAGCAGCACATTAAGGAATGCTGGATGGCAATCCCTCTTCTTGCCTCCCCTTTTGCCTCAAATCCTGACCAGTGGAAATGGATACTATGTAAGAGAGGAGGGGCTGAGTCGCGAAGCTGAAAAACATGTATTGATGAGTGAAGCAGGTCCCGCTCGGGATCCAGACACCCAGCAAGAGCTGGAGAAAGTGTGTACATCCTATTCTTACATGGAGTAGGCCTTTCCCACATTTTATCTGTATCTCAAGATGTGGGAGCTGTGCCTTCAGTATTTTGAGGACTCTAACATGCTCTCTTCAGCTCTTGTGTCGGCGACCTAAAGGCCCTGACTTAAGAATGATCCTGGGGTGGAACAAAGTATTCTGACAGTTTTAAGGGAAGCGATATTTGTGGCTACCAATGCAAATATCTTGTTTTGTTGAGAGAGCTGACCTTTTCCCTCTCCTTTTTGGCTGTTGTTTCGACTTGTTCCAAGCAAGTTCTCATCCCTGGAGATATTTACGAGATGTGTGGATATGGTACTAAGGGATATGGTTTACTGATGGGACTCAGTTGGACTCGATGACCTTGAAGGTCATTTCCAGTTAAACGAGTCTATTATTCCACATTTATGCAAGCTATGTATTTATTTAGGTTCAATTGAGTTGAAAAATTGTAAAGGTGTCAGAAGGATCAGGTAATTTCAGATCATCTGTAAATTACTACATTTAAAAGATGAGTAAACAAATATAAAACAAGGCAAGTCAAGTACACAGAATATTTCAGCAAAGGATTTAGTTTTTAGCTCTTTTTATCTCTCTTTTCAAATGCTGGAAAAGAAAATTATTGTTCTGATAAAATCACCTCTTTTGGAAATACTGAGAAGAATGAATTTAATAGGATAAAATTATTTATCAAATGAAATTTTAGTACGAAAATCACTTCAGTGTCCCTCATAAAAACCTATTATTTTTTTCCTTCTATCAATTCTTCTTTCTTTATTCTCTAGTCACAGCTATCATTAAAATTGGCAGCTATCGTGTTTAAGCCTGTGTGGAAGGTTCTCAAAACTACTAGGTTATGATTTACTTCTTGTCTTTAGCCCTAGTCTAACTCAAAATATTTAAATGTTTACCTTGATTGGCTCAGATCTGTTCCAATAGGTAAACTACAAAGAAACACATTAGAAACAGTTCCATAGGTACAGCTGAAGGAAGAGCAATGAGATCAAAATCCTGCAAAAAGATGAGTAGTTGTTAGGGTGTTAGATGTTAAATAATTCAGTATTAGAGACACTCAGGCGATCCTAGCCAGAGACAGGCTGGAAACAAGAGAATTTTCCAGTTAGAAAATCAAGCACGTCCAGCGCTGAGGTTTGGGGGAATTCTTGCTCTATTCTCAAGTGTCGTAAAATAAAGCAAGTTTGCTGTGGTCTTACAGCAAATCAGTCATGTTTATAATGTTGACTGAAAAATATCTTGGGCTTTGCAAACCTGAAGAATGAAATCTCTTGCCGAAGGAAATTTGGGTGCAACTCTGGCTTGGTGACAGCTGAGTGCAGTTCAGCTCCTTACAGCTTTCTATTTGTACTCAGTGGTGAACAGGAGAATGTAAAATTTGGTCCAGAAGACAAGCAGGCAACTGTGTCCTTTCCTGAAGCTTTCTCACACTGCTCTTCATTTGTAAAACAGAAACAAGATGTTGATCAGAGTAAAGTTTTTATTTTAGACAAGTTGTGGGGTGTTTTTTTTTGTTTGTTTGTTTTTAATGTAGGTAAATTCTGGGTATACAGACATACCCATATAATTCCGTTATACTTTTATTAATTGAGTGTGCATATTTAAATTTGCTTTCTGCGATGGTAAGCCAAAATAATAATATATGCAGTGTTGTAAGTACAGTTTTAACTCAGTAAATCCCAAAGCCAGGGGCATTAGGTCTATGAACATGTTGAAGGGGAAGACGTGTGAGGAGCGTCTGAGGTCCCTGGGTGTGCTCAGCGCAGAGCAGAGGAGATGAGGGGAGGCCTGATGGCGGCTGCAGCTCCTCACAGGGAGCGGAGGGGCAGCGCCGAGCTCTGCTCTCTGTGACAGCGACAGGGCCCGAGGGAACGGCATGGAGCTGCGTCAGGGGAGGGGCGGGTGGGGGTGAGGGACAGGGTCTGCACCAGAGGGCAGTGGGCACGGCCCCGAGCTGCTGCAGGAGTTCAGGGAGCATCTGGACAGTGCCCTCAGACGTAGGGTTTGAGTTCTGAGTGGTGCTGTGTGGAGCCAGGAGTTGGACCCAATGGACCTTATGGGTCCCTTCCAAC
Organism: Alectoris magna; assembly: GCA_030625065.1. Taxonomy (NCBI): domain Eukaryota; kingdom Metazoa; phylum Chordata; class Aves; order Galliformes; family Phasianidae; genus Alectoris; species Alectoris magna. Next base: position 29,006,483 of record CM060561.1, read on the forward strand.
TCAGGATATTCTATTACTGTATGATTATTTTTACCAGTTAGGGTGACAGAAGGCAATGAATGAGGCTATCAGAGTTTACGGTGCAGTTTCTGACAGTTAATGACAGTTAGAAGGGCACTGGACTGGCAGAAAGATGACAGGAAATCAGGAAAAAAGAATTGCTTCCACCTTCCATGAAACTCTAAACAGTTCTAACAGCATTTTTTTTTTCCCCCATGCTAAGAACAAGAAATTGCTACTTTATAAAACTCCCTGGACTCCCAGGTGCCTCATTTCTTTAGAGGTAAAACTAAAACCACAAAATTTGCATTAAAACCACTTTGAGTTATTTTTTAGTTACCTCACATGTAATCTAACATGATGAAAGCAGGGAAAGTAATTCTCCCTGCTTTATAGTCTACCAGAAGAAAGCAACTGTAATAGTTTATAAGAACACTTGTCCTGACTTCATTTTTTTTTTTTTTGTTTTTTTCCTTGGGAAAGAGCGTTTCTAACTTGAAGTGCAAATCTTGATTTCATTTGCTTTGAAATGAAAGGCAGATTTTTTTGAAAGGGTCAGTGTGGAAGAATCAGACTTCAGAGTATTTTTGCTAGTGTGCAGCATCTACAGAATCAAGTTGTCTTGAGGATTGCCCGTCTGCCTGGTAAACAGTGAAATAGAAATGACCACCAAAGGAGAATGTATTTCCAAGACTAGCCTTTTTTTTTTTTTTTTTTTTGTCTTTTATTCCGTCACATGACAGTTTGCATTTGGGGACCTGAGCGTGGAAAAAAGATGAAAACAAGGTTCTTGAACTGTGAAAATCAGAGACATGGTACTCCTCCCCAGCTATTACTTCATTTGCTTGACGCGTGAATGACTCTGATCACCTTTGGGATGACTTCTTAATGCAAATTTCTATTTTGCATCAAGAAGAGAAAAGGAAGTACAGACTCCTGAAGGTGGAGGGAGGCTCGTCGTTTGAACTAAGTAATGTAGGAGGGAGTACAGCGGACACGGAAATTTTTAAAAAAGCACCAAAAAGAATATTAAATCAGAGGTGACGACATGATAAAATCATAAAAGTTTCACATTCTGTTATTTATCACTTGCTGCTATGGAAATGTATGCAATGGCTCCATTATGATATATGCAAATCCTCAACTCATTCTTCTGACAGTCCACATCTGCATGATTTTCATTAACTCCATCTCTTTAGGTCACCTTCAAGTACCACTGTACTCTTATTTAAACTAAAAGAGACAAAAAAGAAAAAGAAAAAAGAGCGGTAGAAAGATGAAAAATGTTCTTAGTGTAATGTAACTGCATGATAGCTGTTACCAGAAAGGCACGTATGCAGGAGCTGGAATCTGCTGATGTGTATCTGTATTTTACCCTGATAGCGTAAGAAGGCATGTAATTAATTTCTTTGCTATATTGTCTCCCACTTCCTTGGTCAGATTCCTCCTTACACTTGGAAAGGCACAGTGGGAAAGTAGCACGTAAGCACCATCAGTTTCCATCTGCACAATTTTTCTGAATGTCTCTGTTAGAAGAAACCCTCTGCTGCTTTCTGTCGTAAAGCAGGGAATTTAACCTGTCAGCTCCAGCAAGCTTATCCAGACACAGGATTCATAGATGTTTCTGCTGAGGTCCTGGGAGTATGGTGTTGGCTTTTTTTTTTTTTTTTTTCTGAGTTCAATCCTTCTGGAATTGTAAATGACTTAAGCTTATGCTGCTTGATCCTGAACAGAATGCGCAGGCATGCCCACATGCTGAAATGCTTTATTGAGTCAGTAAATGGAAAGGGGCGTGGAATGAAAATGAATCACAGTACCGCAATGATAAACACCTGCAAAATAATTTATCTTCCTTAGGTTTTATTCTATAATTTTGTTACTAGTCCTTAATTATAATTTTCAGATAGACGATACTATATAACATCATTATTTCTAGCCTCTAACATGAAAAGTCACTTAGCTACTTGTAGAAGTGCTTACTAATTTTGACCAGGAGCATTCTAAATATATCTTGGAGGAGCGAAAGTGTTTTGCCAATGCTTTTAAAATCATTGTACCCTTTAGGGGCCAACACAACAGTGTTGTGTTGCACAGTGGTGGAGCTGTACATGAAATTGTAGTATCTGAGAAATGCTGAGCCAAAAGAACAATCAAAACACTGAAACCATACGTTGTAGGAAATGCTAACATTTTAGAAACGCATCCCAAACGTGAATTTGGATGAAGGGCTGAAATTTTGGTGGTTTCCACAAATGTTAATATTCTGCAAATTTTGCCCTGATTAACTGCAAATTTTTGACAACCCTACGTATAATGAAAAAAATATTGGTAAAGTTGATATGAAATGCTTTATTAATTTCATCAGAAAGTATCAAGGTTTTTGACAGATTTCTGTGAATTGCTTCAGCTGAGAACTAGAAACTTGTGGAAAGCTGGAAACTTGTGGTGCAAGTGTTGACTTTGTTTAAATTGACAGCGCAGTTTTGCTAAATCATACAATAATTTTAGGTGCTGCAGTGTGACATACTGTTAGTGCTAGAAATTTAAGTGGTTCAGAGTGTGCCTGAATATTTAAAAACCTTGTCATTAACTATTAATTTCTGAATGCAGAAATTATATAGGTGTTTTTGCCTGTAAGAATGCCTACAGGAGTTTAATATATATTCTTATCTTTCCCAGAAGTGCTGCTTTAAAAAGAAGAGAATGTGGGAGAAATACAACATCAGAAACTGAAAATTCCTGTAATGCTATGAAGTATTGTCTAGAAATAAAGCTATGAAGTAGTGTGGCTACGAGGGTAATACTATAGGAATGAGTCAGAGATAGATCACCATTTGCGTTGTTTGGACATCTTCCGTTTACAGACTGATGAATCTGTCTGAGTTAACTTACTGAAATGAATTTATTTTTGTACTGCTTGTTGGCAAGTATTTGCCACAGAGGTATATGACTGCTCAAATTCCAACTCTTAAGATAGCATTGAGGCTCAAGAGTTTCCCAGAACTGAACAAATTCCTCATAAGGCATCTATGTCTGAAGGTAAACATCTCAGGGATACCTTGTGGCCTGCAGCTCATCATAGCTGCAGCACAGGGTGTGCTGCTGACGTGATCCCAGGCATGGCAGCTGGTGGGGCTGTGCTCAGGAGCACGTTTCCAGTAGGTTGTGATTACTAGTCTGAGTGGATGTCCTCCTCTAGCAGCACAACAGCTTTCTGTGTCTGAAGAATACATAGGCAGTACATTTTCTCTGGATAGGAAATTAGCCCAGATCCATTAATGACTGGTTGATGTTGTCTAAACACGATCTTTGGCTTTATGAAACAATTGCACCGATGTTTGTTGGAACTATTTATTATCTCCAGAGCCTAATCTTCCATTTAATCTTTGGACATAAAATTGTTTTGATACACATGTTTTCTGGCACTGGTAATATAAATGGGCAGAGTTAGTTCTTTGTCCAACATTGCCTTCGTTTTCCCCCGGGAACTGGCAGAGATCTGTCTTGCAGTGACGCAGTTGCCAGCTGGGAGCTGTATCTGGCAGCCAGCATGAGGGCAGGGAGACTGCAGCCTTTCGAGTCTTCTTTTGAAGTCAGAGCCCTTCAACTTCTCCAGCTGTTGGCTTCATGAATGATGGGGTCATGTAAACTGCCACGTCAGATCTGAGGCTTAGGCATTTTGAGTATAAAGAGTCAGAACTCTGTTTTTGCCTTGCAGGATAGCTCATTATTTTAGTATCTATCTTCTTTATGAGATCACTGTTTTCACAAATATTTTGTTCAGTATCTAAAGGGGAGCTACAGGAAAGAAGGGAACAGACTCTTTAGCAGGGTCTGTGGTATTAGGACAAGGGGAAATGGTTTCAGGATTAACGAGGGGAGACTTAGATTGGAAATAAGGAAGAAGTCTTTTACAGTGAGAGTGGTGAGGCACAGGAACACTTAGAGAGGTGGTGGATGCCCCATCCCTGGAAACTTTCAAGGCCAGGCTGGACTGGGCTCTGAGTAACTTGATCTAGCTGTGTATGTCTCTGTTCATTGCAGGGGAGTTGGACTAGGTGACATTTAAAGGACCCTTCCAACTCCAAGGATTCTATGAGTAAGCAATAGTAGAAATAGTAGAAAAACATCTGCATGTTACACACTTCACAAGATAGAGGAAAATTCCTGTAGAAGTTAGTTCCAGAAGTGGAGATCAAGAGAGCAGAATTTGGGGTGTGACGCCTACGCTGGTGGTACAGATGCGTGAAAAGATGCCCTCTAAAATGCAAAGCCTGAAGGGGGTTTTAATCACACTTTAGCTAGTGCGAAAATACAACCGGACAACTATAGAAGAGCAGCAATACTCTGGGTGGGGGGGGAGGGCTTTTGTAATGATATGTTATCTATCTATAGCTCTAAGCTAGGGAAAAGTGAGAGGATTTGAAGAATGGAGTGAGATAACTCCTTTGGGCTAGGTTGAGAGGAAAATACTTTTTTATTTTCAAACTGTTAATGAAAACGGTGTTCATTTTCTGTATGTATGCGTATGAATAGATGTGTGCACACATGTTGTGGTGGGTTAACTTTGGCTAGCTACCAGACCTTCACCCAACTGTTCTCTCACTCCCTCTCCTCAAGAGGGCATGGGGAGAAAATAAGATGAAAAAGCTCATGGATCAAGATAAAGCTAAATTGTTTACCAGTTACTATCATGGGCAAAATAGACTCAAGTTGGCCAAACTTAATATAGGCAATTAAAATATCTTAAAATAGTTGAAAATATAGTAGGATGTAGAGAAGAAAAAGCAAAACCAAACCTATCTTCATCTATCCCACTTCTTCCCAGATTCGACTTGACTCCTCACTCTATTACCTCCTCCCCTCCAAGTGGCATGGTATAGGCCAGTCCATAATGCTCTCTGCTGCTCTTTTCTTCTTACACTCTTCCCCTGCTCCAGCACGAGGTCCGTCCCACGGGATATGACCCTTCATGAACTGATCCTGCTTGGCCTTCCCACAGACTACAGCTCTGCCAGCACTGCTCCAGCACGGCTCCATACCACGGGGCCCACCCTTCAGGAGCTCCACACAGCTCCCATGGGCACAGCTCCCCCAGCCCTCCTGCCTCACTGCGGGCTGCTCTCCATGGGAAGCAGTTCCAGCCGGGGGCTGCTCCTGTGGGGACATCTATGGGCTGCAGCTCCTTCAGACCTCATCCACTGCTGCCCTGTGGGGCTGCTCCATGGCTGCATGTCGAGCTCTGCTCGGTGTGGTGCCCAAGGGCTGCAGGGGACAAGCCTGCTCCTCCATAGGCCTTCCTTGGGCTATGGGAAACATCTGCTCTGGGCCTGGAGCACCTCCTGCCCTTCTTTTGCACTGACCTTGGTGCATGCAGGGCTGTTTTTTTCACATTATCTCACTTCATTCTCTCACAGTTGCTGCATAGCATTTTTTTGCTCTTCCTAAAATATGTTATCACAGAAACACAAAGAGCACTGCTTATTAGCTCAGCTCTGTCCATTTTCAGCAGCAGGGCCATTTCCTAACATGGGGCAGCTCCTGGTCCCTTCTCAGAAGATACCCCGGTAGCCCTCCACACTGCTAAAACCTTGCCACATAAACCCAATATATGTGCACATAACTGTACATATATATAAGATTGAGGTAAGGAATCTCCACTTTACAATCAATACCTCTCTTTGAAACAGCTTTAGGAGCTAATGCCTCAATCCCTATGGGAAACATTATATATAACTTAACATTTAAAGGGCTGGATGAGTGGAGGGGAAAAATTATAATTTTCTTTTGAAGGGAGTATTTGAAGAAATCAAAGAACCAAAAACCTTTCAAGAGTATTTCTGGATGTCTGCACATATGATTAGCTACTGACTCAATTTCTACTGAGCAATATATCAAAACAGGCAACGCACCACATAAAAAAAGTGCATGAGTAAGTGGAATGAGCAAGAAAATGATACAGTTAGTACTGACACAGCAATACTTTAGTGCAAAGTATAGATCACTAGATGCATTTTAGAAAGGGAAAAACTAAGCTTTCAAGTACCTTTATGAACCTTGCTTTGCTTCTTTTTTTCCTTTGTTTCTTTGGAGTCAGGACATGGTTCACAAATGTAACTGAAGACCTAAAGTGACAATTAGCATGTAACTTCAAAGTGGCCTGTGTTCCTCATAAAACTGCTGGCCTGTTTCTGAGTTCCCAGAATAAGTGAAGTTCTCTGGTATAATTAGGGCATTTGCTTGTTTAAAACAAACTGAAGCTCCAGCGCTGGCTGCATCAATGACTTGTGCTTTTTATTTAATGGCTATTTAGCATTAAATTCATACACGCTAATTTCTGTCTTGATTTTGGAGCAAAACTTTCTGCAGAAGAAGATGGAAACTTGATCACTGTATTGAAAGGATCCATCTCCTTGTAGCACTTTGAATGCTTGATAGTCCCTGGAATGTGGTAGAATTTGGAGTTCTCACAAACTTGCTTCCTACTTAGGGTTTACTAGTTCTTGCTTATTTTCTCAAATACCCACATTTAGGTCTCATCATGCTTTACCAAGAACAAACGAACTGCTGAGAATTGCCATCACCATCACTGGGAATGAATCCTCAGTGCAGGGCACAAGAAACTTAACTAAAACCATAAGTGAAGGATTCACTAAAACTCAGACTAGAAGTCAGTATTCTTGACATGTTTTCCTTTTCTTACACATAGAATAGTTTTTACTTCCTTTTAAAATAATACAATCTTAACGTCTTTGCTTTGCTGTTAATGTTAACTTAAAAGATTTTTATCTCTTACATCTTGTTATTTTCCAATACATGAAATCATTCCAAGTGACAATTTTTTTTCCACCAAAATATAAAAGCAAAATTTAGACCATGGAAAATTTCAGTGTTGATGACCTGACAATCAAATATATTTAAGGACCTGACAATTGAACATATTTTCCCATGTAAACCAGGAAATGCGTTGGAATGACTCTTCCAAAGGGAGGTGAAATTTTGGTTTTACCGTGCATCATGTTGGATCAGCATTGTACTGTCCTGAGCACAAGTGCAAAGACATGCCTCATCAAATCAGTTATCTTACAGCTGCTTTCAGACTCCCATAGTGGCAGTTCAACAGTAAGATGAATGAAATTGGAATAGCAAGGCAAAGGTGGTTCAAGAAGTTATTCTGAATTCTGTGAGCAAAGAATATAAAAATCTTGATAAAGCGCAGCAGGTTTTGTGAGCTGAGGAACACACAACAGAAACATAAATAACTTTGTGAGGCCACCTGCCATTTCACCCTCATACAATGCTACGGGCCGTAATAAAAATGGAAAGATGTGTGCTGGAAAAGAAAATTTGATGAAGCATATAGCGAAGTGTCCTTTAAACTTGGTAATATGGCTGCAACTTGCATTAAGAGTCTTGAAGAGAAATGAATTTCAAGAAAACTGAGTAGTGATATTCTGACTTCTTGTACTGCTCCAGAAATGCTAGCAATCCCATTTCCGCTTCCTGCTTTTTCAAATAACATATGCATATGCATGTATCATTTAGGCATATTAAAACACACCTGTTGTCTGAAAACATGTTATGGTGCTTGCGTTTGTTATGTTAGTAGATTTATTGCTTGTTAGGCTTGGTGGTTTTTTCACACTAAAGGACAGAGCTCCCACTGTTGATTGACAGAGAATTTTAGAAACCCTGGCTCGGCATTAGTGTGAGTTGTCTAGCTAGTTTTATAATCAAGTAATGTTTTCACATAGATTGTCTAGTTTTGCTTATCTGTGAAACTGAAAAATGCTGTGGTTTGCTTACAGTTGTCAACAGATTTGAAGAGTTATGTCCTTATTTTTTTTTTGTATGAATTGTTCTAAGCTCCAGTCTTTGAGACTTTGGCTTTTTCCTCTGAAGATTGTTTAAAGGAAAAAAACACAACAGTTTTACATCTGAAGTTTGGCAAAATTTAATGTTGCTTCAACTTCTGTCGACATTAGAAAAAACGTTCTTGCGGATGGAGACTACTATTGAAAAAGATCTGCTTGAATTCCTAATAGAAATTGCTCTGTTATAGAGCATATCTGTTGAAATGTTAGGCTAGTTATTAAATTGGTTATTAAATACTCTGAGTTTTGACAAATGTTCTTTTGTTTGCTAATCAAATATGGCATGTTTGCAGTGGGAAATACGACAGAAGAGTCTTCATATGTAGAGCCAGTGGTTGAATTACACTCACACAATGAATGCATCAGGGACATTAGCAATGCAGTGAAAAGAAGTGTTGTACTGCACTATTGAAAAACAGTAGAGTCATATGTGAAGGACTACTAAAAATATTTGTCAGCTGCTATGTACGGCAAAATCAAGTCTATGGATGCTTATATTATGTACCTGTCAGGATCTCAGCTCTGTTTCCCAGTGGATACTGTTGAACATACTATTGATGAAGCTACATCTAGTTCTGCACATTTAGTTGCACTCACTATTCTAACTGTGTGTGCTAGAGTAAGACTTTCTTGTGTGATTATGAGTTTCTCAATTAGTTGAATTTATCTTTGCTGTGATACTTAAATTATTTTTAGGGAAATATGAAATATTTTGCATAGTGGTTGCAAATAGTTGTATTTCCATCTTATTTACTGCTTCAAATAGAGGAAATAACTTCATGATATTTCTAGGTATGAAATCTCTTTGCTAATGTTAATTGAGCAGACATAAGACTGTAAATTTTTAGGCTGTATTTGTATTTTCTCATGGTCCCCATTACCTAAGAAAAATTGCATATTAAAGTGCATAAAATGATTTTGTCTTTTTTTCTTTTTTCTCCCATGTACCTGCAAGAGAGTCAAAACTTAAAAATGCATTATGAACCTTAAGGTACGACTAAATGATTGGATAAATCTCACTGGCTTTTCATAAAAAATGCTTCTTCTGTGAGCAGCTCCAGTGCCGCATCAGATGCCCTACATTTCTAAATACAACAACAGAAATCTCACACCAGTAAAAATGACATTTTAAGGTAAAATTATTCTCTATGCACTGTTCCCAGATGAGCAAGAAGCACGAGAGTACTAGCAACTTTAGCTTTTGACTGCAATGAGGGTGAAAAGAGAAGCTGTGGAACTGAGATTGTGGCATGACACACTGGGGAGGAGCTGAAGCACTGGTGAGGACTGATGCTACTATGAAAGAGTAGAGAGAAAAAGAGATGAAGTTATACAGATGTAGCTGAAATATCATAATCATGAAGCAGGACACAAAAATAGGGTCTCAGAAAGCTTCTCTTCCACAGTGATATGCTTTCTTTCTTCTGTTTGCCTCCACAGTGGAGAAGAAAGCCTACATAATGGCTTAGGAAAAAAGATGATACTAGAAAGCTATGACATCTCTAGACAGTGACTTTAGTTTTGATCAAGGATTAGTGAAAAATGAGTAGAAATACAAATGATTATTCTATGATGACATTGAGAAATACAGTTGATGACATGGGCTCAGATCTTCTGACATGAGAGCAGGACAAAAGTGACAGGAAGACAGGCAGAGGCCCATGAATAAACATCCTTGAGATGCCAGGGGAGCAATAACAAGACGGCTACCAGTGATTATCTTTAGGTGAGTATTGAGGTGTTAAAAGCTGTAAATCAGTTGTCAGATATGTGACAATGAATGCGGGTGCTGATAAATTATGCTGTGCTATCCCAAAAATATGAATAACTATTATTTCCCGAGTTTGATTGCACAAAGAAATATTTACTGATTGATACGCTGTGTATCATGCCTAATAAAAGAAGTAGCTGCTATTCTGAAAAGCATCTAAGTCTCTACTATAAGGATGCCTATTTATGCTTAGACTGATGAGTGGGTAGTGTTTTAGTTAGACATCAGAGTACGTGATAAAACAAATCTAAATTAGACCACGACAACGGGGTCAGTTATTGACACCCTTCGCTTTGCTTAGGAGACAGCAGCAAGGTTGTATGGTCTGCAGCCAACAAATATATTTGGGTTTATAGACTGGAGTGAGGAGAGAGAAGAGAAATATTTATACTGTGATGATACGGTCAGAGATCAGGGGACAGAATTCTACCAAAGTATCTCAGGAAGGTCTGAGGCAAAAGTTATTTGACAGGAAAAAAAAAAGAAAAAAGAAAAAAGAAAAAAGAAAAAAGAAAAAAGAAAAAAGAAAAAAGAAAAAAGAAAAAAGAAAAAAGAAAAAAGAAAAAAAAAAGCAAGGATCTATGTAAAATACTTTGAAATAGAACCCTAGTTGGAGAGATAAAAGAAATAGCTTTATGTGGAGAGGGAGAAAAAGCAAAGTTTTTTAATGGGCCCTTACTCTGTGAACCTAAGCTCAGGCTAATGAAACTAAATAATCAGACCAAATATATCAGAAGAAGTGCAAATAGGAAATTGAAGGACAGTACAACACTGCAAGCCTTTAGATTGTGTGTTATAGAAGTTAAGGGGTGTGTTTTCTCAAGGATGAACTAAATGCATTTGTTATCACATCAAGACACACCCCCTCCCCCTCCCCCCACAAAAAAAAAAGAAAAAACAGTCCTTGAATTAAGGTCAAAACCTAGAGAAGCTACTAGTCAAAAACAAGAATGGAGTGATATGTGAATATAGGAAATGACATAGGAATCCCATGACCTGGGGGAAAGACGGGTAGTGATGTCCTAACCTAGATGGCTTGTTTGTAGGCAAATGTGAATCCAAATCTCATACATATTTGATGAAGTGTTATATTTTTTAATTTGCCATATCTATATCCTCATATTTTTAATAGAGGACCCTAGCATATCCCAAATGTCCCCAGGTGACCTGAAGGGTGATGTTGGGGCTGTAGGAAATCTGACATTTCCACACTGGGAGTATTTATATATAGTGTTATCTGTTCAGTGGATATAGTTGTTCTTCAGTATTCCATTTATCTGGCCCCATCAGGAATGTCTAATGACATATTCACATGAGACTGTGATTTTCAGCAAACAACAGAAAAACCAGCTACATGTGATCAGGATATTCTTCTGAATTTAGAATTTGATTACGAAGAAAGACTGAGAGCAATCCCTGGCTAGTGTGTGCAGGTTATATGTGGGTTTTATCCTTCTAGGTGCTTTTGGGAAAGAGGCAATAAAACATGTGATGAGATAATGTTCAGATACAATGCCAACAGACTACCACAAATAGAGAAAGAAGACATGTGAATGCATTTTGGTTTTTGGCTAAGCTACATTGGGACAGTTTGTATTTTGGTTCTTAGAGTAAAGAGAGAGAATAGCACCACTGCTGACTTTGCCAGATTTTCCAAGCCATTTAATACTTCATATGGATGCCTTCAGCAAAGTAAAGGAGCAGCATTATATTGTCGTAATGTTAAGCATACTTTTAAACATAGTATTAGTCTTAAGCAGAAAGCTCTCAACATGAGAGAAAGCATATTCAGCCATTGGGACGGTGTCCTTGACAGCTGGTGGAAAATAACAAGCCTGACTCAGTATCTACTAAGCAATTACTTGTCTTTGATGGATACTATGTACCCCATCATCCTGTATAAAGGGTTGTAATTATAAATTACTGCCATCCTTTCTACATCTCATTTCCTCACCAATTGATCATGGCCCTGGAAAGGCACAAACACAGATCTTGAAAGTCTGAGCGAACTGGGTCTGTTACCAGCCTTGAGAAAAGAAGACTCAGGGGGGATCTTATTTATGTTTATAAATATATTAACTGTGGGAGTAAAAGAGATGTGGCCAACCTATTTTCAGCAGTCTGTGGGGACAGGACTAGGGGAAATAGCCATAAACTGGAGCATAAGAAGTTCCACAACAATATTTGGAGGAACTTCTTCACAGTGAGGGTGACAGAGCACTGGAACAGGCTGTTCTAGGAGGTTGTAGATTCTCCTTTCTTGGAGATATTCAAGACCTGTGCAACCTGCTGTAGGGGGCCTGATCTGCAGGAGGGTTGGACTCAGTGTTCTCTGGAGGTCCCTTCCAACCCATACAGTTCTGTGATTCTGTGATTCTGTGATCTCTTTGCTTGACAGTGAGGAGCCTTGCCATGTTTTCAGAGCATGGAAAAATGTTGTAGTGAGAGGTTAAGGAATCTCCTTTAATGTTCAGTAGTACTTCCAGTTCAAGTGAATGTCTTCTGGTCTGTCCCTTGGGGACCATTGCCCACTGAAGTGACCTGTCTAGCCAGAACAAGGCAGGCTGCAGTCCAAAGTGAAAAACAGGCTTTGGGAGAAGAAAGTATAGATCTCGTAAAAGCTATGGACAAGAAGGAAATAAATTTGAGGTGACTGGGATGACAATGTCCTGGGACAGAAAGCTTGACAACACCAATGAAAACTAACTTTCAAGGAGAGAGATGCAAGAGCTGACGTATTTGTGATGTTTAGAAAGCATTTAGTGGCAGTGACACAAAATATTGTCGGAGTCCCAGAGAGATGGTTGTGAAGATACAAACCCCAGGTGTTCTCAGAGGTTTCCTTTTGTGGTGACCCTACAGTGCTGATCTTCAGATCAATGAGGGTGGTAATCTCTCTTCCCACTTTGGACCTGCTAAGGCAGATGTGCAAATAAATGTACAAATGTAACAGAGAATTTGAACAAGTCTGTGTAGGCTTGTTGATTTTCAGACATATTCATTCACACAGTTAAGACTGAAGTGGAGATACAGAGCAACTGGAATTTTGGCCTTGGTATGTAATATATTCTTACATTGGAGTCTCTGTGTTGGATACTAGAATAATGGAATATTGCTCATAGCTGACATCAGTGTCACAGAGAAGGGTAAAAGCACAGATGAAAAGACAATGTCTGGTGCCTTAGGAAATGAAAAAGAAAAAAAACTGGAAATTTTACAAAATCATACAGTGGTTTTGCCCTGAAACAAAATGAGTGGTAGAAAGAGGTCATGAAAGCAGAGATAACAGCAAAAGGCAGCAAGATGCTGGGTAGCAGAAGTATGGTTCCTTTAAAAATAATCTACTCAGGCTTTGTCCATGTCAGTGCTGTTTGCAGGCTTGAATTGGCAGTGAACAGTCATGGTGCCAGCCCTAACATTGAACTACATGTCTCAGTTTCAGAATGCTGTGTCTCTCTCTGCAGAGCTCCTTGGAAGCACTAGATACAGGTGGTAGTCACTCCAAAATTGAGGATGGTTTGGCATCTACCCATGCTTTTTGCAAACAAACCATCTAGCCTAGTAAGAGAGGTTGCTCAGCTGCAAATCAGCAGTTTTCTTGCAGATGCTTGCTATTTGCTACTTCTTAATTCCCTTACGTCTGGTTTCTGTTTTTGGTTTGTGCAGCTTACACTCTGCCATTTGTCTCAATTCTTTCTGCACAGGCAGCTTTGATTGCAAATATACTAGTGTCTGGGACTGTCATTGTGATTATTTGTTTATAAGTTCAGATCACCAAGTTTTACTGTCTCAGAGGTGTAGATTGTCTGTCTGAAACGAGAGAATGACAGCTGCAGATTCTAATGGGTTGTATCTTTTTGTTGGATGTACAGTGTTAAAAGGGATAAACATTACAACCTATTTTCCTTTTCTTTGTATTTGGTTGGTCATGGTCAACACAGTTTTCCTTAAAGCAGCCACGCAGTCATGGGATCTTAGAACCATAGGACAGCTTAGGTTGAAAGGGTCCTAAAAGGTCACCTAATCTCACTTTGCCCTGTGGTGGCAACTAATGGGTTGCCACCCAGTAGTTCAGGTACTAGATCAGGTTGCCCAGGACTCCACTCCCCTGACCCCTACCCAGAGGTTCAGAGATGTGAGCGACTTGGGAAGCCTGGCTGCTATGAAGACTGCGGCAAAGAACTAATTGAGTACCTCAGCCTTTTCAATGTCTGGTGTAGCCAATTCTCCATTTTCATTTGTCAGAGGGGGTACGCTCTTCTTAGTCTATCTCTTCTGACCACTGAAACTGCAGATTCCTTTCTTGTTATTTTTCTCATCCCTCACCAGTTCAGTTCCATCACCAGTGCAGTTCCATCTGCACCATGGCTTTCCTGAGCACATCTCTGCATGTTCAGATGAAATCCCTGTATTCTTCCTGGGCCACGTGTCCCTGCTTCCACGGTCAGTACATGTCCTTCCTTTTCCTCAGTTTGACCAGCAGGCCCTTGCTCAGCCATGCTGCCTCCTCTGCTTGATTTCTTGTGCTGGAGAATGGAGAGCTCCTGTGTTCTTAGAATGGTGTGGCTCCATGCTGGCAGAAATAACGCAGTTTGTATATTGCTCTGTAGCTAGAGACTTTTCAGCATATCCTAGAAGATTCAATAATAAATAATTTACCTTCTGAGGTAGGATCTAGCAGATCCTTTCCTGGAGCTGTTCTCCTGCAAGGTGTTCCTGTCCGGAATCAGTATGGATTTTAAGAATTATTGAAATGTTACCTGTACAACCAGGAAACATCACAGAATCATAGAATGACCTGGGTTGAAAAGGACCTCAAAAATCATTGTGTTTCAACTCCCCTACTGTGGGCAGGGTTACCAACCACTAGACCAGGCTGCCCAGAGCACAATTTATCTGAAACAACAACAACAACAACAGTAATAATAGTTAGGTAGGTGGGAATATGTGAAAGGAATACCAAGAGCCTTAATGGTATGGTAGATTACAATGTCTGCAGCAGATAGCAGCTTCCTGAGGGACTGCTGTTGCCTGCTTGCTTTCTTACTGTGAGCAGAGAGTGTAATGGATGGGGTACCTGCAGGTGGGCAATCAAAAACCCATCATTTTGATTTTCCTGACAGAAAACTGCATCTCTTTTTTTTTTCCTAGAGGAAAAAGAAATTTCTTTTAGAAACTTTGGATGCTTTTGCATAAGTGGTTTTCCCTGTCAGAATCTCTCTGAAGCAAAATTTCCATTGATTTTAACAATCTAGGCAAATTCTTAAGCAAACGTTTCCTCATTTGTCTTTATTTAGCATGCTACTCTAGCAGTACAGTTCCTTCCCAGGTATCATGGGAAACAGGTGGAGACCATAGTTATGATGTATTTGCTGCTACCACATTATTCTGAGAGCGAGAGATGATTTTCATCTCTATCTGGCTTTTTTAGGTACTTTGCCAGCAAATCATCAAATCATCTTTTTCTCTGCTCTGCTTAGAAACTGGACACTTTGGAGCTGGGGAGGCCATAGTGATTGGCCCTCATTTCCAAAGTGAAAGCACCTTTGTTATTGATACAAGAAGAACTTGGTTAAATAACTGAAGAATAGTGTGTTATAGCTTTCTAAATATTTCTTACTAGAACTGCAAGAGCCTTTGACCTCTCTTCATTAAATGCTGTCCTGTCCAGCTAGCAAGGTCCATCTGTGATCTCTGAAATGCTTTACATCTTGTTAAAATAACACAACACACTTAAAATGTAGCTATCAGCAGTGCATTTATGCAGTGCACTTAAAACTCCATTTTACTTTGTTATATTGGATGTATCATAGATTTATGTTTTAGGGAATCTCCTTGCAAGTTAATAAGAGGAGATTCCTCTCCCTACTGAAACACTGCAACCATGCGAACAGCAGCAGCACTGAACCACATGCAGCCACCGCTCTTCATCATTGCCAAGGAGACTGGTTCACCCTCTGGGCAGAGGCTGACAGCTGGTCATAATCCCCCATCGTACTGTGAGGGAACCTTTGGGAAAAGTACAGAGTGTTCAGATCTGAAAACTACAATGAAACTGGTTTACACCACTGAAAATGATGAAAGACACAGTGATAGCTAGAATCTTAAATTTTACTCTGTCCCCAGAGAAGTCCTCAGAAGTTTTTCTCTTAAATTCTTAGTCATAAAACGTAGTAAAACTAAATGTGGATGTCAATGAGGAATGACACCAAGGTCCTAACTTTGTTACTATAGGATTTTCGCAGTTAAGTTTATATCAGACTTTAAGTATTGCTTAAGTAGATGCTTTAGAAATGTTTACCCTGTTATGCATAAGTTTTTAGATTAAATAGGACTGTGCTCAATGGACCTTGAAATTAATTAAAGAACATCATTCATCTAAATTATTTCAGACAACGTCTTCTGCTACTCTCTTTGAATCTTCACATTAACTTCAGTCAAGCCTAGTTGCTGTGAAGTCTGAATTCATTAATAAAGCAGATCCTCCACTCCATCTGTGAACTACTTGGGGGCAAGTACTTCACTGTCCTCTATGAAATCTTAACTGCGGGGTGCTTTGGGATATACAGATGTTTCCAGTGCCCTATCAGATGATCCCATCAGGCTGCAGGTGATAGGTGACCCCATTTGCTTTCACTAATTGAATTGCACTCAGATTTCCCCTGGGTTTGTCAGGAAAAGCATTTCTGGAATGGATTCATGAGAAGAATAGCCATCACATACATGTCTCAGCTGTTCTGCTAAGACTGAGAGGGAGAAAAAAAGGCATTGCGTGCATGGGTCCTGTACCTGAAGCTAGGCAGTGAAAGTACAAGCATTATTACTTACAGCCCTGATGACGGATGGTACTGTACAAAACGTTTGCTTCTGTACTTAGCTGAAGTCCAACTCAGGCTTCTCTGACCTCTTTCTTTCTAGCAATTAGCTTTTTCTTGGGCATTGCAGCCCCTCTTTTTCTCTGTGCATACCACACCTACTCTGATGAGCAGGGCTGAGCGGACTCTGTCAGAGGTAATGAGGCAGGTGTCACTCTGTAGAGTGTTAAGTTCAGAGAGGAGCTTCATGGGATTTATACATGTTCCTGAATTTTATGTGGAAATAATCTTGAGCCAGTCAGGCTGTGCTGTGTAGGAGTACTCTCATCACGAATGCTGCTAGATATTCAGGTAACTATTTGTGGCTGCTATGAAACCAGAGGACAGATTTGCATCATCTAACTTTGTTTTCTGAGGCATTAATTTTAGGTATAAAGTCATCCCTTTCTAATAAAAATTAAATACAGACACTCAGAAAGGCTGATTCTGCACTGCTCTCTAATCACTGCCTGTGGCAGCAGCTTAATGTTACCAGAATCCTAATTAAATTTAAAGTGAACCTGGCTGAACCTCGGCTGCATCTGAAACAGAAGTGAGGACTGAAGCTGACTTGCCAATCATCTTCAGGCTGTTGTGTCAGATATTTTTCTGTCTGGAAGATGGACTATTACTTCAGCTGCTGATGACTGTGTTTAGGCTGCTCTCTGAGGTGCCTGTTTGTGTCTGTTCACGTTTCTCTCACAGAATGAGGACGGTACACTTGCTGTGCTTACCTCTGCTTTAAAAACAGGATCACCATTTTTGCATAGTCAGACCTGCCTGCTTTCTAATGCTGGATAGTCTCTCTCTGCTCTTAGGACTTGCTGTTCTTCAGGTAAGTTTAGAATAAAGACAAAAGACACAAATTCCAACCCCAAAGTCTCTGCCTTGTCCGTTCTTCTTGTAGTTGGTTTCTAGGACAGGTTTGTGTGTGCTCACAGTGACACATCCAACAAACTGATCTAGTTCGTCTTTTATGTTGCTTAAAAGACATAGACACACTCTCAAAAATACGGACATGCTTAGTCAAATGTTTGGTGACTTACACACTTTAATATTTAACTAACATGCAAAAAAATAATATAGGTGACATTTCTCAAGGATCTCAAACTACATTTTAACCATAGCATATTGTGGTAAATAGTGTCTCAGAGAGGAAAAATTGAATGAGTAAATGGGAGAGTTGTGGATGGCCTTACAAACACAAACTCACAGATACCTACATATACATACATATAAACAAACTTGGATTTTGAATTCACTTTCTGCAAATCATGTTGTACATGAAATTGGTTGACCAATTGTCTTGGTCCTGATAAATACTGTCATTTATTTATTTATTTTACTCCCTCTTTGCATCTTTTAACCCTATAAATACTTTCCTTACAGTTCCTAGTTTATCAGCTGGATTCTCAACTGGGAGCTATTAGTCTCCCTGAGAACTGTTTGCTGCATTATTTCTTGTGTTCTTTGAGATTTTAGGAAAATAAATACATTTGAAAAGTCTAGATGCTCTGAGTGTTCTTGTGCTGTCCCGTAGATATCAGATTCATTTTAAATACATAGTGTGAATTTTAAAATTATCCTAACTAGCAATACTTGAGTTTTTAGGATTGCAGAAAATGTTGTCAATGAGATGTATTCAGTATGTGTTTGAAAGTTAGAGAGTTAAAATTGTCAAGCTCTGGCAGTTCTGAGGGATGCAAAACTTTTACTGGTGGAAACAATTACACTTATTCCTGTAACAATCTGTCCTTATTTGGCAAAATTTTTCAGTGAAAATCATATACTGAAAGAGAAATCTTGTATATTTCAGAGCACAGTGTACCATTACAGTGATCAGGGAAAACAGAGCTGCTGACGCTGTGAATAACTTGCTTTGGGTTTCATTTCAAGGTACAAATGACAATGTAGGTTTTTCTAGGAAACAGAATATGCACAGAAATTTAACTTTTATATTCTCCTTTGTCTGAAAGTTATTACTACACAGTAATAACTTTCACATTACACATTATGGGTAATTTTGCATATTTGGTTACATAAACCAACGGCTCAAACTTATGTAATCTTTCAGATTTTGTACAGGAGTTCAGATGGGAATTTCTGAAAATTCATCTTTAATGCCATCAGTTAACTCACTGACACATGCTTAATACCAACTTTTGGCATACAATTAACATCAAAGAATATGTTTGTTTTCACAGGGTAAGATATTAACAAGACCTAAGATTAAGTACATTATGAATTTCCTTCATGGAAGCGTGCTCCCAACGTTTAACCATACCTGTTTTAAATGATTTCAAGAAAGATCTTGGACTTTATTTGAACCTAAAGAAACTTCGAGGATCCTATCTCTCTTCATCTTTTTGTTAGAAAGCTTTCATGATACACAACCCCCTCTTTTCTTTTACCAAGATAATCTTTTGATATGTTTTCTGTATTTGTTTAATAAAAATTCCCTTTTCCTCTCATTTCCTTCCTTTACATTATCCCGATATATTTTGGACTTTCTTCAAGTGTTCATTTCTCTGATCGAAGTTGGTTGATTCTGTAAGTTGTATCTTATATTTCAAGATTTTCTGTCCTTTTCATTGCTGGAATTTGCCTCTAGTCCAGTTGTCCTTACTCTTCTCGTTTCCATAACCACGTGAGTGGAATCACCAATGAGGACAGCTTTCAAGAAATTCATAGCAGAAATCATTTCTTATTTTCAGTAATGTTAAGGCTAACAACCTCCTGGGAATCTGTTACAGACCACCCAATCAGGATGAAGAGACACATGAAGTATTCTGTGAGCAGCCAGCAGAAGTCGTGCAATTGCTAGCCTCTGTTCTTGTGGGGAACTTCAACTTACCTGACATTTGCTAGAAATACAGTACAGAAGATGGGAAGAAGTTTAGAAGACTCTTGGAGTGTGTGAAATATAACTTCCCGACACAGCTGGTAACAAAGTCTACCAGAGGAAGCGGCCCACTAAACCTGCTGTTTACAGAGAAGGAATGGTGGGAGATCTGGTGGTTGAAAGCTGTTCTTGGCTGCACGACCATGAAATGGTAGAGTTCTCTATTCTTGTTGAAATGGAGAGAATCAGCAAAACCGCTACCTTGCACTTCTGAAGGGCAGAATTTAAACTGCTTAGGACGTTGGTTGAGAGAACTCACTGGGAATCAGTCCTAAAGGGCAAAGGGATCCAGAGAGGCTGGACGTTTATCAAGAAATTTTAAAGGTGCAGGAACAGACCTGTGCTGTAAGATGAGCCAGTGGGGAAGAAGGCTGACCTGGCTAAACTTTTGCTGAGACTTTGAGAAAAAAAGAGCAGGCAACTTGGGAAGAGCACAAGGAAGTTGCTGGGGTATGCAGAGAGAAGATTACAAAGGTGAAAGCCCAGCAAAAATGTGATCTGGTCACCATTGTTAAAGGCAATAAATAATGTTTTTATAAATATATTAACAGCAAGAGGAGGGCCAAGAAGAATTTCCATCTTTTATAGGATGCAGTGGGCACATTACCATGGAGGATATGGAAAAGGCTGAGGTTCTCACTGACTTCTTTACTTCTGTCTTTAATAGTCAGGCCAGTTATCCTCAGGGTACTCAGGGAGGTGGCAAAAGTGATTGCTAAGCTGCTTTCCATCATTTATCAGTTGTCCTGGTCAAATGGGGAGGTCCTGGATGACTGGAGACTTACTAATGTGACTCCCATCTACATGAAAGGCCAGAAAGAGGGTGCAGGGAACTACAGGCCTGTCAGCCTTAAGTCAGTTTGTTCTATAACCTTCCTGGCTGGGAAAAGGTAGTGTACCTAGACTTTAGTAAAAATTTTCAGTCACAGTATTCTCCTGGAGAAGCAGGCAGTCTGTGGCTTAGATAGGTGTACTCTTCACTGGGTAAAAAACTGGCTTGATGGTCTGGCCCAGAGAGTGGTGGCTAATGGAGTTAAATCCATTTGGTGACCCATCATGAGTGGCATTCCCCAGGGGTCAGTACTGGGTCTGGTCTTGTTTAATATCTTTACTGATGATTTGTATGAGCAAGTTTGCAGTTAACACTAAGTTGGGAAGACGTGTTTATCTACCTGAGAGTAGGAAGGCCCTATAGAGGGGTCTGGGTAGACTGGATTGAAGGGCTGAGGTCAGTGGGATGAAGTTCAACAAGACCAAGTGCAGAGTCCAACACTCGGTCGCAACAACCCCGTGCAACACTGCAGGCTTGGGACAGAGTGTCTGGAACGCTGCACAGAAGAAAAGGATCTGGGAATATTAGTTGACAGCTGACTGAACAGGAGCCAGCAGTGTGCCCAGGCGGCCAAGAAAACCGCCAGCATCCTGGCCTCTATCAGAAATATTGTATTCAGCAGAAGCCAGGAGGTGATCATGCTGTGTACTTGACACTGGTGAGGCTGCACCTTGAGTACTGTGTTTATTTTTGGGACCATCAGTAGAAGAAAGATAGGCCCTGGTGCATGTCCAGAGAAGGGCAACGAAGCTGGTGAGGGGTCTGGAGCACAAGTCTTATGAGGAGTGGCTGAGAGAACTGGGATTGTTTAATCTGGAGAAGAGGAAATTTGGGAGTTCCAATTTCACTCTCTACAACTACCTGAAAAGAAGTTCTAATGAGGTGGGAGTCAACCAGTTGTCACAGATAACTTGCAATGAGATGAGAGGTAATGGCCTCAACCAAGGAGGTTCAGGTTGGATATTAGGAAAAATTTCTTTTCAGAAAGAGTGGTCAAGTATTGGAACAGGCTGTTTGAGGAGGTGGTGGACAAAGAGGTGGTCTTTAACCAGTATAACCCATGCATTTTCATTGTATTAAGTGGAGATATGGAAATAAATATCAGTAGATCTGACCCTCAGTGTTACCCAGAAATTATTCCCTATTCACAGAATGCCCTCTAAAGGATGAATGTAATATGTAATCTTATTTGATAATATATGTTCATCTTTCAGAAGATGCTGTGGAATTATTGACCTTTGACAGACTTCCTTTTGGCTTTAGCAATTAGCAGAAATGAAGCCTGTTAAAATTAAATTTATCCTTTGGATGACATGGGTAATTCTAAGGCTTTTTCTATACTCCCATAAAGCAGTGAAAGACACCAAGCACTGAATTTTCAAATAATTGTGCAGTGATTTAGTCATTTTCTAGTGAAGGTCTTTGGACTATGAAAATGACCTATAAGAAAATGAAATTTGCAGCTTTTAGAGTTTTTTTAAAAAACTTTGCCCTCTTTTCCCAGCATCTGAAAATAAAACGTGAATGTAGGGAATTGTTGAAGAAAGAGAGGGGGAACGGGGTCTGTAGCATTGTTTAAGTTATTGCCCGTCTATATTTTAAGCTGGATTGAAAGTATCCTCAATATGAAGCAAATAGCATTCTTTTAGTGATGTTGTGAAAATGAAATTACTCCATAATGCAGAACTACACCCATTCAGAAGAATGGAATGGGATTTGTACCTTATTAGCTGCACTTATTGATGCAGGTAAATGAAATGAAAGCCAGCAAATTGCTGATGAAATGAAGTTCAGTGCATCGTTTAGTCCATTCCGTGCTGTATTGCTCTATACTATGTATTACCCTCCACTCTGCCCAGCTCAGTTTAAAATAATGATACTCTTGACATTTTTCTTGCTACATTAACAAAAGGAACACCTTCTTCCTTCTGTTCACTTGACAGACTAAGGCATACTGAAGTTGAAAAAACAGTCCTGATGGTAGACCAGCATTTGTCTGAATTGTATATAGAGTTCATGACAACTGGTGAAAATGTATTATTTTGTAAAGGTAACTGCAGATTGGTACGAATTCCTGGTGCAAGCTGAACAGAAGTAGATACCATGAAAGAATTTGATTAAACCGCAGGTTGTTACAATTACAGCATTGGATGTAGCAGACATAGGGAAATTTTTATCCTTTCTCACCAGCAAATATGTTATTTCATCACAAAGCAGGAAGACACTGAAAAATGAAGCAGAACTATGGAACTGTATTGGAAATTATCTGAAGTCGACTGAGTCTAAGAAATCTTTTAGTAGGGAAATCCATTGAGTCCAGTAACACATATGCAGGTGTAGATGTTATAGGATTTTATGGGTTAATTAAAGGTCAGAGGTGGAATTTTCTATTCCATAAAAATGATTGAGAAAGTATAATCATAGGATCATAAAATCATTGACTTATTTTTTGATTGGAAAAGACCTTCAAAATTAACATGTCCAACAATCAGCACTACCAAGTCTACCACTAAACCATGTCTCTTAGTGCCATATCCACACATCTCTTAAACACCTCCATGCATGGGCACTTCACCACTTCCCTGGGCAGCCTGTGCCAGTGTCTAACCCCTGGACTCTGGGCAGAGCGGGTCAAGCCTGGAATTGGGCAGGAGCAGGTACCAGTAGGAGTGTCCTGAGGACTGTGACAAAAAAATGGTGCAACATTTGCCTTCTGCTGTGCAAGGCCTGCTTTGACACCCCTGCACATGCAGGGTGCAAGTGTGAAAAATCAGAAATAATTACTGTGATGCATTCTTGCTCTGGAGAAGGCTGATGTGTAGAATGTGCATGTCCTCTAAGGAAATCTAGCCATTAACTAATGCATGAGAAGACACTGAAAGAATGAGATGACTGTTACTATGTCAGGTTAGCTAATATTTACAAGGCAGATGGAAAGTGTAAGCTATTGTAAATGCCTCTAATTATTATTTCTGTGAGTGGCTATCAAAGCCTAAGCAGCACAGGTGACAGACTTTTATCACAAAGTTGTGAACTATTTAGAGAGAGACTTATTTCCCTCTCCTGGGATAGTTTGACACATTTTCACTTCATTTTAGCCAGCCATAGCCTTGACTGATGCTGTGGCATCTGAGAGACTGAGATCTTCACTGCTGTAGAAAAGTGCCAGAAGATGAAGAACTTCATGAAAAGAAATATTTTGTGCAGTTCAGAAGGCACTCAGGACTTACACAGGCCAGGCACTGAGTCACCAATATGGGCTGGATTTCCTCCACAGTGTGGGCTAGGAAGTTCAGCACAGCTCACCGTTGGCAAGTTATTCCCTGGTTCTTCTGTTGCAGCTTCACAGCAGAAAAATCCCCCATGCCAGATTCATTCTCAGCACCATGCCGTGTCAGACCTTCCTCTAAAATGAGAAAGGCTCACTGAGTTGGTGTGTCAGAAGCCTGGTTATTCAAATAAAACCTTCCTCCTTTTCTGTGTCTTTTCTGACTGGGATTTCCATTTCTGCATTCTTTCCATGTCAGAGATTGAAATGACATTGCATGTGAGCAAGCAGAGAATGCCTGTGGGACATGCCAAAGCAAGTTCATGTTGAAGCCAAGATATCCAAGAGTTTAGGAAAGTATATCATCCACTGCTTCTGCTTAGGGAGAGCTAGGAAGACAATGACTTGTTATTTGGAAATTGATGCAAAGAAGGCTGGGGAATTTGGGTTAGCATTTTTCTAATTAATCTTTTTATCACTTTTTTTAGTTCAGAGTAAATCTATTTAAGGATCCCTGCTGGTTTCAAAGCAGGAAAGAAAAAGGTTTTTAATTAGAGCTGTACAGTTCGTGTACCTAATGAATCAATAGTAATTGAATACAGTGGAAGCTTCTTCAAAGCACACCCATGGAGTATAGTAAATCCTTCCTTTAACAGGTTTATTTCCATGCCACATGATCTTTTAAGAGTATTCTATCATACATTGGCCTGAATGTATGTTATTTTAATGTATTCTCTTGAGTTGACCCTACACAGTTGTGGGTATTATACACCATCTTGAACATACTTGTCAATCAATACACTTGCTAAAATTCTGATATTTTCTGTATGCAATTTTAGGGCATGTTGCTAAATGGGTTATGCCAACAGATAACTGAAAATGACCATAATATTTCATTTAATTTATTTTAACTGCTACTTTAAAAGTTAGAGCTATGAAACATCTTCACTCAACATATTGGAACAAGAAAACACAGACCATGAGTGTAAGTGATATCTCTGAACTTTTCAGTCACACTTTTCTAGGGAAAAATAGAGATTCATAACAAATCAAACTTCTCCAGATCAATAAATGATTGTACAGTATGAAGTTTATGGAGAAGGTCTTCTCTAAAATAATCTTCATATCTGCTTCTTCAAAGGAAAGCTTTTAGGGATGGGTGCAGGTATGAGCTTGTCCACACTGATTTTGAGGACCTTCAAATCTACTGGGCTTAGGACACAACACTTAAAATGTTACCGCCTCACAGATGAGGCACCTTCACATGAAGGTGCCTTTATAGTCTTTACCCTATTTTGGCTTGTTTACAGATATAATCTGTGTTGGCATGGTTGTCTTTATCCTACTGTGACTTCATCTGCAGTAGCAGCTTGCATTGATGTGCCTTTATGGTTCACAGGGCAAAGCACCTGAACAGATCTGTGGTAGTCCTGATTAGTCCCCCTCCTCTGAGAGCACATAAGCCAGCATGGAAGCGAATGTACAGCAAGCTTATAGTGTAGTATTACTTTATTATTATTATTATTATTATTTATTTATTTATTTAGTAGTAGTAGTATTTAGTATTTAGTAATTAGTATTAATTTAATTCCTCCGGGAATTCAGCTTGTTCAAGAATTCCACTAATGCCCAAAGGATTTCTGCCTTGTGCAAGCCAGGGGATTTTTCTGTCTTGTTCCAGGGTTATATGTGAGGTCATTTTATTATAGATAAAACTAACTGATTCTTTCAACTTAAATGCAAAGGACTTTGACTGTGATAGTTGGAAGCAAGCTCACATATACCTGAACCAAAACCACAGTATGCTTTAGATATGTATCTCAGTGTAATTTGTCCACTACACAAAGGCCTCATCAGGAATGACGAAATTCCTCTTTCTAATTGGAAGAGCCAAGGACAAGGTCATTTGTCTCAAAAAGGGCTGTTTTTGTAAGAACTACATTGAAGTATAGGTAAACCTGAGCTTTCATTTTTGAAAAGCCTTCATTTTTATCAAGGAAATGCAACCTGCGCGCCAAGACTGTAAAGCCAGAAGACATATATATGATACATGTATTGTGATTGCATAATGTATTACATACATTTTATGGAACAGAATATGTTACGTATATTTAATAATTTTCAGACTAATACCTTTCTTTACAGGAGTTTGTACAGTGATTCTGGAACATTCATTAGCTATCATATTTGAAAAGGCTTTTCATAGAAATGAAAAAGAAGGCTAAAATACAAGTTTTTGGGCCAATTAATTAATTGAAAATCTGAAATTAAAATGCAACTGTTTTTAGGGAAGCTGTTCCCCTAAAGAAAAATATTATGTGTTGTCTAGCTAAGATCCTTGTTATAGTCTTGCCATGTTATATCTCAGTATCAGCACATCTTTAATCTTTTTTTTTCCCACCATTTTCAATAACTCTCTAGATCTCATCAACCAGATTTATGTGTCTAGGAGAAAATATTCAGCAGCTTTCTATTCAATGTATGAAATATTTAAATGATTTAAATGTCTAAAGAGTCCAGATAAGGAATCTAGAAACTCTTCATTTGTTAATATGAAGAAGGGGGAGCTTAGCCGTGCTTATTTGAACTTTTGTTATTATTATCAGAGAATGCCAGTGCCTGGAGCACCTGATTGTCCTTCTAAAGGTAGCTCCTGGCAGGTGATAAGGAGCAGCCAAGCAATTCAAAAACATAATTAACTTTTGGATGCTCTTTTCTGACATGGTAGCATAAGGTGATGATGTGATACTAGTGTTCCCAAATTGCATTTTGTTTGGGAGGATCTCTGCAAGAAGAAGCTGTACTAGAAGGCATTTTCCAGGATTCCTTTCTAGTTGTAGTGATTTTTTTAATGTATTAGAGTCAGAATAAATATAGTGGAAATTCCTTGCTTCTTTGGTGGACCTTCCTCTAATTAGTATTTGCTTGTCCAAATGGGTTTCTCCAAAAATCGAAATAATAGTGTGTAAGTTGATATAATAATGCTTACAATCCTCAAAAGAACATTGTAGCATAACAAATTAATTGATTTTTGCGTGGCATGCAATGTTTCTATAAGTTCTTAAAGCTCATATGTGTCTGCCAAAAGTCAGATCAATAGATAAATGTGAAGTGAAACATACAGAGGACAATTCTGACTTTGCATAGAAAATGTTGCATTTTGAGAGGTGGTTACCACTCAGGAGTGAGACTTTAGGCAGATGGAGTTTATGGATAATACCATGAAAATGTCAATTTGGCCCTTAGCAACAGTGTGGAAAGCAAATAAATACTCTGAAATATTAGGAAAGGAATAGAGGAGAAAGCTGAAGACGTCATTATGGGAACAAATACATTTCTAATTTGCACACACTTGAATATGTGTGCAGTTCTAGTTCTCCCCTCTCAAAAAGTATGTCTTTAAAGTGGAAAAGTTTCAGAGAACAGCAACAAGGACAATTCACATGTGTGGAACAGCATCTGTTCAGGGAAAAAACAGTACATTTACCCCTTAAATTCAGATCACACAGCTAGTTTTAAAACAAACCTTCAAATCATCCTTGCTTACTGTCATTTGTTTCAAACACAGTACGGCCTTAGAGCATCTGAACTGGATTTCTTTTGAATGAAACAAAACCAGATCATGTTCTGGAACACATCTAGTGCAGTTTTGGAACATACCTAATTCAACTGTCCATCAATATACGATCTGCAGGACCAATTTTATGCTAGTTAGAAGAAGAAAAGCCCAGAGAATGCCATGGACTCTGCATCAGTATTATTATTTTGCAAGTCCACTTCTATTACCTGCTCTGTAATGTGGTCGTATCTGAGGTGGATGAGGAGAGTTCAACTTTAAAAAGAGGATTTATTTGAAATGTGAGAAAGGTCAAAACAATTCTGAGTGGCATGAAGAGGAATCAATTGTTGTATTTTTCAGATACAGATCTCAGAAGATTAGGTATGATGCTGATGTGGATCAGGATCAAAACAAAAAGGATGGGGTTCTTCATGCGACATGCACTGGACCTACAGAGCTTTTTGCCAAATGGTGTTGTGCTGAGGCAGGTTTGAAGGAAGACTGGCCAAGTACTTTGAAGGGAGATCTGCTGACATTTATTAATTGGGTTACTAATTGTGTTAGGATCAAGAAGTCTCCTTGGCAGAAAGTGGCCGAATCTGATTTGTTCCCTTTTCTTTCTCTTTCTCTCACCATGACATCCCCATAGAGTCATCAAGCTTGGAAAAGTCCTCCAAGATCATGCAGTCCAACCATCCACCTATCATCAATATTTCCCACTAAAACATGTCCCTCAGTACAACATCTAAACATTTCATGAATATCTCCAGGGTCAGTGACTGCACCACCTCCCTGGGCAGTCCTTTCCAAGGCCTGATGACTCTTCTAGAGAAGAATTTTTTCCAACCCAAATTGCCCTGATCACAAGTGGAAGCCATTCCCTCTAGTCCTATCACTAGTTATATGGGAGAGAAGGCCAACTCCCACCTCACCACAACTTCTTTTCAGGCAGTTGTAGAGATTGATGAGGTCTTCCCTTAGCCTCCTCTTCTCCTGACTGAACAATCCAGCTCCCTCAGCTGCTCCTCAGAGGTCTTGTGCTCCAGACCCCTCACAGCTTCATTGCAATTCTCTGGACATGCTCTGGGGTCTTAATGTCTTTCTTGTACTGAGGGGCCCCAAAATAAACACAATACTTAAGGTGTGGCCACATCAGTGCTGAGTACAGTGATGTGATCACCTGGGCACACTGCTGGCTCACATTCAGCTGAGCACTGACCCTGTATCCACTTGTGACTGCCTTTGGAAACAGAAAGCTGACCAATGCTGACACTTGCTCTTAGCCTCTGTAACCATTCTTTTGTTATGTTGTGTTCCTATATACCTCTTTTTTTTTTTTTTTTTTTTTTCCCCTTCTTAAAAGTGCACTAAAATAATCTTTGAATAGGCAGTTATACATTAATTTTACCTTGGTGGCTAGTGCTGGTGATTTCCATACCAGAATGTTTCTCAGAAGCCTCTGCACATTAAATTAAAGAAGTATGTTTCTCTCAAGAAGTTTTAAATGAGTAATTTAGATCATTTTCAACATCACATGCTGCCTCAGCTCTAAATGACTGCAACAATAAAGGGCATTCACTTAAAGCAGTCACACTTCCTTTTGATATTTTGTGTTCACTTTGACTTAAGCTCTATCATAGCAATACTGCATAATTTCATGGGTGTACAGAGAAACTGGGTATGTTATAAATGTAATTGGAAAGGAGAGATGGGATAAAGGATGGGATGAAGGAAACCCCAAGTCTTAGTCCTGATGTTTATGTATTTATGGCAAAATGAACAATTTTTCCTTATATGTATGAAAGACTGTGAATAGCAATGAAATAAATCCACCTCTGGGTGGAAGAAAACTTTTTCGACAATGAAGTTCAACACTATATTTCATGTTTATGACACAAGAAATGCTATGTCTGATTGCAGTGATAGAAGATTTGAAACATTCTCCTTAAAGAGATATACGCGAAATGATGCTGTACCAAGGCCATAAGAGGACTTTAAAACTCCGAGTCAAATAAAGAGCTAATGACTTACAGTGATGAATTAAAGTTTTGCACTTTGGGAAGAAGAAGGAGCTCGCTTTATCTAAACAGCTGGAGATGGTCTTTTTTCCTTTGTTTCACAGTGCTTACAGAGACACAGCTGGCCCACCTGGGGGAGGTGTTCCCAGGGATGAATGCCTGTACTCAGTACTCCTTTGGAGGCAGGAAGTTCAGGGCCTCCTGCCTGGCAGACGGGGCTGCGGGTATGAGGTGTGATCAAATCACATGCAGGGTTGGCAGGGCAGCTGGAGATAGTTTTTATTACAGTTGTGTGACTAAACTAACCAATAACAGTAAATATTTAATGTGACCAGAGCAAGTTTTATGAGTCAACTCTTCATAAGTATTACAAGATGCATTTTCTTAATGGTTGAGGACCCTGAATTCCTGTAATTGTACTCTGCTGGTAATGATTTCTGACTTCGGACTGGCAAGATGCTACTGTGTATTTCAGCCAGGGATCTGATTTTATGGGCACTGAGCAGTGCTCTGGCTCCCAATTGCTTGTTTGAACTGTGCTTTACTGAAGGGCAAAGTAGCATGATGGGCAGAAAAGTTGCCAAAAAAATAGCATACCTTCACTCTTGCCTCTGGCTTAGTATACTGAAAAGACTTGTCATTAAAAAAATGTAATCATTAAGAGATATGTGATATACTTTTCAGAGATAGTTCATGTGTAACTTATTTTTAGGTACAATTTAACATACAGTAGGAAAATCATTTATGTAGATATTGGTTATCAGCACAACGCAGTTGTCAGTTTTAAAACCTGCAGAAGGAAGAAAGATTCACAGAACCTTCTGGGGGTGATTTAGAGAGAGTTGAGCCTCAAGAGCTTGACGTATTCCTGCTGTTTAAGCTTATCTTTTGATTGTAATAAGAATCACTTCATCACCAGCATCCTGCTTGTGTAGCTGTAAATGCTTGCTTTGCCCTAGGAAAAAGCTGCGCCAGTTATTATCAATGCATATCATACCACACACCAGGTGTTTTTGGTAAGAAAAAAGTATTCATGATAGCTCAGTGGGAATATAATTTCTGGGATTATTTTGTTTGTTCTTATTGTACCTTGTATGTGTCTGTGGGGAAGTGCAAATACACTTTAATGTAAGCAACCAGAAAGGAGAAAACTGCTAAAATGCAAGAGATGTCATGGTACAGCACCTGTGCAAAAACAGTTAAGGAGAAATAAAGACTGGAATGCACATTTTCATTTTCCCCAGAAATTTTTAAACTGAGAGATGGTATAAAACTGAGAAAACATAACCACTGACCTGGCTTTGATTCAACGGTTTGGTTTTCATTTGACATTTTTTCTAATATGACAAAGCTTTTCTTTTGATGGTGGGATGTTTCCACTTCTGAAGGTGGAAGGAAAGGTTGAGGCTGAGGAAAGAGTTAAAGATTTACTTGTGTAACACTGATTCTTCTGCTCAAAGTCTGGGGTAATGTATGGGAAGGTCTATAAGCATGGCATTTTTGTATTTTAATCGTCTTCCATTAAATTCTAATGACTGGTTGCTAAACGATGTCATGCATTTCCTGCTCCTTTTATGAGGAGTTGTTTTATAAAGCAGCAGCTTGGAAGTGGGCAGGAAGCAGTCATCTCTGGAATTGATTGCATTTCTGATAGAGCACTTTTGTACGGTATCCCTGGAGAAACTCTGCAGGTCATAATGGCTTATGTTATCCTTGTAGCTACAGCATAATAATTTACAGAAGTAAAGATGGAAACAAGATCTACCATCTTTAAATCCCTTACCAGACTCAGTTCACTTGGTTTCTTTCTTTCTTTCTTTCTCCTTTTCTTTCTTTCTTTCTCCTTTTCTTTCTTTCTTTCTTTCTTTCTCCTTTTCTTTCTTTCTTTCTTTCTTTCTTTCTTTCTTTCTTTCTTTCTTTCTTTCTTTCTTTCTTTCTTTTTCTTTCTTTCTTTCTTTCTTTCTTTCTTTCTTTCTTTCTTTCTTTCTTTCTTTCTTTTTCTTTCTTTCTTTCTTTCTTTCTTTCTTTCTTTCTTTCTTTCTTTCTTTCTTTCTTTCTTTCTTTCTTTCTTTCTTTCTTTCTTTCTTTCTTTCTTTCTTTCTTTCTTTCTCCCTTTCTCTTTTTCTTTCTCCCTTCCTCTTTTTCTTCCTCCCTTCCTTTCTTTTTCTGCCTTCCTGCCTTCCTCCCTCCCTCCCTCCATCCCTCCCTCCCTCTCTTTTTCTAAGAAAGCTGATAATTACTGTTAGCAAAGGAGAGCTAAGGGTTATTTATGTGCAATACAATGGAAATCTTTGGCTCTGAAACAGCTGATATTCGTAAATTGATTGGGAGTCTGAGTAGCCACAAGAAACATATCCAATTTGATCAAGTGATGTGGAAACAGGAGTTGAACTAAAGGAAAATTTACATACATTGAGATGGCAGTAATGATTGTGTCCCTTCTGTCTGTCATACAGGCTCATTAGAAATGGGTGTGAATCATTAAGCTTTGATATTCAGCAGAGATAAGTAATGAACAGGACAATAAATAAAGGAAACAAAGGCTGGCCATACACTGAGGAGCAGCATAACAATCTGATTATATTGAAAGATTGGCTGCCACTTTCTTGGCTGACTGTTCAGTACAAGGGAATGCTTCCCTTTATTTCTGCCTTCAAAATTCTGTCCTTATTCACATACTGGTAAGAAATGTATGAATCTCACATTCTTCTCCACTGGATAATTATTTTCCTTGGTTTCTGATAGAAATCAGTAGGACATTCTCTTGAGTGAATCCTTTCTGATATGTCAGATTTAGGGAGTGTCTGGATGTGCAGAAAGCATGTAGAAAAAAGCTTTTGAATTTTCCGAAACACATATGACATTTGCACAGATTTCTGTTTTCCCATTAGCAAGTGTGTTCATATTGAAGAATATGAACTAATAATAGAGATGACTTTTAGTTTGTCTTTCTGCAGTTGCCTGGAATTTTAGCATGAAACTAAGGGCCTGCGCCAAATAGTAATTAGAACTGGCTATCAATCATTGTGCTAGCATCAGGCTATAACAAGCAGTGTTGTATGAGTGGTCTGGTATTAGCCTGAGCAAACTTCCTGTGACTCACTAGTACAGTAGCTTTGGCCAGTTTTCTTTTAAAACTGAAAAACATATTGTTTAAGTTATGATTCTTCCTTTGTTAGATCTTTTCTCACAAGCTCTGAATTTGTAGTGCAGCGGGAAAGGTACAAAGGCAGTAAAGAACTTGAGATTTTTAGTTTTTGTCCTGTTAGCAAGATAATTTGAAACTTCACATGCATGTTTTCTATTGCTTTGATCTGTCTGATGTTTTGCTTCCTGTGGTGGACACTGACTTAAGTAGATGAGGGATTGAGAAAAGATGAGCTTGAAATTTGTGCTGGAATTTTAAGAGCCTTGTTATCCTTTTTTTCTGGTACTCACTTCTGGTCATATTGAGTTTGATTGCTTGCTCTGTAGATCCACGTAATCAGATGACAAACTAGGGATGAGTGCAACACAAGAAGACAAGGTAAGAAAGGTAAATGGTAAAAACCTCTTAAGTCTGTCTGAACATCAGTTCTGAAAACACAATGCTAACTGTGCAAGGCATATTATTGATAATAATGGATTAGTGATATTCATTCTTTGTCTTGTCTCTATACTGGAAGAAGAAAGTAGTTTCTTTAAGAAATTGTTTCCAATTTTGTTTGTATTTGGGAAACAAATGACACTATGTTCGTGCACCATTATTTTTTGTCACAAGGCAGTCTACTTGCAAAACAGTCAGAGGAAGACCACCTGGTCTTTGGTTTTGAATTTCCTATTTACTCACTGAATGCTTTTTTATGTGGAGAACATACAATCCTGCAGCAACACACCCATTTTTCAAAACCCTTCCTACTTTTGCCTGTGGACTATTAGGAAATCAGTCTTTATCACGTTCCCTTTCATTTGTATGGGACTGGGTTTTCTCCTGCAGCACAGGAAGGAAGACTTGCCAGTAGTAATATATTCACTTTGCAGGGGTCAATTAGTCAGGTCTTTTGTCATCTTTATAGCAGTAAAATGGCAATATGATGATTGTGAGGACACGGAAAGAGTAATAAGACTTTTCTTAGTCCTAAGTCAAAGAAAACTGTAGCCTACAGGACTAGGCTTTTGCCTATAGATGTCAGAGAGGTTCTTTGCCTGTAGAGGTCAATCTGTATTCCCCAGGACTTTTCCTTTCTTTATCTGATGTGAGATGCTAAGAAGAAATAGATCAGTTAGGAGTAGACAGATTAATACTCCCTTAGTTCCAAAGAGTATAGTCTTTAGATAAATGATTATTCATTCACTCTGCACTGATCAGTATCAGAGATCCCTCATGTAAAAGCCTTAGTTGTAGCTTCCATATGAAAAAAAGAACACATCGTTATGCATGCAAGCCGTATGGCAATTTTAATAAATCAGTGCTGTGCACCATTGCTGCTCAGGTATACATTTTCAGTTCTTCTCAAGCAAATACCTTCACCCGACTATATACTTTACAGTTACAAAGAGTATTTACAATGAGATCTGTCTGTGCATTAGAAAATAGAGAGGCAGCATGTTTAAGGAAATCAAAGCATTAGGATGGTGCGCTGTAACAACAGTTGCATAGAGAGAGAGAAAAGCGGCATACCATTTAGACAAATGCCTCTGCAGCAGTCTTATTCCCTTGGACTGTGTGGGTTATATAGCAACATAACCTCAGCAATATAGTATGTGGTCAGCACGTCAGATGAGGACTCAGAATTCCTATGGAGCAGACCAGACCCAAGCTAGAATCACATATTCAGTGACTGATCACAATGCACTGGGCAACAAATCGAAGGTGTTAACTGTTATTTTTATAAGCATCGTATCTGCTCCATCTGCATTTTCCACCCTTAAAAAAGTAATCCATTTTCATCTGTACACTAAGAAACATATAATTTGATACCTTACTAGCTAAGCTATTTAAATAGCTTTCCAAAATATGACAGTTTTTTCATAGTTCTTATCTATCCAGGGGTTATTTCTGCCCTTGGGATCTTGCTGTGATTTATTTATTTATTTTTATTTTGCTGGATTCAAAAGTGGTCCATCATCAGAAATGTCTTCTCATGAATATTTGTAGACAGCAAGCAAGTTGTTTGTCTTATGAATAAACTAAACAGGGTAAACCTTTGAATTCTTTAAGGTGAGATATGTGTTCAACAAATTTTTTGACTGTGCCACTGGCTGCTACTGATATGCTACTGGCAATCTCACTTCTGTCCCAAACAAGGGAAATATTCCTTCAAATACCAACCTCTGCACATCCATTTCTTCCTTCTCTCCTAGTTAGGATAGCATGTATATGAGGGATGTCTAACTGTTTAAATGTTGGGACCCCGTTATCGTCGCTGCTTTCATGACTTCTTTAGGTAATTCATAAATGTCTGACCCTCCATCAGGCAGTAGTAACAAGTGGTGGCGGGTGATACTTTGTTGTCTCCATTTTCTGAAAGATAAGCTCTAATGGCTTCTGTCACTCTCTAAGTGTCCCTGTGGCTAATAGGTTGTGAAAGAAATCTCTGTTCTGAAAATGTTCTGATTTGAATTATTGCATTCTCTCCTCCAAAATTCTGCTTATAAATGTAGGTCTTCTAGCTAATCATCTGATACAGTGGCACAGCAGTGTTCTTCCAGCTATGTACTGGAAAGAAGAGGAACAGACAAGAAATTATCCCGTTTTCTGGAAAGGAAAAAAGATTGTACATCGTTACACTATTCCTGTCAATACCTTTGTTCCACATTCACTGGCCTTCCATTTCCAATCAGCATATGTCTCTTTACAGAAGCATCATTAAGAAATCAAATGCTGTAGTAGTACAGTTTACAATAACTGAATTCTGTGGACATTTGTGCAACTAGAACCTGAAATATAATTTCTATTAAAATATTTTTGCATATAATGTATTCCAAAGCATGTTCATTTTTCAACATATGCTTGACCCTTTTTAGCTTGCTGTGAATTTTAGATATATTTGGCTGCTGTAAATAATGCACACATTATACCGCATGTTTAACATTGCTTGGTTTCCTGTTAGTATTTATCCTGCAGTAATCTTCAGTAATAGAATGATGAGAGGTTCTGTTTATCATTTGGTGTTCATTTATTATTAATCTTAGATTTGACAGGCTCCAAGATGCTATTATTTTTTTATACTGTGGAGCATAAGTGAGCTACAAGAATGGGTACATTTTCCAGGTTTGATGAAAATACTCATATACATTTTTCTAGAGTGTTTTTTTTTTTTTCTTTCCAAATACATTGTCTTCTAAAGGAGATTATGGCACGTGTAAGCTTATTTAGCATGCTTTATATATTCATACATTAAAAAGTGAGCATTCAAAAGAAATAATTATTGTGATATTTTCTGCTTTTATTTTTGATTGAAAAGATGTATTATAGGATCAATTAAAGTTATATTTAAGTTTGAAAAGGTGAGGGAAACAATAAAACACAAGCTGATATGCATACATACGTACATACGTATGTATTTATATATATATTTGCTAACACTGAAGGCAGTAACGCAAAAGTGTGGTAGTTCTGGTACATTTATAAATTCCCATATTTTAATTGCATCAGAGTTCTCACTGCAGAGATGATAGTTCTAATGATTATCTCCAATGTGGTATTTAAAAGTAAGCTGAGCTCCTAAATTTGAGCCAAGCTACTCTCAGGGAAATCAAAGCAAATGAAAACGCCTACATAACAAAGGATAATATTCAGCTGCTATGGGGAGAGGGTGATCCAGATCTTGAATACTGTCAGCTGCAGCTTCATTATCCACACCATGCCCTTCCTTGGTACACTGTCTCTGTCATAAGACCTGTTCTTTCAGACTGCTGTTACCTCCTGCTGTTTCATTCTGAATGTGTCTAAGTACAATGTGTCTTATCCACACAGATAATAACCATTTACATACATTTCCCGAATACTCTTAAAATCTTTCATTCTTTAACCAAAGCTGTTATCTGCTTGGATCTCCTTATGCAGACCTACTTGTCTTTGGGTTTCTTTGACCTTTAGAGACAGTGGTGTCAGGTCTGAAAAGCTTTTAATCTATTTAGTGACTAATATCGATCAATATAAATAGAAAGAAAATCTATAACTTGACAGGTAGCAAGGGAAATCAGTAGTAAATTTAGATCAATTCATTGTTAAAATTCTTGGAAATTGTTTTAGCCTTTTGTAGGCTTTAAATTGATGCAAAACTGTTACTGAAACAAGCATAGAGATTTACCAAACATCTGTTCACAATCATATGTAGTACCAGTATTCAGAAGGGTGTGTGCCCGCATGACATTTTGCTAATCAGTTTTATCTGAAGAAATAGTGGAGCTTCTATTTGAGTTTATGTAAATAAGGAATATTTTAAAATATACAAAAAATCAAGAGATACCTGAGAAGCTGTGTTGACATATAATAAAGGTGATGTTTGGAGACCTTTGGAGTCCACCAAGATCTAAGAATAATTCCTATGCATCTCAGATTTCTTCGCAGGATAAGCCAGCAAAACTAAAATCTGACAAATGGAAAGAAATCCTTTGTATGATCAAACAAAAGCAGGATGGTTTGTGTCCATCCATCTGTCAGTGAGACTGTAAGCATTTTTTCTTCATTCTCTGTTTATCCCCACCAGAGGGAACCTGCAAAATGGCCCATTCTTGTTCTTTCCCAAGGATCAGCATGCTGCAAAAATTGAACCGCTCTGATAAAAAGGTACAGCTCGATGGAAGTAGGGGGATCAGAATCTTAATTGATGCATTCTTGCAGAAATCAATACAAAAGATCCAAGAAATCAGAGGGGAAGAGAGTGCTTTAAACATTTGCTAAGCTGTGTCATATAGTTACAGGCAGGCAGGCAAGTGTGAACACATACATGTACACCCCTCATAGCCCCGCTGACAAAGAGCTGTGCAGTCTGGTACACACACACATACACCTTTGTGTGAAATGTGAACGATCCTAATAGCTACTTTGATGATCCTAGCAATGTTTGCCAGTCTCAAGAATGGAATTTGATTGTGGGGGAGCCCAAGATCACCCCACAGATCACAAACGTAGTCTACAAATAAAGCAGATAAGAAAACAGGACATCAGAGACAATTCTTTTCCTGTATCAGTTTGAACACAGAACATATATCAAAGGTGTACTGGTCTGCTGTGATAATGAATTGGTTTTCATGTTCATTGTTATCATTTTGAAGGCTAAATTTAGTCCCTGGATCTGAAACACTTTAAGCAAGAACTGTGCTTGTAGTCGGATGCTTTGGTCCTATTTTAGACTCCTTAGGGAATCCCAGACACCAAATGAGCAGGCAATGAATCTGCTTCAGGACTCACTGAATCTGCCATCCTCTTTTAGTTATTTTGGATACTCAGTGGCCTCTTAATACACACTAGACACTCAGGTTTAGGCCACTGGATTTCACCCTGGGGCTGAAGTCACCATATCTTCACTGTCACTGAATGACACTGCTTTTATGTGCATCAGCAGCCAAAAAATGGTGTGAGATTTGACAACTTTTCCTGCCTTTAGTAGAAGAAATTCATGACTACCGTGAAGGCACCTTCAAAGGGATCTGTACAAGAGCATTAGGAGGCAGATGCCACTAGCAAAATGGTAAGTTATGAATGCTTTCTTGGTATTCTGTAGCAGTATAAGTTCACGTCATTCTGACAGATTCACATCATGACTGTTAAGGAGACACTCGTTTTATTCCTTGGAATTCACTGTTAATAGTAAACAGCTAAATAGCTATCGAGATTTCCAGGGGATTTTCCACCCTCACCTGTCTGTTAGCATATTCATTAATTCTAACTCTAGAAAGTGATGAGTCGATAGCCTGTAGAATATGACTCCATTATTTTTTTGGTTTATTTTTAATTTTATTTTTACCGAAACAGCAAGAATGCAGTTTGATGCATGCTCTTCAGTGTATTGGGTTATGTGTGACACAAATCAGTTTTGTCCAACTTTATCACGAGCAGCTGACTTAGTCCTGCATGTGTACACCAAGACTTCACAATAATGAAATCACTAAACGTAGGAAACACGGGTTGCTTATTTCAAACATGAGTCTGTGTGGCATCTGTAATACTTAAATGATTCACTAAATGCACATCTGTGCTCCTAATGTTTACATACTTTATAAATCCACTATCTGACACCTTCAGGAGATGCTTGTTTATACAGTGTGGAAATCGATACTTGCAGGTAAGAGATTGCCCTTCCGTTGGTCTGAGAGATTGATGTGATCAGAATACAGCAGATGGGGCTCACTGTTGATGTTTTACATCTGAATTTTCTCATTCTTGTTCTTGCAGATTCAAGTGTTTCTGGTTTGTTTGGGTTTTTTTGTACACACTTTGAGCAGAACATCCTGAGCTAAGAGTAATAGTGGTCTGTTTATCACCTCCACAAATCTTCTCTCTGTTAAGAAATCAAAGCATAACATTCCATTTTAGTAGACTTGCACTTTCTGAATCTGCAAGTGTCTTATATGGAATTAAATACAGGTTTCCTGAAAAAAAAAAAAAAAAAAAAAAAAAAAAGGAGATATAGTAGATATTTCTGGTATGTTTTAACCTGTGAAGCTATGAAAATTAACAGCTCGCGTGTGTGTAGTGAAGACAATCAGTAGTGAGAGTGAGCAAGAGCAGAACTAAGTTTGCTAATACACTGCTGGACTTAGGAGGCTCAGGTTACAGGGGTCTGTTTGATATGTGGCACGGGTAAGTCACTGTCCTCTCTGTGCTTCTATTTGCCATTTTTTTAAACAAGTATAAAGCTGCTGACTTCCATGATGAAATAGAGAGAGAGGAAGAGAAGGAGTGAGGGAAGGATTTTTAGTCCTCAGAGGTGTAAAAATCCCTCTGATGCACGTGAAGGTGTTACAGACTTGCATTATTTGATAGTAGTGATGATGATATTTTTTTTTCAGATGATAGTTAATTTAAGAACCAAAACTAGGACATGGATGCAAGGTGGATGGTCTGAAAATGAGATGCTGCAGAACGAAGTGGTCCAGAATCAGATTTTTCTGTTTCTAGACTACTTCTTCACTTACCAAGAATCCGTAACAGACACTTGTCAAAAAGAAGATCAAGATATTGACTTGATTACATCTTCATATCCGCATGGGGCAAAAATTTCCAAGGTGCTACATGTGGGGCAGGAAAGGGCAGAGGAAGGGTCAGAAGCTGGAAGTCAAAACCTCAGAAACTGAACAGAAAACTAACATGCACCTTCAGATTGAATGTGGGTGGCTTTTGGGAAGATACGCTTTTTCTAAACTCAAATTATTGCCCTCAGAATGTCTGTAATTGAATGGAAATATTTGGCCTCTGGTGGAAGGATGTTCTAATGGTTTCTTTGGCTTTAATATGGGAAGCTATGGCAACAAATCGCTGCAGTAATAAGACTTTTTCCCTTCATTGAATGTTGTAGCTGCTATTGAAGAATATCTGCTACTGTTTTCTTCTAATAGTCTGTGATACAGAAATTTATGTCCAGAAACAAGACACGTTGCCAGGTGTTGAGCTGAATGAATGTTTTTTCTGCAAGTGAAGGTGTCTATAATAAGCCAACAGAAAATGACTTTTGATACAGTAGTGATCAGGGGCAGAGTTAAGGTTATTTGTGTACCTTACTTCTTCAAAATGCCATATTTTTCTGTGTTTCAAAGTAGTATTGACGTGACCTTATTCCTCAATATTTTTAAATGAATCAACAGTTGCCTCCTCTCCTCTCCTCTCCTCTCCTCTCCTCTCCTCTCCTCTCCTCTCCTCTCCTCTCCTCTCCTCTCCTCTCCTCTCCTCTCCTCTCCTCTCCTCTCCTCTCCTCTCCTCTCCTCTCCTCTCCTCTCCTCTCCTCTCCTCTCCTCTCCTCTCCTCTCCTCTCCTCTCCTCTCCTCTCCTCTCCTCTCCTCTCCTCTCCCCTAATCTTCTCTTTTTTTCCTTCTCTTCCTGCCTCTTCTTTCTTTTTTTTTCTTTTTTCTTTTTGTAGTTAGTGTATATATGACACTAAATACAGACATCATGCAGTATATAAAATCATGCTCTGAAAGACTTCATGTGAAGAAATAACATACATACCAGTCATTTTGCATCTTCAGATATCTTCAGATATATGGGTTCTATTTAATGAGATGCACTGCGCTAGCTACAATATTTTCTGTAAATGCATACTAAATCATTTGAATTTGTGAATGTATAATTGAATGAATTTATAGGAAAGACATCCTGCTACAACTGGCAATCCATTTTTTGTTTGTCAAAATACTTAAGTTCTGCATCATTAGTGGGAATTTTGGCAATTTGCAAGTACTTTAGAAATGTTTAAATGAAGATTCAGATTTGCATTTGGACAACTAATCTTGTATTACTACTGTTACATTGTTTTTGGTGTTTCCACACTTTCTGATAATCATTTCTTCATTTCATGGTTTCATAGTTAGCAGCCCTTTAAGACATAAATGATGTTGCTCAGATCTTTTTGTCCTATTGTTTTAGTCTTGTTAGTGCAGGAAGATGTGACTGCTCTAGTTGATATTCAGCTCACATTCTCAGGCTTTTCCTTGCACCAACAAGGTATTGCTAGAACCTCTTCAGCACAGGATGAAAGCTGAGTGCCTGGAACATATTTTGTGGCAAGAAATAAACTACAGATTCACCAAATCACATAGTACACATGACCCTGCTTGTAGCAACACACCTGTCTCTACAAGTTCACATGGATACAAATGTGGAAGTAGCAAATGCAAATAAACTAACTAACTGTTTATAATTCTATGCTTACTGAAACAGAGAGAAGCAAGTTAAAATTTCATATGCTGAACATACATATTTGAAATCTGAATGAGCAAGCCTGCTTTTTTATTTCTCCTGGCTAGTGGGTAATCTCTTTTTTTTTTTTTTTTTTTTTTTTTTTTTTCCCAACCATATCATTGGTAACCTTAGTATGAATCAGACAAAGAGATCTAAATGCATGGACAGATACATTTTCAGTGTAACAGCACTGTGAATAATGGAGACCAAATAAACTTGATGTCACCAGTTACAGGGTCATCTGGCAAGCTCAGCATTTTAATTCAGTTAGGTAAGGTCACTGCAGAAACACAGATAACAAAATGCTAAGGAAAATGATGATTCAGTATTCCATTAAAAACATCACTTTCCATCAGTTAAATGCAAAGACTGTGCAAATCCATGTGCCTGAGAGCATAATTAGAGGTATTAATTATAAGCATGAGGTAGAAGGCTTCATCTTCATTAGATATTTGCCTTTGGGTAACAGGGCGGTATCAAACACTTGCATCTGGCTGCTGGGCCTTGTTAATTACCCTCCTGCAAGTTTCCCAACACCAGGGTTCCCCTCTCCGTCACCATGGCAACATGTCTGCTGACAGCATCCTGTACGCTTCTGTCTGTGCTCCAGTCACTTGGAAACACATCCGAGGAGTTTAAACAATGTGAAAATAATACAGATGTATAGCAAGCCGAATGCAAAATGGTGTTCATTTTATCCACTCTCTTCAAGAGCTCATGGGGAGCAGCTGGTCCTGGGGAAGCCAGCAGCACCATTGGGGATGGCTCATAAATGAAAACTCCAAATGAACTGATACAGGTCTGTGAAGACTGGTCCTTTGCTGCTGTGCCATTCTGATTTGAAGAGATAAGTCTGTCTCAGACATAACACATAGAATCATAGAATTATAGAATTACTCAGGTTGGAAAAGACCTCAAAGATCATCAAGTCCAACCGCAGCCTAACCATAGTACACTAACTCTAACAACCATCTACTAAATCATATCTCTGAGCACCACATCCAAACGGCTCTTAAACACATCCAGGGACGGTGACTCAACCACCTCCCTGGGGAGCCTATTCCAGTGTTTAACTACCCTTTCTGTAAAGAAGTGTTTCCTAACGTCCAACCTAAACTTACCTTGGCACAACTTGAGGCCATTTCCCCTCGTCCTGTCACCCATCACCAGTGAGAATAGACTTGCCCTGCTCTCATGCTTGATTTCTCAGTTCTCCATAGATTAATGAAATCCTTGGAGTCCAGCTTCCTGTGTAAAATTTATTTTCAGGTTTTATGGACACCTTGGAAACAGATGGGGTTGGAGAAAGATTATTCTGTTGCTGTTCCTGTTAAAACTCACTCTAAAATGTAGATGTTCTCAAGCATCATCTTGTACTCTGCCACTCAAAGTGGTGTTGCCTGTCACCTTTTTGCCAGTGGAGGAACGATGTATTTGCAGGTACTGGTAATGGACTTGTTACAGGATCTTATTTCTTGATAGAGAGTTCTAGGAAGTAAACAAACAGTTCTATGGATAGCTGATCATTAAAGGGCATGATAAGCCTTATAGAAACTGACTTCAGGAAGGAGGAGGGAAGAAACATTATTGACCTGTTGACCATCATGCTAATTACTACTGGCAATCAGGATTCTCCTTGTCTTCCTGCTAGAGATTTTTTTTCCCTCATATTTTATATCCTGAGGTGCAGGAAAAAAACACTTTGTTTTGAAAATTTTGCTTTGGAGTTTTTTCTTGTCATATTAGTGTCATCACTGTGAAACTGTTCAGGCTGCCAAACTTTTATTGATCAAAATGGAGGAGAGATTAGTGACAGAACCACAAATATTTAAAGGGAAAATGCTATATAATTTTGCAAGACTGAAAGAAAGGAGACAAGAAGACTTTCATTTGAGAGCTCTGGGTGAAGCATAAGAAATCACCCTTCATACGGCTGGATCTATAGTGCTGAGCATACATAAACGCAAAAAGGAACTGAAGCCTAAGAATACCTGTGGTTTCAGTAAGGATCAAGTCATACACAGTGGATACATCATGAAAATTTGGGGATTTGCATCTGGTTATACCTCTAGAAAGTTTTCC
The DNA here is from genome assembly GCA_030625065.1 of Alectoris magna. Taxonomy (NCBI): domain Eukaryota; kingdom Metazoa; phylum Chordata; class Aves; order Galliformes; family Phasianidae; genus Alectoris; species Alectoris magna. The sequence goes on from CM060561.1 coordinate 29,049,527, forward strand.
ATTAGTGATTCTTTGCCTTCCATTTGCAAAAGTAATTCCTCTGTTAATCTGACTACCTCCTGGCAGCAAATTAGATGCAGACACAAACACACACATGCAAACATATTTCTAGTAAAATTGAAGACAAATACTCAGAGAAAAATCTGCTACTTCCCATTTATTTTTATATTTATGTACATTACACCATTATAAACAGGTAAAACCCCTTAGCTCATTATTTTTGCATTACTTTTTTTTTTTTTAATACATCATAGCAATTTCTCTATCATACTTTTCTGAGTTACTTGTATCCAGCCATCCATTTACTATTCACCAATTCAGTTTTAGGAGACATTAATTTTATGAAGGAAAATAAATAGCTGCTGAGGAAGGAGCTATATAAATGGGTGGGAAACCTATGCGTTCGTAGGACTGAAGCCATGTCTCTATATACCTCTGGCCTTTATACTTCCTCAACCAGCTGGGATCCTGCCTATATTTTGCAAAATTCTTGTGAGTGAACTGAAGCAACAATCTGCTTTGAACAGCAAATCTAAGCATTTCAGAAATAAATGTAGGCAGTGACTACTCTTCCAAACCCATATTTAGCTGACCGAACAAGTGACCTGATTTCCAAAGCACTGAATTCAAACTCTGAATTAAGATTTTTGCTGACATCTGCAGGAGTTGTTTTGTGTAAGAATGTCAGAAAATCAGGCCAGTGATTTTGCAATTCTGAATTTAGATTAGGTGTCAAATCTTGTGCTCTTAATTTCTGAAGTTTGAGAGTGCTTTAAGTTTGTACTCAGGTCTGACGTGTTTTGGAGATTGTATCTGAGCCCCCGAAATTGTGGAAAGCTGGAAAAAACAGTAGTGCTACCTTTGTCTCTTTTTAAGTTAAAAAGATCCCAGAAGCATAGATTAGGTGCCATGATAGTATTAGGTTAATGATGAGTTACATGTCAGCAAAGGGAAAGAAACCCTATCCTGATGGATTGCTGGCCCACCAGTCTGGGGCTGTCTTCATGTGGTTTAATTCAAGACTGTGGCTTCAGTTACAAATCTGCTTCCAGACTTGAGCCTACCTGTCACACATGCTATCCTGCTTTACCTCTGACTTTTGCTGGATCAATACATGGATCTTGACTGCAACCTTGGTGTGAAACAGTAGGACAGTGTGTCCATATTCTGGTCATATGTGGCAAATGTCATGCCTGGTGTGTTTGATCAGGAGATGTTTGGAAATGTTTTGACACGGAAGGAAGGAATACCAAGAATGAAGTTTTTGGCAAAGGTTACTTTCAATAAATTTAATCACAGAACCAGAGAATATCCTGAGTTGGAAAGGACCCACAGAGTCATAGAGTACAAGTCCTGGCTCCACACAGGACCACACAAAAATTGAACTCTGTCTAAGAACGCTGACCATTTGAAATACTTCATCTTTAATGATGTTGCATGTCCCATGCCATGCTTACACTGCTTACACTGAATGGTGAAATCAAATTAACCGAAGGGGACAATACTAATGTCTCCAATAGTTTAACTATGTCCCTGTTAAAGTTGACAAGGCAGGACATGTTGCATCTCGTATTTAGATCACACTTGGTGAGCTAATGCTTGTGTTTCTCTTCTGACACTCCCCTCATCCCATGAGAGGTGAGCAGCTGATGTGAATGCTTGGAGACCTGGATCCAGATGCATTTATGAAAGGTTGTTCCGGTTGCCCATCATTTCCAAGATGGTGTCATACCATACTCTGCGTAAGAAAAGACAGTGCTATTGTAAAAAGGTGCATATCATTGAAATACTGAATAAAAAATGCTCTAGCTTTCTTGTTATGGGTACAAGAATTTACGTGTAGTTGGTATGTATGAAACATCTCTGTAAACAGAAACATGAAAGAAACGTTTTCGCCTAGTAAACCAAACAAAGTACGTCCTCCAGGATGTGATACCTGAGGGCAAGGGCCAAAGCAGAGCTTATATCCACAGGAAATTATTAGGAAAATTTATCCTGACAATCTCACCTTCATCTTCTCTTAGATATAATTCTTCTACTAATTATTTAATAGAGATAAACCTTTGTCATTTCTGTCTGTTTCCTCTGAGCAACAGTAATTAATTAATTGATGTTTTGAAGAGAAGGATGAATTTTCTCTGATATTAAGAGCAATCAAAAAGTCCCTCTTATTTTTAAGCACGCTTTTCCTCACATCTTTTTTTTACCAACAGTAGAAATTGTGTGTTCTGGATAAAGGTCAATCCTGTCACTATTGTGACAATCAGTACTTTCAAAATAAAGGTGTCTTAGTACTTGGAGTAGGTAAGCAATTTAATTCCAGTACACATTGATTACAGCATTTTTTTGATAATTATTTCCCTTGTAAATGACTTAATGGTCCCAGAGTAACCAAAAATATATAACCAAAAATGTTATATAGAAAATGAATTTTGTTGGATTCATTTTCTCTCAAGGAAAAAAATTTGTGGGGTGAGGGAGTTCTGACTTTCCCCAAATAATTTTAACACATATAGTTTAAAAACAATGAAATCTTTGAGTATTTCTCATACTAGAAGTAATACTCTTTCTCTAGGCAGTATTAAATTGGTTGTATGACAGCCCCATTGTCCTCTATAGCTTGGGCTCCCAAGTCTCACGCCCTTGCTGCATTTCAGTGTTCACTTTTTTTTCAATATTAAATTACAAACCCTCAATAAAAAAAAGAATAATTTTGTGACTGGGAGATGATTTCTAGGTATGGAAACCGTCATAGAGAAAGAAATAGGGAAAATTGGTTCCATAATTTTAATACTCAGTGTATTCTGTGGTTACTGCAGTGGAATTTCTGAGTTTTGTTTAAGGATAAAATACTTTGATTTTTAGTTTTTTTTACAAAAGTTGCTGAGTTCTGTGAGATGCATATGGAAGATAATATTCTATCTGTTCTGTCCTGCTTGGAGACAATAAGTGAAAAAGAATAACAAAACTAAAGATTTTTTTGGGGGGGGGGAAGGGAGGGGGAGGGGGGAGGGAAGCTTCTTTATATCTGCTCTTAGTTGAGTTTTCTTGACCATGATTTTTTCCTCTGTCCGAGAAGAGTCTCTCTGCAGGAGGAGCTATGACACCTTTGTGGAAAAGGTTATATTTCTTTTATGGTAAGTCTTTTCTACTGCTTTGTCAGGTATGTGACTGAGTGGACTTTAAATTACATTCTCTTCACATGGAAAGTCCAGTTATTTGCAGGTATAAGGGACTTTAGTCACAGTTGCTGTTCATACCTAGTCTTGTCCCATAGACCAGTCACAAATTTATCTGACCCCAGAACAGATTATTCCCCATGACCTGAGCAAAAGATTTTCCGGACCATGTTATAGACTTATTAATGGTTTGTTACTTCTCTGTCATCTTTTTGGGACTAATGTTGCTCTTTGATGTTTGCTTTAATCTTCCAGTACAAACAATCATGTTGAAATCTCATAAACCAAGCCCCAGAATAGCTCGTATGACATTTGTTCTTCTTAGATAAGGAGAGTCCTAATGCTGTTGGTTTTGTTTACATGTGCATAATTCAAAACTTCAAAAAGATATTTAAAGTGCCAAATTTATTGGTCTCAGTGAAAAACATAAAACGAGGGTATTTATACAAAATTTGGAATACCTTACTGCTGCCTGTGGAACACTGAGTTGTAGCTGTGCTGTGTGTTGCTTAATCAGACTGGATTCAAATGCTGACAAAAATCTCTTCTTCTTAAGAACTGGAAGGAATTCCACCTTGTTTTGCTTTTAGCTCATGATTTTTCACTCGGGACACTTATCTCAGAACGGGGCAAATAGTTCAATTTGTAGTTTCATGGAAAATTATTTGAAATATTTCTTAAGGATCAGACTTAGAGCCCTAAAATATCTTGTCTTGGGTCTTGGGATAGAAACACAGATTGCCAATTATTACTTAATAATATTCAGTTTGGACCCTTAGTTCTCATCCATCCTTAATCCAAATGTCTGCCTTTTTCTGTCTTTTCTCCATTGCTGATAATGATTTTCCTAAAAAAAATGTTTGCTTTGTTTTGTTTTAGTTTAATGCCCTGATATTTTCTCTTCATTTTGCTGAGCTTCATTAGTAATTCCAAAGTATAAATCAAGAATTTATACTAAAAGTGAAACCTTTTTGGAATACTTGTAAGAATGCAACTTTTGTTACGGTCTAACTTGTATAAGAAGGGACAACTGCTGGATGAAGAATAAAATGTATGAATACAGAAAACATCAAAGTCAACAGAAAAGTGAGAGAGACAATAAGAAGCAGGAAAATAAAAAGTACCTTCAAATATGCACCCAGAAACTGAAAAAAAGAAAAAAAAAGAAAAAAAAAAAAGCTGTAGATATCTGTGCTGAGATTAATTTTAACTGTGTGCACAGTTACTTCATTAGTCAAAGCTGAAAGTTGTTCATTGTGTTCTATGTTTGTCTGCTCAGATCTTTGACTATTTTGATTTGTGATAAGATGTTTAGTGCTTGATGAATATCCAGAGAGTACTGGGCAATGGCTCAATGACCGAATGGAGATCAGTGATGAGTAGTGTCCCCGAGGGCTCAGTACTGAGACCCCTGGTCTTTAACATCTTTATCAATAACTTTGACACTGGAATCAAGTGCACCTTTAGAAAATTTATGGATGACACCAACTTGTGTGGTACAGTAGACAGACCTGAGGGAAGGGATACCATACAGAGAGTCTTAGACAGGCTTGAGCAGTGGGACCAGGAGAACTTCATGAGGTGCAAAAAAGCCAAGTGCAAGGTTTTGTACCTGTATCATGGCAACTCCTACTATCAGTACAAGCCTGGGGATGAAAGTATTGAGCACTGCCCTGCTGAAAAGGACTGGGGGGTACTGGTGGATGGGAAGCTGGACATGAGCCAGTAATTTCCCCTTGCAGCCCAGGAAGCCAACTGAATCGTGGGCTGCATCAAAAGAAGTGTGGTCAGCAGGGTGAGGGAGGTAATCCTGCCCCTCTATTCTGCACTAGTGAGGCCTCACCTGGAGTACTGCGTCCAGATGTGGAGTCCTCAGTACAGGAGGGACACAGACCTGCTGGACTGCATCCAGAGAAGAGCCACAAAAATGATCCAAGGAATGGAACACCTCTACTATGAGGACAGGCTAAGAGAGCTGGGGCTGTTCAGCCTGGAGGAAAGAGAAGGCTCTGGGGAGACTTGAGGGCGGACTATCAGAATGTAAAGGGGGAATATAAGAAGGAAAGGGAGACTCTTTAGCAGGATCTCCTATGATAGGACGAGGGGAAATGGAGTCTAACTGTAAGAGGTGAAATTTAGACTGGATATAAGGAAAAAAAAATACCGTAAGGGTGGTGAGGACTGGGACAGGTTGCCCAGAGAGGGGGTAGATGCCCTGTCCCTGGAGACATTCAAGATCAGGCTGGACCAGGCTCTAAACATCTGATCTATCTGCAGATGCCCCTGTTCATTGCAGGGGAGTTGGACGAGATTACCTTTAATGGCCCCTTCCAACTTGAATGATTATTGGATTCTAATTTGAAAATTCTTTCTTTTTTCTAACTTTGTGTCTTTAGTAGGACATAGTTTGACCTTTCTGAACTTTCACTAATTCTCTAAAAATGATGCATGCGTTTATTCTCTCTTGATTTTGATGGGTCATAAGCAAACATGGGAGGCATGAACTTCACTAGAAAGCAAACGTGAGTTTGGGAAATAAAATGATTTTTCCTTGCTTGTTTGTATAACAGCTATTTGGCTTATTTTAAAATCTCTCTGAACTTGAACATGTAAATAAAACTAATGTTTGTCTTATTCAGGAAAGTTTTCCTACAGCTGGAAATGCTTCAGGGCAATGCAAGCTGAGTAGTTACTGCGTGCTGGGGACTGTTTCCAGAAATATGGAGTTCTGGATATTTACCACACAGAGCAGCTGAAGTGATCTTTCAGGAAGGTCTGTAATAGACTACAGATAAGGACGTATGTAGAAGAATAAATCATCACCTTTTCATTTAAGAGAAAACATTTTAAAGAAGAATACCTTCTTTTTTCCATCTGATCGGAAGACAAGGAATCTTTTTTCATCATTTCTGCTTAACTCAAGGTACATTCATGAATTCATATTGAATTCAGAATTTTGGGAGTAGTGTAGCAACACTGCTTTAGAAGGAGTAATCTTGTTCTCAGGAGGAAGAAGCCCTGCTGGGATCTATGAAGTGTGGACTTTGAGCCATTTGAAGGTCAGACACCTAGTCTAAACAGACGCAAAAAGAATCTAGGATGAATCCCTATGTGGGGACAGCCACTTCTCTGCACAACAGACCAATGCCAAGTACATGCCTCATGCAAGGGATCAGGCATGTCACAACATGATGGACTAGATCTCTAGTGATCTATTGAGAAGGTCAACGTCTGTATAGTATGACATAATCCATATAATTCTGGGAGATGAAAAAGTAAAAGAATGTGATAGCTAATGCTTTTACGAGCATAAATTCCCTAACACTTAAGTAAAGTGATTATGTTTATGGTCATAATTAATTTTTTCCATTTTTACATACCAGGTTGGTAAATTAATAGGTTCTTGTTGTGTATAATATTGACACTTTGAGGAAATGCATATGTTCTTTAAGTAATATGCCCCTTGATCGTGTGAATTCTTGAACTATGAACACAAGTAAAAATCTAAAATGAGAGTAATGGGTGATTGTTTTCCTGTGACTATCTGATGATTATTTCATTAATGTTCTTTTCTGTCTTAATCAAATTTGAAATCAATATTTTAACCACTTTTAGTATTTTTCTGAAATTTTTATCATACTCCTTATCCTGTGCGCACTCTCCATCACACCCATGCCCCCGAGTTTGAGAGCAATTAATCCAGCTGGCTAAGCTCTGTTGAAAGTACCCCATGAATTGTACTGGGGGGGATCACCTGGGAGCCTATGGTCATTGGAGGGAGAGACCTGGGCAGGGAAACTGCCTTGCCCTCATCTTCATCATGCTGTTGCAAAATTAATTCTACTGAGTTGTCATTTTGCTTCCTCCCATCCCCTCATCATTGCACAACTGGCTTTTCTTTTTATATCACATCAAATAGGAAGCACTTGACTTCACCTTGAAGGCCCTTCAAAGCTGCACCTTCCCTACAGATCATCTATAATTCACAGAAAGTGTCATCTCTCAGCCCTTACAGGTCACTGATGCCAGCTTCAGTGTTCACTTGTTAACATTTCAAAGGAGTACTTTCATGTCTTCTCACATGCTGCCTCCGAGGAGCTAGCTGCAAACCTCCATGAAGCTACCTCATTACCCTCCATCAGACTTTGCTGAAAGCTCTTCCTGGCTGGGGTGCCTGTGACAGCCTCCAGACAAGGAGGCTGCTGCCATGCTGTGCCTGCTGGCAGACGTGCTGCCCACCCTGTGCCTCATCACTCCCATCTCCTCCCTACCTGGTTGTCTCTTCTCTCAAGTTGTTAGGTTTTTCCTTTGTTCCCTCTGACTGAGATCCTGATCTATGACTCCTGAGCACTGTGGTAATGGTAACTGGCAAGAACGGAAATGTGACCGGGGTTCATTTATTTATGACCTTTTGATAGAAAGATTTGGTTCACTGTAGAATTTATCAAACACATGCTTTGTTTAGTAAGATGCGTTTCTCTCCCATTTGCTTCAAATTAATAGACCGGATGTTTGGCTCAATAAAGCTCTTGAACAACCTGCAATTTTGGTGTGATTGGCCAACCTTTCTTTGCACTGACATATGCAGGTCTTTCCTTGCTACCTCTGCTCTTCTAGCTCTGTGCAGATGCTTCACAGGGCATGCCATGAGCACAGAAGCAATTAACCGTAGAAGTAGAAAAGGCAGTGAGGGCCCTGTTCTAGAAAGAAGGGCATGTCTTCCATTTGAGGTTAATTACACATAACCTCTGTTTTTGCATAGCTGCGTCTGTGTGCACGTGAATGAAATTAAAAGGAAGGGAAAAGTGATATACAGAGATCAAAAGGAGGCTGGAGGCTGGAAATTATCTATCATCACCTCTAAATATACTCGGGCATATTATAGAACAAGGACACATTTCTTTTTTCAAAGACCAATGTGACTATTGTAATTTATGTACTGAATGCTAGAACAAATTTCAAAATAGGAGAAAATGTATGCTGTAGGAGAATATTAGTAGTTGCTTTGGATTTTTATAATAATCAGGAATAAAATTCTCTGAGAGCAGTATAATAGGATAGCAGTGCTGGGTATATTCTGCAGAGATGCAAATAGAAAATAATAGCACTCCGTAAATTTCTGTCTTATTTATGACAGGCCAAACTGATTGTAATTTGGATTATTTTACTGTTTAGTGTGAGAATTATGCACTTTGCTCATGCAAGGTTCCCATTTTAGTTACTCCAAAAACAGTAAAAAAAGTAAAAAGGGAAAAAATTAAAGAAATCTTTTGAACAGTATGGGATGAATACATTCAGAAATGCTTAAGTCCAGGTTGGACTGAAATATTGTGTATCTCTTGGCACAATTGTAGTAAGACAGGATATCATTTGAGCTTGTGTGAATGGTTAGTCTGGAGCTGACAAGCTGCACATCTGTCAGGATTGCTCATTTGCCAAGTGATACTCAGTTTCACATTGAGCCTAGGCCTCTGCTGCTCCCTAATGCCTTGATAGACATTCTGCCCTACTCTGCTCAATATTCAGCCACTAGGGAGCAGCTGGTCAACTGCATGCTTAGTGCCATGGGGAGACCCCATCTCTTCAAGGTACTTTTAAAACTCCTTTTATTTTACTGTTCTTATTTTATTAACCAGTGTACAGCCTTTTTGCCCTTGTCACAAAGCTGTCAAGAATGTAAGAACTGATTGTTAGTAGTTCACAGAACATTAACAAGAACATTAATTTCCACATGCTTTTTGGCTAACTTCTAGCACTCTATTTGTGCAATCTCTGCTTGTTTATTTAGACTTTAAAGTTTGAAAGGGATCATGAAGAGCATGGACTTGTTTGTATCATAATATTATCAAACATTTTTGAAGATAATATATATGCTATGTACATACACTACCAAATGGAAGTAGGAAGTAATCAAGGATTACCTTTTACATAAAGAACAGCAGGGTTATTTATGGTCTCCCAGTTATCTCCAGACAACCTTCCTAGGTAAAAGGTACCCAAAATGTTAAGGAAATGGTGGCCAAAAAAAAAAAAAAAAAAGAAAAAAAAAAAAAGAAAAAAAAAAGGTGAAAAACAAAAAAGGTAAATAAAAATTAATGAGCTGTCTTAGCTACTGACTGACAGATTTTCTAATAAATTAAGAAACCAAAGGCTTTTGAGTTTTTTTCCAAAAGAAGGCCTGGTGGGTGTAAATTTTCATTCAGAAAACCAACACATTTTGTCTAATGTTTTTGTAAGATGCATTCACCAGTATTTGTATATGCGGAATATGCCAGAAAAAAAAATAAGGGAAGAACCCAATAGGCTGAAAAAGATTGTATTACAAGACAGAAAATGAGATTTCTTTTTTGTCTACAGATTTTAATTTTTTCTTCTGTCAACATTACATATCAATGAAAACATATAAAATGTCCTAAGGCCTCCTTTAACGTACATGTGTAGGGCTACACGTCACAGAAGAGTAATAGTGTTGTAGAGCACTGCAGCGCTGAGGATTCCTTGTGGAATGCTAAACCATTTTGCTAAGAGGTCTTGATATAATATGTTGAATCAAGCTGTGTCTTATACATTAAAAAAAGTTTCATTTTGCATACTAATTAATTCTTGTGTAACTTTCACCTGAGAGTCATCAAAATATATTTTGACAAAACTAATAGGCTTAGTCGGATGATGAATGATCTATCACTTGTCATGGGAAGAAGATGGTGCCTATCCATCTTTCTTCTCTTGTTTTCAAAAATAAAGCAACATAATGGGAGATAGAAGAGATGAATTCAAGTTTTATGTGAAGAATGATAGCAAGCTAAGTTGCTAATTCTGATTAGCGTGTCTGCCTTGGTCAACTCATCTAACAGTAGATTAAAGGAAAAACAGCTGTTCAGTGTGTGCAGTAAGTAGTATGCACACATGTTCCAATACAAGAAAATGTACTATAAGCTCTCCTTATATTTGTAGAAAATAAAGTTATTTCATGGCAATTGATCAAAATATTACTTATTTCTATTTTTGTAATAAAAAAGAATATTGAATTTATAATTTACTGGTGTGTACTACAGTATTGCACAATTCAGAAAAGTAAAATGAAATGTCACTTAAAACTAAAATGAACACATCTTTCAGTTTAAAAATGTGAAAGCTATTCTGTCACGGTCCAGTGTTTCTTTCCTCCATAAATTTATTTCAAAATGAAACTGGTGTTTTAGTAAACACCAGTTATTTCCCTAGGTATTTTATTTTTGACAGAAGGACATGCATAACTGGGATGGGATTAAGTTCATTATCCTTTCCTGTTACCACGTAGAGGTCCATTTAAATGATGAGGGCTGTTTTAAGTCAGCAGGAGGTGTGCTCCTGACTGCAGAAGTACACCTCTTGTTTTATTTTGAGCCTCTAATGTGTATTCATTAATATGTACATTCATATGTGTACTCAGAAAGTGCACTGCAAATTAATCTGTGAAAACTAGAGATCAGAATTTATAGCTATGTTGGTTTTATTGAGGCTATTTATTTAATTGATGAAACCTCCTGCATCTGTGTATGATAAAACAGTATCTACAGTCTTTGTGGTGAATGTTACAGAAACCATTAAATGACTGAAAAATAGAGAAGTTTGCGGTTACATATTTATCCATTTTGATTTCATTCTGAACTGTTTTATACTGTCTCTGGGTAAATGCTATCTTGGAGATGAATCTTGGTTAGTTAAAAACCATAAGAACTGTGATAATAAACTCAGGATCATTATAAGAATTAGTGGAAAAATAGTTTCTGTCTGATCCCATAGAGTGTTATAAGATGGTGATCTGATCCAGTCGCGCTGTCTGCAGGCTGAAGTAGAACAGAATACACAGTGCCTTACACAGAAATAGTAGACATTCCAAGATAGCTTTGGAAAAAAAAACAGCATATATATATATATATATATATATATATATATATATATATATATATATATAAGAATTGTAGTAATGAAAAAGTTATTCCTAACATCAAGTAACACCTACATACAAGTGTTTTATGTATTTAGTAAAACAACTAGATAGCAAGCCTGTTTTTCAGTTCTTATTTAGATTTTGTCCCTGAAGCAAGTGTAATTTGAACAGAGTGAACTATAATTTTAGTAACAATGGCCTTTTAAAAGGAATTGATTCATCCTTTCTCTTGCCCTCAAGTTGACTTCCAGTGCAGCAACTTTGAAATGCCATACTTTATTGAGACTGCCAATGTGGTCCATTAAATTGGCCTGCACCAAACAGTTTCCTAATGACACTGAACCTTGTTTGCTGTTTTTAATGATTGTTTCAAATAGTGTTTGATAGTCTTTCAGTGATCACCACACTGTCCATTTATATTTGCCGTGTTTGTTCTCTGTGTGATGCTTTCCTTTAGTGTATATTATGAATTGAAGGAAGATGGTCATCCTTTTGTGGAGCAGGAATGGGGAATAAACTAACTCTGCTACTCATCTTTTAAGCCATAATCATGTGATATATATATCTATATTCATCATGTAGGTTTTCCAAAACATAGGCTGTTAATATTTTTACATGGAAGAATGGGTACTTCAAATCAGCTGTTGAAATGAGGATCAATATTTAGGAGACATCAACTAACTGGGTGCGACTTGGGGCAATAGTTGAAGTTGTATGGACACATCCTTGAAGGTGCTTACAGGGTTTAAAACTTACAGGTTTGTTGCTCCTTCTTTGTTCCTGGTGTTTTACATATCTTTATACTATGATGTAGTTGGCTTCAAGTGCTGTTACTGAAAAGCTGCTAAAGTTCATCCTAGTCTTTCTTACGCATTTTAAGGAAGGTGGTGCAATTAGTTTGAAGTTTTCCTTCTATGTTTACTGGAGGTTGATAGAAAGCCAAATCAATTCCATCACTGAAAGGAAGTTTTGTTTATGACTTTTTGTTGTTTTTTTAGTTTTAGGTTTAGGTTTTTTTTCTTTTCCCCACAAATTTATTTTTCTTTGTTTGCTGACATTAATAATCAATTATCCACAGACATTTCATATCAACATGAGACCATGAAATTGTTTAAGAAGTCAGTTGTCAGCTGCTTAATAACCAACTGTATTTGAGTGCAGATCCATAACAGTCTTACAAAACTTCCGTGTAACCAGTGTCCGCAGTGCTCAAACAGAATGCAATGCAAACGGCCTTCCATTTCCTCCCTGTTTGCTGCTGGGTCCAGAAATGCATTGTGTCATAAGTGCAGGGATATCTTCTGTAAAAGGTAGTGTTTAATACAAGACCAAACAAATTGATGTATTTGTCTCTTTTCTGGTTTGGATTCATAGATGGTAATCTTATTGCCAAATGCTTTATGAAAGCTTTATGAATGAATTCTGAATGCTTATAAGTGCTTCCTACAAAACTGTAATAGTTCATAATAGGCAATTTACTATGATAACCATTTCTTGCATCAATCTAGGACAAGTGATATGTAAGCATTTTCAAAGCTATTTCTTAATTCATTTTGAATGAGCCATGTGGTTCTACGCAATGTAACACACAGTGTTATTCAATAAATAGAGTATGATCATGTGACATGTTCTATCTACCTTGCTGATCTCAGAAGCACAGTATAGATTTTTATCCTAGCAAAGGCAATTCTTGTGGTGTGAATTTCTTATTTGGGAGAAGTCTAAGGTAGAGCCAAGGAGCTACAAGGGTGACAAAAAGAAAGGATCAAGTGACAGAGAAAGGGGTAAAAAGATATACAGGACATGTGTCTGGTGCTGCCCTGGGTTCCTGTCAGGCAGCCTTAAAGGACAGTGACCCAACCCTGTTGTTCTGACTAAACCATAGAAGTCAGGCCTCTTTCTATGCCCTGGAGAACTGTGGCTGGCGGATGTTTTCATTGGCAGCAATAGAAGACTTGTGCGAATTGATCAAACATCCCAGCATCCCCGTATCTGTGCCTCTTTCACGCTTGACAGCAGTGGCAAATGCCCACCACTTCTTAATGCCTTCCTTTTTTTCTGCTCTAAGTATAGAGAACATGTATTATTTAAGGCAGGAATTACTCAAATGCATGGCCTCTTTATGACAATGAGCATGAATGCATAGGATATGCAATTCTTCCAAATATGGATATTAAAGATGTATAATGATTTTTTTCATTACTCTGTCAAGTATCATAAACAATGAAGTTAAGACTCATCATTCTCTGGAAATGACTACCATAGTATCTACTGTTGTGCTAATTTATTTTTTTTAATGAATTCATATCCTGGTGGTATTTGTTAGATATATAAAGACTGAAAAACCACTGCGATAGCCTTATGCCTTGCATGACTTTTTTCTCCTTTAGAACAGTGTAGCTTCTTTCTCATTGGTGAAACATCTAGTAATAGTAATTCTCATCTTCCATGAGAACCCTCATCTGTATAATATGCTAGTTTTTACCCAGGAATACTGTATTATGAAGCATTTAAAGGTAGGTCATGAATTCCACTCCTATTCTAAGAAATGTTTTATTCAGCACTCATTCGCATAATTCATTATACTGTTTTGTCCTCTCGGGACAAATCTGCTGCTGACTGTACAATTCACAAATTCGATGTTTTGCAAATCAATGGGACAGCAGACTGGAAAAAATAAATATTGAAAATCACCTCCAACTCCAAATTCCATATAAGAGAACAATATTAAAATACTCAAAACTATCTATGCTTTATATCTTTTTTTTTTTTGCCAGAAAAACTGCAAAAACAAAACAAAACAAAAGGCTCCAAGGGGAATAGGCACAAACAACCCTAAAGATCCTTGATTCAGAAAGGAGTAATTTGGTCCCATCAGTATGTGAACAGAACTGACATCAGTATTCACATTTCACTTGATTTTTAAAAATACTGCTGTATGCTTGCTTTCAATTAACTCTATTTGATGGGAAAAATCACATATCTCTGCATAGAAGAAAAAAAAGATTTGTTACATTGGATGTAGTTGATTTTATGAATATATTACTACTTCAGAATGATATAAAGAGAGCTGATTGACTGTAACTTTTTAAGCTTAAAAATATTTTTTCAGTCACTGGGGAGTTATGGCTTACTATTTTGGAAACCAAATAGAACTATTCTCAGCTTCGTGATCATTGTGAGTATATGCTAGGCTTCGTAATACCTTGATGAGAAAGTGATCGTATTATCTCTAAAATATTGTATAGAAATGAAACCTTTATTTTTGACTATGATGCTATTCAAGTTATCTTTGCATCTGGGAATGATCTCTTGAAGACCATAAAGGTATAGATAGAAATGACTCCTGTTGTTCAGCAAGCATACTTGGGCTGAGGAAATGAATGTGTAATCAAAAATGGCATAAAATATCCCATCAGCAGTAAAGGAGATAAAGAAACAGAACAGGATTTTTTTTTTTTTTAATTACTTTTATATGTGTCATGGTTTCATGATTTCTGTTATCAGTAGTATAACATCCTGTAGTACACCAGGAGTTAAAAAGTTAATGCTCCAGTTCTGTGCATTGTCAATAGTTCCAGGTTTTCCTTTCTCAGAAGAGAAGAACTACAAATCCCAGAAGACTTCACTGATCCGTTTCCATTTTCCATTTGGAGGGAAAGATAAAACTGTTTGGGAGTCACGAGACTGTCCTTCTTTTTCTGTTCATCTCTTCAGTGTGCGCTTCCTAGCCATCTTGCCTTCAGCACTAGAGTAAGGCCTCTGGTTTTGGACACTCTCTCATTTTATTTGATTTATTTGCTTCAATTCCAATTATATTGTATTACATTGTGTTATTTCACATTCTGCTATTATATTTAGTAAATTAGTTTTCTCCCTTAGTTTTTTGCTGCTGTTTTGCTTTTAGGCCCATCTTGGTGTGTGGTTCCATGAGTTCCCTTGTCCCATTTAGTCATGGAACCAGGCCAAACTGGTCCAGAACCGTTGACAATATGTGCATATATGTATGTACCTATGTATGTAGATCACTCCAAAAGTAATGCCTCCTATTTATTTCCACGGAAACTACAACAGATACAAAGAGCACAATAACTCTACCTAATAGAGTAAATTCCCAGCTCCAAAACACTATTTTTCAACACAGTTACTACCATCAACTATGCATTTTTCCCAGCCATGAACAAGAGCTTGCATGCTGCACTTGTAAAAATCTGCATCACTGGAGGTGATTCACTGTCATTGTTGCCACTGTTGAAATGCACCACCCACTGCATCTCTGTGTTCACATCCACTGTTTGGTCTGCATAAATGTTCAGCAAATGTCAATGAATGTCAGTGAACACAATTATCTCCTCCACAATAGAAATGAGAAAAGAAAGAAATTAAATGCAAACCATCTAACTGTGATGATATCTTCCTCCATTACTGGGAGATCAGAGAAAACCTGAAAGAGCTTCTCAAACAGTTCATTCTGTCTAGAAATCTCTAGAGTGGCTGAAAGCACTTGAAATGTACATTTTTGAAAATAACTCAGTAACTTGTAAGAAAACTAACTTCACTGGAGCACAGTCTTTCCTCATTGCCAGACCTCTTTCCAGGAAGTTCACATAGAAGGACGCTGGACATGAACGACAGTAGACTTCATTCAGCAAACCTATTCTTTGTGAAATTAGTGAAGTAAACTATGCTTCATAGAAGTTAGGGTTATCATCGCTCTGATCCCTATAGGAAGAGAATGGAATATAGGAATAGGAAGAATATAGGAATGGAAGGAATATAGGAATGGAATATATAGGAATAGGAGATCACGCGGCAGGTGTGGGATGACCAGGAGATCGGACCTAGCCAGCATGGGTTCGTGAAGGGCAGGTCCTGCTTGACCAATCTGATCTCCTTCTATGATCCTGTGACCCGTCTTATGGATGAAGGAAAGGCGGTCGATGTGGTCTACTTAGACTTCAGCAAAGCCTTTGACACTGTCTCCCATGCTATTCTCCTTCAAAAGCTGGCAGCCCGTGGCTTGGATGGGTACACTCTCGGCTGGGTAAGGAGCTGGCTGGAAGGCCGGGCCCAGAGAGTGGTGGTAAATGGAGTCAAATCCAGTTGGAGACCAGTCAAGAGTGGTGTTCCCCAGGGGTCGGTGCTGGGGCCTGTCCTCTTCAACATCTTTATTGATGACTTGGATGAGGGCATTGAGTGCACCCTCAGTAAGTTCGCGGATGACACCAAATTGGCAGGGAGTGTCGATCTGCCTGAGGGTAGCGAGGCCCTGCAGAGGGATCTGGATAGACTGGTGAGCTGGGTTGAAGCCAATGGGATGAAGTTCAACAGGACCAAATGCCGGGTCCTGCACTTTGGCCACAACAACCCCAGGCAGCGCTATAGGCTTGGGGCGGAGTGGCTGGAGGACTGTGTTGAGGAAACAGACCTGGGGGTACTGATTGATGCTCGGCTGAACATGAGCCGACAGTGTGCCCGGGTGGCCAAGAAGGCCAACGGCATTCTGGCTTGCATCAAAAACAGTGTTACTAGCAGGAACAGGAAGGTAATTGTCCCCCTGTACTCGGCATTGGTGCGGCCGCACCTCGAGTACTGTGTTCAGTTTTGGGCCCCTCACTGCAAGAAAGACATTGAGGCCCTGGAACGTGTTCAGAGGAGGGCTACGAAGCTGGTGAGGGGTCTGGAGCACAGGCCTTATGAGGAACGGTTGAGGGAGCTGGGATTGTTCAGCCTGGAGAAGAGGAGGCTCAGGGGAGACCTTATAGCTCTCTATAACTTCCTGAAGGGAGGTTGTGGTGAGCTGGGGGTCGGCCTCTT
This sequence comes from Alectoris magna, assembly GCA_030625065.1. NCBI lineage: Eukaryota > Metazoa > Chordata > Aves > Galliformes > Phasianidae > Alectoris > Alectoris magna. Next base: position 29,066,456 of record CM060561.1, read on the forward strand.
CTCTCGTGTAATCAGTGATAGAACTAGAGGGAATGGTTTCAAGCTGCGCCAGGGGAGGTTCAGGCTGGACATTAGGAAGTATTACTACTCGGAAAGGGTAGTCAGGCATTGGAATGCACTGCCCAGGGAGGTGGTGGAATCACCGACCATGGGAGTGTTCAAGAAACGTTTGGATGTTGCGTTGAGGGGTATGATTTAGCTGGGAAGTATTGGTAATGGTTGGACTGGATGATCTTCTAGGTCTTTTCCAACCTCGATAATTCTGTGATTCTGTGATTCTGTGAATTTTGGAAGTTCACAAGAAGAAGAAAGGAAAATCTAACTAAATCCCCCAGATAATTCATAACTGTGATACATCCAGAGGTTGGCACTGTTTGAAATATAGAACAAGAAAAACAATTCCTGTCTTGCTTCTTAGCAAGAAACAATGGACAAAATACATGAAACAAGTGTCTAAACATCTTTTAGGAGCTAGTAGGTCCCTGTTTTTTAAGAAGTAAACATGTAAGAGAAATATAAAAGATTCTTCTTATTTGATTGTTATTTGAAGGTACTCAAGAAGAGATCTATACAGATTTTGCTTTTTTTTCCTTCTAGATTTTAATGCTAAAAATAATGTGTTCACTACAGTCTTTTGCGATTTACTTAAAATAGGAATCTGTTAATTAATTGAAGCCGACTGATTTTCTTTTTAATGCTAGAGAAATGAGAACATTTTGCTGGTTTTCATATATAAGATCAAAACAAGTAATGTCTACATCATTCTGTATACCAGCATGCTAAGGGTCAAAAATAAACATTATGACAAATCTATAGTTCAGACACAGGACAGAGAAGATTCAGATTTATATATCGTAGAAATGGATGTGAATAAATAATTTACAGTCTAGAAAAACAGACAAGAGAAATAAAAAACAATTAAAAACTTGTTTTTTGGTCTCCACATATTTGTTTTAATAGCAGTCATTTACTTGCCAAAATAGAGCAAATTTCAGACTCTACCCGCTGAGAATAACAAACCAAGGAATTCTTTATTGCACACAGATTGTAAGAGAATTCCAAGGAAAAAAACAAGACATCTGATTGCATAATAAGAAAAATCTTAACAAGTGAGTATGTATTTTTACAATCCCCAGCCTATGCATCTATACAAACTGGCTTCGTTCTTAACCTTTGAAATGTCTTTCCCCATTCATGTAGTAGAGATTTACCAGTACTTTGTTGATAAGCATCACAAGTTGTCTAGCTATCCTAATTGATCCACCTTCATTTTTCACTCTCCAGGTCAGGCAAGTCAGCATTTGTTCCATGGGCTGCTCAGAGATTGAGTGTACGAGCAGCAAATAATATGTACAATAAAGTAACCTTCAGCATGGCTGGCACAGGAATTGTTCCTGTGCCATGTGACACAACTCTGTGGTGATTTTTGCACTTGGGAAGAGATGCGTAACAGATATACTGCAGTGTATTTAAAGGAGAATGATCATGTGTAAGAAAACATTGAAGTAATATTCACATTTTCAAGATCTCCATTTCTTTAGTGGCTGTAAAGTATAGTTCACTGAGGTCACTCTCTTCCAGCTAATTTTCTGTTGGGAAAGGTTTCTCAGGAACTTTGAATCTCTGTAAAAACAATGCCAACCAAGCTGTCTTCAGAAGACCAGATTCTGGTCAATGTAGTAGATCAGAAAGCCAAGGATTAGAAGTCAAGTTGTGGCTTTAGAAGTTCTACCACAACCTGGGGGATGCCCTTGCCCCTATATTACTGTATAGTTTCTCTTGTTCACATTCAAAGGAAAGTAATAGATTAATTAAAAACAAAAAAACAAACAAAAAACCAAAAAACAAACAAACAAACAAACAAAAAACCCCAACACATACTAAATCTGTAGATGTGATTAAATCAGTTAGATCATGAAAAAAAAGAAAAGCAATAAAAAGCAATGCAGCTGAGGTTTCTAAGGCCAGTTCTATGCCAATACATAGAAAATGGCACAGCAGTTCCTGCATCCATATAATTAAAAACTGCAGAACTGGATGGCCACCTTCATTGTTTAAACTGGATACGGGCCCTAACTTATACCGCTCATGAACTGTGGATGGAAAGTGCTGTGTGGTCTTCATTAGGGATCAGTTTAGCATTTTTAAAACTTCAAATGATTTTGTTCCCTTGGTTGGGAATGTTACTTACTACTGTTAAATTCTCTAAGGATAAAAATGTCACTCTATGAGAATACTTCTATTTATGAAGGGGAGATTCAGCAAACTGGTGTGTGTAGTTTGAAATAAGGTTTAGATTTCCCAACTGTATTTCTTTCATTTCTTTGAGGCAATGCACAAAATACAATTAAACTAGGAAAACTGAATATTTTTAATCATTTTCTAATATTTATTTTGACAGTAATGGATTTTAATTTGCTGGCCATTTTGTGCATAGTTTCCATTAAAATCTGAGGATCAAGTGTTTGTGATTGTCTATCAGGAATCTTCACTGTTGTGAAATAACCCAGCAGAAAGCTCAGCATTGCACAGCTCCCCAGTGAGGGGCAGAACTGGAAACAAAACAGAATACGTGAGTTGTTTTTTGTATAATCCATTCCATTTCTCACAAAACACTTCTGTTCAGAAAAGCTACTGAGGAGTTTCCTTTTATGATTTCACCATATTTTGGGGGTAAAGTATAGTATCTGTTTCTTTTTCCTCACTGCAAAAAAACCTTGTGGGTGGAGTTCAGAGCTGCTATTTACATCTTAGACTGTGTGTTACAACTTCTTTCTTAAAGGAGCATCATTGATTTTTCCTACTATTTAACAAAGGACTTAACAGTACAGTTTTCCCTACTGACATTTATTATGAACAATGGAACATGTCCCTCTTCTAAAGCCAGCTGCGATTCCTTCATTGACTCAAAGGAGTTCGATGATCCTTGAGGGCATGATATGGATGCACAGTGGAAAAAGAATTCCACAGTCTGCTTGTCACTACTCCATAAGCCAAAGGAGAGAATAAATTATTAATTGTGAATCACTCAGCCTGCCTTGGTAGGCACTTCCATAGTGTAACAACTTGAAATTAACTAACTCCCCTTCCTCCTCCCAAAAGTGCCACTAGTTCTTAATGTATAGTGACACACAGTTAACATGATAGGCAAATGACCTAAATGCTGGATGTAAAAGCACATTTGTTAATACTCATAAATAGTTTATGGATATTCTTTTCCACAATCAAAGTGAAAAGACTTTCTGAAGCATTTTTTGTGTTTGAAAAGGGAAAAGATAAGAAAGAACATGCTCATTGTAAAGCTGTTCAGTATAGAGGGTATTACCTAGAATATGCCTATCTACCTGTAAGAGATAAAGTGAAAATATCACTGGGATACTAACTATTTAACTCTGAAGTTGTCCCTCTGTCTTTCTCTGCAATAAAAATTCTAACCTAAAAGCCCTTGAATTATAAAAATTGTAGGAAAAATCTTGTTTCCATAAACACGTTTGGTTTCATTTTAAGAGTACAAACTATTTTGTGAGAACATATCAGAAGAGCTTAAGATCTCAGGCTTGGAAGTCAGTATTTTTCTCGTATATATATACATTTTGCATACTGAATGTTATTGGTTTGCAATTTGTTGTCTTCTTTCCTCTTCCTTTCCTGTCCCTGCCCTTCTATCTCAAGTTTGCAGTCTTTTTTATTGCCACTCTTTAAATGTGAGCGATCATGTTCTTGCATGCTAGGGCATAATAATTGTCCATTACATCTTGCAAACACTGTTTTCTCATAACTTGTAGCATAACTTCCCTCTCTTGCCATTCCCTGTAGACAAGGGAACCTTTCCACTGATCTTAACAGTTTGTGAAAACATACCTGGATTTTACAGGTCTGAACAGGTTAGTACAGGACTATTTCTCTAGCTGAATGTAAATGCCATCAATCAGCTTCACAGTTTTCATCCATTCTGAGTGATTAATCAAACATTCTGTATTTCTTTCTTTGTGGTCACATTTATTATCTTCTGAAAGTCTCATGAGTAAACTCACCTCGGACTGTGAGGTGAACAATTTTGTCATAGAGAAATGTCTTAATTTTTCCTGTTGCAGACCTTTTTTTCTCATTCATTTTCACAGACACACCTTTTCCTAAACAAACATTTTCTAAGGTTTTTTAAAGTACATTTATTTTGGTAGAATTATACATGAAAGAAAATTTTGGGGAATTGACTGTAAGGAAGTGCATTCTGGGTAGTATACTGAATAGTTCACCTGGGAGAAGAGATCCTGCCTTCTCCACAAACTTCCCATGAAGCCCATAGCAAATTGCTTAACAGCTTTGCTAATCAGATAGATGCAAGACATGATTTCACTTCTCCTTCTAGCTTGTCTATACTGTGAGGGTGCTAGGATGGTCACTGTGCTTGCATACATTCCATAATCAGTATGTGTTCCCCACAGCTGAGTCTACCCCAATGTTAATTACAGTGATAAAGCTCATGAAGAAAAAATGAGTTTGAAAATAAGTTATTCTGATTCTTGCTGTCCATATTCTGCTGCTGTGCTCTGGTGCATGGATTACAATTTTAAGCAAATCCTATTGTTTCAGATTATCAATCTGTGACTGAAATCACTATTACAGTGCTGTGACATCCTGACACCTTTCCTTCTGCACTGTTGCTTTGGTGAAGTAATATAGATTTGCTTTATGTAAGGTCTTCCAAGTTGGAAATTAATTAAATAATTTGCTGAGGATAGTCTTCCTCTGGATAGCTACCAGCATTAAATGTGTTAGAACATCCACCTGACCATTTTGAATTAATTTGGCATGATATTGGGCTCCCAAATACTCCTTCAAATTCAAGCTATCATCTGTGAATTTTGCTTTTTCAGAGTTTTGACAAATTGAAGGCAACTCCATTTATACACATAGAAATTTCCACAACAGCTTCTTCCCTTTTCATTTTTGGCCTAGAAAAACAGTTCCTCCCTTCTGAAGTATTTTTTTTCTCTCTTTTGTTTTGCGAAAAGGCATGCCCTGTCCATGTCCATGTCAGTGAAATGCTTTTAAAGCACCTCAGGCAGAACAAAATGTGCTAGCAAGCAGTTTCAGCTATTTATGTATCTGGAAGGCAATAAGTATAGATAAGCAGGTGTTAGCAAAATTTCTTATTTTAAGGCTTTCTGCTAAAAGGACCAGTAAGCTCAGGAAAGCAACCTTTTATAAAGATGTGAATTATTGCATTTTCGTTTATTGTTGAAATGTTGTTGTTTATTCTTGAATTCACATCTCTGAAATGTAAGTAGGGGATAATACTTCCCCTTCAGCTGGGACTTGGCCAGCATTCTAGTTAGACATCCCCCTGCTCAGCACTCCCCAAGCAGCAAGCTTCTTGTTCAGCTGTGTAGGCCTCTTGGCAGTTATGCTTTCTTTGCTGAGATGCAATGCTCTTGATCTTGGAGGAGATGATCCTTCGATACCAACCAGCTTTCTTGGGCTCATCTTCCCTCCAGGGTTTTATTCAACTCTACTAAGCAGATCGCTGATGAGGCCAAAGTCTGAGAGACAGAGAGGTCTGCTCTCCTGAAATCCAGGATTGTAAGCAAGCTGTGCATTCCCCTTTTGCCCTAAGGATATCAAACTCCACAATTTCATGTTCACTGCACCAAGTCTGCCCTTGAGCTTGACATTCCCAGCAGCACCTCCTTGTTGATGAGAAAGAGGTCCAGCACAGCACCTTTCCTCAGCTTCTCCATCACCTGGAGAAGGAAGTTGTCATCATATTGTATGGTACCTGCTAAAGCAGCAGGTAAGACTTGATGATCTCTTGAGGTTCCTTCCAATCTCTGAGTGTGGTTCTGTGATTCTGCAACACAGTCTAGGAACCTCCTGGATTGCTCCATACCTTGCTTTGTCGCCTCTCCAACAGATATTGGGGTGGTTGAAGTCCCATATGAAGACCAGGGACTGTGAATATGAATCTGTTCCTCAGTCCAGCACAGCATGACTACCTCTGCCCCATCACTGATTGCTGGTGGACCAACCCTTCCTCCCCCTGCAGCCACCAGATAGGCTGAAGTTCTCCAGAGGTGGACCTTGAATTCCCATGTTAATTAGGTTAGCTCCTGACAGCAAGAGGTAGCTGAAAAGTTATGAAGACACCTAATCTCCGGCCTCCTATCTCAAAACACCTTGGAGCTTCCCCACTCCCATAGCACCACTCTGGGCTTCCTCAGGCTGCCAGTAGCTTCTATCGGAACCTTTCTGACCCTTCTCAGGAATAGCATTCAGGGACCAGTTGAATCTCCTCTGCAGAACATCTTTTTGTTATTACTGCAGGCAAAAATTATTTAGCCCTCACCTTCACGTTTGGTTCTGCCTCTGAGAAGCTCTGAGTAAGCTCTAGGCCACTGTGTAAACTGTACTGACGTCTCTATGTTTCTTAATGAGTCTTAAACATACCCATGCCTAGGGCTCTACCTGGTGAGTGCTCTGACTGACAGATCTCTAATTCGTTTGCACTTTTACTCTCAGAGGATATACGACAGACAAAGCAATATGCAAACCTTCTAAAAGTAAGCATTCCTTGTGCATTATGAGAAAAATACAGCTCTGATTAGTCTACAGAACATCTCCACATGAACAACATACTCTTTGAAAAGATTTTTTTTTTCTATTTGTTTTAATCTTGAGTGGTCTTGGGCTTGTGACCAAAATCTTGAAAACATCATTGCCCCACACGTTTTCTTTTCCAGAACATGGATTCTCTTTTCATCTGCAGATATATAGCTGCTGACTTGGTAAAAAATAAATTACTTGAATAACTCTTATGATAAATGAAGATTTCTGAGGAAAGGTCTAATGACCATTCATTTCAGGGAGTATGGTATCCATCCATCCGAGTGAACCGGCATGAAAGATATCCAGCACTGACAGCCTTTTCTTTTACAAATGTGTTAGGGTTGAAGGACTGAATTCTCAGTGCAAAATAAAACAGAAAGATCCATTTAAAAATCATCAGAAGAGTGCATTTGCACTGAAGTGTTAAAGTAGTCTGAATAGGTATATCTTTGTTTTCTTTGCAATTCTTTCCTCTTCAGTCTTGAAGGGTTCTCCCTTTCATTTTGCCATTCTGTTCTTTGCAATTGCTATTAGATTTAAAAAAAATGTTATTTTCCATTATGTAATCTCTTTGCAGATCTTGCTTTGTGATCTCTGTGAAGAACAGTGATTGAAGAACAACAGAGTACATGTGGGAGCTGGCCTATGCTTGTGAGGGCAACAGTCTAACAGCATTGCCAGGTTATGAAATAAAGCAACATAGGTTCAGGGAATCATAATGCATCCTGATCACCTGTCATAAGTTTGCTGGATTGCCACATTTTAATAAACAGTCATGATGGTAGGACTTCAAATGTTCCATTAAAGATCATCAGGACTTTTTTTAGCTTGTGTTCATTACTGTTACTTTAAAAATGGAATCAATATGGACTCAGAAGTGCAGACATAAATATGTGAACTACTTTTCAAATCTCAAGGCACTGTAATTTCTAAATGAAGTTATCTTTAGAAGTTGCTCAGTGGAGCAATCATACCAACAATAGATGATTTACATTAAGATCTAACCAGATGCAGGTTTTGTTTTAGAGTGGAAGCATGTCCAAGGAAAATTATCACCTTAAACATGTTTTAAATGAATACATTTGTACATAGCTAATATCAGTTCCAATTAATTTAACGCTCTGGGTTTTATAGTTCACAATTATTGAGACAAGATATACTTCAAGATACTTAGAGTACCTAGAGTACCTCAAACAGAGAGGTGGGTTTGAAGGTTAGACTATTCCATGAATAAAGAATTGGTTGTATGGTTGCAGCTAGAGGGTTGTGATCGACATCTAAATGCTCAGATGGAGGCTGATCATGAGTGGTGTCCATCAGATGTCTGTCTTGGGACCAGTGCTCTTCAACATCTTTATCAATGACAGAGAGAATAGGATCTAGTACACCCTCAGCAAATTTCAGATGACACCAAGTGGTACAGTTGATACAGTAGAAGGGAGGGATGCCTTCCAGAGGGACCTAGGCAGACTTAAAAGGTGAATGTACCTAATGACATTCAATGAGGCCAAGTGCAAGGTGTTCAACTTGGGTCGAGGCAATCCCAGATACATGTACAAACTGGGAAAAGGACTCATTGACAGTAGCCCTGCAGGGAAGGTCTTGTGGAAAAAGCTGGATATGAGTCAACAGTGTGCTCCTGCAGCCTGGAAGGCCAACAGTATCCTGGGCTGCAGCAAAAGAGGGGTGGCCAGCAACATGGGGGAAATAATTGTCCCTCTCTACTCTGTCCTCTTGAGGCCCCATCTGCATTACTGCACCCAAGCTTGAAACCTCCAATACAACAAAGATGTGGAGCTGTTGGAGTGGGTCCCAAGGAGGGCCACACAGACTATCAGAGGGCTGGAGCACCCCTCATACGAACACCTGCTGAGGAAGCTTGACTTGCACAGTCTTGAGAAGAGAAGGCTGCAAGGTGACATCCATTGCAGCTTTTCAGTATTTAAATCGAGCTTATAAACAAGGTGGAGGCTGACTTTTTTTACACGGTCTGATAGCGATAAGTCAAGGGGGAATGTTTTTTTTAAACTAAAGGAAGGTAGTGAGGCACTGAAACAGGCTGCCCAGAGAAGCTGTGGATGTTCCATTCCTGGAGACGTACAAAGAGGTGAGCTTGGATGGGAACACTGGGCAGCCTAATCTGGTGCATGGCAACCCTGTCCACATCAGGAGGGTTGGAACTAGATGATCTCCAAGATCCCTTCCAACCTAAGCCAGTCTGTGATTCTATGATTCCACAATACTTTACCTTATGTAACAGGCTTAGTAAAGATGAGATATCCATATGAAGTCTAAGAGATTGACACTGTGCATTCCTACAGGGCAAACCTCACTACAAGGAATAATCTCCAGTCCAAAATTCAAACACAGGTCTGTACAACAAAGATGTTAGGCAAAATGGCGTATTGTCTGCATTCGACTCTACTGAAAATAATTTTTTCCTTTCCTTTGTTTGTCTTCCACGGACCATGGAGTCAATTCAGCAAAATTGTCTTTAATCAGTGTGTCCTAAAATAGAATCCCACAAAATTGTTCTTTACAGTGTAAAAATTATGTCTTGTTGGAAGAGACACAGGAGAACTGCAAAGACAACAACAAACTACTAGTTAAGCTTCAGAGAATATTTAACAAGATTTATTTGGCTAGTCCTACCTTTCCTTAAAACTCTATGGGAGTTGAAGTCAAGGGCAAACTTTATGCCAACTTTGCCCTCTGAGTCCAAGCTAAAGAATAGTTCCCAGTGGGATCCTGAAATTGAATTATGTGCTCCAAAAGATTCAAAATGGAAATCTGGCAATTCAAAATAATCAACATGCATCATACGTCAACTACGGCTGGATCAATTTTGTTTAGTTTCTTTTTAATTTTTTTGAACTGTATTCAGGATTCTTGTGTAATTTATTTAAAAATGTATATCTCTATATGGGAGTTGCAAATATACACGCAATCAAAGACAATCCTCTACTTTGGAGGTGGTTTTTATGAGAAGCATAATGGTTTTTTTTCTTCCCTATTTTACAATGTGGAAGTCCAGGGACATTATCTGCTGCTCTGGAAATAGTGCTTCAGTTTGTTCTTGGGTGATTATTATATAAGCTGTACTGTCTTATAACAAGATTTTTTGCAAATATCCTGATTTCTGAAAATCTCTTACCAACTTGAGTTTGACTGGAAAAATGAGGATAGAATTCAATATCATGGGAAGAAATGCTCAGAAAATGAGGGGAAACATAACTGTCAGTGCAAAGGTAACTAAGACTAGAGTCATTCTTGCATCTGTGCTTACATCAGTGTTTTCTATTTATTTAGTAGTGAGTCGTATTATTATGTGAAATGCTCCTCCGAAAACTGAATTAGTTTTCATAAAAATTTTAGGTTAACTAAAAAGTTTAGTCAAAAAGTCATTTTTTCAATTGTTTTGCTATGAAAGAAATTGCAGATTGAGCCATTCATTTTTTTTTCATAGAATAATAGGATCATGAAATCATTTAACTCAGAAAAGACACTTCAATATCATCAAATCCGACCATCAAATTAACACTACCAGGTCTACCATTTAACCATGTCCCTTAGTGCCTAGTCTGCACATACCTTAAATACCTCTAGAGATGGCAACTCCGGCACTTCCCTGGGCAACCATTCTATTGTCTATTCTCTCCATGAAGAAATTCTTTCCAGTACCCAATCAAAACCTCTCTTGGTGCAACTTGAGCTCATTTCTTCCAGTCCTATCACTTGTTGCCTGAGAAAGGAGACCAATACTCATCTTACTGCAACATTATTTCAGACAGTTGTAGAGAGCAAAGAGGTCTGCCCTTTTCCAGACTTAATTCTTGCCTTAGGAGATATTTTTCTACCAACATGCATAGATTCAGTGTTGGCTAGCTAAGGACAAATAAATGCGGTGTGTTCTACATTGCTCCATTCTAGGTAAACAGAAGAAACTTGGCTATTTCTCAGATTTCAGGTGATGAAGCCCTTCTACTCAGTACCCATCCATGGGGTAATGAAGGGTTTTACACCAGATAAAGCCTGGAATGGAAGAACTCAATGAGAACAGCCCTACAGAGAAGAATTTGGGGATCCTGATGGACAAGAAGTTGGACGTGAGCCAGCAGTGCGCACTTGTTGTTGGAACAGGTTCAAAGGAGGGTCATGAGGATGATCAAAAGGCTGGAGCACCTCTCCTGTGATGAAAAGTTAAGGGAGCCAGGCTTGTTAAGCCTGGCCTCAAGTTGTGCCAGGGGAAGTTTAGGTTGGATATCAGGAAACACTTCTTTACAGAACGGGTGGTTAAGCACTGGAATAGGCTCCCCAGGGAGGTGGTTGAGTCACCATCCCTGAATGTGTTTAAAAACCATTTGGATGTGGTGCTTGGGGACATGATTTAGCAGAGGGTTGTTAGAGTTAAGGTAGTATGGTTAGGTTTTGGTTGGACTTGATGATCTTTAAGGTCTTTTCCAACCTGAGCAATTGTATTCTATGAAAAGAGGGCTCCAGGGAGAGCTTATTGTAACCGACCAGTAACTGAAGGGAGCTTAGAAATAGGAGGAGGACCAACTTTTTAGGCAGTCTGATAGTGGTAGGACAAGGGGGAATGGCTTTAAACTAAAAGAGAATAGATTTATATTACATGTTAGGAAGAAATCTTTTACTTAGAGAGTGGTGAGGTGCTGAAACAGGTTGCTCTGAGAAGCTGTGGATGTCCCATCTCTGGAGGCATTCAAGGCCAGGCTGGACATGATCTTGGCAGCCTTATCTAGTGGTTAGCAACCTTGCTCATGGCAGTAGGGTTGGACCTGGATGATCCTCAAAGCTCCCTCCAACTGAAGTCATTCTATGATTCTATGATTCTGTGATTATGAAGGAGGTAGAGACTGTGACTTATTTATCCATTAAAATATTTTCCAGAGTGACTGGCTGAATGTCTCTGTTACAGAAGCAGTCCAGATTATTTACTCATGAATAAAACCCAGAGAAGCTTATGTCTGTGCTTTGGTAAGAACAGCCAAAAGTGATTTTAACAAAACTGGCTGAGAAAAAGGCTTCTACTTGCTTTCCTTTCCCTTTTCCCCTCCTTTCCCTCAGTCTCTTCTCCCACTGTTCTCCGAATCACCTTAATGCTTGGCCTATAACAAGATGTCTCATTGAATGAAAAACTTTTTCAAATAAGGGCGGTTGCAGGAGATATTGGGTATGTCTCTGATGTTTGAGGCATCTTGATACAAAGCGGGAGGAAGTCCTTATTGAAGCATATCAGAATCACTGAAGTGGTTGTGCCTGAGAAAATCTTTTCCATAGACAGAACAATGGCAGGAAGAGAGCTATTGCTGAATTCAAAAGAGTTTAGGGATCCTTAGTGAAAGCCAACTCTGGTCTGAAAAATGTGTTTACTGGGCTTGGGTTATAACAAAATAAAACCTTATTTTAGGAAATAAACAAGCAAACAAAAAAGTAAAGGGAAGAAAATATGCGGCAGCTGGGTAACTGGGATGAAGGATAAGACAGCATTAAAAAACTGTTTACTAGGATTAGTTACTGGCCTCTAAGGAGGAAAAGCACATTCATATTCATGTTTGTGTAGATAAAAGAGGCTTGTAAAAAGTTTAGGATGCGTTGACCAAGGGGAATATTAATTATGCTTACACTGCCAGAAATCTGAACTTCAGAATGAAACTGAATCCTTGGGAAAGAAACCAGTCTGGAAAAAGTGAAACTGCTCAACCATGAGCACTTAAACACAAGCGACCATACTTCAAGGTAAACACAAAACAGGTCTGCTCAACAGGGAATAGCGTAAACATATTTGACGAAGTGCACTTCAAGGGAAAGGAGCTCAGATAAAAAGCCTGCCTTTATAGTTGTTTCAGATATTTGCAAGTGACAAGTCATAACAAATAGATATATAGTCAAAACGTGTGTTCTTGAGTCCAGAATTACACAAATTTCTCTTTTCCTCCTTTTCTTGTTTTAATTTAAGAGACGATCCGGAAGTCTGTTTTCAGTTCTGTTTATCTTCTGAATTTTTCTTATTTAAATGCTGTTTGGTGATTGATGTTCTGAGCTATTTCAAGATGATATCTATCTGATATGAGATCCTGCTTTTGTTGTAGTATCTACATCTAGGCAGTGATTCATTACGGCATCTGTTTCTCAGATACCTGGTAACAGTTCCACAGTGCTGAATGCGTCCAATTGCCGGTAAAGAAACAGGAAGATTATGCCAAGAAAATAAAATATCTAAAGACAAAAGAGAGACAAAGCTGACCAGATAACTTATCACTTAACCTTAAAAAGGGAAATTAAAAGTTATGATGCTACAGGGATTCCTTATATATGCACCAGCACTTTCTTTATGCAAAATTCAATTATTCTTCTAGATCTCCTAATCACTGGAATAAATATGCCAATTTTTCTTGTGCTTTTCTGTCAGACATCTGAAGATATTTCTTCAGAAGTAATGTAATGGCAAAATTATGCAGAAATACACTGTGCATTCACTATCAGGAAATTGAATGTTGTGTTCATTGCCTGTATTGTTAAAGGGAACCTTTAATCCTAACTTAAAATAAATTAATTTTATTTGTAATTTCAAAAACACTTTCAAAACTTGGCAGATGTATGACTCTGTCTCCTGCACTGTTTCAAACATTTTAGACAAAAAGCTTTTCCTGGGCCTGGCTCTGTAGTTCTGAAAATCACTGCACAGGGACTGATCACACTGGGCTTTTGCAATCCCTTTTGCAAGATCTATATTTGCAATGCAGTGTGAGTATGCCGCCAGATTTTCACTTCCATAAATTCGCTTTCATCTTAAGTGGCTTTGTCAGAAGCAAGCAGATCTTTCATATTCAGAGCCACACTAATTCCACAGCTTTTACATTTAAGCCTTCTTTCAAAACTGGTATCAAAATTAGATATTTAAAATTCTGGAGAGTAGGACACCTCATAATGCGACAAAGACGAATTAGCAAGAATTGTCTTCACAGAATAAAGAGCAAGTTCACTTCCCGAGCAGATCGGAAAGCGTACCACAGAGAAAAACACTAGTTTTAAGAACACTTCAATACTTTATAAATGTATAAGTCACTTCCCAATATTCTCTGTGTCCATCCTTTCGTGATTCCCTTTAATCAACTTCAAACTTAGGAGAAGCCTCTTCACTGTTAAAATCAATTGAAGTTTTATCAGGAGAACTAATCTTGCCTTCAGGCTTTCATTTGAATTCTTTCTTTCTTTTTTTTTTTTTTTTGGCTTGTTTATATTTTTTCTCAAATTAGCCAGTGCCAGTACAATGTCAGTCCAGTCATTCGAAAGTATTCTTATATTGCCCGGTGTTGTAGTTTTTAGAATTTAGAAACTATGAACATAAAGATGACTCTGCTGCAAAAGTAAGCCAAACAAGAAAGCATTTGTTTGAACACATGGGAAAAGGTGCTCAACAACAATGACATTTTCATTTCTACTGCATGTCTAATCCAAGGATTTTAAGATACTTCTACTTCTGTACTTCTGATAAACAAAAGGGATTAATGACTATTGGTCTCAGACATGGAAGGGTATTTTCACAATAAGGCCCTACCAAGTATGGATAAATCTTGAATTTCAGCATCAGAACGTAAGCAAATATACTAGTATAGAAAATATTATATTTACTTATGAAAAGAGCAGTTGTTTGGAAAGATGTGCACATACAAAAATAAAGGATACAGGCGAAATAGTACAGAGCTAATGGCTGTGAGTCCCAGAGGCTATGTTGAGCTTGGGTATGATAAATTCAGATATCTAATAAATCCAGCTGAAACTCCTGTTAGACTTAGATGAGGAATAAAATAAGGAATGGATCTGGCTATTCTAATTATTGACCAACCAGAATAAACACCTGAAACACCTTATCTGCTGTGAGAGTGGTTAAACAGTGGAACAAGCTTGGGTTGAGGTGGTTGTTTGTTTGTTGTTTGTTGAGGTGGTTTGGCTGCTTGTGTTCAACATTTGGATAATGCCATCAGTAATACGCTTTAATTTCTGGTTCCCCCTGAAGAGCTCAAGCAGTTGGTCTAGATTACCTTTGAAGGCCCCTTGCCACTGTTTTGTTCTGTTCTGTTCTGTTCTATTCAAGTCTGTTGTACAAAATGTGATTTACTCAGAACAATAGGCCAGAGCTGCCTAAACCGTTCAACAGAAAGTACTAAGGACAAGGATTGTCTTAAATCATTGTATATATTCTAGGTACCTGACAAAGCACTACTGAATATTTAGGAATTTGAATCTGTTTGAATATGTTGAGAATAAGCATGCAAGATCTTTCAAAGTATATCCTCAAATAATTATAATTCAGTACTTCTGTAGACCTAACCCACACATAGAAAATGGAAACAACTTTGGAGAGTCTTGATCCAGCAGGGCTAATGACACAAAGAGTCATTGTCAGTGCTGAGTAGTGGTCTCATCTACCTCCAACCCTGCATACTGCCCCAGATCATCGCAGGAGGGTGCAGCATCTTATTCTATGTGCATCTGGAGAAATAACAAAAGTCAGTGTATCTTGAAAAAACAAGCAGAGGTTTGTATGCAAAGATATCAAATACATGGAGAGAGAAAGCATTTATTTGAAGCAGGATTGCTATGAACGTAAATGGCATAAATTTGCATAGCTTGTAACTCAATTTTATAGAGCTGTAAGCTGGGGAAAAATGTAACAGAAAAGTTAATGGAATAATTTAGTAAAGGACAGTGAGTAGGCATCATAATTCTAAACCAGACTGGACATTAGAGAAATGTATGCAGTACCTCACTTAGTACAGGAAGTATTCCTTGAGACTGCAGGACATTTAGCATAATGCTTTTATGCATAAAATGGTCCATATACTTCCTAACAAGTCACCAGCAAGTTTATTTTAACTTTCACTGCAAGATGGTATTGAAAACTTCAGTAGGATTTCCATGGATTTTGAAAGCCTATATCAGATATTTCTTTTAGCTGCATCAGGATATTAGATGTCCATTGCCTTTCATAAGGAAAAGCAACAGTGGTGGGAAAAGCTCTTGTGTGATCTCCACCTATCTATCTATGATGAAGTGGTCCCCTGTAGTTCTTTCATATACAGAGGAGGCCTTTGTAGCTCTTGTGCAGATACGAATTTTGCCTTCCTTGAAGTGAAGAGAGAGATCTAAAGTCAGTCATAGAGAAACCAAGTCTGTATGTTTTCCTAGTAGCTACTTTTTACTGACAGCTTTGAAAGCTGATGTTGGAAGCATAACCCTCTTATAACAATCTTTTACAGACTCGGGATACCTGTGGTATGTGGATGGAGTGTTTGGTCACAAGAAGAACAAGGCCACGCAGATTGCTGCTAGTCCCTTTCCCCACAGACATGCATAGCAAAGCTTTCAAGACCAGAATCTGATCTCAAGCCAAGGCAATTTCCTGTGTTTTCCCACAGTCAGTAACACTTGTCCAGAAGAGGGATTGTAAATGGGACCATTTCAACTGTTTGTGTGAAGCCCCTGCCTGTTGCTTCACAAAGCCTTGAAAGAGACCATTAAAAGGTTTTTATAATAAAATATCCCCACAGTAGGCAATTTCATTACCTGGGGACCTCATTCAGCATTTTTATTCATTTTTCAGAAGATTAGAACTCCCACTGACTTCAACCAGGCTCCTATCTGACTACAAAAGGAGCTTGGACTTCTGAGTACACTCCACAAATAATAATTGCATACTTCAAAAATTGTAGCATTTGAAGATTTTTCAGTATTAACTTTTAAATAAAATCATTGGTCATTTATTTCAGAATTCACACTAAGAAGTAATCAACTGTAGCATCACTTTATTGATGATGTTTTAAAATCTTCCAGAAAAACTCTACCTTATTCTGTATTCATACAGATTGGATTGATTTATGCTAAAAATATTTCCTTGTGCTCCACAAAAGCTACATTTTCATGGCTAGCATCTTGCTATCCTTCATTTGCAGTAACAATAAAAGCAGGATAGTACTGCTCTTGATAATACTACATCCATTAGCACAATTCTGTTATTCAGATAAGTACAACTGAGCCATTAACAAGAGTCTATAATGATGTCAAATACCACCCACAAAACAGTAACATTCTGTCTCATATTCTCACCTAGATCCAACAGACTGAAGCCTTGTTTGTGATAATTAACAAAGAACAATACTGAACACAACAACTGCTTAATTACGAAGCAAAAATGATTTTAGATTAAGAAAGTCAGTAAATCCAACTTCTGAAACAGGGTAATGTAGTAAAATATTTTATTCTTCTTGAATAATTTTCTGTGTAACTACTATTCATCCCATAGCAAAAAAATTCCCAGGGGCAAGACATTCCCTGATTAGTTTCAGCTCTAGAGGATGAATACTTACAGATTCTAAAAGACAGAATTAAAATAATCAATATTCAGAGCCCATGTATGCAGGATGGTTACAAATGGTTTAGTAGAATAACAGTGTTATGGTATTTATAAACCTAGAGATGTCTTTGAGAGGATGAACATGTGTGAGATGCAAAAAGAAGTACAATTGTTTAATTTTTGAAATATTTTATGAAATATTTAATCTGAAAAAGGCTTGCTAAATGATTTATAGAAAATCTAATTAGTAAGTTTAGCTTCTATATTTTGGATTTACTCTCTGAAGTTACTGATTCGTATCTCATAAAACAGGATATCAGAAACATTCCGAAGACTACAGAAATTGCTATGAGATATTAAAGTAGCAATTTCATCTGTCAATACAATAACTGTGCAATTTCTTTTCATTTACATTAAATAGAAAGCAATAAATGTAATATTTTAAGAGAAAAAAGGCCTTAATTTTCCCTCTTTCACAAAAGCCCATATGTTCGCAATTTATGAAGGACAAAGTGCCTACAAGAAACCAAAATTGTGCACCACTGTCATGATGTTCCCCTTTATTTACCAACATACTGAGAGCAAGTAGTGTTGTTCTGAAATTGTGAACTCATGCCGAGAAATGTGGCCACAGACAGATTTTACTTAATCAGTCCTCTGCTTCTACTGTGGTGTGCGCAATGCCAGTGAAAAAGAGTAAAACTGCTATTTGTCACAATAAATGAAAGCACCTAGTATTGCTTGGTAGAGGTATAGAACGGAGTTTAAAAAGGGTTATGTTCCTCATGAGAAATAAACTCAATATTTTGCCTTTCCCATTCCCTTTTTTTACTTATGGGAGAAATAAAATTTATGTATATTCTCATGTGTACATCTGCTTCAGTGTGAGATAAAGGTCCAAAGAAGGTAAATATTAGTTGGAATAAAGGTATTTGTCAGAAGTAGTGAGTTCTGGGATAAATCTGTAATACATTAGTTGTGAACAGGATTTTTTTCTACATTCGTATGGATGCATCATTTAAGGCATTAGTTACCAGCAACAGAATGAGACAAAAGGAAGAGCATAATGATTGAACATGATTAAAGTACCAAATCACACTCAAGCATCATTAGCACTGGCAGGTTACTGGTTTAAGAAAATATTAAATTTCTAAGATATTTAGAGAAGCAGACATATTATTGACAAATATTATTTTTTTCCATTAGATGCTCATGTATTGTAATACTATAATGTATTCCCATAGTGAATTTATATGTTTCACAGTGAATTGACTTTGAAAAATGAAATATATAATGGAAAAAATAATAACCTCAGAAAATCTGATTTGGATTTTCCCTCCGGTTGCAGGAGACTGTTTTAATAGCACAGATTAAACAGTTGTAAAGAAAATTGAGCAGTTTAAGGATGTGAATACATGCATCTCTGAAAGAATATGAACTCAGTGGTTTGGAAACATAAACTCGGTTGGAGCTGTGAGGGGAAATCTGGGCTGGGGACTCAAGGCTCTGTGATCCCTCAGGCAGATACAAGAACACAAGATACAAGAACAAGTGTACCATTCTGAATTCGGGCAGCGTCTGGCAAGATGTCATTTTAGAGGGAAAGTAGCTGGAAGCGAAATTGGGGATGTCCATATGTCTCTTGCCTTTATGGCCTATTTAATACTGGTGGTCTTAGGGGCTAGCATCTCATAACCCTCAGCACTGCTAGGTGGGATTTGGGGTAGCTAATGCACTGTGATTGGAAAGGAAAAATACTTTCAAGTGCTCCAGAACCCCTTTCCTGACTGTATATGGCTTTTTGCAGCATATTCCCCCATCACTCAGGAGCCTAATAGCAGAGATCTCCGTTTCTGGAGGCCACCTCTGTGTGCAACCGGACTGGGTAGAGAATGAACCACTTGCCACTGTGGAATAGAAGGTTGGAGAGGAAAAGACAGACTATGCAGCAATTACAGCAATTACAGCTGTCAAAATTCAGAAAGAGAATCTTAAGAGAGAAAGTATGTATTTTTAAAAGCCAGATTGGAAAAGATTAACAGGATAAGAATGGCAATGAGCTGTGCTACAGACCAGCTTTTGCTTTTACTTCCCTGTTGTTAGCTACTGCAGGTGTTTTGTTATGCCTTCATTTTCATATCTTGTCTTTAACACCATTTATCTTTTTTTTTCTTCCTAATTTGGTTTTTTATATTAGTCCCAGGAAATGCATTAGCTGCCCTGCTGGCTTAATATTTCCTCCTTTCTGCAGGAAGATAGTTTTCAGTATTTTTTGCAAAGATTAAAACATTCAGTCAAAGTGCATGCCTTTCTTGTATTTATTAAAGAGCTGTATTTATCTTGCCTGTACAGTGCTGGTAGATTTTTTTCTTCCCCTAGAAATATCTGTCTTCCATTTCGGAAATCTTAAATTCGAGTACAATAAATGCACTAACAACAACCATAGAGCATGAGCAAGACAGACAGATACCAAGTGAAGGAAAGCTGAAAGAAGCAAAAGAAGCAAGGTATTGTTTTATCTTATGGAGACATGCTGGGGTTATTAACGGCTTCTAAATCCCACTGAAATCTCATTATGTCCCATTAGTTATAGGGCAACTCTCTGCATACTCCCCAGTAATGCAGTAAGCCAGGTAGTCAAGGATCTGTTCTTCCATGCGCTGGGGAAATGTGGAAAAGTGTTGCAATTTAAGAATTCAAGAGTCTCTCTGAGGAGCTGAACCTGTGTCAAAATGTGAAAGGAAAGGGTTTTGTGAAATAATTTCATCCTTATAATGAAATCGCTGACATGAAATCTCCCACTTGCTGAATTATTTAGAGGAGGAAAAAGTAATAAGTAAATGTCTCTCTCGGAATCTGCTTTTGCCTTTCCTAAAACAATTGCTTCAGTAGCTTCTGCTTGCATTTATTTCTCAGAAGGCATTTTACGTCTATAAATTCCAGATGGACTTTCATCAAGTGCAGGCTTTACCAGTTTCTTTTCAAATAAATCCTACAGTAGGAAACAATGAAGACAGCCAGCACATTCAACTCACTGTACAGTGCCCAGTGGCTACAACCAAAGAATCTTTTGGAGCACCAAGACCTGCTAGGAGATCTGTATTCAGGAGTGGGTGTTTCAACCACAGATCTCTCCCTCTCCCTCCCTCCTCGCATAGGCTGAATGGGCCTTACTAAAGGTCTTTGAGATGCATTTCCAGGTTCTGACTAGAGGGGGTTGAAATAATCAAAGCAGTGCTCATGCTTTTAAATGTCTGATTATTTTCTGGATGCTTCTTTTGCTTAGTCAGATTTGATCGGATTGCTGTATGCACACTGAATTTTTTGTGGTTAGCACACAGGCACAGTCTGCACAAGTCTTCTCCTCCATGCCCCTCCTCATTTGGGAGCTGAACTCACTGCATATGTGCATGCTGAAATTCAGCTGATTTCCAGAAACACCTATTACTGCAACAGTCCATCTGCACTGAACGTAACATGATGGGTAGAAATTGCTTCTACCAATACGTTTTGTTAATAAATATTGATTTGGCATTTGAATTTTGTTTGTGTTCAGATATCAGTGTTTATGGCTCATTCTGTTCATTGCAATTTTCCTTTACACCATTATGCTAACATATTTCATTTGTGAGCTATTGCAGAAAAATCTTTTCTAATACCATTTTCCATCTCCTGTGCAACATTAAACCTGCAGTCTCCAAAAAACTCAGCTTTTTTTTCAGGTCAACCCTTAATTATTCATCTGAGCCCTCTGCTGTTTGCTATTCTGTCTCTGTAAGGTGTGATTGCACTACTAACTCATATAATGTCATTTCCTTTCCCTGGTGATTATCAGCAGGATTTTTAATGGAACCACAACAAATAATGACCGCTGAACACTTATGGGCATATAGTGGATGCATTATATTTATAACTATATAGATACAGTTAATTTCATGGATGTGAGTATTCACATAATTCGAAAGTGAAGTCTTGGCAGAATTCTGGCAGCCATGGAGATTTTGTTTGGTATAGCTTAGAGCAGTACTCTGTCATGAGGGATTGTAAAACATCAGTGAAAAAGTAGTGGTCACTTCTGATCAGTTAGATATCATAGTTATATGAATTATAACATGAAAATGGTTCTTAATCTGCACCTCTTATGACATAATACTTTGAATATTCTCAAGGAATTAAACATAATTTATAGTGATGTTCAGGAAAGCAAACTACATGGTATCCCATTAGACTGGCTGGAACTTGTACTATTAAAAAAAGACTGCATGTTTTCATTTGCTCGAATTATTCATCTTTGAATAATTTGAGAAAGCAGGGCTGTCTCTTTAGGTCCTTGGGTGATTCTTTATGTCTATCACCTGAAGTTATCACTTTTTTTTCAACAGGTAACCGCAAGCCAACAGATGGTAAGTTTAAGGATATTTGCTTTAACTGAGCTTTCACCTGATTCGATATATTTGTTCTAAGTAATACTGACGGATTAATAAGCAATAACATCTACTTTATCAGTATCTTCCTCTTGCACAGTATGATTATTTTTTTTCCCTCCATTACCATGCAAGTAAAGTGATAAAAGCTGTTCCATGTGACCACAGTGTGGGATGATGTTGTAGAAATGCTGCAGGAGCTGTATCAGGTGGGTTTCATCTCCCAGTGGTAGTGGAGGCTCATACAACTGTTTTTATTTCTGAGTCAGATATAAGGACACTGTTTAACAGTGTTGGAGGTCATAATCAAACTTTCTATTCTGTAGGATATTTGTGAAGCTATGCTGTTACTTTTTTGTGCACATGAGGAATTCCTGGCTTAAAATAGCTGACAAGTTGATGCTTTAATTGCAATACTAGAGCTGATACTACAGAGGATGAAGCATGTGCTCAAATTTAAGTGCAAGCATGACTATGTTGGCTTCAAAATGGGTATTAACAGGATTAGGCACATGTTTATTTTGTGCAATGAAAAGGGCAAGGGAGTTTTAATCCCCTCTTCAAGCATTCTCCCATACCTGTTTCTCTAGATAAATCTGGTATTGATAAGAGGAAAAAAAATAAGCATAGTGGATTCTTAAATTATATATCTCTTTTTTTTAATGAAGGAAGGAATAGGATACAAAGCAGCATTTTGAAGAGGAAGCCACAGTAGAGTAAAACATTCACAGTGACATACAAGTAGACTGAAAACTATTCTAGTACAATGCAGAAGGGATGACATTAAAAGGAAGATAGAGATTATGAAAAGGGGGCTTGCTTTTCCATTAGCAAAGACTGCAAAAAGCTGTTCGTAACCTTACATGCAAATAAGAAGTTCTTGATGGATTTAGGACCAAAATCATCCTATCTCTGTTTTAAGACATCACTGGCTGTTCTGCAATAGCCTTTCATTTTCACATAGAGATTTATAAGCTCAGAGAAGGAATTTACAATGGACTTAATTTGGTGACCAACATTGCCCTTCCAAGTCCTACTTCATTTTGCAGCTTCTTTTAAATTTGTATTTTTTTCCTTCTGATTTAAACAGTTATTTTTCCTCCCACCAGATATTCCTTCTTTGTTCTGTGGAAGTAAATGGAATAACATGAATGCATGTCTTTAATTCTTGTATCTTAGATGAGAGGCATGTAATAACTCTGAAAATTCCTTAGTATGCTCCTAAGTCTAAAAGGCTTTTGTGGAATGGGGACAACCAAGAGGCATTTATTCTTCATTTTTATCCTCAGGTTCTACTGACAAATTGTGATGTATGGAAACCAAGTCTAAACTAAAACTTTTTTTTCCTCTTTTTTTTTTTTTTTTAATTTTTTTTTAATTAGTATTTTATGAACATGAGAGAGTATTTGTAAAGATCTCTTTACATCATTGTGCAGCCTCTCATCCCCACTAGATTTCATTGCAGTCTTTGGGGGTGGTAAAGGTGGCTCAACTAAATCAATCTATGCTTTGCAATTTATTGTGTTTTTTACATCTAAGTGATATGTCAGGGTGATCCAATACAGCAGCTGCCTCAGAGAGGACCACTCCTTGATTTAATTATCTCATGCTTCATAAAGTCATATTAACTAAATTTCCAAATTCAACATCTGTTGGCTTTGTCTCAGCACACAAAGAAGCTGATGGTTACTAGACTCTAGCTGAAATCCAGCCAGACACAAATTCTTCTGCTTTCCTTTCTTTTGCACTTGAATTAGATGTTTTTCATATTCTTTTAACAATTTTGTTGTTCAGGAAATTGACATTTCCAGCTGCACACCTGTGACTATCTAAAATGTAGATTGATCTACCCTTTATCTGAACAAGGGGCCTAAAATTCATTTGCAAGGACTGAAAAGAAATATGCACTTTTAGAATGAGATTAATCTCAGACTAAAGCAAGTAAGATGAAACATGCTCTAAAAATACCTAAACACATATTTCTCACTGCTAATTATAAATAGAACTTGGGGCAACTAGATCAGAGGTAGAAGTTTACACTTAGATATTTAAAGCCAGGACAGTCTAAACCACACATAACATGTATTTGTGAAGTTTATTACAGAGTTTGCCCTAATACTTCCCAGTTCCATCAGAAATTTCTGACATCCCCAGATGTGGCTTCCCTCTGGATGTGCAGTCTTATTTCCAGGAGCTGTTGCGTTTTTTCTTGCCACTAAATGACATCAGGCCTCCTCTTATTCAAAGGACAGAATAGTTCCTCTGGCCCTGGGCCTTCTCTGAACACTGTGCACTTCAGTCTTTTCAGATTTTTAGTTATTTCTTACA
Source organism: Alectoris magna (assembly GCA_030625065.1). Taxonomy (NCBI): domain Eukaryota; kingdom Metazoa; phylum Chordata; class Aves; order Galliformes; family Phasianidae; genus Alectoris; species Alectoris magna. The sequence goes on from CM060561.1 coordinate 29,090,192, forward strand.
ACTCAGAAGCTTGTACTAAGAAATGTCTCCCCTACACTGAGAACTAACATCTGATAGACTAGAAGAAATCACAGTTTGTGCACCCATTGTGGTCCACCAGGATTTTCAAGAGATCCTTTTCCCTTACCAGGATGTGAGTACCACATATCTGTTTAAAACTGTCTTCTATTTGAGGTTGCCTCATGGCTAAATGGTGCCTCTTTTTATTTCCTGTTTAGCACTGTGGTTTGTATTTTGCTTATGCCCGTAGAGAAAGTCCTTTCAAACTTTTATACAAACCAGTGACAGAAATTCCCATTCCTGCTGTTTTTTGCCCACTGCTTTAGTTACTTGGACTTACACAGCTAAATGGGGCATCCATAAACCATGATGGAATGCTTCTGATGAGAGGCTTTGACAACTCTGTTGAAAAGCACTGCTGACTTTGATGCTGTGTCATTGCTCCCAAGAAGGCTGTAGTTAAAATCTACTGTGTATTCCCAGATTTCAGTCCTACCTGCTTGTCCTCCCAGGACTTTGGTACAACAGTAGTACTTCTGAAGCCATCTTTCATAACACTGCTGACAGACATTACACAGGTTTGTGGGACACAAGTACTACTCTCACCACAGATGAAGAGGAGATCCTTTTTGCTGAGATCCTCACAAGTCAAAGTTAAGAATGTAAGAGCAGTACTTTACTAAGGACTCAAGTCCTTCTGGAAATCTCCCCACTTGCTCGGATCTTTAAATATATGGCTGAAGGATTCATACAGTCTTTGGTTAATATTACTTAAAACTTCTTCATTGATAATTGTAAAATGATTTGGAATTTTTTTTCATTTATGAGGCAGAGTCCCCAAATTGTAAACCATCATTACAGTCATTGCTGGCTGACACTCATAGTGCTACACTAGGCTGTTTCACTAAACTGGAGGAAGCGAGACACCAACATACTCTCTTGTCTTGAATGGTGACCCTTCTGGTGCAGTACTGCAGTAGTGCAGTATGTGTCTTTGTTCTCTTTATATATATTAGTTGCAGAGAGGACACATCGACAGAAGGTTTGTTATTTAATAATTTACTATAATCACTGAGGAAATTCAGCAATCCTAAATGGCGGAATGTTACACGCAACATTTTCTTGTATTTTACATAGGAAATGCACACACCATCACTCTGGAGTTTGTTAGTGGATGATGTCAGATTTCAATTTTCACAATAATATAACAGTTCTCTTAAATGTTATACAAAAGCTACAGTGCTGAGTTGGCTGCTTAGTTGCTGTCTTCTGGCATACTATCACCTGAAAAAACAAATGTAGCATATCCATAGCTTTACTATTCATTATTGCCTAAACTGTTTGTCTGTGAGATTCAGGAATTTTTAAAAAGCTTTGAGATTTTTTCCAGTATTAATGCATCACATCAGGTGGCACAACTGCTTGCATCAAATTTAGATTTATATGTTTATACTATAGCTTGGCAGTTAGTCTATGCTGCAGAACATTACTCTGTGATTCTCTGATGCTTCATTGTTAATCTTCTGTGCAACACATACCATACATGCTACAGCAACTGAAGAGGCAGCTTAGTAAGCTTTTTTTACTCTAATCTAATACTTTGCCTTCAGTTACTTTGCTTTTCTTTACATTGTCTTTTAAGCTTAGACTTTCAAGTCTTAACAAGATTTTTTTGGTAGTAATTCTGACTTTCAAAGGTCCTGCTATTTTTAATGCAAGTAAGAAAAGTAATGGGTGTTCTTCTAATTGGAAAAAATATTATACTATTATTGAATAAATTCTAACAATGCCTTGCCAGAACACTGATGCAGGAGTCATTTAGATGACTAATGTTGTCTCTCAGAAATGCTAAGAGATTCATGGGCTCCATTAGATTCCAGAAAGGGTCTGTAGCAAAGATACCTCAGCTGATTAGGAAAAATGCATTGTTTCTGCAGGCACAAAGAGACAGGGATGTAAGTGAGGAACAGGAGGGAAGAATTTTACACTGTTGGAGAAAATGGATAAAAAGTAGAGATTTAGGTATATCTGCCTTGTCAGCTTAACACAAAATGGCAGGAGAACCACAAACCTTCAAATGACAGGTCCTATCGACCAAAACAACAGCGTAATCTCATTAATAGGAATGGCATAGGAAGATGCAAGGCTGCCCAGGGGCTTCTAACTGCTCTAGTGCTATTCTTTCACCCTTTATTTAACACCACCATTAGAAAGTCTAATGGACTGTTTATATCACACTATTAGACATATGGCAAGATCTTTAGTAATTGGAGTGTGATATATAGAGATGAGGTATCGTTTGCTTGGTACTACCTACAATGAAGCCACTGCTGAATACTTTTTCACTGCATATTACAGGTGTAACAGCACAGGGCTGCCAGAGATAGATATGACGTTGGGAACTGGCTTTTTTGAGGCCCTCAAAGAAAAAACCTTAGCTGCTTGTTCTATTTGCATGGTTGTTTTTTTTTTTTTTTTTTTTTTTTTTTTTTTTTTTTTTTTAACACGGTACAGTGATTTATTTAATAATATCAGCTTGAGGCAATGCTTAGACCATATTTCTTCAGAAAACTGTCTGGAAGACGATGCCAGATAGCAGTGCTATTAAATATATATTACAAATGTTCCAACAGATTAAGTAATTAATTGTAATTCATTTCTATAGGAGAGGCCATTTGAGATAGCTGTTTTTCTTATGGAAGATTAGGTTTGATGGTGTTGTATTATGATATTCCTTCTGAGCCACTAAGACATATTACCGTCTACAGAAAAAGCATACTTTTGTGTAGATTTCTTTTCACACGTTTCTAATGTATTTCTGTAGTGGTAAAGACATTAGCAGTGTTAAATTTGCTTTTGTTCCTTCTAGAAAATTTGGAGGCTGAAGGTAAATCAATAAAACCCCTGCAGGGTATTTTGTTTGTTTGTTTGTTTGCTTGCTTTTAAAAAAGAAAGCATTCTTCCCTCTCCAAAAGCCCCATTTTTATCATGCTAACCTTTGTGTCTCTCTAGAGTATAAGCACATTGTAAATTTTAACATTATTTTTGCTGTAGCACTGCAATTCTAGCCAACAAAATAAGGTCATATAAACCCCACAAATAGCCACAATTATAAACTCCCAAACATTTTTCAGTCTGTTGTAACGTATTGAAATAATGTTGTCTATGTAGAAGAACAAAGGCTGATGAGTCACAAGGCCATTCCCTGACAGAGGAGCAATCTAAAATTTTTCTTCCTAATCAAATTCATGGTATTTCCTACCTGTGGAGAGAAAAAGTAGAATTTTGAACATCATCTTCAAATTATCCTTAACATGACAAGGTAGTATGTGTGCAGAACAATATCTTGCCTTTGGATGCCATCAGTGATGGCTACAATCTGGAGAACACGATTCTTCTTTCTGAGCTAATATCAGTGTCTGCCATAAGTTTTCAAATGATAGACATTCAAGCCATAAATAATTTAAAGATTTGGTCAGCACACAAATTCCTGAAGGACAGCATCTGTAGGGATTTTACCTAGGAATAAAGGGCAGCAAAGCAATGAAAATTCTTCTCCTGAAAGTGAAGAATAGACTCTTCTAGTAATCAATGGACAGAAGCAATCAATACCAAATTTAAAGAAGAAAAATCAATAACACTCAAAATACATGATTCTCCTTTTGAATAGGTTATCCTACTATAATGTCTCCTCATTCTGTGGCTTGGAAAATTCCGAAGTGTCTCCATATGAATTCTTTTTCATCAGTGGGGTCTAATTGTCTTCTCCAGACATATAATTAGGAGACACTGTAGATATGAATTATGAAAAAAGGATAGGAAAAATCACCTCCAACTCAATTTCTACCACAAATAATAATCAGTTTCTTTTAGTAAAAGACATACTCCATAATAATAATTATTCCAGCTCTTCATGGAAGTGTAGTATAAATGTTCTGTTTCTCAGTTCTTTTTTACTCAAATGTCAAAGTGGTATCAAAATGCAAATTACTTGTCCTTTATTTTGAAAATGTTATATTGAAATTAAAAACTGTTAAATTGCTGGATGGTAAAATAGGACTGATAAATTTGCCAAGCTTTATTGAAAAAAAAAACAGGATTATATGGCGTAGTTAAACTGGAGAGTTAGAGAGAGAAGTTATAATGCTAAATTGTTGAGCAGTAATGTACAATGAAAAGATAGATGCCTCATAAAGAAGAAAACTGGTCTTTACTATATATATGAAAAGAAGAAAATTGAAAATGGAAACCAAATTAACCAGATTTTTGTTAAATTCTTTAAATTTTTCAGATCTGTAGGGGGGTTTTGGATTGGTATTTCAGAAAGTTTAAATGAACATGATTGTTTCTCAAGAATTCGATCAACCGTCTCATGCCTCAGCACCTCTCTTTGTAAATGTTGCAGATCATCAATGACAGCCGGCTATAGTCGTATAAAAAATACACCAGGACTGAGGCTGGACAGTAGATATACAGCACACCATCTGCACTGAGGAAGCGATTTGTGTCAACATTTTATTCTTTCAGTATATATGAATTATGCATGTAAGTTGCTAGCACTTGGTGGCTGATGTTTTGTAAATTCTCATCGTATCTCACGCCATTGAATTTGTCTATGTGACCATGTTTAAAGACTCTCCTCTGCCCAGTTATTTTCTTCTGTATCTTGGCTGGTGTATAGGAAGGCTGCCACTGCATATGTTTAGCTGGGAGTTTAAGTGAGAACTTACAGTCACATTTGCCGTACCATCCAAGGGTACTGAGCAAATGGAGGTTTTCTGAGCTTTCTTTTGGTATAGTTCATGAAAACAGCAAAAATTTCATCATTGGTCTAATTAACATGAACTGATGCAAATTGGGTATCTCAAAAAATGATTTCAGTTGTGACATATACCCTTTACACATAGGCAAGAATGTATGCATTTTCACCTCTATAAATATTTTACTTTACAACATTTACTGTTCTTGATAACTGAAGGGGCAAAGAATAGGCACAGCTCGTTACAACCACAATAATGAAAAGCAGATTGGGGTAACCACTACCAGAGAGTGAAGCAATCAGTCCATTTCAAGGTTAAACTAAAATCCAAACCACTTAACCAAAGGTTCAGTCATAGGGCAATTTGCTTTGATCAGTATGCTTGTCTTCCCAGTGAAACATCTGGTAAAGCATATGTTCTACTGAGGCAAAACAAAAACAAAACAACAAAAAAACCTACCAACTTCTCAGCCTTCTGGATATTCTCAGAATATCCTATATTTCTGAGAATAGATCTCAGAAATATAGTGCTTGTCAGGGTAAGTGGGTCAATTGTTCATAAAGTGTAGAGTTCTCATAAGGAACTTCCAGGAGAGATTTAGAAATTCATTTCCAATATCTGAAGTGAAGCAAGTAACTGAAAAGATTCACTGACATTTTCAAAAGAAAGGATTTCTTCAGAAAAATATCATGTGATAAACAGAAAAAGAACTGACCTAAGCATTTTGATATACACTGTGCAGTGTATATCAGTACAGTAGTACTGAAATGTGAGAAGCATTTGAAAGATTTGTGTTTGATCAATGTAAAATACTGTCTCCAAAGCCTGTCACTGTTCTCAAATACCTGCTAAACCACACTCACCATAAACATTTATCTACCTGCTGATTCATTATTATTTTTATTCAGTCCATTTCTCTTCTGCCACTTGACCATGTTAGATCTCAGTTCTCACCTGTACAACGCAGTTGTTAATAATAGAAATTTCCTTTCCTCTGCCTTTATTCTCTCTGATCTTTTAAGGTTTCCGTTCTCAAGGAGTCTGGCTTTTCTTGTGTGATCAACAGTTTGGATTGCTGCTTGTCATTTTTGGGTGTTTTCTGCAGTATGTAATAACTGTGAATAAGTGGGCAATTATATGTCTACCAAAAAAAGGCAACCTATCAATGTGTAATGCGATGCTGTCTCAGTGACCAAGCGCTTCTCAAATCTCACATTTGCCCAGTGAATGGCTGAAAGTGGAAATATGTGTGTCTGTCCTTCAGAATTCATAACCATGAGTAATTCTATCCTCTGTTTCCTCTTGAAAAAAGAGAGATGAAATTTTCAGGCCTCCAAAATTTTTGCTGTGTACTACTCCAGTTATGAAAGTGATGAGATGTTTTGGGGGATACAGTGTTCCCCATCCAGGAACTAATCTTTCAAGCTGTCTCTTCTGTAAGAAATTGGGATTTTGTGCACCTTCACCTGCTGGTGCCAGAATTCCCAAGAAGTTTCAGAGATAGTTCTGAAACAATTAGAATTATGGACAGTGGTTAAATAGGAAATAAAAAACCCCACAACATTGGTTGAATAGGGTAGTGTACACCTGTGTGACTGATCTTCATGACAGCACCTAGTGATACCATAGCTGGAACCCATCTGAAATTACCTTCCCATGCTGGCCACTGAAGATGTCCTCCTACCACTTCTGCTGTAGCAGATACACAGTTCAAGAGATTGGGATGGAGACACAGCTTCTGGTGTCTTCTCTGTACTGCTACTTTATGTTTTCCTCATTAGGGCCACAATCTTCTTTAGCCGTGACTCAGTAAATAATGACAAATATACAAGAGATAACAAACTCAGTAATGACATGGATTTGCTAATATTCTTCATGTAATTAGTATGTTATATTGTTTCCAAAACTGCATCTTACTAGATATATTCCTGCCTTTGTCATCTGAAGATAAGACACCTGCAGTGGACTTTAAACAGAATCAACTATTGATGCATCTGGAAAAGAGCCAGGTTACACTCTTAATAGAAAAAAGTCAATTCTAGAGACACTTAATCACAAGCTATTGTAACTAAGTAAGTAAGTAAAAGTAAATTGAAGAGCATGTATTTGTAGGTACTGAATATTTATTACAGTTTTATTGTAATAGCGTATTCACTTTAAAACATATAAACCTATCATTAATGATTAAAGTAGTAATCCCTGTTTTCATTAAAAAGCAGCACTTTTTTTCATTAAAGACAGTCACATTAATTTTACTTTTTCCAATAAATGTTTGAAAATGTGAATCGAGGATAATAAATGGGATGTCATTTGCCTAAGTCCACAGAGAATGCCCCAGGCAGCACAGTAAAACATCAACTGCAAAGCACACATTTCAAGGAAATACAGGATGGGTGAGTGTGTGTCAGTACGGAGTGTAGCAGGCCTTGCTCTCCCACACACCCAATGCAATTCACCTGCTAGAGCTTCTGTGGACTCTCTGGGGCCATCTCTACTTCTGTGGGATGAAATGTGACAGCTGCTCAGGAAAGGAGATAGATAGCTTGCTGTCTATCTGTTGACAAAACAGTCCCATGGGCCTGTTCCTCATCAGAGTATCAGAGGGGGTTATGGTCTAGAGTTAAAGGAACGGATAAACACTTACTTTTATACCAGAATATGTCATGGAGCAGCATGTGGCAAATTTTGTTAAACTGAAAGTTGCTCTGCATCCAAAGGCAGAAGACAGTTAAAAAGGCAAAGAAACATGTACGTGAAAGAATTTCAAACATTAAGCAGGAGAACTGAGAAATACAAAAAGGAAACTATTTAATAAAATGCCAGAGCTCACTTAGAAAAGGTACTTAACCAAGACAGCGTGTAAGAATTGTGCTAATCCACATAAATAATAAATATGTTCATTTATGTATTTGTCTAGAGTATAAATTCTTGTCAGATCAGGGACCGTGAGATTTAATCATAGAATCATGGAATTGCTCAGGTTGGAAAAGACCTTAAAGATCATTGAGTCCAACCACAACCTAACCATACTATCCGAACAACCCTATGCTCAATCATGTCCCTGAGCACCACATCCAAATGGTTTTTAAACGCATCCAGGGATGGTGACTCAACCACCTCCCTGGGAAGCCTATTCCAGTGCTTAATCACCCGTTCTGTAAAGAAGATTTTTCTGATATCCAACCTAAACTTACCCTGGTCCAACTTGATGCCATTTCCCCTCGTCCTGCCACCTGTCAGCAGTGAGAAGAGACCAACCCCGCCCTCGCTGTAAGCACCTTTCAGATATTGGAAGGGATTAAACAGCCCCAGTTCCCTCGGTTGCTGACCCAGGCTGGGAACCCAGGCTGGGAAATCACTAGCAGATGAAAAAGCTTATGAAATGAATTATGCTCCCTCATCCCTAAATCGCTACAGATTTTTTTTTTTTTTTAAGTTTTAATTATAATTTGTTTACAAAGTTTTTGTTTCAAGAACACATTACTTAAAATCAAGGTATTCAAAAATAGATTTTTTATACAATACGTATCCTGGAATGAGTCATCTTGACATTTCAAAGTATCGCATACTCTAGGATTTAGAAGAAACAAAGGCAAATGGAAGCTTGTACCCTTAGATCATGCAAGTGTAGAATTATTTAAGAAGTAGAATTGAGCAAAATAGAATTTTTGTTCTTTATTTTTCCCCAAATATCTGAGTCGTTTGTGCTAGATTTTATGAGTGGAGTTGGATAGGATAAGTAGTAGCCCAAAGATGATGCCAACTCTTGCCAGGGTAGATGGGCTGTGATGTCACAAAAGTAATGCATATTTGCAATGAGTAGAGTAGAACAGAGCAGATTTTCTAGCAAAGAACAATTCAATCAGCAGCTTTCATGACACTGACAACCTTGGACTGCATTGCAGGTTAGGTGCATATCCAAAATGGACTTCTTAACATGGGTTTCTCTAGACTGAGGCACATATGGGTGGAAAATGGAATTTTGAATCATCAAGTAAAAAGTGGCCTGACTGTGGAGCCTGAGGTGGAAGCTCCTCTCTCTCTTCTTTCTTTCTCCATGAGCAGTTTCTCAGGTTGCAACTGGTAAATGAGGAAGAATGTTTAGAAGGGTTTAAACTGAGTATTTCTGATGTAGAGATAATGTCTTCAGTGAAGATCTGAATCATTCTTGCATTCATTCTGGAATAGATTCCTCACAGGAACTGAATCTGTTTCTGCCATTGGCATCCAGACGTTGCATTAAACTTATAGCATCCCGATGACATTGTGCAGAATGCATAATTACATGTAGTGCTTGGGATGCAAGAAAAAAAAGTGAGATTTGTCAAGAGAAGTAACACAGCTCATTTAATCAGGAAACTGAATGGTTTCAGCTAATTAATACATGTGCTCATTTATGTCACTTGGCTGTGGAAATACTGGTAGTGTATTTGTATTAACATTTGCTTAAATGACTTAGGGCAGACTGTATGAGGAGCTGTGAAAAAGAGCCTGGTATGTGTATGGGAGTACCAAAGAGGCTGACTGATTTTGTATGCAATAATGTAATAATATGTGCTGCTCTGGCTTGTAAACAAAAAAACAGAAGTCTTGACTGGGGACATGGTCAAGGAAGAAAACAGAATGGTCTGAGGGGTCTGCAACAAATTTCATGAGTTAAAAGACGAGGAAAGACATATGCAGATTGGTTCATAAATAAATATATTTTTGAGTTCGTTCTGTTGAAAGTAATACTTTGCATTTTTGTACATTATTTATATGTTACATGTATATTATCTCACAGAAGGTGTCAAAAGATATGCTACCATCATTATATTATTCAGTCCACATTTATGATATGTATGGCTGGTATTTTCATTTTGTTTTTCTTTTTAATGTGCTTTTAGCATTGAGTCTCCCAAGGTTCACACACTTTTACCGAAAAAAAAACACCAAACCAACAAACAAAAAACCACCAAAATGGGCTTTTACTTTTCTTCAGTGTCTGGTTACTCCTTCTCTGAGCTAAACAGGATCAAAAGAAGACAAATGGATTACCCTCTTGTAAGTCTTCTACAGTTATTAGGCTGTGTGATTTTCTTCTGCATAAGTCTTTTTCCTTACTCAATGCACTATTGGTGCTGTGACAGCTTTTCCCAAACTCCCCAAATCAGTCTTTTTCCCAAGAAGGTCTGTGCAATTTAAAATGCAATTTTCAAATACACATCTAATATACACCCTGAATTACATTTCTAAAAGAAAAATGTCACAGTTCTGTAATAGGGAAGAAGCAACATCTAGTTTTATTTTAGGATTTGAAATGAATACAGATCTTTCCTTTTCAAGCTCAGCATACTGAACAGTGACTTTCCAAGTGCTTGTTGCACTTTCACCTAAACAAAAGCTCTTTAGGTCTTGCTGACTCCCTACTTAGGTTTGAATTCTCCAGTAGGTTTCATAGTCTTAGCACCTTGAATGTAAAGAAGGGAAAGGAAGAGAAGAGCTGGTGTGTCCATTATAAACTTTCACTTTATTCAGTCCATGTAAATTACTAATATGCTAACACTAAATTTTACAGTATGTGAATAGTTGCAATTCTGTAATTTCTCAAAAATATATGATTTAGATTTGCCACAAAAAGTCAGGAAAACCTCTCTCCATTAAATACATTTATCAGGGGAGACGTGCAGAAGAGAATAGCAGTGCCTTTATGAAAGTACAACTCAATTAACAGCAAAAAATCGAGAACACAAAATTTTGCAGTTAACCTGCAGCTTTAATTCAGTTGCAACATGAAGTAGCTCATGTTCAAATAGCAAGAACATGTGAAAGGCCAGAAAGTGGGTGCTTCCTTTAAAACACTTTCACTGAGCAATGGAAAGAGCCCTTATTCATTAGGGACTCATGAAATGGAACATTTAGGAAGTGACCACAGTGACACATTGAGATGTTTCTTCTTGCACTGGATTCTAAGGCCTCGTGAATTTAATTCCTGCACAAAAAAAAAGGGGGCAAGAATTAAGCTTTACAATTACTGTAGATTCGTATTTTTGTTACTAGAGGAAATCTCTCTTTAGAATGTATTATTTCATGCACTTGAGAGGACAAAACAACTTTATGATGTGAATCTCCGGAAGTTTTCTTGTTTATCATTTTGAAATGTGACAATAAATTTTAAGCAGGATATTCAAGTAGGTATCCTCCGTTTCTCTGTGGTGGCAGTCTTAAATATTAATGGCTACGCTGTACTTTGATATTTAACAGCAGAGGGGTTCTTGGAATCCCAAGTTAGTGATCTGTGCTTTTGGCTATCATGAGTCACATTTTCCCAGTGATTCAGTGGTAAGGTATTTCTCTGAAGAATTTGAATTCTAATCAAGCTTTCGCTATTCTACTGTCTCTGCAAGGCTGCTGCAGGTATCCTGCTGGCATCTGTTCTATTCTATTAGTTTCTTACAAAGGGATAATTTCAGGTTCTGGATGGAAAATCTCATGACGTTGCTTCTGTCACTTTTTCTGTCCTCTCAACGCAAAATTATTGAAGGAACAGTTATGTCACAAGTCTGATTTATTTTGAGATCTGTGAGTTAACTTGTAATATAAGTGTTGTACCAATGTCATACAGGCAAGGAAACATTAGCTGCTAATTTGCTAGGTGATTAATCTGTAGTAAGTCAACTTTATATTAGATCTGTGAGGAAGTCTGCGTAGCAATTTGACTTCTCTTTGCAGTTAACTGCTGTTCACTGTTCCATGGACCTCAATCCAGTTTCAACTATGGATTCACTGAAACTTTGCAAGGTGCTGCTTGGATCCCACCTCAATTCAAGGGTGCAATAAGAGTAATAGTACTAATGCCTTGCACGCTACGAGCTTTCCTGCCACTGAAGGCCATTTAAAAATGTCACTAAGTTGTATTCAGGCCCTCACTTATATATTTGTTGTTAACTTGCCCATAGAAGGCCAGGAAGATGAAACACCTGTTGCAGAGTTTATATAGTTTGAGCAAAGTGTATTTACTGGGACTGGGAAACTGCACCAAAGCAAACATTCATCAGCAAGCTTGAACAGACATAAATCTTAAGAAGTAGAAAAGCCCAACTCATTTCTAAATATCATCTTCCTGTTGTTACTGGCAAACTCTGGTGTTAGCTCTTTTTGATAAATGCTGCATCTTCAAGAGCTGAACTGCAAAGCTGCATGTCAAATCCTTGTGGACATTTGTAAATAACGAAACCCGAACAGTGATAGGCAAAACTACTGAAATTTCATATTTTTTGTCTTCTTTCCACAAAATAATTAAATACTTCATAAGCATGAACTGTATTAAGAAGAATCTTCTGAAAACTCTGAAGTTTTTCCACTTATGTGTGAACCAAATAGATCTGGCCTGCATTGTCTACCATAAACTGAACCACTGCATATTAAACAAAGTCTACACAGCAAGATAACACAAGATTTTTTGATAATCCACAGTATTTAGGCTCTTTCTCCAGATGTAACAGATCTGTGCCTTCAGATGTCAGCAGTTAACATTTAAAATACTGTGTTTGCTTTGGCTTGAAGTATCTACACTTTCTTCCACACTTAAAAAGCCAAAGGAATTTGGTTTTGTACTTCACAGGATAGGAGATGCTTTGTTTACCATTTTACTTCAAATAGGAGGGTGTGTATGTAGATTCATCTGTTCACCAACTCAAGGTTTATTCTACTGACATTTTCTGTGCTTTTCTCTGATAGGGTCTTTCTTTTTGGATCCAAAATGGTCAATGGGATTTTGTCGTGCATTATACAAAATGATTTTTATCTTACAAATGTTTTTCTTTCATTCATTTTGCTGTTCCCTGCATTGTACTGTGTGACATAGGCAAGGGGTTTTAAGACGGAATTGTGTTTAAAAACTTCTAACAGGGAACTTGTTTGATGCTACAACATACCATGCCCCAAAGTAAGAGAAAAAAACCACCCTTCTGAATTTAGTTTTGACCAAAAAAACCCACCAACATTATGAAGGTAAGCTCTAATGGTTTCCATAGCTACCACCTACTGTATATCAGTATTCACCATGACTGGCATTTTAAATGGCCCACGGTGAGTCCTCAGTCCACGGAATCTCACCTGTGACATATTGTGTGTCACATTCCAGAAGCTGTTTCAGCTGCTGACTGTGACATTGAGATTTGCTACTGTAATATACTGAATAAATTAAATTCCAAACATATATGGTTTGCAGTGCCGTCAGCTGAACTGTGAAGTTAGAAGATGCCCCAGTAAGGAATGTGTTTCCTTTTAGCAGCTATGATGTGTACTCAGAGACAGGTGCTAAAGCAGGCTTTTGCAAAGACAAGTGTGCATGCTTTCTTATGTGCTTCAATACAAACTTTCTTACCATAATGGTGAATTGATCCCTGGTGATCTTTTTCCAAGAAGTTCTCTCAGCATAAACACATTCTGAAGACTGTTGTCAGTATCCAGTTATTACATGTTTTGTCATCACACACCTCCCTCTGCCCTCTTGCTGAGTGATTTCTTCATTTTTTGAGTCTGAATTAATCAAACCCTTGAACTTTAGTCATTATTTTTCCATTGGCAAATGTTTTGAAATGAAAAAGGGCAAATGAGGTTTTTATTGAAGTTTTTGGTCCCATGGTGAAGGATGCAGTACAGTCTGATGAATAGTCAGCAGGCAACCCTCTTCCCAGCTAAATGCTGGATGAACTGTTGTTGCACCAAAGCAGGACAATGCTCAGCAGTAGCAAGACGAATTCAGATTAGTATTTATACATATGTTTAAAATTGCATCCATTAACAGTTAGAAAAAAATATTTTTTTTTCTTCCAGTCCTGCTCTCTGTCCAGCTTTGTGGAGGTCTCTAATTTACCTCTGGAATTTTGCTGTGCTTACACAAGCAGAAAGATGATGTTCTTAATCTTCACTGCTAATTCGAAGTATCTGGTCATTATGAATTCACTGGAGCTTCATTACAGCAAGACCAAGGGTAATAAATTTGCACAGTGTTCAGAGATGTCGGAGGAAAGTGCTAGAAAGCTATGTGGTATTGGGTGAGCCTCAGTAAAAAAAAATGATTTAGACGAAATGTTGCACAGTAATGAACTCTATATCAGGCAAATCAGATGTTAATGTTAATAGGAGGGAATTTTAATATTAATATCTGCAATAAGTCGCCTCATTTCTTTTTCAGTAGCGAAGATCTTTCCCATCATGAAAACTTCACATTTACATTGCTTTGACATTTTAATGTCAATTAATTTCTCTCCTTTTTCTCTTATTAAGTGGTATGTAATGCTTCCAGTTTGTCAGAAAATGGGGTGCAATGTCTTCTTAAATGATGTGGAAAAGCTTTTAGCAGTGATTGTTTGGATGTTCTTAGAAGATGCTCCTTCCCAGCCTTTAATATCCCCATACTACTAAGATTTCTGTGAGCTTATTCTCAAGTAGAATAAAGAATACCTTTAACTATTTCAGTCTTCTCTGTCACACACTGAACCCCTTCACCCCCAAAGTGCATTTAGAGTGTGCATTATCCAACTTACTCCACATGAAGAATGAATAAGAATAAAATAATCCTACCCAGATGGGCAAACGATAAAATAAGTAGTTATGTTAATGACACTTTAAGGAACTGTAACTCAGACTACTTATAAAAAGTGATCTCTACAAGTCAGTAAAATGGGAGATGAGAGTAGAGATGCAGTGCGTGACCAGCACTGGCTCCAGAGGGCCCCAAGCGGAGGCTACGGCATGGTCTCGTTCTTATGCCCACGCACTGATATTTGAACTTCTACCCAGTCTCTCTCACAGCTGCTGGAAGCTGCAGTACCTGTCTTCTGACACTCTGTCTGCCTAGTAGGCTACAGTATTTGGAGCAAAAAAGGAACAAAAATATTAGTTCCCTGATCAAGGAAATCCGCCTGTGTGAGACTGGGTCATGGTCACCCATTTTTACAGAGAAAATAATGAAATACAAACTCATCTTCCTCAGAAAGATCTAACACAGCTAAGCTCATTGAGAGAAAACAACTTGAAGTTCTGTTAAAAATCACAAGGATAACTTGAGGGCTACAACTTATTAGGTGTAATGACTGAGTGGAGCTTGCCCAGAGCCTATAGACTTGCAGCAGAGGCTTTTTGGTCTAAATCACCATACTATCTAAGCAGTTGCAATTGATCCAGGCCAATGTTTGTGAGAGGCAGCCAGATGCCTTCACACTGTACTCTGAGAGGCTTCAGAGCTGAATGCTAAGTGGTAAGAGTCATCACAGTGCATTTGATAGCAGCATCCCCCCTGAATTCATACAGATTTGAATAGGAATTAAGCAGTAGACAGGGATGTGGAGATGTGGAGCTCATTTAGTTGCTTTGATCAAGACGGAATCTATTTACTCACAGGGACAGATGCAAATGCAGACACAGTATTGGAGGTGGGAAACTCTTATTGCAAACACACCAGCAGTCTGTAACCCTGACAGTTATACAGCTATCTCTGGGAGAAGCTTGAAGCCATGAGAGCTAAGGGTCATCTAGACATGCCTGCTAACCTGGATTTCCCAAACTCCACAAGTGATTGTGGATCCTGTCAAATCTGCTGGTGAGAAAATGTACACACACTGCTCTATTGCCCTTTTTCAATTGATTGAGGTACTAAAAGTGATCTTATATGGCGTTATTCCTCTATCCTACGTACAGTGGTGCCTAGACAGACACTTCAAAGACAAAGCTGTCATTCTTGGGTCAAAAGTCTTGAATGAAAAATTGGTGGATCTTCTTTTTTTTTTTTTCCTATGTTTTTCATTTTTATTTTACTATAAGTAGAAAATGCTACTTAAATGCCATTCAGAGAATTTTCATCTTCAACTCAGAAAACAAATGTCTCAAAATGCTAGGAAACTTACTGCCAGTTGTAGAAAATATGGTAACTTTTCTCATTTATGTCCACCTCAAGAGAAAAAAGAATGTAAAGTTTTCAGTTATTCAATGAAGACACAGGTTGTAGCGGAAGTCTTTCAATCCTGTGTGTGCTCTTCAGATGTTTCTGATCACCTTTTCTTACAACATTCACAGAATTGTAGGGGTTGGAAGGGACCTCCAGAGATCATCGAGTCCAACCCCCAACCATTTGTCTAACAGTCCCCAGACTTTTAAAAATCAGTGGATAAATGTATTTTAATTCCCATGAATCACCTCCCACTGTTTGTGTTAGCCAGGTGCTAATAAGCAAAACAAATGCACACACATTTATGTATAATATATGCATGAGTGTCTGTAAATACACAAATATCTGTAACATTTATGTGTAAAAGAACATCTTTTAGGGGAAGAAGAAGTTTGAATATCTCTGTTATTTGTTACATGCTGACACTTGTAGAAAGCTGAAGATAGTGCAGGTAACAGCAGGCTCCCCATTGAATTCAGTGGTTGTCAGATCAGGTTCTAAACTATTGTACTGCAGCCTTGTTTTCTATGTATTTTGTGAGCAGTAACTCAGAGAGGACATCTGTCCAATACATTTCGGGAAAAAAATGGATAACAAATATTATGTAAAGCAAAAGAGGTGATTGCTATTTTGGTAGTGTTATCAAGGAAGAACATTAGGTTGTTAATGCATTTGACTAGGTTTTATCATGCCTAATGGTAATAATATACTTTCAGTAGACTTAATGGCCTGGCTATTATCATGTCAGAGCTGAATTAGGAGAGAATGCTACCTCTAGTGCTAACAGCAGTTAAGTTAGAAGAGTGTCACAGAAGACCATTATAGAGGATGCTGTAGAATTTGCTATAATATTGTTATTTATAAAGGCATAATAAAAAAACTTCAGCAGTGTGTTAACAGCCATCATCCTAATTCCTAGTCTCTAACATAATAACACTTTATATTAGAGCAAGTGGGAGAAGAATTGCTTTGGAATGAGGAAGAATGAGAATTTATTTTCCATGGAGAAGAAGAAAAATAGTAGGAAGACTGAAGGGAGATTTTCTAGAAATTTCTGGGAAGTTATTTTCAAAGTCCTAGCATGCTGAGTATTTTTACTTTTATATTAAAAAAACAACAAAAAAAAAACCCAACCAAAAAAAACCCAATTTGTGTGTATTTATTTTGTATTTCAATCAGAGAAATGCATTAACTACAACATACGCAGTATGATTATGTTGAACATACGGAGTTTCACTTAACAGTCAGACTGCACACTCACATGATGCCAATACGAAAAAAAACTTGCATGGGTTAACACTGTGCAAACTGCTGGCTGGCTTGCAGACAAGGGTTATACCTTTTGCAAGCATGACATTCTGCATTACTGTCCAGAGGCAACAGTGGGGAAGTTGTGAGTGAGGGCTCCTTAATACACAGGACAAGACCTAGGGCCAGATGTGACCTTCTTGGTAATTAGGAAAACAACAAAACAGCATGAATCAGCATCTTCTATCACGTGAATAGAGGATGTGTCACACTGGATAGCGCTAATAGGAGATGCTGTCCGCATAGCTCTTC
Source organism: Alectoris magna (assembly GCA_030625065.1). Lineage (NCBI taxonomy): Eukaryota > Metazoa > Chordata > Aves > Galliformes > Phasianidae > Alectoris > Alectoris magna. The sequence goes on from CM060561.1 coordinate 29,107,445, forward strand.
AGTACATTTGTTTCTGTTCACAGAGGCACCTTCTCCTTATGTTACATTTACCACCCTTGGGTCACTGTGGGATCTGTCACACGGGTCCCTGTTAGGCATCAGGTGTTTGATTATGTCAATTATTTCAATTTCTAAGGTTATTGCTTAACATTTTCTGACATTGGGAAACATTGCCAACATTGGGCACTTGTAGGATCCCAAGAGCTTAATCATCTAACATAAATTTAAATGATTTTTATATAAAATAAAATAAACGGGAGCTTATTTAAGTATATCGTTGTTATTCACTTCTAATTGACACTTTTAAAATTCGTATTTAAACTGGGCTACTATCAGTTCTTCACCTTCTGCTCCACACTTAGGGAGGAGGTGGTATGACATGACTTTATGTTTTCTCATTTTGGCTTCATTTCATCTGACAGCCCTCCTAATCTGTAAGGCTCAATGGCATTGTCTTTCTATAAATACATATTCCCTGGGAATCTGTTGGGAAAGGACTCAGGTGCTCAATCTCCTTCAATTATATTGCTTGATGCGGTGTGTCTTTGTGCTGCCTGAAACAGCAGAGGTATCTGCAAGGCCCACTGACCTCCAGAGGTTTGACATCCTGAGGACGGTGTCTTCAGGCTGCATACAAACATGATACAGAGGAACAAAGATAAAACTCATCTGGTTCAGATTCTGACCTGAGTGGCGGTGGCTGTGGCATGGACTGGGTAGACCCACTGTCAAAACTCCTTGGAAAGCATGGCATTAAAAACTTTGGGTTGTAGGAGATGAACTCCTGAATTAGCTAGCTGTGGACAAGTAACCTACTGTCTTACCTTTAGGTTCCAGACCTCTTTCTGCTTTAATTTTATGCAAAATCTTCTTGATTTTAGCAAGATGTTTGGTTTTGGTGTTTTTTTTTTTTTTCCATATAAACATTTTGTGATATTTATGCATAGTACAAAAATATCCCTTGTGGCTGATATTCTTTAAGTCCCAGTAAAAAGTCAGTAGAGTTAGTTAGTATATGCATAAAATCTTGGAGGTGTGTGTATATATGCCCAAGGAGGCTGTGGATGCCCGATCCCTGAAGGCATTCAAGGCCAGGCTGGATGTGGCTCTCGCAGCCTGGTCTAGTGGTTGGTGACCCTGCACATAGCAGGGGTGTGGAAACTAGATGATATTTGAGGTCCTTTTCAACCCAGGCCATTGTATGATTCTATGATTCCATATATAAATATATGCATATTGTTCAAGTATATGGTGGGTAGCTGCAATCAAGTTGAGGAGGGCAGAGTACAATTTGGATCCTTTCTCACATTATATGCTAGGTGGACATTGGGGTGTTTTGTGGCTTTGGTAGCTTTGGACTGGCTGTGCAAGTACCAGAAGATATATCAACAGAATCATAGAATCATAGGATCACCAAGGTTGGAAAAGACCTCCAAGTTCATCCAGCCCAACCGTCCATCTACCACCAATATTTCCCCACTAAACCATGTCCCCTCAGGGCAACATCTTAATGTTTCTTGGACTCCTCCATGGGCAGTGACTCTACCACTTTCCTGGGCAGCCTGTTCCAGCACCTGACCATTCTCTCAGAGAAGTATTTCCTAATGTCCAACCTGAATCTCCCCTGACTCAACATAAGGCATTCCCTCTAGCCTTGTCACTAGTTGGGAGAAGAGGCCTACTCCCATCTCACCACCACCTCATTTCAGGGAGTCGTAGGGAGCAGACTGAATAACCCTGGCTCCCACAGCTGCTCCTTATAAGGCTTGTGCTCCAGACCCCTCATTGGCTTCATTGCCCTTCTCCGGACATACAACAGGGCCTCAATATCTTTCTTGTAGTGAGGGATCCCAAAACTGAACACAGTACTAAAGATGCAGCCTCACCAGTGCTGAGTACAGAGGGGTGATCAATTCCTTGCTCCTGCTGGCAACACTATTTCTGACACAAGCCAGTATCCAGATGAGCCTACTAGGGCTTTTTTCCCCATTCCTGATGGGAGGAGCAGTCAGCAGTGGCTCTGTGTTCACACCAGGGGAACAATTCAATTTCGATCTTAGCACTCATCATCCTGAGTAAGGGTAGTGGACATCTCCTCTCTAGCCTATGCTAACACTTTCTGTAAGACAGCATTCTCTGTAAATACACAGTACATTTATATATATATGCACATATATACTGGTTTTGTGTTGTTGCATTTTAAACTATATAAAAATGTAGAAATTATCCCTATACATTTTTCAGTATGATTTTAATGGTTTTCATTTAAATCTATGGTGTGATGTGTTTCAAATGTAAATCATCTTGAAATAATAAGAGAATTAAAGCGAATGAGAAAATAAATATATACTTTAATTACTCTTTGTGAACATGTTAAACCTCCTACACTCACATTTAGCACAGAAAATAAGCTATCTGCCTTCAACATAAAGCAATTTGCCCTACTAGAGTGATAGAAATATTCCCAAAGGTAACCTACCACTCAGGAAAAAGAAAACAGCATTAGACATTTAAGGCTTCAATGGTTAAAACGTTTACTTCATAAATATTAAAGCCAAGCCAAAGCTTCTAACTCTTCCACTCCCGTAAAGGATGGTGTTCAATCACAGCGAAGCAGGGAGGGTGTCGGTGAAGATGCTGAAAGGATCAATACAGTTCCCTAGCAACAGGGTGATGTGCCTGGGGTTCCTGCATCCACAGGGACCCTCCTGACCCACTAAGTCAAGGCAGCAGCTTTGCTACTGCTTTCATTGCGCTTACTTAGAGCAAACATTTCCACTGCTCTTTATTTCTCAGATCAACGCATAGATAAGAGAAAGGAGCAGCAGTGGGATGTGGGGAAGCTAATTATATTGCTCTTTAAAAAGACAAGCACGTTGTCTGTCAGGATAATCCTTTGGAGAGATGTAGCTTTATGAAGGGGAAGAAACCTCAAATTCTCTGATACAGTTATTGCTTTCTAATACCAAATGATGGACCTAACATTAGTTTTATTACAGAGCAATTATGGTCCATAGTCACGGAGTATAGTTTCTGTGCAGAGGTTATATTAACTGTGTTCACAGGACTGCATAATTATTCTTGTCTGATGGAAAATGCAGGCAGTAAAAAGCATACAATTTCTTTGCTTTGCCATTCTTTTAACCTTATTGAACTTCATATTTCATTTGTGGGTGGTAGCTTAAAAATAGTTTCCTATTATGAAAGAGCATGTTTAGGATTCTTCCATTCTCCATGAGAAAACACTGACTCAGTAAGCATGGTTTGTTTGCTTGTTTGTTTCCTCCAGCTGCATTGAGAGCCAATATGGGGTCCATGTGAATTATCTGTTTTGGTTACCATTTTGGTTCCCTAACCAAAAAAAGACACCAGGAGAGGACCAGCACTCTGCTAAATGTCAACTAAAATTAAAGTCAGAGTCTTCACGATGTCACTGTTTTCATCAGTACATTGTGGGAAGAAATGGACTACATATGTTTTCTATCAGGACAAGAAACATTTTACTACTGTTATCACAGAAATGTGTGTTACTCTTGATGCCTTTGACAGTATTTTTTTGTTTCACATATTTATCACGAGTATATGGCCTGTGTTTTCACTCTCTCTTGCTTTCTGCCTCTCCTCCTTAAAGAAAAACTAAACTCTTCCTGTGCTGTGTTGGGTGTTTGAACAATCTGCCTGACCTCTGCACAAAATGGGTAGGCTTACCAGCGTTAGAATGCTAGACAGCAAAAAGAGCTATTTTCAGCAGCAATGCTCCTTGACTCTAAACCCATTTTTCAAAATGCCACAAACTATTTGTGAATTGAGACTCACTTGTGCTGACATTAGTTTTTTTTATTTTATTGCAAGATACCTTAAAGCTGCAAGACAAAGTTTGAATCATTAATTGATTCAATCAAATGATTATGAATATTGTCTTACACAGGCTGGTTTGAGCTGAATTTACATGATAATTGTATGAAAACATTCATATTACTTAGAAGTTTTTCAAAATCTGGGAGAAAAATGTGTTACAGACATATCATGCATTCAAAATAGAGCCTAACTCAAAATAGCTAATACTTATTGTTTTTCTGCATTGAAATAAGTTCTGTACAGCATACTGAGACCAAAAAGACCGAAGGTTGTAGTGGAACTGTTATCTCCGTGCTAATTGAATCATGCAGGAGTTACTGAGAGCAGAATTGAGTGTTCAGTCAGAGGAAAACAAAGTTTGTTACCATTAATTTTAGAAGGAAGACTCAGGCCAGAACTGCTGTTGAGAGGGCAAATGAGAGTAACAGAAGTTGAAATAAAGACAAAATCTAATGATCTCTGAGTTGCCACTATTTTTATTTTTTTTTTAAATTGCTATTATAATAGTCTGGGCTAGTCAAAGCACCCATCTATAATTATTATTATTTTTAATTGTTAACACCCAGATGCAATAGTTATGATGCACTCTGTGTAATTTAGAGCCTATACACTTCACATTTATCTTTTTCTGTGTTAGCAGGCAGCCCTTCCTCTTCAAAAAGATGAAGGCCAAAGTCCTATTATTCATTACTGTCTCTGTTTCCATGCTGTGCTGCAGGATATGGCAGGGTTGCATTTCTGTAGATCAGCAGCATCACCCTACAGAGGGTAAGGCAGAAACTCTCCTCTAATCTTCTCTGTTATCCAGAGAATGAGGTTTTATATTTTGGTTCTTGACTGTGGGAAGATCTTTGTCACAGAATTTGTATGGTTATACAGGCTGATATTAAAAAGTCTCGTAAGGATCTGATCTTCCTTTAGCATCTTGGTATCAATTTGGTAGGTCAGTGAGTCCTAAAAATATCCCTAAAAGAAAGCAAGGTTTTCTTTGGCCTTAGGAAAAATTGGTGTCACCCAACTTTACCTCAACAGAAGGGCATACTAGAAACAATTATGGAAGGATTATAATAGAGCTCATCAATTCCTTACCAACATAATCACTCCTAAGAAATGCTGCCAGCTAATACTATAGGATAAAACGGATTGTTCTAGACTAGAGTGAGGAAAAATATATTTCCCTCACTTTCTACCAGACTCTTGAAACAATGGGACTGGAAAATGACATTTTACTCCATTTTAGTCCAGATAAGCTTGTCTGGACATTCATACCACGCTCTGCACAAGGGATGAACATCCATACTAAACACACAGCCTGAAGCTATAACTGAAAATGAAAAGTAAGGCCATTTCTTACACAACTTTACCTGAAAAAAAATATATACTCTGACATGGAAAAGCATCGTTTTTTGTTTTTTTTTTTTTTGTCAGCCAAACATCTTGACAGAAGGATGTGTGAAAAATGAAAACCTTCCATGCCTCCAAAAAGCTACAAGAGTAATTGAACAATTTGGGCTCACTGAGGTGTGGAGGACACAGCTAGGGAGCACTGGCACAATTCTTCAGGGCTTGACAGCTCCTTGGGAAGAGTCTATTTCTTAGTTAGCTGCGCATTAATCAAGATTCTCTGTAACACTTGGGATAGCCCTAGGGCCTTAATCAGTTACCTTTTTTTGGGTAGAAACCTAGCAAAGTACAACCCTGACAATATCTCCACCCCCTAGGACTGAGTTTTGTATTTTACAAACTGGGAAGCACTTCCTGGATGCTGGTCCCTGGATGTCCCTGGGTGCTATATGCAGTCGAACTAAATGCTTCTTTGAATAGCCTGTATCCTGTCAGCAGAAAGCCACTGCCACTGGCCAGGGGACTGGCCAGGAGGTTTCTCTGTCACATAGCATCTCCCTGGTGCCACCCGGGAGCAGTAGGCCTCAGCCCAGCACCCAGCTCCCTCTGTTTAGGCCCCATATTTTTTACTCATCCTTTAGGCTACTGTGATATAAAGAATGGAAGCTTTATAAGTGCATCCAGAACAAAATGAGCAGGGCTCAGTAACTCATTGATTATAGTCCCAGAGGCGTCTGTGCTTTATTCAATGACTTCTATTACCACATGCATAAGCAGTCCCTCCTGAAGGTGCTGTTGCTCCAAACCCTCAAGGGACCATCTTCCTACAGTGGACTGTAAAGCCTTTGAGATATGTGAATGCAACTGTAAAGTAAATGGTTCCCAAAACCTTGGAGGCATCCAAGAGTAGAGGCAACAGTCTTGTCTGTATGTTAGCTAGACAAGATAAATCCTGATTTTCTGGTCAAGCCATCGTTTATCTTTTTCCAATCAACAATTTATATGCTTAGGAAATAAAATGTAATGAGAGATGTAAGCTTGATTATGCTGAATACTCTGGTGTCTTATGTTAGAAATTAAGCACTGCTATTATTTTCCTGTGTCAGCGTGCCAAATTTTTATATCTTTAATCTATCGCTGTTTCTGAAAAGAGAAAGCAATATTTCAATCTGTGAAGTATCTCCAAATTTTTCAAAAAGTATATTTTTCACCAAAAGCCTAAGTTGTTTTAATTCTGAAATCATGTTATGTCAAGATTTTTTTTTTCTTTATTTCTAAAGATAGGACGTAGTTATATTTTCAAAATTGGAATAAACATTTTTTTCGTATGAGTAAATCCCTATGAAACTTGGTTTGGAGTCCCAAACATCCTGGTATGACTAATACAAAGTATCATTAACAAGTAGTAAGCATCATCTGTTGTATTCATCACTTCCAGAATTCCATTGTTAAATCAATAAATCCTACCTTTTCCCACTTCACTGCTTAGGAAAAATCCAGAGCCATGCCACTCAATCATGCCTTTGTCTTTTTTTCATAACCAGCTGACTTACTCCCTTTATAAGAAAACAAAAATAGTTTCCTTCATTTGAAGGCCTTGCTTGATTCAGGTTAGGATTTTATTGGGAAGCACAGTGTAATTTCCACTCCATTAAGAAGTTTGTATTCATGCAGCTCCATGCAGTTCCATGCAGCTTCAGTGAATTCCAAAGGGAATGAAAGTCAGCCATGTGTACAACTTAATGACGTGCCGCTATGGGATCAAATAGAACTCGTACTTACAACATTATAACTGCTAAAGAATTTGAGATTAAAATAGGAGCATTTAATGAAGAAAAACATTAATGGAATATATAAATATGATTTAAACTGCTTACAGTAGATTTCTTTCAAGTTCATCTTGCTTGGGAGTTACAGTGTTTTCCTTCTATTTTGAGCTTGTGTAACTTACTGTTGTATAGACCTCACCTTGCTTAATGCTGAGTGACCAAAGCTTGACATTCTTCATGTTGTGCTTGGTAACATCTACTATATTTTCAGGTGTTTCACTATCTTATGTACAATAAATCTGTCTTTAATTAGGAAATTTCTTTAATTAGCAAAACATTTTTGACTTACATATATACACACTCATGAAATTCCAAGTAAGATTTTGGTAATTTATCTACAGCTCAATGAGCTTTTGTGTGACTCTTGGAAATACCCTTTACAGAGGCAGTGACGTAAATGGGACTCTTATCTATAGAGGCATCTCTCAGATAATCCAGTGTATTTTCTTTTTCTTTTCCAGAATACTTTGCTTTCATTCGGAAGATATTTGTTTTCATCTACTAAATAACATGGCCAGACAATATGTTAGTTGGAGTGGAATGTATTTAGAAAGTTGATGAGGGACTCTGAGGTATATTTCAAGAAGATATTTGCTGGCTGTTTTGTCACCATTTTTATAAAATTCTGTAAAGTTGCTGTGTCCATAAGGATGCTGTAAGTGTAGGATTGAAGTAATTACAAATGTGTCACAGAGTGATTCAATCACATAAAGCATCTCAAGTGAATCACTGAATACATGCAAATAAACAAATTGGAATTTTGGGTCTATGAAAGAGGCTGTTGGAAGAAAATGTTTCACAGCTTTATACAAGATTATATCTTTAGCATATCTTTGTAATTTTGTTTTACAAACACAAGAGATAGTCACTATGAACTGAATAGGAAACTAGCAATAATCTTCTGGTTTAGAAGGGCATCTGGTAATTCTGAGTCTGTTTTAAAACAAATGGATGTTTGGTATGCCACATTGTGGTGGTCAGAAATTCAACAGTGAAAGTGGAAAGACTAAGTGCTTACTGTAAGATTTCAGTTCAGTTGGACATTCAACAGTGTCTTACTCCTTGTTCCCAAATACAACCATTCCAGGCTTCTCAGATTTATCCCAGCTGCTTGCATAATACATTTATTTATCATTACTGTATGGGTTATGTATAGATAGCCGTAAAACAGCAATCGTTTTTGGAGGTACCATACAATGCAGAAAAATATATAGTGTTACTATGTATTGTTATACTATATATTGTTACTAAATGATAATAAAAGACTTCTGGTGCAACCCTCTACATGTGGCCCAGATTTACAATGCATGAGATCAAAACAGATGACACACTGCTGATTTGCTTTACTACTACCATTCTCTGGAAGAAGGAAAGTTCTGATAAAAATGAAACAATATTAAAAGACACAGTTAATTTCATATAGGATCCAGTATTACCTTCTAAGAAGTAATGTATTTCACATTTCAAATGGATTGCAGAAGTGTAAACAACAATGCAGATTAGGGCCAGAGCTCTTCGTGGTCAGGTTAAAAACAATCTTCCCCTTTCCTTATCCTTCTGAACTATTTCACAGCTTTGCTCTAGAAATATTAATTCAGTCCTTTTTGACACTGGTCACCAGCCAATAAATTAGGCGATTAGAATAATGTTGGAACCTTATGACTGTAGGCTTTTTCATTAAATAAAGAATGTCTTTTCCTTATTTTTCTCATGCTCTAAGGGTAGATGATGTTACCACTATGTCCTGAGATTATCATCCTATATTCATTGGCTCTCTGAAATCCATGCCATAAATCTGATTTGTACGGATGGATTCATACAGCACGAGACTTCAGTGGAACTGTAAGCAATGACAAAGAGTGAAGGATGTAGCCCTCTATTTTGAGAAATCTTCATCTATTATGAACACATCTTCTGTTCAAAAAAAAGACCATTTTTTTCTTCCAAACACTTTGCAATCTGTCAACGTGTATTCCTAACTCAGCTGCACAGATTACCCTGATGCAGAGATTTCATCATATAAAACATTATTATGTTTGTTACTTGGAATACTTTAGTATACAGAAATATTATCTGAGCTGAGGTAATTCTAGATACTGTATGTTCTTGTTTTGAGATGTTTCCCAGTATTTTTGAAGATCTAAACCAGGACCTCAGACAGTGCAGTTACTCAGTAGTCCTCTCACAGCAAGTTTATATCCCAGGCTGAGAAACAGAAAGGAAAGAATCATTATTTTTATTCTTATTTTCTGTATTTTCCAGGACGCTTCTAGGGTTTGTCTAGCCCTTGAGGAAGTGTGGTCCAAACTAACCTTCTTCTTTAAGCTCAGTAATGGCCATAAAGTACTTCAAGGTTTTTAAATGTAACTGTTGACTGCTTGTAAATAATAATATGAATAGAGGTGGTAAATGTGAAAAATAAACTAAGCAAAATCTTTTTGCTGACTACAGCAATGTATAAATTTGTTGTTATATGGGATTTACAAGTCATGGATACCAACTGTCTGGACTTCCACTAACTTAGCCTATAAAATGGGGCAAAAAATGCAAGCTAGCATACACAACAGCAAACCTCTGCTTCCCTTGTGTTTATTTTTAAGTGACCTAAATCACAGTGAGTATCGAATTCTTTCTTTCTCATGTAACAGTGCAGGAAGGTTTTAGCAAAGTTCTCACCTAGACTCTTTCAGTAGGGATAAATCAAGACAGATTTCTTGCTTTAGCATAACATAAAATGCAAATTCTCAGGAAACTCACAGTATCTGTCAACTGTTAATCATTTATATCACTGTCAGTCCAAAAATACACCCACTTTTGCATGCATGCTGTTGTGATATTAAAAATTGGGAGAAAAAATATCAACAATAATCAAGAGCAACATGATCTTCCTCATGTGAAACTATTGGAGATTTTTCCAATTTTGCCTTACTGACTTTGCATTATTAACTATTTAAATTTCACGTGTTTTCCTTATGCAAATACAATAAAAAGATGTCAATTTAAGTATGTATTTCTGTCCTTATGGAAGGTGCTAAAAGGCAGACACTATCATTAAGTGTCACAAAATGTCTTTACTTAAAACCTATTACCTGAGAACAAGTAATTAAACGCTATTTAGAACTGGTTGAATATTCATCATTTTTATCTTCCTCACATGGAGATGTATAGTTATTTCTGTCCTAGGTTTTCGGAGAAATTATTGCAGAAACAGGAATAACCAGATACTTTTATTCCTTATTTTAGAAGTGCTGCTAGGATTAATTGCCATGAGAGCAATACCATCTGTCAGTGTCCCACAACAACATATCACGAAAGCATCCAATTAGCAAATTTAGGATGCAGTTTAATTAATCAAATGTAAAGCTTCAGATTTAAGACTGCTTATTTCTCTATTCACTTCAATAATCCCTTATTTCATCTAATACAGTCATTTCAGCTCTTTTTTTATGCTGTTTGTATTAGCTAACCTTCAGTTTGCATCTCCAAGTTGCATTTTGAAAGCAATATTTTTTCACAGTTTTATGCTCTTTGCCTATTTCGTGTATCAAGAGTTAATTTAGAGCTCTTCTGACTCAAAGGAGGACATAACTGTAAAGATTAATTTTATATTTGACTTTCACAACTGAAGGATTAGAATATTTCTGTCTATTGCTGCCTTTATTCATTTATAGCTTCAAATGGCAGCAAATTGCATTAAACAGAGTAATGATGTTCATTAGTTGTCTTTATGCCCCCCAAAATACCACAGAACAAGAAATAAAGGAATTAAAATTATCTTTTCAAATTTGCAGCTGTCATCCATCACTCATTGCCCATTATTCCTAAATGTTATGGAATATGTGTTTACATTGCATCCAGAAATTAATTCTATCAAGGCAAAAAGTCATTCTGAAGGTCCTTCGAATGCTTCTGAATTTGTACCCACTCTATGTCAGTATTTAAACAAAATAAATTTTAAAACTCCTAAAATGATGCTAAAATGGTTCTCATTTATAATCCTGGGAGTTGGTATCATAACGTCTTTGTCTGAACCCCTAAACATCATTTCTACTCTCTCTTATGTATACATATTCTTTGATCCTATCTGTGACAGAGGTTGTGAGTAATGACAAAATTACAAGCTATTTCGTACACCAGCTTCAAGACAGAAGCCCAGAGTGATGAATGACTGTGGGGAGAGCTGACCTAAATTCAGTTCTGTGATCAATATTACAAATCAGATTGAGAAAAAAATCAACCAACCACCACCACCACCACCAACAAAAACAAAACATGTGATTTAATAAATACAGCTCATTGTTAAGCGAGACTTAATTGTATTTCTGTTTCTTCTCTGATATCTCAGAGCAAGTTTTTTTGCTGAGAGAATACCTTCTATTTATTGCTTTATCACTCAAATCCTTAATGAAATGATTACTGACCTTCCTCTCTTGAGCTCAGCACCTCTCCCTTTATGCAGAAACATAAAGATCAGATTTTTAAAGGTGATTCTTTAACATTTGAATGCAAGTTCTTATTTTCTTCTTATGATATTTAAGGAATTTTTCCAATCAGAGCACATGAAAAGCAGCTGGTGTGAGCAGAGCAGGATCAGGTAAGAAGATGGCCAGCTATTTATGATCACATGAATAAAATAAGTACAATCCTTTCAAGTAGAGAAATAAGCAAGCTTGTGTATTGCCTTTCGGTAGGAGAGTGGCAAACGTCTCAGGAGGGCTGAAGGATCTCCACTATCCACTCCTGCCTGTCCATCTGCTTGCAAGTGGAGTGTCTTTTCCAACTTTAATGAGTCTATGATTCTATGATTCTGTGGTTCCTCATTAATGTTTTCTCACAAGTTTTTAGAAAACTATAAGCTGGTGGAATTGAAAAGGAAACTTAAAAAACAATAGAGCTATCCAAGTAAGGCAAAGAGTTTCATTTTCAAAGAAATGTAGTCTTGGCTATTAGCTGCCTCAGAAAGATATTCAGGTATGGCTGCATCCTAAAATCACTCACTCAGGTGCTGCATGGGCCCACAGGACATGTCTCAGGGAGGGTTCTGTTGACATGGAATTATTGATGTTTATATGTCAAATCACTTATATGCCACAGACATTCCCACAGCACCCTATCCACCACAAGGTGCCAACAAGGATAAGAGTTCAGGGATAAGAAAATATGTTTAATATTTCCAGTGACATGGGCGGAAGTTGGTAACGTGATCTGAGATCTGTCACCTTGGTACAAACAAACCTGAAGCTATCATCCCACCCTGTGCCTCCTGGAAATTCAGCCTGATTAACCAAAACTGGAGGCGTTCAGTGGATTGCTTTAGCATGAGTTCTATCATGCGTATTCTGCCCAGCCCCTGAGGGATTTCCAGCTGCAAAGTTCTGGTGTGACAGCAAGTCTAAGAGAATGTATCTGATAAATCAGGCAAGTTCTGGTTCTCTGTTCTTTTTTGTGCTTGAAAAGGTCAAGTCACCGTGACATGAAGAAAACAGAGGGCAAGTAAAGTAACTACAAATCCTCACGGTGCTTTCTGTCAGGGTAGGACCATGCCGTCATGCAATCTTCTCCTGCTCATCTAGTAACTTAAGGTACATCATTTTCACCCAGTTTCATATGTTCAAGTTAAGAAGTCCTCTCCTCTTGCCTCCTCCTCCTCACTTTGTATCCCATTGCTCCCATGGCAGACCCAGACCACCCTTAGCAGGTCCAGCACAGGACAGGTGCTCCTTCCAGGAGATGCGGAGTGCTCCACCACAGCTCCTGAAGGACTCACTCTTGAATTACAGTGCAGAGTAAAATGAGTCAAAGAATCATTCAGATTGGAAAAGACCTCTAAGGTCATCTAGTCCAGTCATCAACTTATCACCACCATGCCCCCTAAACCTTGTCTACACATTTCTCCACCACCTCCCTGGGCTGCCTGTTCCAGTGCTTGACCACTCTTTTTGAGAAGAATTTCTTCCTAGTACCCAATCTGAACATCCCCAGATGCAAATTAAGGCCATTACCTGTTGCCCTATCTCTGTTACCTGGGAGACAATGCCCACCTCACTACAAGCTCCTTTCAGGTAGTTGTAAAGAGTGATAAGGGTCTCCCCTGAGCCTCCTCCTCTCCATACTAAACAACCCCAATTCCCTCAGTCGCTCTCGATAAGACTTGTGCTCCAGACACCTTGCCAGCTTTATTACCCTTCTTTGTACATGCTCCAGGGCCTTAATGTCTTTCTTGTATTGAAGGGCTTGTAATATTTGAGGTGTGGCCTCATCAGAGCTAAGTAGAGTGGGACAATCACCTCACTAGTACTTCTGACTATTTCTGAATCAAGCCGGGATGCCATGGGCTTTTTTGACCACCTGGCCACACTGTTGGGCTCATGTTCAGCTGTCTGTCAAGTAACACCCCCTGGTCCTTTTCTTCCATGTAGCTTTTCAGCCACTCTGCCACAAATCTGTAGGATTGAATGGGGTTGTTGTGACTAAAGTGCAGGACCCAGCACTTGGTCTTCTTGAAATTCATCCCATTGGCCTTAGCCCATCAATCCAACCTATCTAGATATCTCTTTAGAGCCCTCCTACCCTCAGGCATATCAACACTTCCTCCTAACTTGATGCCATCTACAAACTTAGAGAGGATGCAGTCAGTTCCCTCATCGAAGTCATCAGTAAAGATATTAAACAGGACAGACCCCAGTACCGATTCCTGAGGAACACCACTCATGACTGGTCGCCAGTTGTATTTAACTCCATTTACCACCAATCTCTGGGCCAGACCATCCAGCCAATTTTTTATGCAGAGAAGAGTACACCTGTCTGTGATTGTATATATTTAAATACATTTATGAAATAGAGGCTTAAGCTCAGCAGTGTTGGATCACTAAATATCATAAACACACACAGAGTCAGATAAAAATCAGCATATTGTTTTCTGGGGAATCCCATTCCCCATTGAACTATTTTCTTAATATTCCTAATATTCTATACACAGACGAGAATAATAGCAGGTAATTGTTTTCCCAGAACATCCATATGATTCCATCAACAAACTCAGAATAGGTTTTTTTTTGGCAACACATGCGTGTTTTAACTCTGTATACAAATAATACCACAGATAAGTGAAGATATTTTATAGCAAAATTCAGTATGGAAATGCTGATAATTGGATTGCCTCTTTTGGGAGAAAATGGAACAGACAATAGTCTTAAAAAGCAAGAAAGATGACCCAGCAATAAAGAAGAAAAAAGTCATCAATTTCACTACAAGCAATATATGGAAGTGAATAACATTAAAACAGCTGTAGCAGTTAGTCAGAAATTACTTTTTTGTGTTGTGAAACTATGCTTCACTGGTTACATGGAGGTCAACACAAAATTTTGAGGATAAAATACAAAAATTATGAACATTTTGCTTATACTTGCAATTGTGTAAATATGAAAGTAGATAAATGACTAAATTGTTGATTTTCCTTGCAGAAAACTGGGAGCATCATTGAAGTAATGATTGTTCCAGAAAACAGTATTAATATCGCAAATTTTAACTGAGCTTTTCAACATCTATTGATTTTTATATGAGATTCAGAAAATTACAGTTCTTAGTGTTTGTCAACCACTTACAATATTCAATTTTCATGTCAGCTTTATGAACTCCACATGCACTGAAGTAAGAATATGGATGTACCTGTTACTGACAATGCATTGGTAAATTTGTCATAACGTTTATTAAGAAAAAATTCTACTCTGCTGATGGTTGAATACCTGAAAATATATTTTCCTGTCTGATTGGAGGATCAGGCTTGTATGAGTGGCATCCCTGCTGCAGGGAGAATGTGAAGCCTAGTTGGGTGCAGTCTTCCTGAAGGTCATTTGCTTATTTCATGCAAAAAGATGCCACTTCTGCAGTTCAGCAGAGTTCAGAAGGGGTGACAAACATTGCTTATTTATGTGTTCTTTGATGGATGTGTGGTAACTTTCAGAATGAAAAGCAGAGTTAAGTAAGAGCTACTCAGAAGATCAAGCAAGCAAGCAAACAAACACCACAAAACATTATGCTTATCCCTTTCTGTATACCATACGCATCCTATGTTACAGACACTGTTTTTTATTAAATGAATAATGCAGGACCTCATGGATGGGACCCTTTTACCTATCAAGCTGAATGTAAATTTGAAATGGAAATACAGCTGATGCTCAGGAGAAGGAGGAGCTCACTTTGGTTAAAGCAATAGGAAAAAGATTGCAGAGATATTAGTCTGGGTGCTGTACTTCATTTTATACTACTATCTACATTTTTCAATTACTTCAGTGTTACCAGTTACAAGTGAAACAGACTTACAGTTGAAAACAAAAAAAAACAGGCCCAGGTAATGATAGTGATAACTATGTTTCGTGTTGTAACAAGATTTGCTTACACTCAAGGGTGTGTTGATGTCAATACCAAACATAAACAATATTAAAATAAATCATATTGAAGCCTGTGTATTTCAGCCTGTATGAATTCAGAAAACAGCATTTTCTTTTTTTTGGTGCCAAATATTACCATATGTTGATTTTCTCTCTGTTAAGCTAAGAAGCCAAAAGCAAAATCTGGAAATGTCTGTCTCTGGATGCGTGCATACCAAAAAAAGAAAAAAGTTTTATATCACTAAAATCAAGGCTTACAAAAGCTCCACAAATATCACGTGAACAGAGAGGTCAGAATGACAACAGTATTTTGTTCATGAACTGTAGACACTTAAACCCTCTACGGTAGCATTCCTACCAAAACATTAATCGTGACAATCACTTGAAAGAATATGTATTTGTCTTATATTTTCAATAGTTAAACTATTGGGATTACTGTATAGTAATTGCATGGATTTCAGCTTAGATCAGGAAAGACAATACATATTCTCAACTGATTCTAAAATGAATTTATTGACACAGGGCACCATTGTCAGCATTAGAAATCTTTTTCTACTTCTATTTTTTCCCCTCTAATTAATGGGCATTGTGAAACCTTCGCCCTTCTTTAGTTATTTTCATTCTTTCTCTGGCCTTCCTTCCCCTACCTTTGTCCTTTTTTTTTTTCTTTGCATAACTAAGACATCACTGAGCTTTATCTCTCTTTGCATTCAGAATCAGTTTGCCACAGCACAAAACATTATAACTAAGAGCTGAGAAACATGATTACGGTAGGACAATATCCTGCTTTGGACAAGCTTCAGAACAAGCTCTGATATTTAGTGAATCAATGTATAGTTACCATAGCAACCTTCAATGATCATGTTTGACCTTGCAGCCACAGAATCCTTCTAAGAGGCAAATAGGAATGTCTGCTGTGTGAACCTTCATAGCCCTGATTGAAACC
Organism: Alectoris magna; assembly: GCA_030625065.1. Lineage (NCBI taxonomy): Eukaryota > Metazoa > Chordata > Aves > Galliformes > Phasianidae > Alectoris > Alectoris magna. The sequence goes on from CM060561.1 coordinate 29,123,812, forward strand.
AGGGACAAAGTCCTGAGCAGTATCTGCAATGAGATAAATGTAAGAAAAAACGCGGCATGAAATTGTATTTCCACATTGTAGCTCTGTATCTGAAATACTTCTCTGAGACCATAACTATGGAGGCAAGTTGGAATTTGAAGTACATTCATGTCAGATTCAGACTAAACAGAAAGAGTAGCAGAAAAAGATCAGAAGATATCTTTTGTCTTTCTGTCTCTTTGTGAATCTACTGTGCTTACTGTAACATCTTCAATCATGACATATACAGGAAGAATTAGCAATCATAATGAATATTCCTCATGGCTACTCTAGGTCTATACCTACTTCAGACAGAAGTTGAACTGTTGCCAGTAATTCTACCCTTATCTTGCAGCAGCTGAGAGTATACAGTAAAATGTGCTACAAACAAGCAATAAGGAACAAGACCTTCTGGGGGTGGCATTGTTCCCTCCATTGATGCTCAGAGGCTAATCAATGCCCTGCTGAGGCTTTGAGGCTAAGGGACTCATAAAAGTTTAAGTTGTTCAAATGGCATAATGACTTTGTTACTTTGTGATATTCACCTTATATGCAGGCAGCAGAGTCCCTTCTTGTTTTAATAATTCAGCTCTTGATATATAGCTACTTGTTATTTTCTGATTGTTAATTTTTATGAGCTTTCTTTGTTGAATTACTGACACATGGCATATTATGGCTGCATTCTCTAACTATTTTGCTTTTTGAACACATAAAAAACTGTACGATTGTAACTATCCCAAGGGACACTTTAAAACATCATCTAATAAAAATCTTTAATATGTAGTTCTTGTTCTTTTAGAGGTTTATGTACAGCAGTTTTGTATTCTATTCCCTTGTGAGTCTTGGGATGGAACTATATCTGACCTCAATTTCAAGCACTTAAAGTATTTGCTCTTTTTATTCCCTCCAGATTTGGTTTTGTTATGAATGGATTGTACTGTACAGATGTATTGGGCGTACACGGCAAGCTTTTGATAGTAGGGGGCTGCAGGAGCTGCCTCTGTGAGAAGAGCCCAGAGGCTTCCCCATGGAGGAGCAGTATGTCTCCTGCAGCCCATGGGCACCACATGGAACAGATCTCATGTAACCATGGAGGAGCCCACAGGGCAGCGGTGGATGAGGTCTGAAGGAGCTGCAGCCCATGGAGAGCAGCCCATGGTGAGGCAGGAAGGCAGGGGGAGCTGAGCCTGTGGGGACTGTGTGGAGCATTGCGCTGCTGAATGGTGGGCCCTGTGGTATGGAGCTATGTTGCAGCAGTGCTTGGAGAGCTGCACCTGTGGGAAAGCCAAGCTGGATCACCTGGGAAAGGACAGCATCTGTGGGAGGAACACCATGTGGAGCAGGGGCAGAGAGTGACCATGGAGGAGCAGCAGAGACGAAAAGTTATGGGCTGACTGCAGCCTCCATTCTCCTTCAGTCCCCAGGGGGAATGAGGCTGAAGAAGGTGAATGGATGAAGATGTTTTTAGTTTACTTTTAGTTCTCATGGCTCTGGTAATAGGTAATAAATTACATTAATCTCCCTTATACTTTGTTTTGACCGCGACAACAGTTGGTGTGTGATCTCTCTATCCTTATCTCAGCGCATAAGATTTTTTCACCGTATTTACTCCCCACACCCTTCTGAGGAAGGTGGGTGAAAGTGCAGTGTGGTGGTACTTAGCTACCTACCAGTGAGAAACCATCGCAAAAGAAAGCTGGGACAGACAGCTGGAATCACGCTCTGTCTAGCCGAGAACAGTTCATGCTATCAGTTTACTCGGTGAGAATAGGTAAGGGCCAGAGGAAAAGTGAGGATAGGTTTTCAAGTATCAGGAGTCAGGAGGTGATGGAACCTGTTCTAGTTCATACATGTACATCTTTCTCTGTCCTTATGTTTCCTAGATTTACATTTTGACTTGTTTTAATTTCATTAATTATCTGTTCTCCTTTGGGAATCTATCACCTATAGCACAATTTATCTTTAGGATAAGAGAACCACAAACTTAGGGAAAATTCTGTGATTTCTAATTAAGCATAGGTTTTTCAGTGATTTGGGCACTTTTATAAATTTTAATTTTAGTGTTTATTCTGTTGTATGCAAGGTCTTTAAATCTCACTAAGGACAAGATTGAAATTTGTGCTTTTTTAATAGGTTTATTCCACAAGTAGTTAAGTTTAGATTTTGACACTTTTCCCCAGTTTTTAGCATTATATTGTCCCCTGATGCTTGTTTATATAATATTGTAGTGGTTTGTTTTTGATTCCTCAACTTTTTCTGATTAAAATAATGCATGCGATATGGCTAGAGTTACGGTATTTGACCTTTCAAATGGCTGTGCTCTTTCCAAAACAGTCCAGTTGGCAAGAAGAATGTGGATTCCATTCAAGACCCATATTTTATATCAGACTAGTTTTCTAAGGCCATACTCATGTGAGAATAGAGACTCCTAGGCCATCCAGTCCACCACATATGTCAGATATATTTTAGTTGTTCAAATGCAAGAGGGCAGACAAAAAAGGCCAGGGAAGAAACCAGAGGAATAAAGCAAACATTTTCCTCATTCACTATTTTTAACACCCCAAGAAAGATCAAAAAAGCACAAATACGTAGAAGGCAGCATGAACTTGCACTGTCCTAAAAAAATCTCTTACAAGGTCTTATATCTTTCTTTCAGTTTATATGAGCATGCATTCTGCTTTTCTCTAAGTGCTGGGAAACCTTTACCATACTCTTCTGCTCCATTCAGCAAGGCTTGCTGAGAAGAAACTGAGAAGTAAGGAGGCTTGCCCAAGTGAAGACCATCCATCAGGATCCGCTATCAGTTTTCCCAGAAAGGGACTTGATTATTCCTTTCTTTTATGCTACACCTGAAGGAAAATGGTACCCAAGAAAGACATAGATTCCAATTCCCTAACCAGTCTTTTGCAGGAACAAAGATCTCTTCTTGCCACTCATGTTCAACAGATGAAGACTGGAAATCAGTCAGTGGCAAGTAGCAGTAGGGAAAAAAACTAGGACATCATAACATTTGGAAACACTGTAAAATATTCATAAAAGAGTAGAAAGACTCAGTTTAGCTCCATTTAAATACAGTGAATTCACAGCATAGCAATGTTCAGAGTACAGATAAGAACACCTCAGAACCTTGTCCATCTGTATTGCTCTCTGCTGCTATGAATGTTTCCAGTCCAGTATGATGTTAAATTGAACTGGCTGTGTCAGGGAGAAGACAGAGGAAAGTGGTAAACTGAAGATCTTTATTGTCAATCTGCTCAGTTTTTGTATACTTCGTTACAGAGAATCTTCTCAATACTACCTTGTCATAAATATGATTTCTGAGAGCGGGAGATTAAAATTTCTCAGGGTCAGAGTTGTGCAAGTTCAGAGAAATAAATCTCTTCATGGCCACTGGGAAAGTGTATTATTCACAGCAGGATATCTCACTTGAATGTTGGTCAACTATTTTGTGATGGTAAATTCTTCTATTGTAATACAGTCTAAGGTGGATGAATAAGCAAAAACAGGAATCATACATATAACCTGCTCTCCTGGAAAGAGGCAAGCTTGAAAGTGTGTGTCAGTGTTTCTCTGAACCACAATTCATAATGAGTTGCATTAGTTAGCATTTCACTAGTATGGAACATTACAATATCTTATCAATAGGAACTTACATCATAATGACATACAGAGCTGTACAAACTGTAATGCCATCAGATTACCCCAAAAGTTCCCTAGTTGAAAGAGGTGTTGACACCATAAAGGCCATTGTCAAACTGGAGTAAATCCAGCAGAAGGAGACTGAGATAGTGAGAAGCCTGCAGAAGATGACGTATGAGGAGAAGCTGAAAGAGATGGGTTTATTTGCCAAAGAATAAAAGGTGCAGGAAGGATCTAAATATTTCCTTCAGCTACCTAATGGACTACTGTTCTAGAGAAAAGAAAGTAATAGAGAGGAAGAGCCAGACTACTTTCAAAAGTGTCTGTGAACATACTAGAGGTTCCTGACACAAGCTGAAGAAAGGAAAAACATGACTAGAGAGAAGGAAAATAAGCTTAACAGCATTTATGGTTTCCGTTGGCTGAACAGATGAACTCCAGAGGTCCCTTTCATCAAAAACTGATTTAAGGTATATGATTCTTCCTGTGTAAATAGAGTAAAAGACTCTTCTGTTTCTGTTATAGCACTAGAAAAATTCTTGGTACACTGATTCATGATGCAAAGTAATATATTTGCTGATAAAACTTCAATGTGATAAACCATTAATATTTAGCTTTCATTCTTTCTTCATTGATATCAGCATTACCAAAACATTCCTCAGTACACATTCACTGTCAACTAAAATTGATGCTATTTTGAGATGATTTAGAAACATCTGTAAAGCCATCTGTAAGACTTCCACTTCTCTGGTATTCAAACCCTGTGCTACTGAGTAGGGTCATTTAGCACCTTAAAATCTTCTTAGTCATAGCCACTTATAGTCTTCCTTCTCCTATTCCTTGTCTGTATTTTTCCATTCTCTAAAATACAATTCAAAGGCTTTTCCAACAGGGAAGGATGCTTGGGACAGGTTAGTGCCTGAGGGAGTGGTAGAGATGAGGAAAGGCTGACTGGAAAGGAAAACAAGTGAGGTAGGAAAAATCTTGGGAAAAAAAGATGCTGAGAAGCACGACCAAGTCCCAGGTAAGAAACACATTAACCTGTCAGTACAGTAAGAGCTGAAGGTGGAGGCAACATCAGCCATAAGAAATGAAGGAACCATGAAGACTGTTCAGCTTGCAAGAACAGAAGGGACTAAGAATGGGTAGGGGCTAAAAAATGAAGTTAAGAAGATTGGAAGCCAAGGAATACATAGTCCACCATAACCGAAGCATTAAATAGACTTTTTTTTTTTTTTTAACATTTCTTTCTTTTATGTCTCATATCATACTGTTGTGAGATGTGATTTGTCAGCACTGAGGTCCGTTATTTTTGTTTAGTGGTATTGTAAAGCCTTTGCCACCAGCAGTCACAGTACTCTTTCATTCCCCTGCAGGGAACTGAACTTTTCAGGTCTTTTCTGGAAACATCACTCTCATGTTTAAGGGAGAAAGGAAGACCCAGGGAACTACAGGTCAGTGAGCCTCAACTCTGTGCCTAGTAAGATCATGGAAAGGATCCTTCTGGAAGCTATGTTAAAGCATATGTGAGATGAGAAGTTGATCTAAGACAGCCAGCATGGCTTCACCAAAGACATATCACTCCTGACCAAACTTGGGGTCTTCTATGATGGAATGATGGCATTGGTGGGCAAAGGAAGGGCAACTGATATCATCTACCTGGACTTGTGTAAGGCCTTTGAAGTGGCCCTTCACTATGTCCTTATCTCTAAATTAAAAAAACGTTAATTTGAAGGGTGCACTATTTGGTGGATAAACAATTGGTTGGATGGTCATGGATTCACTGTGGTCATTGGCTCTGTGTTCAGATAGAGGCCAGTGACAAGTGGTGTTCATCTTGGGACCAGTGCCCTTCAACATCTTTGTCCATGACCTAGACAGTGGGATTGAGTATACCTTCAGCAAGTTTGCTGATGACATCAAGCTGAGTTTTGCAGTTGACACAATAGAAGGATGGGATGCCATCCTGAGGGTCCTGGACAAGCATGAAAAGTGAGCGCACATAAACCTAATGAGATTCAAAAAGACCGAGCGCAAGGTAGTGGCTTGGGTCAGCTGCAGACATTAGTACAGACTAAGAGAATAACTCCTTGAAAGAAGCCCTGTGGAGAAGGACGTGGTGATCCTGGTGGACAAAGAGTTGGGCATGACCCAGCAGTCTGTGCCTGCTGGAAGGCCAACCACATCCTGATCTGCATCAACACAAGGGTGACCAGCAGGGCAAGGGTTATGATTGTCCCCCTCTTACTCTGCTCTTGCGGGGACCCACTTGAAGTACTGCATCCAGCCCTGGGGTCTGCAACAGAAGAAAGACGTGGAACTCTTGAAGCAGGTCCAGAGGAGAGCCGCAAAGGTGATGAGAACATTGGAGCATCTTTCTTATGAAGAAAAGTTGAGGGAGCTAGGCTTGTTTAACTTGGAGAAGAAAGAGACTTCACTGCAGCCTTCCAGTACATGAAGCAAGCTTACAACCAACTTTTTAGATGGTCTGATAGTGATAAATCAAGGGGGAATGGATTTAAACTAAAAGTGGGAGATTTAGGTTAGATATAAAGCAGAAATGTTTTACTCAGATAGTGATGAGGTGCTGGAACAGGTTGCCCAGATTTATTGTGTATGGCCCTATCCATGGAGGTACTCAAGATCAGGTTGGATGGATTCCTGGGTAGCCTGACTTAATGGTTGGCAGCCCTGTCCATGGCAATCCTTCCCTTTCTTTCCTTCCTTCCCTTTGTCTTTTCCTTTTTTTTTTTTTTTTTTTTTTTTTTTTAAATTTCCTTTTTCCTTTCTTCTTTCCTTTCCTCTTTCCTTTCCTTTTTCATTCTCTTCCCTTTCCTTCCCTTTCCTCTGACAACCTCCAACTTAAGAAAGCCAGCCTTACATAGGGATAGGATAAATGTTTCAGGCAAGCAGTTGTGCCAAAATGCACAAGTCATACAGCTTTCAACTAAGCCTATGTTAAGTTCAGCCATTAATTTCAAAAGCAGTCACCCCCCTTCCCCTCCCCCAAAGAAAAAAAAAGACATAAAAATGTTTGTTCAGTAGCAGTCATGAGAGATAAAGAATAGATTTGTAAAATGTCCAAATACTTGTCTGCCTTTGAAGATACTCCCCAGATTTGACAGATCTTTGTTGTCGGTTACAAGAAGAAGGGTTAGAGTTGGAAGCTTGGAAGCAATTCAGATCACAGACCACTGCCAGTGAATGGTTTCTCCTTTACTTTCATTAATGTTGTCTACTTGACAGGGTGGTTATTTCTCTACCTTGTGTGGGGCCTGACAGTTCCTCCCAAACTCTCTCATGGTGACTGGGGAATCCCCAAGAAAAGGCCCCAATAGTTTTATTTTGTTTGCTTGAATTGTTTATAGCAGATTAAAATGGAATGTTACAAGGACTATTTTAAGACACTACTTCCTGTTTTGGAAAAATATCATACAACATCATACTACATGATATTTGAAGAAAGTGCAGTAACTTGCATTAGTCAAGTCAAGTCCACTTACATAGAGACAAAAAGGAACTAAGAATGTTCCCTGCAGGTTTCTCATTTATTTTTATTGCATTCATCACCTAATTCTAACAATTATTCTTAGTCATACAAAATCAAGACCTATGTGCTTCATGGAGATAAACAGGTGAAACAGTGGAATCCAAAGCACTGTCTTTTTCTCCCTTTTCTTTTAAGCATCTTGTACTAAGACAGGAAGCCATTTACAGAGCATGGTGAAGTTGCTAGTTCTTAGGTAGGATCGAGGCTGTGCATTCTTGAGTGCCATCTACTGGCATTTTATTGACAATCTACATATGCAAACTGAAAGCACTTCAGTAATCTGTAGTGCTAAGCAGAGAGATGGAGTGACAGACTTTGTGCTTCCAGCTATGATCCAGAAGGATATTTCCTATGTCTGAAAGTCAAGCCTAGTGAACAGAATAAAAGACATTCTCAGTGTGTACTGATGGAAAAAAGAACGCTACTTTTTAAAATATAAAAGTTCACAGGTATGTAACAAAAGATCTGGTTTTCATTGTTAACAGGCCACAGGAGAGTATGGAATATAGTTTAAAAATGTATTTCTATTTCCTTCCTAGTGGGACAGTACCTGACATCTTAGAAACAAACAAATAAATAAATAAAAGATGTAATATCACAAGCTTTTGCAGTCAGAGTCATCTGCAGCACAAATCACAAGCCTTCACTTGTTGCCATCCTAATGTCTTTTTTGGCAGGTCTGTAGCTGGTAATCCAAAGAGGCGATTAAAACAGCAGAAGGTACATATCTTTGTTTCAGTGCTTATTTCCTCACAGCCTCTCATAAATCCAGCCACCCTTTAGAGCTTGTAGCTTCAGCTACATAGCTGTCAGGCCTATGCAGACAAGCCCTGATAACAAGAAAATTCTCCACACCTTTTTTTATGAAGGAAGTAGGTTTTTGTATGTGATGCTTAATCCTAAACCCTGGCAGTGTAAGGAGGAACTGCCTCCAGATTTTTTCCTAGGCAAAGACCTGGCTAAGCAAGGCAAAACTCCCTCCAGCCTTCTCAATCCCAGTGCCATGTCGAACATACTGTTTTCCTGAATTCTTTGAAGTTGTTTACTTAAAGATGTCATTTTGTTTGCCATTGTTAGCTTTATCATGATCTCCCTTGACAATCTTTTTTGAATTCATTCCATAAACTTTCCCATCATTAGAAATTGCACAAAAATCCCCTAAATCATTTGTTTAGAGCATATACTGGCGATGAAAATAACATTTTAGATGCCCCAGTCTTTACAGACAGCAATCCTACAGCTGATTAGTTCTGTCCCTGGGCAGCTCTTTTCCCCATGGCAGCTTATTGCTTGTGCTTTATTTTACAAGTTTTGAGATTCACGTGTTTTACAGTTATACTCATGATTCTCATTTTGATTCTCTTCTTATAAACCGTCATGTGTTTCAGCTTTCCTGCTGTTTAATCTTATTGTTTGGCAGGCAAACTCACACTGAAAGCAGTTCAGCAGTTTTGCATGAGCAGCATTTTTTCTGCAGTAGCTTTAAATATATACTCATGTTTGGTGAGTGTTTAATGAAATTTCTATGTGTTTTAATCCTGTTTTCACTGATTAAAAGTGATTTGTTTCACGGCAGTACATCTTGAGGGTTGCAGACATCCAGTGACTGACTTTACTTCATGCAGTGCTCTTTAAAAGCAGGTATGCTATCTTTTCAACATAGCAAGTGACAGTCTGTGTGACTCAGGTAGACCTTCTGTCATCATGGTTGGTGTGTTTGGTACTGTAAACTGCTCAGTGATGTAGCCAAGGACCTCACAAGCAAATTTAACTGTCAGCATCAATGGGAAGAAGACCCAAGCACTGAATCCCCACTTGAGCACCAGCCCCTGACATTCTGCACCTCTGCTCACCAGTGTGTTGGTTGCATAGTGATTAAACCTGATTAAGCCAGTGAGCACTGCAGTTCAGCTTATTTGCCTCCTTACTATGCTAATTTGGGAATAAAGCCCAATTTACCATACGTTGTGCAGGGTTATCCTCATACTCACATTCACTATGAGGTTTGTCATCTCTTCACAGGGACCCAAACAAGCTTCTGCAATAGTAATCATGCAGTAATTCATACTGCTTCTAGTCAAGGCCCAACCAATTTCTTTCCTACCAAGTGAGACAGGTCTTATCAGTAACATAAATATCATTCAGAAATCAATTCTAGGAGAAAGTGTCATTCTTTATGCAGTTGAAAAGTAAGCTATATTTCTCCATAATGGCACCAATACTGCAGCACTAAAAATCCTTCAGGCCTCTCTAATTTATTTGGACCAAAAAACATATTCTTATCCTGCTTCTCATGACTCACAGGAATGTCTACAAAGAGCACATCTCCAAAATTGTCTGAAATGCCCCGATAGCCTCACTAATGTAAGGAGACAATGCTGACATTGGAGGTTTCTGCTTATTTATGACTTTTATATATATATAATATATATGGTTTTATATATTAATATAATATATTAACAATGTATATTAATAAAATATATACATTATATATTAATAAAATATATACAACAATATATATTAATAAAACCATTTTTAATCTATCTATCTATATATAAATAAATAAAACCATTAGCTAAAGCAAAGAGGCTGGAGGGCAGACGTGTTTCAGTCTTTTCACCATGTTTAACAAGTGGATTAATTTCCTCCTACTGAAATTTCACCTTCAGGACCATCAATTTCTAATGTCTTGGACTATGTAACAAATTGCTGTTCATTTTTAGTTCCCTTTCTGTGTATGACTCAAATGTTTGGTTGAAATGTAGCTGATTTGCTGCAGCTCTTGTTGTGGCATAAGGCACTACCAGATTGCAGAGGGTGCCACAGGGTGGTCATCTCAAGGCAACCTTCCAGCTGGACAGAGATAATGAGAAGCGGCTGATGTCTTTATCGCTTAGCTAAACACCCGCCCTCACCAGTGGGTAAGATGCAAATGACTCAAGGAGATACAAAATAAAGCAAATATTTTATCCTTTAAAATAATCAACAATCGATTACAGTTTTTTTTTTTACTATCCCAGTTACAGAATTTAACAGTGCAGTTTCACCTAAATAGGACACTAATCTCAGGAAAAGCAGTGACAAATGACAGGGATATCAAACATTAGGACCATACTTTAATGTAAGATAAATACATTTCTGTCCCATGCCATTTCTCTGTAATAAACATTGGAACTGGAACATCAAACAATGATGTCTAGAGAATTAATTGCATTTAATCCATAGAAAATAATACCTGTATTAAGAAAACATATTTGTTACTGATTTTTAATAATGGATAGATTTAAAATTAAGCCTAATTTCCTTGTAGATATTCAGTGAGAAGATATATGTAAATTGTCAGTGTTAATTATTCATTATTAATTGTATGCCTACTGTTAGACCTTGTGAAGTACTGTGGTATGTTCTGTAGATAAGCTAAGCAGACAGTGACATTTTGGATACTTCAGGGCATCCTGCCTCCAGCTACTAGTAAATAGCACAGGTGTGTCTTAGGTGACAGATCTGCCAGATCCATGTGGATATTTCAGACAGCCTGCAGCACATCAAAGGATGCTAGATGCCTTTGTTTAGTTCTCTGAAAAAAAAAAAAAATGCCATGTATCTCTATTATCCTATCCTTCAGGAGATGGGTATCCCTAAATCTCGCGCTGCATCTGCCATGTGGGTGTCCTGGAGAGCTGTATGGTGTCACAGATGCTACAACATATCTCGATGGAGCATCCTAGGCCACTCTGAATGCTCAGTAGAGTACTTGGAACTATACTACTGAACAGCCAGGCTCTTGTATGAATACAGTCTCCCACTGAGCTCCAGACAGATTGTCATAGATTTTATTTTATTTTTCATCATCTGCAGATTTCTCCATAAACTTAAATAGTTACAACTTCTCCAGTTCTACAAATTTAAACAGTCATTCTAGAAGGTATCAAAAACTTTACATTCGAGAATGTGATTTTTCAGTATCATCTCAACTTGAATATTTTACCATCTATATTACATTAGGCCTGTAAACCTGGTTTGGTTAGTTTATTGATTGGTTCAGGTTTTGTTTGTTTGTTTATTTTGATTGTACTCTTAAAATAAAAGTCACAAACCAGCTATTAGAATTGATAGTAAATCTGGCACAGTGGGACAGTTGTTAACACGTAAAAATTAATACTTGATACTTAGATAAGGTAGCTGCTGAATTACTCTTTTCACATGGTAAATTCTGTCGCTATGGTTTATATTCAGGGTAAAGACTGTCCTTTCTGGCTAGTGGCAATCAAGATGACCAAGACACTTTGGAGCTGCACAGTTTCTTTCTGAATTGGCAGTGAATGAGGTTAAAGTGGGGAGTATGAATGTTGCTGGTACTTCACAACTAATTGTCTTCCTGTTTTGCTCTTTGACAACTCAAAATAACTAACATCTTCCTAGTCACAGGACATGCCATTCGTTTGTAATATTGCTGTATTTACCACATTCAGAGCTTAAATAAATGCATAGAAAGTCTATTTTCTACTGTATATCAAGGAGCTGGAATTACCAGTTGGAGAATCTGGACAATAGCAATTTAACTGCAATAGAAAGCCGAGTTTATTGCCAGCACAATTTCTATCAGATAGTTTGTTTCAGAATGTCATGGAATGTTAGCTTCATTTCTTTGTTAGAATAATTTTTTTTTTTCAGTGCTCAAAAGTTGCCACTATTACTTACACTTTGAAAGTCAGAAATTCAGAGATACTTGTTAAACTTCCTGTTTATATAGAATTTCTGTACTTTTTTACTACTAAAACGATGCAAAATTAGAAAGTTAAGAAAGTGTCAAAAATCAATTTTAAAACTATTCACAGACTTAAGGTTAAATGTATCAGCCATGTACACTTGAATTGACTTAATACATACTTGGCCAAAATCAGAGGGGTTCCTCAGAAATGGAAGTAATGCTTATATTTAGCAGCTCTATGATAGAACACTGCCTGAATTGCAGTTGCACGAGTGACAGTAGAAGGATGTCAAGTTGCAAGGAGGAGTTTGACATGGTTTTCCGTGCATAATGATTGTCAGAAGGCTGCTACATTGCTTATTTAATTGCAATTGAGTTCCTCATGAGAGAAATCTTCATAGTGCATAATAAATAAGCTATATGTGAGACTACATCGAAATATTATATTTCTCATATTTGATATCACATACCTTGTTAAAGACTTGTTATTTACAGCCGCAGTAGAGTTTGGAAATCTCTCAACAAATTGAATTAATGCAGCAAGAAATTTGTAGCAAGTAAATTTTATGCGTTAATGCATTACAATAAAATTACCATCACCACCTAAGGGCAAAATCTTTTTTCATAACAAAACGTTGAAACTAATGTTTATTTTCCAGATTTTACCAACAAATCTTGTATTGTAAATTTAGCTTTCTTTAGCAGATTTGTTAATAATATTTTTATCCCCAAAATATTTCAATTTCTCTGTTCACAAGGAATTATTCTGGAGCTATATTGATGAGGAACTGTCAGTATTTGTAATTAGCTTCACTTAATTTAGTGATTAGGGCCTTATCATAGCAGCATAAAGATATTGTTTTAGTGCCTCTGTAAAACTATCATAATTTTTACTACATTATGACCTGCCTTGCTGTTCAAAGAATGGACTTTCCTCTCTCCTTTCCTTTCACTACATGAAAGGTTGCTCCAGTAGTTCTACTGCAGTTTTAGATTTCAATTTTTGTTTGTTTGTTTATGTTTCTCAATTCAGTCCACATTTACTCCATGTGAATGTGAGGGAATGGGAGGATAAATTTACTGACATTGGAGCCCTATTCAAAGGTTCTTGCACTTAGATATTCTGATTTCCATTGAATTCAAAATCTGTGCATGTCAGAAATTAGTGTGCAGAACACAACGTAGCCAGATTTGTAAAATGCTGGCACAAAAGCAAGGTAAAAGCTAGCTATAAAGAAATGCATGGATGTTAAAGAAAGGTTTCAAATGTGTAGATGAAGATGGAATTACCACCCACCACAGTGTAACATGGGATTTGCTTTAACAGTTTTCTGGACTTTGGGGATCATTTCAGACCTTTAATACTCTCAGAACATAAAATTGAATTTTGCCTTTCTTCTGCTCTCCAAAAGAAACTTAGAATGGAGAAATGGATACCTCACACGTACTGCAATGCTGCAAATGGAAGGAAAGTTTAATTGCCCTTGTGAAATGTGCAGGAAGAAACTCTCTTCTACTTTCTATATGGGTTTGCCAAAACTTCCCATGAGAAACAGCAGCCTGAGTTTCATTAGTTTTCAGGTTTCATCATAATTTTGGTGAAGTTTTCAAACACCTGCTACCTTCAGCAAACACATTACCACTTGACCTATAAGTATACTAACAAGTAAACTCAGAATAGTTTATTGGAAAAGCAAAATATGGTTATTCATAATAATTTGATGCACATAATAGCTCAGTGCACCCAATGGCTTCACTTCCAGAGTGCTAGTGAGTGGGGAGAAAAGTACCAAATGCCTGGAAACTTTGTTTTTATTTGTCACAACATTAAACAATTAAAATATACAACCAGTCCATGTGAAATTAGCAGCATGCTGCTGCAGCTTTCTAAACCACACTGCCCTTTAATTTGATTATTGATTCTTCAGAATGTGTTTGCAGGATAAAACTCTGTTCTTATGCAAAGTTGCTATTTTGAGGATCATTAAAGCCTCAAGAATATGAATGTTTGAAGATCCATGTACTAACTAACCAGAACACAGACCTGGCAGCAGCAAGAGCCGGTCAATGTGCTGGTGGACCATGTAAGCTTTATGGTGTGCACTACCTTCTGAACCTCCAAGGGTCAGGTTCAACGACTTGGCCAAACTCTCTTCCAGACCACGAATCCACGTTTGTTTTGCAGGAAATGGCCATAATCAGGAGCTGTTTTGTTAAAGTTAGGGTACAATTATGACCTATTTGGAACTTGCCTGGAAAAATACATCCATGCTCCACAAAACAGACGGAACTTTAAGGACACACAAATGACACAAGAGCTGGACTGCATTTTTAATCTGCAATATTTTCAATTTGGGCTTATGTAGCTAATAATAAACATATTGTGACAACTGTAAATTGTAGATTAGGTAGACTTTGGCAGGCTTGGGCAACATGTATATTGTTACATTGTACCAGAGAAGTTTTTGATGATCGTATGATTTTTCATCAAAGAAGGAGAACAGTATTAAATCCAATCTAATTCAATCAAAACTACAACAAGAGCTAAGGCTCACTGAAAACAAAGCATGAAACACAAGGTCAGCATATAGTGAGTATTCTAAAAAGGGTGAATGTACATCTTTCTTACAAGAAAAAGGTAGGATCAAAGTAGTGCTGAATTTCTAACAGCACCTGTTAGAAAAAAGATAAGATGACAGCTGATTACATTATCAGGAAATGGCAAAAAAAGAAACCCAAACTCTAACAAAACAAGTAAGCAAACAAAAAACCCACAACAAACTAAGCAAAGAAATGTAACAAGCAACACAGTAAGTCTGACTTAAGTGTACTAACTCATTTTAAGTGTAAACAAAAGTAATGAACAGACATTCCTTGTTAAAAGGGTGATGTATCTAATTACCTTCTCAAGCAGTCAGTGCTGCCTACACTGTGTTCAGACCTGCCTTTCTGGGTAAAGTGGATTGCTGGATCCTACAGTGATCATGAGAAACAGAACAGTTTTCTAGTGGTTTCTCATGATCTTGAAAGCTTCTGGTATTCAATAAGACCTTGAAGAGTGCAGCTGAAACCCTGAAGTGAAACTCCCCAATGTCACAACTTCTCAAAAGAATTCAGAAGCAAACCACGTACAAAGAGGTTTTGTTTCGTTTTGGTTTGGTTTTGTTTTTGTTTTCAATTTTGTTGTGCTTATCTGTATTTTTCATACACTCTGGAGTTTTTAGAATTCTTTTAAAAGTAGCCTTGGAATAAAACTGTCATGGCTGAGTTCAACAACCACAAATGGGTTGAATAAAATAAATTAATTGTTACCCTTTTCAGTCTGTCAGTGAGACTATTTTCCTTAAGGAATTTCTCAGTGCTCATATATTCCAGAGTAATTTTTTTGGAGAATAAATCCTGCACAGTCTCTTCTTGCTCCATATACTTGAAGAATCTCACTGCTTGTAAGTCAGAATCATTTAAAGAGGCAGTATAATTTCTCCTACTGTTTTCATATGAAATATGAGCCCTCATGTGTGACTTTCTGTTCTTGTCCTTCTGCAATATTTTGAAGAAAATTGTGTGAAAGGATTGACTATGGCTTCTGCAATAGTGAACAGGAAAGAAAATGAAATTATGGCACAATAATGTAAAAACAATAAAACAATAAAAACTTTATTACCTGTAGCCTTGAGCATAAAATGATAGGCAAACACTCAGTCTGATTCACTAGGTAACAATGAGAATTGAAGGAATTCTATGGATGTGTGTACATAAGCATTTCAAAGTCTAATCTTTGCACTTTTTTAGTAAATTTGTTTATCGCACAAATCAGTCTTTGAATGCAAATCTGGATTAATTCTGGGAGAAAATTATTTAAAAGAATGTACTGCTGACGCCTAATTCACTCCAGTTTCTCATAATGCATCAGTTCATGAACTAAGTCCCACTGAAGTAAAACCCTAAAATGTGTTTTAAGTGGGTACACATGGTAACCAAATAGTTGGTTAATAACAATTTATAGGTGAAACTGAGCTAATGACTTATGTAGACATTTCTAAACAAGACACCATTTATTTTTGTAATTTAGAAGTGTATTTTGACTTTCAACAACTGAAAAGCAAAGTATTTCTGAGATTATCTTGCTTCCTTCTTTCACTATAAATATATATATGTATATATATTTCTTTTTCAGAGAAAAAATGGAACAGAAATCAGTGTACATGGAAGTATTCCAGAATGCAATGTTGTTTTGAATAATGTATGCAAGTACAGTCCTCCTTTATTTGAAAGAGGAAGACAGGCGTCATAGTTCAGAGAGGAGGCTGAAGGCATGCCAGAAGGAGACAGCAGATTTTCAGCAGGCTGGTGATGGGCCAAAACATTGTTTTTCCCTTGGTTTTCTGTTTTTGTAAGAAAATAAAAACTCTAAGAACAGATACTTTAAAAGAGGTATCCAGAACAAAACCAAATTTTTCTGTTGAAACAGTGACATTTTTTGGAACATTTTTGTGCATTTTTCTTCAGTTTTCCATCTCTTAACGCTACACTTTTGTCTACAATAGCTACATATTTCTGGAGAAATAAAAGCAAACTAATCTCACATTAGGTAGAAATAATACGTTGTTTTTATTTACATATATAAAATAATTTTTAAACTGTAAATATCAATCCACTCAGGTTACGTTGTACATGGGTAAGAACCCATTCTATCATGCTGGTTTTACATGCCAGCAAGGAAGCAGTGAATCATGGAAACAGAATCATAGGGTCATAGAATGGCTTGGTTGGAGACGACGTTAAAGATCATCTGTTTCTAACTCCCCTGCTATGGGCAGGGTTGCCAACCCGTAGATCAAGCAGCCCAGGATCCCATCCAACCTGGCCTTGAATGTTTCCAGAGATGAGGCATCCACAATCAGTGTGGGCAACCTGTTCCAGAGTCTCACCACTCCTGAGTAAAAACATTCTTCCTAACAAACATCTAACCTAAATCTACCATCTTTAATCTAAAACCTTTTAGTAAAAACCATTCCCCCACACAGAGGGGATTCCACACAGAGAATCCCCAGAATCTCCAATCTTGAGAAGGCACAAGACTCAGATCTGAATTTCAATTATTTCTGCAATTGCAACAATGCTCATACCATCAGATTTCTCTCCTGGACCTGCTACTCTCTATCCTCTATCTTTCTCTTTGTATGAGGAGGTGGCATAGTAAACTGACATTGTGCTGAAACTGGAGACAGTTTTGTTTATCAATAGCTTTTCTGAGAACTGTCTACTCTGTATGCAAAAAGTTGCAGTACATTAATTTCACCTTCTGACTTTTGCCTTGAGATATGTTTGTTTTGGCTTTAGAGAATTGTGCAATCTCTATTTGTATTGAGTTTTTACCACAGCATACATTCCTGGGGTTGGGGGAATTTTTTGATAAATCATATAAATATCCTTCTTTAGACATGTGGAAAACATTTCTGCTTTTTTTGTTTGTTTGTTTGTTTGTTTGTTTGTTCAGGCAGTACATTATTTGCTTGAGAAATTAATTCTCTCAATAGAAAAGGATAAGGGTTGCAGATTCCTTTACATTACTGGTATATCAAAAACTAGTATGGTTTTCAATTTATCACTGATCACACTTTTTACAGCCTCAGCAACCAGACTTCCAAAATAGTCACATGATTTTTATTGTTTGTGTTTCACTTTATTACTGTTTGGCACAGGGAATTGTGTTTGTGTAGCATCAATTTGAAGTGTATAATCGTAGTGTCCTTGCCTTTTACTTTCTGTTGTAAAGGTTTATGAAAAACTACTTCAGCAGATACCAATGAGATCTGTTGAGGAGATAATGTAGTTCTAGAACAACCCTAGGAATAAGGTTGAGTATGGTTAACTAACACCCTGCTGTGTGTCATGCTTCTGCCTTTGCAAAGTACTATATACACCCAAATACATTCATGGACATTTGCAGCACACGGAAGAAGGTACTCATGGAAAGTAAGTGGTAGATCCAGTAATGAAGTATTCAGACTTCAAGTCTGGCTTCATAACATGTCTGGGGACATATAGAAAATTGATGGATAACTGATGGGGCCATCTTCCGGGTGCTGGACAGGATATTTGCCAGGAACATCTTGGGTCTGTGACAAACTCTCAATAATCTTCAGTATGTTACCAAAACAAATTTTCAGACTCCTGCCAACTTATGCCCTGTGCAACTCTGTAAAACTCAAGAGCAATCTCAGGAAAAGTTCTTGCTAAAATAACCTCAATCATGTAAAGAAGTTTGTCAGGGAAGCTAGCCAAAAGAAGCAATGAGGAGATGAGAAACTGATCCAGATTTGAGTATTAGCTACAGGACAGAGGATGCCTACCCTCTGACTCTTGTGCCAGCAAGTGCAGGTGGATGCAATGCAGAGAAGGCAGCATCACTGAAAGGAGAAAGGCCTTACAATGGTCACTGAACAAGCAAAACTGAGAGGAAGCTTACAGCCTTACAAGAAAACATGTCCTTTTTACACAACAGCTAGATACCACTTCTTATCTAGAGTTAAGACATTCATTTTAGTTCCAGTGCTAAAAATTCATCCAGTGATGAATCCACTTATCCCTGTGAGTAAGCTGCTTTTTCTGTTCACAGATGGTTGTCTGTCACTCAATTTAAATTTTGTTGTTGGAAAAATTACCTTTAATAGTCATTAAATACTAAACTGAGTGGAGTATAACAACTTGTAGACTTCCCCGTTGACATTTTCTTTTTTTTTCAAGTAAGTAGGAAAAGCCAAAGTAGTTTGCTAAGTCATTCTTCCCACTTGATCAATAGCCTATGTATAAAACTTTCACACAGGCAGAAAATCTTTTGATTATAACTCTTCAACACTGTCATTTTCCCAAATTAAACTTCACCTATGTGCAGATGTCTCATCCACTTGAGCACTACTTAACACAATAAAAATTAAATATAAGGTTGGCTCACAACAGGCCCATAAATTGAACTTTCTATTAGAGACTTTATGTCTCATTGGTTATAAGCCTGTTCACAATCCTGCATATACTTTCTAAAATGTATCACTTGGGTGTTTTGTTTGTTTGTTTGTTTGTTTTTGTTTTTGCTGAATTTGTATTTAAAAGATGTCTGATGCACGTATAGCTCCATGAGCAAGTTTAACTGCATCTTAACTTGAGAGAATATGTAATATATTCTTTTTCAGTTTCAGACACCAGAATGTGTCTTCTTTATCCCTAACATCTGATACAAATACTTGTGTATCAGTTGTATGACAAACTGGAAGTTCCATCAGCCCACTGCTGCCAGTCTTATACGTTTTGAGTACTATCTTATGTCTCCAATAGACATTTTCTCTGCAAATAACATGAGGGTAATAGACTTTTAAAAACCTTGGGCTGAAATGAAACCATCTGGTTGATATATTTATGCTGTCATTTTAACTTGGGTTTCAGCTCACCCTTGAAAATGAACTCCCTAAATAATCTCCATTCAGACATTAACCCTGCAGCCACTCAACCAGCTTGCCATGTGAGGAAAAGCAAATGGACAACAGGGGTTGGCTCCAACCCCAATGCTGTGCCCACAGGCTCCACGAACACAAGCAGCTCAGGCTGCAATGAATAGGAGCTTACTATCACATGTCTAAAAAAAAAAAAAAAAAAAGCCTTTTAAAATTAACCCACTGGGACCTGCTATTTTCAGTGTCCCTAACTGGGTGATACAGATCACATATCTCTCACTGTGATAATCTTTTCCCCAATGCTTAATAAGCTACCTACGGTTCTGTGAAATATTTATCATAATGCCAAATGTGAACCCTCCGATTTCCATGAACGTTACACCAATATGAGCATTTACTGTGATGCTATAAATTTACAGAGGAAAATAATACAATACATTTTAGATCTGTGGACATGGGTCCATAAGAATCAGCAGACCGTTATGGAAACTAACCCATTTATTTGTAGCGAACCTTGGCTTCCCAAAGTGGCTATGGAGAATACAGTTTAACCTGACAAACTGGTTAGATCCCCACCAAGACTCACTGTTCCAAAGGGCAGGTCCTGTTTCACCAACCTGATCTCCTTCTATGATCTAGTGACCCATCTGGTGGATGAGGGAAAGGCTGTTGATGTGGTCTACCTAGACTTCAGCAAAGCCTTTGACACGGTCTCCCACAGTATTCTCCTGCAGAAGCTGGCAGCCCGTGGCTTGGACACGTACACTCTTGGCTGGGTAAGGAACTGGCTGGAGGGCCGGGCTCAGAGAGTGGTGGTGAATGGAGTTAAATCCAGCTGGCAACTGGTCACGAGTGGTGTTCCCCAGGGGTCGGTGCTGGGGCCTGTCCTCTTCAATATCTTTAGTGATGACCTGAATGGGGGCACTGAGTGCACCCTCAGTAAGTTTGCAGATGACACCAAATTGGCTGGGAGTGTGGATCTGCCTGGGGGTAGCGAGGCCCTACAGAGGGATCTGGACAGGCTGGAGAGCTGGGCTAAAGCCAATGGGATGAGGTTCAACAAGACCAAATGCCGGGTCCTACACTTCGGCTACAACAACCCCAGGCGATGCTACAGGCTTAGGGTGGAGTGGCTGGAAGACTGTGTAGAGGAGATGGACCTGGGGGTATTGATTGATGCTCGCTGAACATGAGCCGACAGTGTGCCCAGGTGGCCAAGAAGGCCAATGGAATCCTGGCTTGCATCAGAAACAGTGTTACCAGCAGGAGCAGAGAGGTGATTGTCCCCGTGTACTCAGCACTGGCGAAGCCACACCTGGAGTACTGTGTCCAGTTTTGGGCCCCTCACTGCAAGAAAGACATTGAGGCCCTGGAACGTGTTCAAAGAAGGGCAACAAAGCTGGTGAGGGGTCTGGAGCACAGGCCATGTGAGGAGAGGCTGAAGGAGCTGGGAATGTTCAGCATGGAGAAGAGGAGGCTCAGGGGAGACCTTATTGCTCTCTATAACTTCCTGAAGGGAGGTTGTTGTGAGCTGGGGGTCAGTCTCTTCTCTCGTGTCATTAGTGATAGGACTAGAGGCAATGTTTTCAAGCTGCGGCAGGGGAGATTCAGGCTGGACATTAGGAAATATTACTTCTCAGAAAGGGTGGTCAGGCACTGGAATGGGCTGCCCAGGGAGGTGGTAGAGTCACCAACCCTGGGGGTGTTCAAGAAACAATTGGATGTTTTGTTGAGGGACATGGTTTAGTGGAGGTGAACGGTTGGACTGGATGATTTTGTAGGTCTTTTCCAACCTTGGTGGTTCTATGATTCTATGATTCTTTTTTTTGTATGAATCTCACAATTTACCTATCCAAGTATCTAAATAACTTTAAGACAAAGATACATGCTGTCTTTTCTGAGTCACTGAAATTCAGTTTCACTTGGAAATTTGACTGAAGTGCTATCTACTGGATGAGAAAGAGAACCAGGAGCTCACAAGTCCTCTATGATCACCTGGTTTTATTGCAGACTGCATATCATTGGGCGAGCTATTTAAATGCCATGCCCTGGTTTCCCACTCTTCACTAATAGGAGTAACAAATACCATGGAACTGTGTTAATTAGAGCACTTTGCAGTCCCTCTGCTGCTCAGGCTGGTGAAGATTTGCTGTACTACATCTAGTAGCAAACATACTTTTCAACTACAATACAGATTTTTCCTGTGAAAATCAGCTTTTTGACATAAGATGGAACAAGAAATGCAAGAACTTTGAAGCAATCATGATAAATGTATGTCTTAGGATAATAGATGCAGATAACATATAAGTTACTGTTGAAAGAACTTTATTATTTACATTAGTTAAAATTGAGAATAGTGAAGTTTTCTGTCTATACTGCTGGGTATTTTGAAGTGCAGCAAGTTAATACATTCTGCAAAGCATAATTGCATCTAATATTCTATCCAGCAGATTGCCTAATATTTTTATGCAAATATTGCAATTAGGAGAGTCTCAGTGAACATGAACACTTCTAATTGCTACCATATTGCCATGTGATTTAAAACTGGATCTTCTATTTATTATTAAAACATTTTTCAAATTATGGCACAGACTGTTTAGCTGTTTCAGTAATTCTAAGCTGGTTTACAAAAGAAACAAAAATTATAAAAGCATCATGTCCTAGATATTTGCAAACCACTTGTTAAGTGTCATATATGTCTATTTAAGGAAATATAGACCGCACTCATCTTTACAGCATTACTTTTTCAGTCTTTTTCTCTTGTAAGTTCAATGTCCTGCAGATCCAAAACTGCTGCCGCTGCTCACAATTATGTCACTTTTACCCTTTGTTTTTCCATCCATCTCATCAGATGTTTTGCCTTCTTGTACTTAGCTGATTAGATTTATAGGCAAGGACTACCTATTTCATTTTGTATTCTCAGTGGGTGCTGATATATTGTACATTTATAAGTCACATTCACCACTTGAATACCATTTGTATGTTGTTTCTAACTGCTTGTATGTTATAAATTTCCATCTGGGTTAAGTAATGCAATTAATCAGAGCACAGCAATCTAGATTAAACCATACATAAGGAGAGGTTTGTAGCATTCTAATGTTATGATATTTCATTTGAATTCAAAAACTTCTTTAGTTTTTCTACACAAGAAAGGACAAAAGCATTAGTTTCTCTACCAGAAATGCTTCTTAGCCATGAGGCCAGGGAAATAAGGACCCTAATGTGCATGAGTAGTAAGGGCAGAGAAGCTGAAGGCAGACTGGTTGCTGCAAGAAATACGGAAAAAGTGGTTCATCCTGGGCATGTCTGTCAGGGGCTGCAGTATCCCCCTGCATGACACTGACAACTCTTCTGCTTTGCAGCTTTCCCAGGGAGGGTGTGTGTGGATTGGGACCCTGGTTGATAATTTTATGTCCACACGTCTGGATTGGAGGGGGAGACTGAGATGTGAGTCCTTAAGTCTCAGATGTCACTTTATAACATACATAAACAGGATGATAAAAATGATTTTTTTTTTTCCTCCAAAGTAGGGACTCCAAACATTTTTAGAGAGTCGGAGTCCTTTTTCCACATAAAGGAGAAAAAAGTGGTTTAAACTACTCTGCCATCTTAGAAGGATGGCTGTCCAATTCTGCCCGTATGTGGCTTCCTGTCCATGGATGGTTATAGGGTCAGTGTCTCCAGTTCAGCCATTCTGGTACCTCTCACAAACACCTCAAAGGAAATCCAGGTGTCTTACAGTTTCATTCAAAAAGAGCTCAGCTAAAAAGCAGATTAAAGGATGAAGGTGAATTAGGGCTGATCCCAAAACTTCTTAGTCAATTATATTCTGTGGATGGATGCTCCATCTCAACCATGACTTGACCTCCAGCATCTGGCCTCGCCCCCCACCTCGACACATATACAGTACAAGTATAAGCAGTCTGAAATCAGCATTCATGTGGAATTCAAAGCAAACACAACACAATCTCTGGGGCCAAATTCATAAAACTGTGTATAGTTTTGTAGAATTAATGGCATCTGAGTCTCTGCATGTAAAGAATCTAATTTAAAAAAGAACCAACAAAATAATACATTAATTATTCAAGACAGTCTGCTTTTATTATGTTAGTATTACAGTTTATACATTTTTATAAGTTTGTGTTGTCATAATTTTTCATATCTATTGTTTAATGTAAAGTTTTTTGGTGAATTGCTTATAGAATGGTGGGCAACAAAATATAGTTACTAAGAACTAATGAAAAAGTAGAGGAAGTGGCTGTGCAGGGCACATATTTTGGGGCAGATTAATTTTCATGCTATAACATTTGCAAAATGTAAAGTTACCTTATTATATTAAGTCAGATATTTGAGTACAAAGAACTAAAGTTATCTATCACAAAGAGACATGCACATATATAAAGCTAATTTTCAGAGATTTTGCATTGTACCAACCATCAGAAATCCTCAGTCTCATTCAAAGCCACCCCCTTTGATGTTAAATGGCAACTGCAGTAAAAGTTGAATTCACAAAAATACTGCAGAGAAATTGCACTGTTGATCTGAAATATGCTCTGCAAAGATGCCAGAATATATTTTATTCTTTTACAGATTAGAACAAGATTTGCATAATATTCAGGTTGTAGTACACGTTGCTAATAAAATCATGTATCCAGAGGTCTGGCCACTGTCTACTCCTTGTATTCACTGAAAAAAAAAAGTGAGAGGAAATGTTTTCAGGAAAGGAGGTATGTTGTCTGCTTAGTGGTCAGTGGTATAGATTTGGCCTAAGCCAACCAGTGTTTCCAAACAATCGCAAGCACAGCTCAAGAGATAAAGCCACTCTGTCCTAAAAGGAAATTTGGATGTGGCCATCATTTTTCAGGTGATCCTACAGCATGCACGTTGGCTTTTCTCTGACTAATGGACTCCAAACCAGGAAATGATATGTCTACATACAAACACAGATGGAGACACAAGGTTCCTGATAAAACACATCAGGAAATAGATCTCTTGTTCCTATGTTGTCAACTCTCATTTGCTTATAAGTACTTTGAGGTTTTACTAAAAACTTAATTTCTTGAAATGAGGTACGTAAATTCCAGCTTCCTTTTGAAAAGCATCTTGTCAGTTCTTATTTTTTATTTTCATTTTTATTTTATTCGGGGCTTAGGGGAGAGTTTCAGAGAGCAGCTTCATACTGCAACAAAAATTAATTCAACTAGCATGTCACTTTTGAAGGGAAATTCAGTACGGTAGCAGAGCTGAAGGTTGTTTAAGACACAGACCTGTTTACCCTTTGGAAGAATTCCCACTGATTTTAAAAGCCAGATCTTACTTCATGATTTCTTCTGCATTTTTAAAAGAAATCTCACTTGAATTCTGCTCTTGACATTAACAAAATTGCAATCTTACAGTAAAAATTGCTAATGAATTTTAATACCCTCACTGGCAAACATCACTATACATGACTTTTGGTGTGTGTCTATTGGCATCTACCAGCAGAAAACTATTCACAGAAATCTCCCATTATGTATTATACAGGAAAACTCGGAAGTGAAAGTGAGCTTGCAGTAGGTGTATGGTGTGTCTTATGGATCTGCTAGAATAAGCGTCAAACTGATATATTTTGAATGCTGATTATCCATGATATGGGAAGTGTGTGAAAATAAGATTACTGTTTTAATCATATCTCTCATTGATTTACCAAAAATTATACTAGCAATAAAGATGAATGTCTCAAAGCATCAATTTTAGCCTCATGTTTTATGCTGACCTTTCCTGACATCTGAGTTTCTGCAACATTGGAAGCTGACATTATTAGTTGTTCAGCTCTATCACACTGGAAATTTTGCCTTATTAGAATGCAGTTGCTATAGAAACACCATAGTTCTGTGATTTTTGCTAGCAGGTGGTATAAAAAAAATCTTAGTACCAATATACAAGTCAATTCACATCATTTTAAAATACCTTCTATGTGCTCTAATGCTTTCAAAATGAAAAAATGCCAATAGGAAATGTAAATGGTGGCACTTTATCTTAATGTACTGGGAGACTGAAAGACGCTTCTCAGCCATAATCTTGGGTATACGTCACACTGAAATAATACCTAGACAGAAGTGTTTCTGAAATTGCAGTATTTTACGACTTAAAGCAAAGGAGATGTTTTTGAAGGTCTAATACTTCTCTCTCTCTTTCTCTCTCTCTTTATTTTTTAATTCATACTTACTTATTCCATTTGAATATTTGTATTTTACAACCGCTGTCCTTGGGGTTGGAAGGTCTCGCTTTTTTCTTTGTAAGTCTGCCCTTTATGTTGAGGGAAAGGGGTTTTCACAGTTAATAATGAAGCATAAAACTGATCAGATTTGTGCCTAGGATATGCAAGTCATGAGCATAGCAGGAATCAAACTATGTCTACTAACAAAACTGCATGCTAACCTCCAATCACTTTACCATGATGTTAGCATTATTTATCTTACAGGCTTCTTTTAGACTAGTTTTGTCTTATTCATTTAGGAGCAGAGAATTTATTCGTCTGATCGTACTCTTTAGAAACACACAAAAATGGGAAGGAGGAAGTCTTGAGAATCTGGCAGAGTCATCACAGATTGTGCAAGAGAGACAGATGAATGCTGGATGGCTAAGATTTTATTCACAGCTCTAGCACAGATTTTCTGATTAAGTAGTAACACTAGGGAATATACACTGGGCCAGGTGGAGGGTTTGTGTGGAAGTCTTTCAATCTCATGCTGGTCACTAGAGGACATGTAAGGACAAAATAAGAGCAAGTGTTACCTATTTAATATTCTCTCACAGACTCCAGCAATCTGAAGTTCAAGATACTCCAGGATCACCTTCTCCTTCCATAATTTCACCTAATGTGTGGTTTGGTCAAGAAAGTTTTATAACATCCCAAGCCTGTCAAAGTTTGACTGGAGACTATGAAGAATCTCACAGGTTTTGAATTTGCCATCTGATTGTCTCACTTGACACCCTGTAGTTGCTGAAATACAGGAGTCAGTAAGTAATTGAGGGTGAGAATAGTATCTTCTACACATATTACATCTTATTTGTAAATATGCATGTACATATTTACAAAGCAAACTGCACAGTGCAATTGCTCACCATCTACAGACCAATGCCCAGCAAGTCCCTGAGGAGCAGCTGTACCCCCCCGATCCATTCTTTACAGTTTTTTCACATGATGCCATATGGTATAGAATATCCCTTTGGCCATTTTAGGTCAGCTGTCCTGGTTTTCTTCTCCCAAATCCTTGTGCCCCTCCAGCCCCTTTGTTGGCAGGATAGTACAAGAAGCTGAGAAACTGATGTGTCCTTGTCTCTGTACAGCATTGCTCAGCAGCAGCTAAAACATTAGAGTTATCAACATTGTTTTTTCTTCTAAAGCCAAAACATAGCATCATATTAG
Organism: Alectoris magna; assembly: GCA_030625065.1. Lineage (NCBI taxonomy): Eukaryota > Metazoa > Chordata > Aves > Galliformes > Phasianidae > Alectoris > Alectoris magna. The sequence goes on from CM060561.1 coordinate 29,150,592, forward strand.
ACACTACAAAGAACCTCAGCTCTGTCCCAGGACTGCAAATTAGGTTGAGCTTTTCTGTATGGATCCCTAATGTTGACAGTTTCTTTGGGGAAGGTGTAGTCAGGAAAGCAGAGAGAAACTGGTGGATCTGGTAGAAAGCTTCACCTATGACGTTTTGGAGATATGAAGATATTTCCTGGAGAATTCCCCTTTCATAACTGCCCTCTGCTCACTCCAGGAGTGGTGCTCAGCCTACCTGTGGCTCCCCAGGGAGGTGGTTGAATCACCGTCCCTGGATGTGTTTAAGAGCCATTTGGATGTGGTGCTCAGAGATACGATTTAGCAGAGGGTTGTTAGAGTTAGGGTACTATGGTTAGGCTGCGGTTGGACTTGATGATCTTTGAGGTCCCTTCCAACCTGAGTGATTCTATGATTCTATGATTCAGGAGCAGGATGCAGATGAAGTTTGGAGGTTGGGGTAGATGTTGTGCCACAGGCATAAAGCAGTGCAGAGGGGCACACAGAGAAGCAAGGAGAGAGCCCTCTTCCCCCTGTACTTTCCCACCTATCACTGGTGGTCCCAGCCCTCCCCTTCATAAAGTCATTTCTGCCATTTGCAGCAAGTCTACCCTTAGGACACTGTGAAATGACTGAGTCTGGACAGGAGGAAATCCAGAGTGATAAGATCCTCTTAGGACTTTAATTTGATCTGCATTTAGATACATACAAGACACTATTTTTTAAGTTATAATTGTCAGCAGCCCAAGGCAATAAAACAAATTAGAAACAGCTATGACAAGGGCCAGTGGAAGAGAAGGAAACTATCAGAGAAAATAACAGACGTGTAAAGGTTTTGTGAAGTGAAAACAGTCTATGGCACCATTTGAGCGAAATGACAGAATACAGATGAAGCTGCATTCAGAATGGAGAAAATGATCCAAAAGGACTGATTTAGAGTCATGCCTAAGAAACAGAAATCTTGAATACTTGACGCCATCATGGAGAAAGGCAAACCACCAGTTTCCCTTAGCTCTCCTGGCTATACCTACTCCAAATCTACTGTCAAAATTCCTCTCAACAGATATGTATATTTTTTTTCATTTTGCCAGCAAGGCAGCATTTCAGAAAGCCTGAGAAAGTCCCTGTGTGCAGTCCCTGTGAACAGTGTAGAAATTGCTTACAGCATACATGAGTTGACCTGTCTTTGAGAATATCTGAATCTTAAATCAGAATAATATATTATTATAAACCACTTTTGACGTTAATGGGAAGCATGTCTTGCTGCATTCAATACTTATCAGTTTTATTCACTGATTATGATGCGGACCTTTACAAGTAAAAGTCATTACTGAAGTCATTACTGAAGGTACTGTGCTGTTCTGAAAATTAAGATAGCCCAACTAATTATATGACAGAGATCACATAATGCAACAATGATCTGTTCTGTTTATGCAAGTAATTTTAGATCCAACAAACTAAAGTGATTTTCTGGCAGTGAATAAAACAAAATACAACAAAATAAAGCAAATGATTTAAAAAAAGAAAAGGAAATAGAGCATGTAATTTGGGTAGACATCGGTCACTGAGTCCTAAGATCTTCCTGGCCCAATAAGCAAACATAAATGAAGGTGCCCCTCCAGGAGAAGTGGCCTGGCTTTGTTATGGCAGGCCGGCTATTCTTCAGATGCTTTTTGGCATGAACAGCCTCCACCAACACTTCTGTTCCCTTATATCATGTGTGAATATGTACCATACACCCATGTTTACTTGTAAATGAAGTGAACATTTACATTTGCTATTAGAGCTCACTAACTTTAAAGACTGCCAGATACAAAACAATCTGTAAGCAATTACCCTGCTTATCCATTCTGGGAAAGACTCAAAGTTTTAATGCACAAATTGCCTAATGTATCTTGGACACTTTGATAATAACCTCAAAAGTCATTGTTTTCTACTTCCAGGATACAATTTCCACAATAGATCCACACTCAGTGTCTTGCTAAATTACCATGCTACAAAGAAGAGATTACTACCACTTCAGGTTAACAAAGCAGATCACGCTTATGCCAGCATTTAATAGTAAGTCTTGATTTTGTTAGTGAATTGATATCTATTTCACAGAATCACAGAATCACAGAATGGCCCAGGTTGGAAGGGACCTCAAGGATCATGAATCTCCAACCCCCCCCTGCCAGGCAGGGTCACCAACCTCCCCATTTACTAGACCAGGTTGCCCAGGGCCCCATCCAACCTGGCCTTGAACACCTCCAAGGACAGGACATCTACAACCTCTCTGGGCAGCTCGTGCCAGCACCTCATCACTCTCATAGCAAAGAACTTCCCCCTAACATCCAACCTAAATCTTCCCTCTTTCAACTTAAAACCATTTTCCTTTGTCCTGCTGATATCCACCCTTTCAAAGAGTTTACTCCCCTCCTGTTTATAGGCTCCGTTCAGGTACTGAAAGGCTGCAATTAGGTCACCCCACAGCCTTCTTTTCTCGAGGCTGAACAAGCCCAGCTCCCTCAGCCTGTCTTCATAGGGGAGGTGATCACCTCAAATTTCTCACCACAAAGTCTAACCTTTCTATGAATGGAATCCATTTTGACAGTTCAGATAGTTTTAGGGTTGACATATAGAAGCAAGTTGCATAAAGACATTTTTAAATCTACTTTACTCATACTCATACGCAATCACATACTGTACATTGTTTTCATAGGTTGATCCACTCACTGCCAACATTTACGAAGAGTGAACAGGTTCAATTAGGACCTTAGTGACAATCACACATTCATTGCTCACAGCTGTTCTGAAAATGTTCATGAGAAAGTGTGATCCACCTAATCTGATCAGCTACAGAAAATCTGTAGAGTAAAAAATATTGTCGAAAGTTTCCAGTAAGTAGGTGAGTACAATACTAAACACAGAAAAAAAGTTGATGTGTAAATACAGACCACTTTTTGGTTACACTCAGGCTGACACTATCTGAAACAGCTGTAGTAATTCTATTCAGCATTTTAATAGGGAGAAGTTAACCCTAGGTTCTGGGAGAACCTATAGGACAAGTCTAACACCAGTAAACTTAGAATCTTAGCTGCTTAGTTTTCAAGACTTCATCACTTGGAGGTCTGTATCACCTCTAATGAGTTTGCACCACCAGTATTAACACAATATTACTTGATATTAGCAGGAGTTCTGTAGATCATAGGATCATAGAATCATAGAATTGTTTGAGTTAGAAGGGACCTGTATGGGTCACTTAGTCCAACTTCCCTGCAATGAACAGGGACATCTACAGCTAGAATGATACCACAGAAGCAGTGAAATGAATACAGATCCATTAAAATGTATGAGTTACGTATTAATAACAAATTGTGGAACTTACTAATTTCCTTCTACATTCAGCTAAATAGCTGCTGCAATGAATACAACAGTTGCAGGAAAATATTCTCAGCTACAGATGTAAGGAATTCATTTTATTAAATGTTTTTTTTTTGTGCGTGTATGTGTGTATTTTCAGCTTTACTCCAGCTTAATGATTCTTCTTGTTTCAAAGTTCAACCTAATTGATTACATAAAGTTTTATTTTGCCAAATGAACAGCCTCCTAGATGTTATTTCCACTTTTAAATTTAAATAATTCTGGCCTGTTTTCCATAAGGTTTCTTAGTTTCATATTTCCTTTTTTTTCAGAATACCCATTCTTCTACAAATTGTTGAAATGTATTGCATATAGGAAGACAAGGACAGGCTTTCACGTCATAATTAGCTATGTTAATCTCTATATTATGAATCTAAAGGGGAGTGTTTTGTTCTCCTTTACCTGTTGTCTAGGATAAAAACACAAAAAGAAGCAGCAATAGGGCTTCAGGGGAAGAATTAAGGAGATGCCTCTACAGCCTTGTCATGAGACATATCCAAGTGCAGTACTCAGAAAATTCCAGTTCCCTTGGCATTTTCCTGCAATTGCATTGTTTGTTGACTGCATAGGCTTGTTTCTGTGAGTGTTATAGTATTATCCTCATGTTTTGCATGTGGATTATAGATGTTGCTCTTTTATGGATTTTAGGAAGAGGAGCACTCATGGTTATACACTGTCACTGAAGATTAGAAATGCAGAAGTTTCCTTTTGGGGAGAGATGTAAGAGATGGGAGATAGATAGATTGCTATTCAAGGTCCTCCTCTTTCCTCAGAAAACTGGATCTACAGGTAAGATCAGTGTAGGTCTGACCAAGAGTCAAGTATGACCTAAAACTCCAAGTACTTCAGCAGTACGAAAGTTTCAGGTGGTTGTGTAAGTGGAAAAACATCCATAGTTCTGGCAGCCAAAGAGGGACTAAGGAGGTTTCAGAGTGATATAACTGTAGCATGTGGAGTCCTGTCTTTTTTGTACTTAGTGTCTCAGTGACTATAGTAATATTATTGGTGTCTTTACATTGGCAGTTCAGGAGCAGTCAAAATACATATTTTTTTTTCCTTTTCCTTTGGTGCTTCCGCATATTGTTCCAATTTCTAACCTTTCTTTTGCTGTGGCTCAGATCCAGGACTCTGGTGCTCAGACATTTTGTTTCTCATTGCTTTACTGGCTGCCTATGCTTTGACCTTGTATCTATGCTAACCTCATCTATCTCACTGTACATTTTATCCCTTTTCTCTTATTATCAGTGCATATGCTCTTTCCACGCCAGGAGCATACCCAATCATAGCAGATGATCAGTTACCTCAAGCAGGACAAAGCTTTTTAGATTTCTACATAATTTCCTAGCTACCGATAATTCCTTCAATGCTTTCTCTTGCTCTGTTATTTCATAAAACAGTTTATACACTGTAAATTTCCTCCTGCTTCCTTTCCGATTAAGCCACCATCTGTTATGTATTATCCTCAAATGTTATTTGCAGTCCAACAAACTTCCACTACAGAATATGGGCAATTTCCCTTCATTTTCTTCTTCACTCTAGATTTGGCTCTCTATAAAACATGTCTGCAGCTGTTTGATGCTTTCTCAGAGGTCTATCTGCTTGTTCAGGGATTTATCTGCCATTTCTTCTATTTCTCCTTCACTCAGTTCCTTTCACTCTCCTTTTTCGTTCCAGGATGAAATGGCAAGGAAAAAGGGATCCTGCTGCCCCTCTGCAAGGATCTGCAACTCATTCCCCCTCTTCTATTGTCATCAAATCAGATATCAGAGCAGGCATCCTTCCAGCTTTTGTTATGAACTCTCTTGCCCAATCAGCTATTTTGGTGAAACACAACATGTTGCCAGGTGAAATATATTCCTATATTTTAACATACGCTTTGATAGAACATCTTCCCTTGCAAGTGTGACTCTTCATTTAATCTCATCAGTTGTAAATACTGACTTTCATTTAACATTTAAGGCATCTGTTCCAAAGGTTTTCATTTTGCCATTTCTAAGAGAATGTTATCAATATCCATGCAGTTATGGTTTTCCTTCTGGTAAGAGACAGTGTCCAACACTGTGTGACGGTGTCCAACATTTTCTAATAGTGTTTCTGCAGCCAGACAGACAAGAGGAAGGATGAGCATCACCATCCTCCCTATCATTATTCTTGTCATTACATGAAACTTCACTATTTATTTCAGTCTCACTAAATCTTCTTTACAACTGGTAAAACTGTACTTCCAGAATCAGTTCAAAAGATTGTTCCTTGGACCAGCATATATTCTGTGAGTTATTTCTATCCCTATATTACAGATGGTATGCAACTTGTTCACTGATCTCACTCACTAGAACAGATTTCTTTCCCTCCTTTAATCTATATATGGCTTGTTCTCCTTGGTTTTTTATCAGTGGCCTAAACCTTGATGTATTCCTCACATCACCTTTCCTTCATAACTTTCTTTTATGTGTTTTAACCCTTCTTAAGCATCAGACACAATCACCTCTGGTGTGGACATCTTTAGTTAGCCAGCAGATAGACACAACTTCCTCTCATAGACAATGTTTCAGATTTAAAGCTGTAGTGAAGATTGAGGGTAGTACATCATGTAGTTTGATCTTTTCCTACCTTCTTTGGGCTCCAGGCAAAATTCAGATTTTCATTTTTCTTCAGGGACTAGGACACTATCAAACTTGTTTATCGAAAAGAATCATTAGAAAAAAACTTTAGAATTCTTCTGATTTGGTTATCTTAAAACTCTCTTCTCATGTTCTGAGCACATTCTGAGGGAATGCATTTATTTTACATGTACAATAAAACTATTTGAATGAATCCTTGCTCTGGTTCTGTTGATGTATGGTGATTTTGTCAGAAACTCATTTCTTGTCTTTGTGAAGATAAATGCATTACAGAAAATATGCACAACACCAGAGGTACAGACAGCAGAGATTATGTGCTGAAAAAAAGTTAGATTTTTTCTAGTTACTTCTGAGTTTCCAAAGAGAAATACTGTTGAAAACCTTCTAAAAATCATAGAATCATAGAATCATAGAATGGTCTGGGTTGAAAAGGACCACAACCCCCTGCTTTGTGCAGGGTCACCAACTACCAAACCAGGCTGCCCAGAGCCACATCCAGCCTGGCCTTGAATACCTCCAGGGATGGGGCATCCACAACCTCCTTGGGCAACCTGTTCCAGTGCATTACCACCCTCTGTGTGAAAAACTTCCTCCTAATATCTGACCTAAACCTCCCCTGTATTAGTTTAAACTAACCTTGTCCTATCATGGTCCACCCTCATAAACAGCCAACAATTTAGCTGCCATTAAAATTTTAGATTTTAAAGAGAATTATCTTAGAATAATGGCAGTAGAATAAAGAACAAATAAGTCCTCATACGAAAGTGGTAATTCATCTAACATTAGGAAACCTTTTCTTTCATGTTAATTCAGTATTTTCAGAACGTATCTGACACCCTAAGGAAGTAGAAAAATTTCAAAAAGATCAGATATGGCACAACAATGAATTAATATGGTTTTTTATATGGCTATTTAATAAATGAAATTAGAAATGTGATCTCAATAGGTAGGATTTTGAAGATACATCACTTGTTTGTTCACAAGTCCATGGGGCCATGGGGCCGGATGGATTGCACCCTAGAGTGCTGAGGTAGTTGGTGGATGTGATTGCCAAGCCACTCTCCATCATTCTTCGGCAGTCCTGGCTAACTGGTGATGTCCCGACGGACTGGAGACTGGTAAATGTAATGGCCATCTTCAAAAAGGGCTGGAAAGATGATCCTGGTAGCTAAAGACCTATCAGTCTCACCTTGGTGCCCAGGAATGTTGTGGAGCAGATAATCTTGGGAGTCATCATGGAGCAGTTAAAGGTCAACCAGGGGATCAGGCCCAGTCAGCATGGGTTTACAAATGGTAGGTCCTGTCTGACAAACCTGATTTCACTCTATGACGTGACCCGCTTAGTGAATGAGGGTAAGGCTGCCACTGTGGTCTACCCGAACTTCACTAAGACCTTTGACACTGTCCCCCACAACATCCTTGTGGAGAAACTGGCTGCCCATGATTTGGATGGGCGTACGCTCTGCTGGATGAAGCACTGGCTGGATGGCAGGGACCAAAGGGTTGTGGTCAATGGAGTTAAATCCAGCTGGTGGCTGGTCATAAGTGGTGTCCCCCAGGGCTCAGTACTGGGTCTGCTCCTATTTAATATCTTTATTAATGATCTTGATGAGGGGATTGAGTGCACCCTCAGTAAGTTTGCAGATGACACCAAGTTGGGAGGGAGTGTTGATCTGCCTGAGGGGAGAAAGGCATTATAGAGGTACCTGGATAGGCTGGATCAATGGGTCAAGGCAAACTGTATGAGTTTCAATAGGGCCAAGTGTCGGGTCCTGCATTTTGGTCACAACAACCCCAGACAACCCTCCAGGCTTGGGGAGGAGTGGCTGGAAAGCTGCCTGATGGAAAGGGACCTTGGTGTACTGATGGACAGATGGCTGAAAATAAGCCAGCAGTGTGCCCAGGTGGCCAAGAAGGCCAATGGCATCCTGGCTTGTATCAGGAATGGTGTGGTGAGCAGGACTAGGGAAGTCATCCTGCCCCTATACTCAGCATTGGTGAGGCCTCACCTCGAGTACTGTGTTCAGCTTTGGGTACCTCAGTACAGAAGGGACATGGAGGTGTTGGAGCAGGTCCAAAGAAGGGCAACAAGGCTTGTGAAGGGCTTGAAGAATATGCCCTATGAGGAGAGACTGAAGGAACTGGGGCTGTTTAGTCCGGGGAAAAGGAGGCTGAGGGGAGACCTTATTGCTCCCTTCCAATATCTGAAAGATGCTTACAGCGAGAGTGGGGTTGGTCTCTTCTCACTGCTGACAGGTGACAGGATGAGGGGAAATGGCCTCAAGTTGAGCCAGGGTAAGTTTAGGTTGGATAGCAGGAAACACTTCTTTACAGAAAGGGTTGTTAAGCACTGGAATAGGCTCCCCAGGGAGGTGGTTGAGTCACCATCCCTGGATGTGTTTAAAAACCGTTTGGATGTTGTTCTCAGGGACATGATTTAGCGGAGGGTTGTTAGCGTTAGGGTAGTATGGTTAGGTCACGGTTGGACTTGATGATCTTTAAGGTCTTTTCCAGCCTGAGCAGTTCTATGTTTCTATCCCAAGCACCGTAAGCAGATTCTTGCCCCCTGAGTTATAGTCCGACAAATGAAAATCCTCATTTATAACAATTCTTCATTTTACTGAATTTTTCAATGGCTTTCATAGAAATATTCCCTTTCCCAATATTCTTGGGGCATTAAAAAAATAATAAAGTGAGAGTTTCTGTTCCCAGTGAAGACAATGGCAGAAGTCCAGTGCTTTCAAGATATGTTGAAATGGAGTACAAGCACAAGAGCTTTTACCAGTTCTATTTAAATCCATCACTTTCATGTTTTGTAACTTCTGGTCATAAGTCACATCACAGAAAACAGAATCAAAACTAGCCTTCATTGACTCTATCAACCGCGTTTCAGCAAATCCTGGCTTGCTTCAAGTCACAGTAACTGTGTGAAGCCAGTTTGAGACGGCAGATAAAAAATAGTTTCACTGCAGTCAGCTTAAATTTCTAAAGAAAAAAAAGTAATTTCAGAGAGGTAAACATAGATTCGTCTTTTAAAAGATGCCCAAAGAGGGCAATTTCAAACAGCGTATCTTTCTCTTTTTTTCTCCTCTCCTCTTCTCTCTTTTCTTTTGAGTTCCTTTGAGGTTCACTTAAAATAAACCTATTTTTGCTCTGGAAAACACGTTTTTAAAGAGTTGCCAGGAAACAACAGGCCCTTAATGTCAATTGCTTTTAGGCTGTGGGCATGTTCACATAAATGTGTATTTAGACTGTGCTCAACTTCATGCCATCTTTGTCTGAGCTGCAGCAGCAGAGGGAGGAGTGACAGAGTAGTTCATATTAAGGTCAGTTTATGTGATTTCTGAGGGCTGTGAAACTGTCAAATAGAACAAAATAACTGGATTATTCCAGTAGGCACAGCTGCCTGTATAGATGTGTATCTGGGGAGACAGGGAATCCAGCTTTCTTGCTTCTATCAACTTACTATGCTAGGTTGGGGCTACTGCAGGTGGGCTTGAAACTAGACAAGTGCATTGTTAGACAAACATATCATTTATCTTCCAAAAAATGAGTGAGTTCCAAAAAAAAGTGAGTTGTAATGTTTTGTCTTCCCTCAGGCCGTTTTCACGAAGTGAGTTAGCACTGTTTCACAACAGGAAACTGGTTCCAAGTCCAGGCAGAAGTTTAACAACACCGTCCGTAATCTCATATTCCTCTCTTCATTCCTGGCTTCAGTTACTTACTCATGGTTATTTAGTGATGGGCAACATATTCTGACTCCAAAAGAATAATGGTATATTTATTTAATTGTCCCCAGAACCAGTTGACCCCAAAGTTTTAATCTGAGCCCAAAGTTGTGGCCAGGACTTGGGATCAGGACCCACTGAGCCCTGCCTCTGAGATGTTTCGCAAGACTGCTTACAAATTATTTCTGACTTCAAGGTAAATGATGTAAAATCATTCTATATGGAGTCCAAGGCTCCAACTCCCTTTCTCCAGGGCAGATGGGATAGCAGTACAAGAACTGTTTGGTTTTTTTTTTCCTAGATTATGTATCCACATTACAGAATATAGAGTTTGCTTCTCAAAACACCATCCTGTTTACCCAACAATTTGTATGTGGCAATACAAAAAGGCTATCTATTTTGTCCTCCAAGACACGGTCAGGACCACTGTAAATGCAGTCATATTCATTCCACAGAAACCGGGTATAATTAGAAAACCTTCAGATCAAAGCAGGAACATGAGGCACACTAATGTATCTGGGAACATTTCAGCAGAGGAATAAAGCACTATCTATCTGTTCACCGTGTGATAAAAAGACATCTTTGGCAACCTGCAGACCTCCTGAAGATCTTGCTTTCCCAGTGGTACTAAGATGCCTCTCCTGAGGCAAACGTCCCCTGGAGGAGTCTGCCACTCCATGACACAGACTTATGACAAAAGACAGGCTTTTTGATTAATATCAGAGGAGAGGTTTATTGACAGGTGATACAGCGGGAGTTCAGACAGGAATATGCAAGTGGACTGAGAAAAAGGTAGGAGGTAAGACAAGATGGTTGAGGCTGCAGTGAAAAACCCTGCCCTCCTGCTTGCTGTGCTGCAACCTGGCCTCCATTCAGATCTCAGGATGTCCCTTGCCAATTTTTGTGGGGTGGCCCATAATCCCTTCTTCTTCCTGGATAATATCTTCCCTCTCTTCCTGTCACTTGCAGTCTTCCAAGCTGTCCTACAAGTGACAGCCTAGATTTGAAGCTGATTCCCCTGATGTTCACATGCCCCAAGTATGTCCTTCTGCTTCATGCGTGTCTCAAAAAGACTTCATTTTTCAGTTTCTTGTGTCTCTGTTTGGGGACCTAATGCATATTTATATATCTTTGGAGGTCCAAAGCGTTCCATATGTTATGTGCTATGAGAAGTGTTTAGCACACTTTCATGCTAAAGGCTTTGTCCAGACTTTTCTCGCTGAGACCACAGAGCACCCTAAAGGCTTTCTGAAAGCAGATATCAGACATGTCCATGTCTCTGGGGAGGATCTGCCTTCCCTCACCCATCTTTGTCACTTACATGGATTTCCAGCCTCAGAAAAAAAAGATTAGGAAAGACATTCTGCAAAGAGGGAGCGTATATTTCACTTATTGCAGCTGTGAGAAAAGAAACACACTGCAATTTTACCCAGGCTGTGCACTTCCCAGATGGTGCACATTTTTTATTATACCCCATTTATCTTCCAAAGACTGAAATGCACCAATAAACATATGTATTAAATAGGAATTGTTCAGAGTAAGAAAACTTGAAAAACGTTTTTCATTTGTATGAGATGTTAAAGGTAAACCATGAGAAAACTCTGAGAAAAATGCGATTACAGGGTTTTACAGCATGTACTGTGATAAACTCCAGAATTAAAAAAAAATAAAGAAAGAAAATTGAGCAACTCGTAAAAGATGTAAACAACATTGTCCAGAAATAAAAAATTGGAAGAAGTTTGGTTTTAAAATATATATTTTTACGTGCAGTTCATGACTGAGCTGCTTTGACACAAATTTATGTTATCTTTGTCAACACAATATGTTCACAATTTGAGCACATTTACCAAGCAATTTAGTCAGCTGTAAAAGTGAATTTGCGAAAGAACAGTCACAATGCAAATGGATGCGATCTTGGTGGCTTCAAAGAACTTGTGTCTTCTTGTAAAAGAAGCTAGATTGCCTTTGTAGGTCTGATTTTTATTGATATGAGAATTTATATTCTTACCCGTCCTGACAATATTCAGAGGCAGGAAGTAGAAATTAGTTATTTTCATATCCATTTGGAAATACATTCACAATCTTTTCTTGTTGTTGTTAAAGGACTGTGTGGATAAAACCCACTCCATCTTTTAACCTTTTCCCATATCTTTTGCTGAAGTACTTTCTGAGGGTTATGTCCTGCTGTACAAGGGGCTGTGGAGGTAGGATGTTGGAACAGATGAGATGTTTTGAAAGTTCTCCTTGAAAAGGATGTTGAAATTTCAGTTTTTGGTCTTAATTCAGCACATGACTGAATGTCATCAGAAACCTACACAGAAAATGAATTTTGGTTTGCAGATGAATGCGGAAAGGATGGGTACATTTTTCGTTCCAGGCAAGTAGATGAAGGGCAAACCATTCAAAAGAGAAGGCCCTCACAAAACAATATCAAATTCAACTTTATCTCTAAATGCATCAACTTTATACACACAGCAGAAAAAAACCTTTGATAAAAGCATGGTGCTGATCAGTATACTGATCTCCCATGGACCATTCCTGACCATAAAAATTACGGTATTGCAAACATTTCCAGAAATTGAAGACTTCTGGCTAGGGGGTGACCCAGTGTTGTCCTGAGTTCCATGAAGGAGAAACCCTCACCATTTGCCTGAGGCTGTGAAGCAATTTGAGAATTTGTATCACTATCAGGTCATTGTTTTGCAGGGAAGCTCTCGCTCTCTAGAACTCTCCACTAGAAGAGAATAATTCATTTTTCCCTTTAAATCTGACCTTTATATATATAATTTACCTCTGAATCTCTCTGAAGCATTTGAGACACTGTAAATGTCCCTAGAAGATATAAATGAAAGTGAAGTACACGTTCTACTTTTTTATGTCTATTTTACAGGTTTTTCAGCGGAAGATGATCCACTCACCTTAGCTGACGGTCAATGGATAATGTTATAAAAGACGACTTTCTACTTACACAGGAGATTGTAGTTTATACTGTGTATCAATGTGGTTTTTTTTGTTTGTTTGTTTTTTGGTGTTGTTGCTGAGTAGAATAGATTCCAAAAAGCTGTCAGCATAGCATCAAAAATGTGAAGGGAGAAAATAAGGACTGTGCAGGATCCACATGGCTGAGTGGGTTTTCACTACTCCCTGCTTCAAAATTGTTTTTCTGAACAGATTTTATTTGACGTCTTTCAGTTTGCTTTGCAAGGATGTAGATTGTGCTTTGCTGCAAAGTAGTGTGTCCACAGTTTGCAAACAGCACAGGTACACACCAAGCACAACAAGAAGCTGCATTTCTGGGCTTCTTTATTCACTGTTGGCAAAGATCTTGCAGATCTTTATGCAGAGCTGCAATAGCCCAGACAGCACTGCTGAACCATTGTCACAGGTGTGAGTTAAACTATCTAAAGAACCACAGACAAAGGTAGCAGAAAAAGCAGTTTATTGTAGTAAGATGATGTAAAACTGAGGCTTAACAAAGCCACAAGTTAAGGCTCAACTTTTTACTTACTGTACAGCAGATATAATCATGATGAACCGTTGCCAGTATGGGATCTTAACACACTGTGGTACAAATTACGCATGATATTGGTCATTCACCAAAGACATGCAATTAGTAAGGGGTCCTGCAACCTCAAGGAGTATGGCTGGGAGTCTTACCAACTCAAAGAGAGACCACCACTGTGAATCCAGCCTCTCAGCAGCAAACATGCAAAACAAACTCACTCAGGCTGTAATTTCATGGGATAAAGCGGTTGGTTCACAGATGACAAAAGATGAAAAAGGCCAGCATAAGACTTCTTGTACCCATAACTTCTTTTGCTTTTCCTATAAATTAGTCTTGGAAGATCTTCCTGCTATTTATGTGTTTATTCTATGACTGAATTCCTTGTTTCCAAGCCCATGAGTATTACGGCACAAGATGCCACCTGTTAAAAGAACAGGTCAGAATTAAAGAAATTCATTACCTGGTCAGTGTCTATCCTTAAGTCCTGAACCCAATTATCATTAATTTGGTCAAGGAGTAGAGCACACCCATCACAAACATGTATATAAGATGCATGCACAGACAGATAGATAACATGCATGCATGTGTATGTAAGTGCTTGTGTATGCACGTACTCGTAACAAAACTGTCACACTCCCCAAGATTTCTTTGTTAACTGCAAATGGAAAGAAACCTGACTTTTCTTAGAAATACAGGTACTGACTTATTAAAGTTAAAAATATTTTAATTGGAGAGGAAGAAGTTAAAGTCTCATGATTTTTCATCATTTTCTGTTTGAAAATTGCAATTTGTATATTAGAAGAATGTTTCTGAAAATCTCAAATATTTTGAGGATGGATTCCATGCTATTCAACCATCAATGCAGCCCAACACAAGAAGCTCATACAAAGGCTTAACCTCTCCTATGGTTTGCAGACTCTGCTGTAAGTACAAAGCAGATTGTTCTTCTTTGTCATTCTCAGTCATTCTTCTTTGTGCATTTCTCACAATAACCTCTAGATCTAAAACAAAAATATGTGAGTGGGCATGAAGAATTAAGCTGCTCTCTCTTACAGTCTTCTAGTGAAGTGGAAATAGTTTTCTCAAATTATAGTCTTTCACTGAGGGGAACAATCTGACAGTTTATTGAGGAAATCTTGAGAGATTTCCCTCTGAAATATTTTCCAGCCAAAAGAGATGTTATGGAACTCACCAAAATTAACTGAAGCTCAATCTTCTCTGTTTAAAAAAAAAAAAAAAAAAAAAAAAAAAAAAGGGGTGGAAATTTGCTTACTACTTGGGTTTTTGTGGTCATTTGAAGTCAAATTCTACAGTCCTTTCTTGGGTATCAGTTAGCCCTTTCTCAGTCAGAGTTCCCGCTGAAGTCAACAAGAATTTTGATGAAAATAGGGTCTTGATAAACATTGCCAAATAATTTAGATGTGATCTATGTATCATGGGAATAAGTGTGGTATCATAATAATAACAATTTAGATACTAAATAATAATTTAGTATCATGGGAAAAGTGTTGTGGAGCGTTCTTCTAACAACTGCAAAATAGGCATGTTATATTGAAACACAATTCCAGTAAAGACTGAGGAACATTTGTAAATCCACTGTCAGTAATAACTTCTTAATAATGAAAAGTATTTCAGATATTACTTTTATGTTCATGACTTTGTGAGACAGAAAACATGTCAGTTTAAAAACCAATTCATATATTTTCTACTCCTCGCAATGATGTTGCAGTATTTAAATGAGTCCATTCTTGCTTTCCCAGTCTGTACAGATCACCTTCGTTACACTGTGCCTGTTCTAGACAATTTTTTGTAGAATATTTTATTTTGATGTGATTTTCCTTGTTCATTGAATTATTTTCATGTGTAAATGATAAAAAAATCTGTTTACCTAATTATGCCTAAATTTAAGCAAGTGTGGGTGTGGTTTAAATTGCTAAGATGTATTTCAAGGATTTATCTATTTATAAATTCTTCTGAAAAGCATCTTGAATTTTGAGATGAATGAGATAATTTGAGTCACCAATGGCAGATGACCACAAATTGAAAACCTCATGAAAAACACTGGAACCTCAAGAGGCCACAGGAAACCTAAACTGCACCTTTGAGAAAACATCAATCACAAAGCTCTTCTTGCACACTGTGATAAACTTTACATCAAAAGATGACAACCCTATTTCCTATAAAACAGAAGGGAGGAACAAGTGGATGTTTAACATCCCGTGGTCATGTCATGACAAATTTTTTTGGGTGAAATCCCCTCTGCTAGGTGACTACAAAAATTAAATATTACCCTATAATATAAATATATATTATATATATATTATATATATAATATAAAAGAAGGAAGGCTAAAAAATACACTATTGAGAATTTCATCCAGTTTTTTATTGGAGAAATTTCTGTCTGATCCTCACTCAAGTCAACAAACAACTTAAGCCAAAATGCATAAACAAGATTCAAGAATCAGAATCAGAAGAAATGCTAGCAGGAGCATCAGTGCATTTCACTTCACATGTCAAGCTGTAACTTTCCTCTGTATTTAAAAGCAAGATAAGTTATTCTTTAAACATGAAATTACAAACTGGTGGGATCTAAAAACCTGGATTTGTGAACTACAGGCAAAACTCATGAGCATTGAATGTCTTCTTTCGAACTCTTTTTGAGCACTGGTTTTGAGGAACAGGCTGTCATTACTCTTCCATTTTCTTTGGGTAACACTTGAGCCAGTTATAAACTAACCTAACTTTCCAACATTTCCAGAAAACATTCTGTGACAAAACACATGAGATAGATAGACTCAAGAATCTTGATTTTCATAGGCACATTCTCTGAGGCTAACCATGATATTGTTCCAATCCATTTCACCATTTCACTTCATTACCACTTCCTATTGGCCTCCCCACTGAAAAGCAGTATCTCATTATACACTAACATTTTTCACAATACGTCTGATGCTCTTTCCCTTTAGAGTAAATGAGAGTTTGGCCACAAGCTCTCTGATGCATTATTTTATTATTATTATTATTATTTTTCCAGCCAAATGAGCACCAGTATAATTCAGAATGCCAGCTGAGGTAATTTCCCTATTTTCTTCCTTCTCTGATACAATGTTGAAAGCAATATTCCATATCAAATAGTCATATTTAATAGAAAAGCCTGTTATCACAGCTGTACTAGTAATTTGCTAGTGTGTTCCTGTTCATGGCTGGAATGGCCTTAGGGACCATGAAGGAGTTGCAAAAAATAACCATACAAATCATGTTAAACAGAAGTAATCTACAGGGAAAAAGAGGAGTAGATTTCTTCCCTATTTTTTAAACTATTTTTTAGCATGTTTCCACAATAACTTGAAGATTTTTCCCAGAACATTTTTCCCAGAATAGTCCAATGACTGATGTATGTTTAGGTGTTTTTTTTTTTCAGTCAGTTGAATAATCTGTGTGCAGACACTGAGGGGTGCAGTGGATAGTTTGATTTCATAGCTGCTTAGCTTGAGCAATATTAATTAATAAATACTAATGTTAATTAGGTGTGGATGTCATTAACAAGTGAAAAGGTGCATTTCTCACTAACAATCAAAAATAAAATAAGCTTTCCAATAGATATATCCCCAAAAATATAGGGGATCTGATCCAAAAGTAATGCCTCCTATGTTGTTATGTTGTCTTTCAACATTAGAGGCGAATATTCGTGGTATGGCAGTAAAGGTTGAACATTCCCACCAATACTCCATCACATTTTGTTGCCATGAGACAGATGGCAGAGGAGGAGCAGTCTGACACAATGGCATCTCACGCAGATGTGCAAATGAAGCAGAGGTCTGCTACTGCACTCTTCTATGCAGAAAAAGCACCTATTGATATTCATCAACGCTTGCTGAATGTTGATGGAGACTGAACAGTCAATGTGAGCACAGTGAAGTGATGGGTGGTGCCTTTCAGCAGTGGCAACAGCAACAGGAAAGATAAGCCGTGTTCTGGGCAGCCATGAACATCTGTCACAACATGAAATGAGGAGTATCTCAATCAGCTCATCTGTGTGAATCATCTAATGGTGGTGATTGTATTAGAAAATGGTGTTTTGCATATGAGAATTCCCTCTATCAAGTAGTGTTATTGCGCTCTTTTCTGTAGTTTCCATAGAACAAAAAAGTAGGAGGCATTACTTTCAGAGCAAATGATGTAATTTAAAAAAAATTCTTCTGCCTATTAAAAGGTGTAGTCAGAGCTTTTCTTATTCATTTTACATTAAGTAACATTGGGATGTAAGAACAGCGATATGAACTAGATTTTTGTTGTAAAAAAAGCACTGTCTTCATAGTTGTTTGAATCAAAAGTAATTTTTCTGTGAACTACCAATGATAAATTGGTAGTTGATAAAATGATTGGTAAATGATAAATTCAAGATAAATTTTAGGACTAATATCTGAGAGAAGAAGAATTAGCATTACTACAGGAAGGATCAAATACATCAGAAAAGGATAAAGCTGAAATGAAGGGGTTCAAGCAGTCACCTTTAGCACAAGACAGAAATGATATGCATGCTTCTGCAGAGGCATTTTCTAGATTTAATAATTGTTCTTGAATTAAAACTCTATCCAAGGATTGTACAAGAACATGACTGCATAATAAATGGAAAAAGGGTGCAGGAACGAAGAAGGAAGGACATGCAAAGCAAGAAAGCAACCAGTTGTGAGTTGTACTATGTGGTGCTGAGAAGTAGTTCTCTACAGTAGCACTGATCAGATGAGTCAAATTTCACCACAGATTTTCCATTTAAATCCTGCTATGCTGAAATAGCTACTTTGATCACACGCAATATTTTCTGTCATGCCACAGAGGAATCATCTGCCCACAGTGAAAAATAATCAGGATGGACTGTTGTCAGTTTAGGCCAAGTGGTAGATCAGTTTTGTAAGGTTTTAGCTGCCTCTTTTTTCTTCTCCATTTCCTCTGACAAATAGTTACTCTTTTTTTGGCAAATACGCATACTAGAAAGAGCAGAGCAGGCATCCAGTGTAAAAAGTGTCAAAATTATATCTCTTTTCAAAAGAGGATGACTTTCCATCTGTTTCTGTGTCACTTGGCATATTTACTTGGCTGCCAGGAAAGGAGAAGTCTTCTCCTTGCATTCCAGACAGCGAATGTGGCACTTGATCTCCTCTCAAGTGTCACTCTTGTACCAGAAGAGCACAGCGAGGAAGGGAGGTCATGCAGATGTTACAGGAGAATACTAAATCACCTCCAACAAAAGCAGTTTCTGATTGTTCAGTTGGTCTTATTAAAGTTTTTATTTATGTTACATCCAAGGATGATGGAATGTGTTCTGATAAGGCAAGTAATATACTCAACCAATGGTGCCTCAGCACCACAGACAACAGTATATCCTCTGAGCCAGCAGTCGTCAAGACATTGTTTGAGGTTGTGCAGGATATAAGATGATGTTGGAGAACTGCCTTATCTAACTATGATTCTCATCAAATCTTTTACTGTAGTTTATAAGACTGTTATTTGTAGGCAGACCACAATGCTACAGGCAGGCTTCAATTTTTCTGAAAAAGAGAAATTTCCAATTGTAATTGAAAGATACATTCGTATTTTACTCTCCTAATTTTTAATTTTCTACCCTAGAGTTACAGTTTCAACCACAAATAAGGCAATTGTGCTGTGAAACAATTTAACATATATCCACATTGTCCTCTCATTGTAGAAAAGTAGGATCTCATTGTTTTAGGAATCAGACTTCTCTTGCTCTGCTACCCAAGTGAAAAACGCAAGAAAATAAGAGTGCAATGAAGACCGGGGAACAAAAAAAAAAAAAAAAAAAAAAAAGATTCTATAGAGTTGATCTGAAATAAATAGATCTTACAATAAGCACCAATAAGCACGTACTCAAAAATTTTGTTCAGGTCAGAATTGACTAATCCCAGAGAAAGCAGAAGACTGTGGGTGTTATAATAATTTTCATGTAAATGAATTCACAAGAATTGGATAACTTTAATCACTAGTTTAATGTGAATTTAATAGAAAAAATAGATTTGTGGCCTCAACTAGAAAACACAAACAGAATTATATCACCTATGACCCATCCTTCAAGGATACACAGAGAGAGCTGGGGCTGTTCAGCCTGGAGAAGAGAAGGATGCGAGGTGACCTGGTAGCAGCCTTTCAGTATCTAAAGGGGAGCTACAGGAAGGAAGGGGACAGATTCTTTAGCAAAGTCTGTGGTGACTGGACAAGGGGAAATGGTTTCAAGATTAATTAGGGTAGATTTGTGTTACACGTAAGGAGGAGATCTTTTACAGTGAGAGTGGTGAGGCACTGGAAAAGGTTGCCCAGGGATGTGGTTGATGCCCCATGCCTGGAGCATCAGGCACTTTGCCTTTCAAGGCAAGGCTGGACCAGGCCCTGGGCAGCCTGATCTAGCTGTGGTGTCCCTGTTCACTGCAGGGGAGTTGGATTAGATGACCTTTAGAGGTCCCTTCCAACTCAAAGGGTTCTATAATTCTATGATTTTTACCACCTCAGAAGATGAGCAAGAACCATGCTACATAGAACAATCTTTCTTTTTTACTGTGTGCCTTGGAAGCCCAGCAACAAAAGCATTACTAAGAAAACTGTCCAAGTTTTTGTAGCAGAAAATATAACTGTATTTCAACCTATCCTAGAAATAGTGACACTGAGGCAGTTTGAGGGCACTCTCAAATACTCGTATATATGTTTTTAAGTATTTGGACCAACATAATTTATAACAAATCATGAGAAAAATATTTCAATTCCTTTTCCTTATGCAACATTTCAAAGTAAGTTTCCAGGGACCCTGATAAAGGTTTTTAATGATCTGTTAGCACTGGCCTTCCATTTTCAGAGCTAATGAGAGAAGTAAAAGTTAAGAATGGTCATATAAATAAATTCTAAACCAAGATTAATAAAGTCTTAAAAGCTGATGCAGCACATTTAATTTTAAACACCTATCTCAAATACAGAGTGCAATTTAAATCCCATTTGCCTATTACTGCACTGAATTATCTGGTTCTGAGCAAGTCCAGTCAGTGCTTTATATTCCTCAGTTGAATATGATGGAACACAAGAAAGAATGATTTCCTGAATTATAAAAAATAGAGTGATGTAGTTTACAGCTTTATAAAAAAAATGTGTAAGCATAATACTCTAGTACCTTTTTCGGGCTTTACCACCTTGTATATACTTGAGATGGTAAGCACAGAGCCAAAAACTTGGATCAGTGACTGAGTCAACGACACGAATTTTGACTTATCAGAGATGATAGAATTCTCTTATCAGATTTCACTCTCAAATGGTATCATAGTGCGGAAGTGAAAAGACTTCACATGCTTTGCTTTCTAGACATTAGAAACTGAAAATCTCTTATTGATCTGGAAAAACAAGATGAGGCAGTGGATAACAGCTTTTCGGGGCAATCTTTCTAAAATCAGTCAAAGACCTAGAAGCTTTTCCTGTTCTGTGATGCAGCAGAAGGTTCGAGTTTCAAAACTAGACATCTTCAGTATGAGCATAACAATTCATTCTGTGTGCCAGAAAGTTAATTGCTAAAAGCTGCATAATTAGGTTTGAGTTATACAAACAACAATTTGTACATACTAACTAAAGCTTGGGTTTGTAACTCTGTTCTCCAGAACATACCCAGTTGCCATTAAATATATCTTAGTTTCAGCTGTGATGGAATTGTTTTCTTCAGAGTGCCTGTTATATGTTTTGGTTTTGGACGGAAAGCACTGTTGATAAAACACCAGTGTTTATAGTTGGTGCTAAGCAGTGTATTCAGAGCACCAGACATTTAATGCATAACCTTCCAGCATTCTGCCCCAGGCCTGCAGCATTGCATGGGGTTGTTGCAATCGAAGTGAAGGATCCAACACTTGGTCTCATTGAAGCTCATACAACAGGCCTTGGCCCACCAATCCAGGTATCCCAATCCCTCTGTATGACCTTCCTACCCAAGTCAGATCAACACTTCCTCCCAGCTTGATGTCATCTGCAAACTTATTGAGGGTGCACTCAATTGGCTCATCCAGTACATCAGTAAAGATATTGAACAGAACAGGTCTCAGTACAGACCCTTGAGGAACACCACTTGTGACTGATTGTCAGCTGGATTTAGCTCCATTCAACACCACTCTCTGGGCCCAGCCATCCAGCCAATTTTTTACTCAGGGAAGAGTGTACCTGTCCAGGCCATGGGTTGCCAGCTTCTCCAGGGCAATACCATGGGAGACAGTGTCAAAGGCTTTGTTAAACTCCAGGTAGACGTCAACAGCCTTGCCCTCATTCACCAGTCAGGTCACTCAATCATACAAGGAGCTCAGGTTTTTCAAGCAGGACCTGCCTTTCAAGAACCCATGCTGGCTGGGTCTGATCCCCTGGTTGTCCTGCAAATGCCCTGTGATCCCACCCAGGATGAGCCTTAAAGAATAATATCTGATCTCTCTTTCTGATGCTGAAATTCTATTAATCTTTTAAAATATTATCCTGATTCTTCTCAGAAACACTCCAGTTACCCCTGATGTACATGCAGACTCCTAGATGAAAATTCCAATATTTTTATTGTACTCAGGTCACTGCCAGAAGAAGTTTTGGAGTAAGAGGAAGGTGTCAATCTTTTATAGGAGATTAGGACATTTCTGGTGCTGCTTTTGTACATAGCTTATGAATAAGAATTAGAAAATGCACTTGCCAATTCCATGTAATTTGTATTTCAGCCTAGACCCACAATGACCATTTTTTCTTCCAAATCTGTATGGCAGAACTCCAGTTAAATTCTATCTGAGAGAGTGAGCAGCCTAAATTTTCTCCAGAGAATCAAGATATTCTGTTCAGCTTTTGCAGTTTCTCATAATAATAAAAGAGCCACATAAATATTCAAAAATGTTTTGTTGAACTTTAGTGAAGTAATAGAGACTTTCCTGTCTCTATTATGAAAAAATGAGTGACTGCTGACAGAAGGCGGCTCTCAACATCAAACTGAGAGTGAAGGAAAGATCCTCAATAGGGACAATGTTGGCTGCTGATAGTATTTAGATAAAGTATTTTTCATATTTTTGGGGCTTTTGTCTGTTCGTTTGTTTATTTGTTTGTTTTCAGAAAAAAATCCCTGAGAAAAAATAGAGAATAAAATAACAAGGCAGGCAAGAATTACACTTCTAATACAGATTTGATTAAATAACCCTCAGCTCTTCTTGTTTCTGCTCTTGTTTTGGCTCTATTTACAGGTTCTTACTTGCCTATGTAAAAATTAAAAAAAAAGTAAATAGATCTTCAAGAGTGCATTTCCTTTATATACATACTTATGTCTGTTTCTCAGAATTTGGCCAGGATTGTATAGCCTGATCCAGCTTTGCCTTTACTTCCACATTTCCTAAGTGATGGCAGTACTTCTCTCTGGAGATTTGCTTTGAATGCTCCATTAAAAACACGTATATCAGAGCAGCAGCCATTGAGCATATGGCTACCTGGTTATACAAACATCTGCTCCAAGTAGTCAGGCTGGTGCTGATTACTTATAAGGGTTCCCTCAGACTTCCTTGAAAGTGAAGACTGATGAAGCCCATCCTAGATGTGGGTCTTGACACAGAGTTATCTTTTTTTCCCGCGGAAGGGCTCTTCACAACAGCTTGCTGTCCAGGTACTGTGAAGCACAGGTAGAGCTTCAATGGGAAAGACTGCAGAATCACATTTTCCTGCTGTGCACAAACAGGGTAAATTTGGATCCCACACCAGAAGTCTGCCAGGAGCTGCATTTGGCACAGCCTTCTGGCAAGCCATGCTTTGGCATATTTTCATAGTAAACCATTAAGACCAGACATAAAGAGTGTGGTATGGATATTTGCTTTTGAAATATCTTTCTGTCTTCATTTAAGAAACCAAGAAAGCCTAGAAATTTTTCAACTGAAGTCTTTCTTCCTCCTCTTAGTGTTTAACCAGGTTAGTAAATACTAGGTTAGTAACCAGGTTAGTAACCACTTTCACAGAGATAATTTTACTCCCCTGTGGCCATGCTTACACATTTCCAATAATATGGTATACAACTGTCTCTCTCCCTCCTCCTCCTTTCTTGTTAGTAATATAACTGGAGAGGAAATATAAAGAAAATAAATACATAAAAATAGAGAAAATAAATTAAAAAAACAGCACAAAGATTAAAGAAAGTGTAAAGACGTCATTACAAAAGGAAATGCTGATCTATGAACGACTGATGGAAACAGTAAACACAAAGATTGGAGAGAACTTTGTCCTGTTTTAGAAGGCTTGAGTCAAGTCTTTACAAGTGTGGAATACTGTTAAACTTAATAATGCTTATATAATAAATGTGGAATCATTATCCTTCTGAGAAAGAATAAATACCTTGTTTACATTTTGTAGTTTTCCCACTAAAAGAGAATGCAAACACATATTCTGGATTGTGGACTTGTACTCAGCATGAGACATTTAATGCATCACCTTTTCTTTACTGAGAATTAAAAGACAAAATCAAAATACTAGTATTTTGAATGAGAGTATCACTATACATGTGTTTGACCACCATCAGTTTCTAGTACAATAATTTCACATGTGTCAAACTTTACTACTTGACATGTGAAACGATGAAGAAACTGAAATTCTTAAAGGAGTGGTTTGTGAAACATGTGACTGGTAGAGCAAAATTAAAAACAAGAGAAAACTTTTTTTTTTTTTTTTTTTTTGCATGTTCTGATAGTTAAGAATTGAAAAGAGTCAAGGACGGAATTGGGATTGCTAAATCTCAGTGTTTAGATGTCGAGTTCCAAAAGAGGTTAGAAATTACAACTGTTTAAAGCATGAGTCATAAGATGAGCAAACAGCATGCTTCCTTTCACTCTAGTTAGATTTATTACAATTACATGGATCCTGCATCAACAAGTTACTACATATGAGAAGTAAGTTTCTTTAGGTAATTTCTACCTACATATAGACCAAAAATTAAATGCTGTTTGTCTTAAACAACATTATTCTTTTCTTCTTTGTAACAACATAATGCAAAGTACACAAACTTAGATGATAGTTTATGTGCTCAGACCAGAAGTACCCTGAGATTCCTGATATCATTTGATGCTAAGGAGTTGCGGTAGAGCTTTCAGTTTGCATGGAACTGAGTGCTGGATTGAGTTCTCCATATTGCACATTTTTGCTATTTGTACAATAGGAGGTATTTCAGGCTCCTTTACGTGTCCACTACAGAATGGGCTAAACAGGACTATAACTGCTGTCAAATGAATACAAAGGTAGAAATGCCCTCCTTGGGATGGTTATTTATCTTGTTAATGTTCTTGTTCTTAATGCAGGAATTGTAATTCAGATGTAAGCTCAACTTCCCAGAGCCAGCCCTGTATTCTCACATAATTCATAGCTTTTTCTGTGGCATGGGAAGGATTAAATACCTGTGGGTCTTGTTTCTCATGGTAATTTCATTAGAGACAAAACTGAGTTATGAGTTTCCTATTGTTTTATCTATTAGCTCTTCCATGCAAGGAATGATATAAGCATAATTAAAGAGGGATGTAAAGTGAAGGAGTGAAGTGAAGCGGAATGAGAGGCTGAAAGTAAACATAGATGAATGCTTTTTATACTGGCATTACCACTTGGATCTAACATTAAAATTATATTGGAGTCTGAACATGGTCCACAAAGGTTAGCATACTGTACGTCGATACTCCCTGTAGGAGATGGGGGAGTTGGAGAGCCTTGAATGCACAGCTCTGTGCAGGAAGGAAACACTTTCTTCTGCTATGGATATGGACTTACAGACCTCACTAAGATAATCACTTCCATCTTTTTTCCCAAAGAAAAAAACAGATCAGCAACTTGAATATTCACTCACAAGCAAGGAAGTCCAATATTTCAGGTTTCTCCTGTACTTGCTAAGGCAGCAGCAAACTAAGCAAAAATCTCTGACTTGTCAGAATAAGGCACAAATCTCTGGGGTAGGAGGGTGTCCAGTTCTGAACCTCCCTGGTTTCTCTATTAAACCTCTTCTATTTGCTGTAAATTTCCACTGGGACAAGGAGTGTATCATGAGTCATATACACAACTGTCTATCCACCAGGCTGAGAATGTCTTGACCTTCCGTATTTTTGGCTCAATATTTTTAACACGATACAGTTGTAAAACATAATAACTGAAGGACGTAACTTCTCACAGCCTCACAGTACAGAATTCCCATTACTTTCTACAATGTTTATCAGCATTATAATCATATAGAAGAAAAAGAAACAACCGAAGTACTACTTTTCCCTGGAGTTTCCATATGATGTAAGAATGAGAATGAATGCATTGGTCATTGTACTAAGAAGACTAAGTATAATTTTATTTGTAACTGCAGTTCAGAGTCAGACTCACAGGACACGATTTTGAAGCCTTGTATGCTGGAGATAATATGTTTCCTACAAGACTCAGAGAAGAGTTCAGTAGCTTCCCTCATGCCTTCTGGTCTCAACAACTACTGCACAGGTGCTTGTGGCTGTGGGAGAGTGAACACAAAGATTCAGACAACTCCTTTCAGTGCTACAGTCCTGAAGGCTGAGCATTATTATTTTTAAAAAATATTTTACTGGAATATTTTCACGGTCTGTTGGAAAGTAAGAATAATCTTGACTCAGAAAAGGCAGCAAAACGTCTGGCAGCACTGATGGATTTAATAATGCTCAATCAGAAGTTCATCTTGCTGTTTGCATTTCTGACTCTGCCAAGCGATTGTATTAATTACCTGAATTTAAGTGTCATTTACATAGTAAACAAACAAAAGAAAAAAAAGACTCTGTTGTAAGATTAATACTTAGAAAATAATAATACTTCCAAAGAAGGCAAACCAAAACGCACAGGCTTTATCATTGCATTTTCACTGAGTGCATGCTGCTGGTTTCAATGATCTTTATAATGTTTCAGTATTAAAAAAAACATTTCCACAGGACCCATGTCAAATTATATAAAATATCAGTGTATTTGAAAAGAAGATTTAGGAAGATAAAAGAAACAGATTTTCATTCTCATTCACTTCAATGTCCAGTGGAACAGAAATCTAAAGAACAGCAAATATCTATAATAAAGAGCAGTGGTAGGATTCATTATCTCTGCCTTCTAATACACTCTTGATCATGTTCAGATGCATCAACTGTAATTTGTATGTTACACTCTTTTCCTCTAAAATAGTTGATAGTTTGTAAGTTTTCCAGTTAGTTTTTTAGTTGTTCTGTTTGTTTTGTTTTTGTTTTGTTTCACTTTGTTTTTCTTTTGTGAAAGGTCTTCTAGTTACCATTTCCACTGCAAATGTATATATGTTTATAGCCATACAAAATTATTAGTGATGACCTTTCATTTTTGCCCAAAAAACCTCCAGGAGTTGTCCACTGAAAATGCAAGATTTTGCAGAAGGCTTAATTTCTTTGTTGCCACTTGATTTTGGCATCTTTTATAACCATCATGTAGCAGCAGTAAACAGAATTTCTCCCTGAAATCAAGACTCCCTGACATCCTCTTGGAGCAAAGCTGCTCGTAAAACCCTGTTGAAGTCATGATTCCATAACAGTGTTCCTTGGCAGAGAATTTCTCCCACTCATTCCCTATCATGTCACAGCTAATGTCTTCATCAGAGCAGGCCTAGACAATACCTTCCTGCTACTGGATATGCTCATCTCTCTCTCTGTCTTATTTTACCTTGCTCTTGATAGCCGGTTGTGTTAGCAAATGCTTTGCTTCACATTCATCTCCAACACCTCAGTTTCTAAAGAAACAATGTTATCTACAGTGAACACCTCAACACTGCTGCCAAGTGTACTAGCATCAAAAATTAATCCCCAATTATGATAAGTACTGTGGCTAAACAACTTTTAGAGCTGCTTTAAGGATAATCAGCAAGCCGCCAGATCTTGCTCAACTTCAGCTTCTGAAGAGAGTCGAGCTCCTTAGAGTACTTATCTTTTTGGTCTTGCAGTAATTTAACTTCAAGGTGAAGGATACATGAGTAACAAAAGCAATCTGAACGAACGGTTGTAGTTTTCTCATTAGCTAATGCTAAAATGTTACTTCTTGATGACTATTTCTACCTGATTACCAGTGAACCAAATCAACTTTCAGCTTTTTTCACACACCATAATATAATTACATCTGCAAATGCCTCAGGTGTAAGATACAAGGGAGAAAGACCAAGGACATTGAAGCCACAGGTAATCAGTTTTTAAAATTCTAAATATTGACATCTCTTTGTGAACTGTGTAGAAGAACTTGGGGGTTCTGGTGGACAAAAAGCTTAATGCAAACCAGCAGTGTATCCTGTGCTGCATCAAAAGAGGAGTAGCCAGCAGAGTGAGGAAGATGATTATCCCTTCCTACTCCACCTTCCTGAGGCCCCCTCTGGAGTGCTGCATCAAGATATAGGGCCCCCAGCACAAAAAAGATGTGGACAGAGTGAAACCATTCTACGATGTTGATCCTATGATAAACTGACCGGGAACTAAACTGTCAGGCAACTGTGTCTTACACAGGTAATAGTCCACATAAGCTTTGTTCTAATGCTTCCTCTCAAAATAGTATCAAACTTTCACTGTAAAGTTCTAAAAGGGAGATCTATGTCGTAAAACTTAGTTTTCATTCAGTTGTGTAGTTTTTAACACCTTTTCGATCAAGTTTCTCTAGAGGTACACTGCAGGATAACCTTAATCATGAATGCTTACCTCTGATCACTAGGAAAATTAAAGCTTCACAAGTTATTAAACAAGTTATTAAATTTAGAATGTCCACTACTTTTTTTTTTAAAAAAAAAAAAAGCCAGAAGATCTCTACAAAGTACATCCTATATTTTATGGAAGGTGCTCCCCCTCTTTTCAATTTCTTTCTTAAAGAATTTCATTGAACAAAGTTCATGAAGAAACCATGCAGGTATTTTTTAAATATAGCTTACTCATTCACATAGGCAATATTTAGATAGATAAAGAAAAGTGAAATTTTCTCAATAGCTTAGACTTAAAATTATAGGGTCCTGTTTTGAAGCTTTTCTGTTCCTAGGTAGAAGTACTCATTACTTAATTATTATTTCTTATTTATTTATTTATCTTTGTAATGTTGAAAGACTTCCATGTAAGTTTACTTTTATGATCAGACTAGACTGTATTCCACTTGGTTCAAGGGAGACAAAACTTTGCACAAGATCTCACCTGATACTGCTTGTATTTACCTATCTGAAAAGCTAGTTTGAAGTCATGCAAAAGCAGATGCAGCTCAAGACCTAGATGAATTACATACCAGGGTTTTCTTCTTACTAAAACAAAGAAAAACTATGCAGACAGCATCCTTTGGCATATAAATCCCTTTAGTTGCTGTCAAGGAAGAAGGAAACTTCTAAGAATCAGGAGCACGAATCAAAGGAAAGCAAGTACCTTATGGTATTTATGTATTATTCTGCAGGCAAAAGAGGTGAATGTGTATACAGTAGGAAGAGAACACTCTAGCAATGTGCGGAATAACAGACTAGAATTTCTGAAAAGAAAAAAAAAAGTAATGTATTTTCAGAGTTCTTTCTGAATTTATTTGAAATCAGGAGGTAAAAGTGAGTACAAATTGTGCACAGATGTAGAAAAGCTCTGCCAGATGGATCTATCACTGTGATGAATAAGGAGAAGAGAACAAAAGGTATGAACCAAGAAACAGACTCCAAATAGAAACAGAATGCTGACTAGGTAATAGTGTTTCAGACATCCAAAAAAACCCGACAGAATGTAGGGTTTCAGCATGGGTTTCTACCTATTCAGAGTAGAAATAATTTTTAAGAGGCTGGAGCTCACAGAAAAGGAAATTGTGCTGGTGGCAAAACGCCGTAGCCATGCACGAATCAGTTTGTTTATGAACTAGTTGGAACTGAGTTTCCCTGTGAAACTGGTTAGAAGTCTTTTTGCCTCGTGAAAGGATATTTTTAGAAAGCTTCCATCAAAAGAAGAAAAAAACATGAAGTTAATTACTATTGGTACATGGCTGTCATACACTGAAATAAATTATTTTCATGTTACCTCAAGAGGAAAATTAACTAAATCAATAGCAATGGCAGTTAACATAATTTCTATGACCACTGCCACTCAAGTGTGAAACTTGAATAGTGCCAGAATTCAGGCTAGTTCAGTCTAGAAGTCCAGATAGAAGAATGATCAGGTGTTGAATTCGGTAATAGAAAAATTCTGAAAGTTTTATTCTTGATACATTCTACTTATTTTTGGACAATGTTTTGCAACTACAGTCTAGTATTAAATGTGGAAGTTGATGGCTCTGCCTGCGGCAGGGGGGTTGGAGGTTGATTATCCTTGAAGTCCCTTCCAACCCAAGCCATTCCATGATTCTATTATTCTGTGATACAGAGCAGAGGTTCTTGCCTTGTCGTAAGAAATTCTTTTGTAGATAAAAAAATGTAAGCTTTAAAATGACAAGGCAATGTAGCTTCTTGTTCTTAAGGGCTACTTTCAATTTACCAGTGACACCAGTGACAATTTAACGCTGACAGCTTGACGTGGAATAGGTATATGGAAAGGTCATGGCATTTCATCAGGAGGAAGATGTTCTAAAGCACTGTGGCCTTCAAATATGTGCTGTTGTGGGATTTTCTGCTACTTCATGCTGCCCATTTGCATAATGTTCTTTAAAGTTTTTAATCCATATAATGGTAAATTAGTTTTAATAGAAATAACATTCTTACAGGAACATAATTTCAAAGTCAGTCAGTTTAGGTTAGCAGCACTTGCCCAGAAATCTTGTGTTTCTGTCAAAATTTCTTTTTGTTTATTCTGCTTCCTCTTGTTTCAAGAGTACTAGAGTTTACATTGCTATAATTAATGTGCATTTTAGTCCAGATAAACCCTGATAACAAACAGGTAAATCACTTACGAGTCTGAAAAGAATCTTGATATAAAATGAATACAGTTAGGTGCAGCATATTTTAAAGATAATTTATTTACATCCTCGCAAGTTTTCATTTATTTCTTTCACATGCTACAGGAATTCAGGAATGTTTAGAGAGGGAGGAAAGGAAAAAATCAATAAATTGGGCTCTGGGCAGGTTAACCAATGGCATGAAATTCTGCAGGACAATGGAGGCCACTTGTCATGAACAGTAAGAAGTATTACACTGTAGGATGTTTGTGCAAGAACTCTTTGAAACCTCAAAATACCACAAGAGATTTCTTCCCAAAAAGGAGGAGGGAAAAGAAAGAAAGAAGGAAATATCATGCCCAGAGGGAGCCTGTTGATGAGGCCTTTTTTCTCCAGCTGCAGGAGGTGTCCTGCACACGGGCTCTTGTCCTGATGGGGGATTTCAACCACCCAGATATCTGCTGGAATAGTGGCACGGCAGGTGGCGGACAATCCAGGAGATTCCTGGAGTCTGTCGAGGACACCTTCCTGGTGCAGGTGATAGATGGACTGAGCCGAGGTGAAGTCCTACTGGACCTGGTCCTCACAAATGTGGAGGAGAGCATTAGAGAGGTTAAGATTGGAGGCAGCCTGGGCTGTAGTGACCATGCCTTTGTGGAGTTTGTGATCTGGAGGAATGCGGGCCTGGCAAAAAGCAGAGCTAGGGCCCTGCGCTTCAGAAGAGCAAACTTCCAGCTGCTCAAGGAACTGTTGAGTGGGATCCCCTGGGAAACTGTCCTTAAGGGCATGGGTGCAGAACAGAGCTGGCAGCTCTTTAAGGACACCCTTTTGAGAGTGCAACGGCTCTCCAGCCCCCAGCAAAAGAAGTCGAGCAGGGGAGGCAGGTGACCGTCGTGGCTTTGCAAGGGAAAAGAGGGAAATGTACAGGAAGTGGAAGCAGGGTTGTGTAGCCTGAGAGGAATACAGGGCTGTTGTCCGTGTGTGCAGAGATGATAGGATTAGAAAAGCCAAGGCACAAATGGAGCTGAACTTGGCAAGGGATGTGAAAGATAACAAGAAGGGGTTCTACAGGTACATAGGCAGGAGGAGACAGGCCAAGGAGAGTGTTCCCCCTCTGATGAAAGGTAATGAGGAGTTGGCTTCCTTAGACATAGAAAAAGCTGAAGTACTCAATGAGTGCTTTGCTTCAGTCTTCACCAGTGGTCAGGCTTCTCATGTCTGCCAGGACCCTGAGCCTCTAGGTGAGGGTGTGGGAAGTGGTTTCTGTCCCACTGCAATGGTGGAACAAGTCTGAGCCCTCCTCATGAAACGGAACATGTATAAGTCCATGGGACTGGATGATATCCATCCTAGGGTTCTGAAAGAGATGGCTGATGTGGTTGCTGAGCCACCCTCCATCATATTTCAAAAATCCTGGCTGTCTGGTGAAGTCCCCGGAAACTGGAAAAAGGGAAATATTACTCCCATTTTTAAGAAAGGGAGTAAGGAAAGCCTGGGGAACTACAGGCCGGTGAGCCTCACCTCTGTGCCTGGGAAGATCATGGAGCAGATCCTCCTAGAAGCTATGCTAAGGCACAAATGAGACAAAGAGGTGACTCAAGACAGCCAGCATGACTTCACCAAGGGCAGATCTTGCCTGACCAATCTGGTGGCCTTCTGTGATGGAGTAACAGCTTTGGTGAATGGGGGAAGGGCGATGGATGTCATCTACCTGGAATTCTGCAAAGCCTTTGACATGGTCCCTCACCACATCCTTCTCTCTAAATTGGAGAGGTGTGGATTTGAAGGAGTCCATATATATGGACTATACAGCGGATTAAGAATTGGCTGGCTGGACTCAGACAAAGGGTTGTGGTTAATGGTTCTGTGTCAGGATGGAGCTCAGTCACGAAAGGTTTCCCCTCAGGGGTCAGTCTTGGGACTGGTGTTCTTCAACATCTTCATCAATGACATAGATGATGGCATCAAGTGCACCCTCAGCAAGTTTGCAGATGACACCAAGCTAAGCAGTTCAGTCAATACACTGGAAGGAAGGGAAGCCATCCAGAGGGACCTGGACAGGCTGGAGAAGTGGGCCCGTGTAAACCTAATGAGGTTAAATAAAGCCAAGTGCAGGGTGCTGCACTTGGATCAGGGCAACCCCAGGTATTTATACAAACTGGGGGAAGATCTCCTTGAGAGCAGCCCTGCGGAGAGGGACTTGGGGGTCCTGGTGGACAAGAAGCTGCATATGAACCGGCAGTGCATGCTCACAGCCCAGAAGACCAACTGTGTTTTGGGATGCATTAAAAAAGGGGTGGCCAGCAGGGAGAGGGGGCTGATTGTCCCCCTCTACTCAGCACTTGTGAGGCCCCATCTGGAGTACTGCATCCAGGCCTGGGGCCCCCAATGCAAGAAGAATGTGGACATCTTGGAGTGGGGCCAGAGGAGGGCCACTAAGATGATCAGAGGGCTGGAGCACCTCTCCTATGAGTAAAGGTTGAGGGAACTGGGCTTGTTTAGCTTAGAGAAGAGAAGGCTCTGGGGAGACCTTGTTGCAGTCTTCCAGTACTTGAAGGGAGCATGTAAACAGGAGGGGGAACACCTGTTTATGAGGATAGTGATAGGACAAGGGGGAATGGTTTTAAACTAAGACGGGAGGTTTAGGTTAGAGATTAGGAGAAAGTTTTTCACATAGAGGGTGGTGACGCACTGGAACAGGTTGCCCAGGGAGGTTGTGGATGTGGCTCTGGGCAGCCTGGTCTGGTGGTTGGTGACCCTGCATATAGCAGGGGAGTTGAAACAAGATGATCATTATGGTCCTTTTCCACCCAGGCCATTCTATGATTCTATGATTCTATGTTGAAGAACAATTCTTTATCACTGCTGACAAATAGGATTCCATAATGCTGCCTCTCTGTTTTTAATTTCTGTGCTTCTATGAATGTAACCACTGCAAGACCAGTGGTTTGCTTGTCACAGGAGAAACTGTT
Source organism: Alectoris magna (assembly GCA_030625065.1). Taxonomy (NCBI): domain Eukaryota; kingdom Metazoa; phylum Chordata; class Aves; order Galliformes; family Phasianidae; genus Alectoris; species Alectoris magna. Next base: position 29,183,715 of record CM060561.1, read on the forward strand.
TCAGTAGGGCATGGGGGAAAATGCAGTCATATTTAATAGAATGATAAACACAACACGTGCAAAAGACATTTTTAATGAAGAAGATCGTTAATCTTCAGACCTCAAGAACTTGCTGCTGTACTGAGTAATGAACATGGAAGGGAAAAGGACGTAGCACATAGTTGTGAGGAGGGAGCTGCTGCCTCTCGCTATGATGGACTGCCTCTGGTCATCTCCTCCAGGCAGAGCCTTTGCTCTTCGAGTGAGCTCATGGGAGTATTATAGTACAACCAGTATAGGCACTATTGTGCAGGCACAGAGTCCTGCCTCTGCCCAAGGTCCTGGCCCATTCCATCCACAGAGCCAAAGGGACTCAGTGGAGGTTAGAGAGGCCATCTCATTTTCACATAGAATAGAGAGCTCGTCACCCAGAAAAGTGTTCAAAGGGAATCTAATGAGAAGATAGGATAGACTGCACAGATTGGGCACAGGGTACTGGCACATGAGCCAGTACTTTAAAAAAAAATGCCAGAAAGTGTAATAGCAAATATTTCATGTTCATGTTATTGCAATTTTTAGCAGTTCCAGTGAGGTACACAGTAACACATAAATTTTAATGCAATATTACTTAAGTTACTGGCTTTGCATGACTAAGTTACTGAGTGAGGCCAGTGCTATCAATTAACGTACTGACAAACAATGGTAATCTCTCCCAACTCACTTACAAAAAAATGCCTGCTTCTATCAACTGAAGTTCTCAGAGTTGAGAGTAGCTTTTCTTACAGGAGAAAAACTTACTCAATAGAGGCAGGTGACAATTTGAGACAAAAAAAGTTCTGCCAGGTACCTATCGACAGTACTGTATTCTGTAGTTACTTTTACCGATCAGTGGGACCATTCATGCAGTAAGGTTCTTTGTGTAATGGAATAAAACTTGTTTCATGTAAATTCAGACTCAACGTGGTTAAGGTGTACAATCTGACTAATTTGTTTTGCAGCTACAAAGCACTAGCTTTCTAAATTATTATGGAAGCATTGACAGCTGTTCTCTCCATCCAGCTCTTCCACCTCGAGCTGAAATGCACACTAATCCATCAGTAATTAGAAAAAAGCCCTTCACAGAATACAAATAAGTAAAGAATATCTCAATAGAAGATCTGGATATATAGAAAGATATCTTTCTATATATCTTTCTTTTTATTATTGGCTTAAATATTTTTACAGTATCTTGGAGAAAATAATACATTGAAGATTCACTTGAGCAATCAACATTTTAAAGAAAAAAAGACTTTAAAAAAAGAACAAGAAGAAGAATGCCGAGGGACATTTTTTGTTTTCTGCACTTGGTGGTTGAAAATCTTTGATAAATTTGGGAATACAGATTCATACCTTCTCCTGGCATAGAAATGTATTAGCATTCACACACATAAAGACAGCTACCAATATCTGAAACTCATCATTCCCTTCTGACCCTTAATTGTCAGAGGCCCTGACAATTCTGTTGAAAACAGAACATTACAAGTGTGTTGAAGTGCAATTCTGCATTGCAAGTGCCATGAAGTACAATCCTACGTTGCACAACATTACACATCAAAGACATTGCACTCAGAAATAACTTTACTGTATTAAAAGGAGAACCTCTTCAGTGGTGCCTAAAAATTACACTACTGAAGACGTCGTTATGTAAACAATGGCATTCTACAGATTTTAGCTGTGTGATCAAATTCCTAAAAGTTGCTTAAAAGTGTAGGTAAATACCTGCCAGTGCTTAGAAAGTCACCCAGGTTAAGTTTTGTATTTATTTTGCATTGACTTTCCATGGAAATTCAATTGGATACCAATGGTAAGTGCCTGCTTTGCACTGTCCACTTCAGGTACTTCGTGATCTGTCTTACCTTACGCTCTTTTACCTTACGCTGAGTTGTGTTTTTCTACTATGACCTGTTGGCATTTTTACTTCCATTCTTAAGCTGTAAATTCAAATATTAATGGACAACTGTGAAAGGAGCTCTTGAAGACCTGGCACATTGATCACATTCACTCTCTATATTTATTTCTTAGCCTAAACTTTATATTCTAGTAGAAACAAACCAAGTCAGGGGTCTTTCAGATGTAGGTACTGTGCACACCGTTTGTGTGCACACTATTTGCATAAGTGGAAATTGGAGGGAAGGGACTTGCTCAGTGTCATATCTGGGCATCACAACCTTCAGTTCTTGGGACTCTAGAAAATCTGCTCTGGTCTGTTCACCAAATTACTTGCCATTTCCTTCACACTACAGTCAAAAGGATCATTTAAAATACACAGACAAACAGACCTAAGCTTTATTTATTAAGGTTAAAAGTATTGCATTCACCTATCCCCAGGATGAACTGGCAGAAGTACAAGAGGGGAGTCACAAGACACACTTACAGATGGCTGAGAGAACCTCAGGAAAAAAAAAGGTGGTGGAAACTGTTGTAAGAACAAGTTACAGCTAGAACTGATTCCTCCTGAGACAACACCATAACTAAAAGTACTGCAATCATAACCAAGCTCACCACATGGAAATGTCCACACACACATAGTGTGAACAGCAGGACTAGATATCATGATAAAAATTCAGCTACAATGGATCCAAGTTTTTAAGTTCATGTGGCGAACTTAAAAATCCAGCATTTCTGTAATGAGATCACACAACAGACAAGTCAGAAGTCTCTTCAAGAACTGCTTGTAACAACTTCATTTTCTCTTTGCGGTCAGAATGGATAGAACTTCAGGCAGCTTGGTTTACTAACTTGGTTTACTCTGCCCATGGCAGAGAGTTGGACTAGATGATCTTTAAGATCCTTTCCAACACAAACTATTCCATGTCTTTGATTCAGCGGTTCTACTTCCTTCACTGCATTTTTATTGCACAGATAACTTTGATTGAGAACTGTCCATAATGATTGATTTTAAAGAGAGTTAGGTTTGCATTTACAAATAAATTATATTTAAGGAGATCCTTTGGCCACAGAAAGACTGTTTAGATTGTGAATTAGTATGCTGATATGAGTTAAGATAGACTTACAGTATCCAGGTCATGCAAGGGAATTTTTCAGTTAAAAACCTACTGTATTCTTAGTTGTACATTTATTCTACGCCCAGAAAACAAGAACAAAAACAAAAACAAAAAAAAGAACATAAACTTTCTAATGAAAGTGAATCAAATTATAAACAACTTCTACATAAGATGTGCTAATTCAATAAAACTTATAGTTCAATTCAGCATCACTTCCAAAATCTTGTTATTCATTATTCACAATTTATTTATGTGGGCTCTAGTGAACCCACATAATGAACCCACATAAATAAAGATACTCACTAACCAAACAGCAATCTCCTGGAATATATACTGATTTGCAGAGCAGAAATGGTATCACATGATTTACAACTGTATTACTAACAAAGATTTCTAGTGCCTATGCATCTGATGGTTTTAGTTAAAATATTTCCAATCTGTTTGCAGATCACAGAATAACGACGGAAAATAATAGAATATATATGAGGAGGATATCCTTGCAACAAATAAGGTACATAGGTGTAGGTAATTGAGTGGCATGACTACCCAGTACTGGCCAGAGGCTATGGAAAGAAGGAAAAAAGATCTCAAGCACGGACATTTAGGTTGTGATTTAGGCAGTTCTGAGCCTGTTCTTTAAACCAAACATGCCTGTTTTTCTCCAGGACAGAATCTTTAGCTGATAATAGGAGATTATGAGGGAGAAAATGTGGATTCTTATCCCTCAGTGCATACGCATGCAGTTGAGAGGGGTGACAATAGCACTACCCAGATGCTCTTACCATGTGGCTGATGATGGATAGCTATTTGGCCACAAAAATTTTTCCAGGACTGCGGTCCTGCAGACTGTCACAGTTGTAGGATTTATGACCAGTGCAACCTCAAGCTGCCTTTGAATAATTCTCAGTCCTAAGCGCTCAGCTGTAGGCATCAAAAAACTGGCAGCGTGAGTGCAAAGAGCTCCACTAGCAAACAAGCTGGCACCAGCCCAATCCATTATCTGCTATAAAAAGATGGATGTGCAGATGTGGTCCAAATTACCACTGCTTACTTTCTTTCATTGCTAACAAATGGAAGAGTGCTAGCTGCTCTCCCTTATTCCGTGGTTAGAAGGATAAGGAGCAGTGAGTTAGGTTATTCTCTGTTTCTTGTTGCACTCAGCTGACAAAGGGCAAGATGAAATGAATCTCTCAAGCTAACCAAATTCATTGGAAAACTCTTTGTGAATGCAAGCCATGAGTGGCTGTAACTGTTCTGTGAACAGCAGTTTTTATGAAACATATTTTAAATTACTGAGTAGGTTAGCAAGGTTATTTGGCCTTAGGTTTCAACAGCAGATTTTTAGCTGAATCAATGGACTGTCTGCCAGTTTACTGACTCCATCCAGCATTTCAATCCTCAGGCACAGTCATAGGTAATGAATACCCAATGTTCAGTGTGAGAAAAGAAAAAAAAAAAACAACAAAAAACAAAAAGCAATAGAGGAAAATAGGAAAATATCTGACCCAATTAGAGCAGAAATGTAGAACTTAGTTCTATTAAGTCCTAGGAAAGATAAGATCTTCACAAGTCCTAAGATAGCCACTACCATAGAATCATAGAATCATAGAACTTCTCAGTTTGGAAAAGATCTTAAACATCATCAAGTCCAACCGCAACCCAACCATACTACCCTAGCTCATCATTTGTGCATTCTTGATACCCCCAGAACTGCTTTTCTATGGCTGGCAGTGCCAAGCTGAGGGAGGTGCACATCCTGTCTCATAGCTCACAGTCTGCTCTGAATTCTCTCTCTGGAGCTGGATGAGTTAAAACTCTTTCCCCAGAGTAGAATGTTGCAAAACACGGTTTTGTTCCAATGCAAAATGAAAGAGAGTGTGTCCACTTTTCATGTGAAATAAACATCCAAAAACACTGAGGAAGAAGGGATACATTATAGAACAGTAAACATTAATTTTCAATTTTTGTATCATTTTTTTACATTAGACAGCATACTTTTAATTTGTGTTATGTACGTAATATATTAGTGGCTTTTTATTTAAGTCAGTAAAAATGCTTAAAATATTCTATGCTTTTATTGATTAAAAGAAGAATAAAAATCTTTAAGACAGATGTTAACTAATAGTGACTAAGAACTCTTTTCTAGAGCAAAGTTTCCTTGTGTTAATACTGAAACAATTTGCACAAGAAGGAAACACTTTAGTGGTAAAAAAAACAACTAAATAATTTTTAAGGGATGGATGTTGCAACATAAAGCACAAATAAAATGATGCATGAGTTCTTTGAAGATCTCGGCCCAAATTCTTAAGGAATGAATAGTTCAATCCAGAGTGGTGTTTTCTGGCCAACCAAGTGTTTCTTTTCATCTTTTTTTTTGAAAAATTAAATCTAGGTAAAATATTTGGCTGTTAAAATTTTTCTTCCAGAGTGGCTAGATGTCAAATAGGCAGTTACATAGTTTATAACTGTGATGAGATGATAGATTAGCAATGTGAATTACAGTAAGCCATTTGTTCTTCCCTTCACTCACTCTGATGTGTTGAGTTGACCTTACATTATAAACTAATGATGAGCATTAGAGTTTATTAATGAGGGCCTTGGAAGATATCTTGCGTTTCTGTATTTCATAGAAAAAAGGAGCTGCCATAATACCATATAATTTTATACACTGATGCTGTTAGAAAACTTATAATAATGTTAGAGAAAAGGAGAAATACATCAGAAAATAGTACAGTTTCGTAAGATCTTCTGGTCAATTATTCCACCCACAGTCTGTTATTTCATTTATTTATGTGGTAGAAAATAATGCAGCTTTTATGTCTCTCTCTCTCTTTATGCACGCACACAAGCACACAAGCACAGCCACACTCACACATGGCTTACAGCACTCTTCTTATTGATCTTCAGTTTAGTCCCCTCTAATCTGATATATTGCTGAGTTTCACACAATACAGCAAAACAGAAAGAAAAAGAAGAAAATAAGGTGCTTTGCTTTCTTTTTTTTTTTTCCTTTCCTGAGCTTTTCGTCACCTTTTTTTTGTTGTTGTTGTTTCAGTCAAGTGTTCTCTAATTCTTGTACATTCCAGGCCAAATACTGGCAACACATTTCCATTTGCTCATTGTAATACAATGGGATTTTCCTCTACAGAGACCCATAATTCTTTTATTGTTCATCCAGGCTATTATCCATTGGAGATTTCTTTTTAATCTGAGAGAGAGGAAGTGTTTTTGAGACAGCTGACATTTAGTACTTGTGATCAGATCTCAAACAGATCAATGCAGAGACTACAAATGGTTACAAAGACGCACATTGAATCATAACGTGTTCACTAGAAAAATACAAAACAAAGAATCAAATCCTTATTTGTTTCTTGGAATTTCGGTTCGCCTTTCATAACAGGAAAAAAGCCACTGGGAGCTAGAGACTGAGGATGATTAGAAGTCCAGCTCTGGCTGTATTGTGACTATGCTTTTGTTATTTCCTGCCCTTGTGCTTTTAATGAAGTGACAATCACATACGCTTGCATCTAAAATCACACAGACTTTCTAAACTAGATCCAATAGTACTGTGCCCTCATGGCAGCCTTACAAGTTTGGTTATTCCATACTTGTACAAAACATAATCATGTTTGCTGGATATGACTAGCAGATATGTCATGAGCAATGCTGACTAGCAGAAAGAAGCAAGTCTTCTGCTCTGGAAACAAATTCCTTTTTCTACCACATAGCTTGAAAGGAAAATGATAGATGCAAGGTTCTCCAGTTTTCAAGCCTTATCTGTCTTGATGGGGGCTTACAGGAAAGCTGGGGAAGGACATTTTATTAGGGCATGTGACAACAAGACAAGGGGAAATGGTTATCAAATGGAAGAGAGTAGATTTTGACTAGACATCAAGAAGAAATTCTTTACTATGAGAGTGGTGGAACAGATTGCCCAGGGAGGTTGTGGGGGAGGCGTCCCTGTCTATAGCAGGGAATTGGAACTAGACGGTCTTAAAGGTCCCTTCCAACCCAAACCATTCTATGATTCTATGATTTTGTCAAGAAGGAATCCCTTCAGGAAAAGGGTCTTCTCCTCAAGCAGAAAATGTATGTAACACGGTATTTAACACAGCCAGGCAGAGCATGGGTTGGAGAGAGGTGGATCCATTTTTTGAGTTTTGTACACTCCTGAGAAACTTGGGAAATGAAAAGCTTCTGTGACAAAGGAACAAAACCCTCATATCTGTGATAGTACATTTTTTAATGTGTTTTGGCTAGATGTCTGAGTCATAGCTGGTGACTCTGATGAATAACAAAGTACCAGATAGAAAAGGTCATGAGGAAGGGAAAGGAATGCATGCCCAGCTCTGTCAAAATAGTAATTTCGTCTCCCACTGCAGATAGTTTCTACCTGCCTTCACCCCAGTGCAAATCTCTTTAATGCAACTGGACTCTAAAATCCTTAACTTGCTCTGTACAGAGCACCTCTAAAATTAGTTTCCTCAGCTTCCACAGTGTAGTTTGCTTTGTGCCTGATGTGTGGCTACAGACTTTAACTCAAACTACTGTCTTCTATATGCACCGCTAGATACTGCGTGAACTGTTCATGACACTCAAACCTCTATTTCTTCTTGCAGTAAAGTCAAACACTGCTACAGATGCTTAGCCCAGATACACGAACAGGTGAAGATTGCAACAGGAGTTACAAAAACTCCCGTAAAGGACAGGCTCGCCTGCTTGTTTACACCAGTAAACTGAAGCAAAGGGACTTTTCCTCTGCAAACTAGGAAGAGAAAGCAAAGCCTCAACTGCCAAAACACAAGATCCATGTCGACAGTTCCTCAGATAGTAGTCAGGCAGTGATGCCTACATCAGGTGCCTGGGGGGATCACAGCCAACAGCATGTTCCAGATTGCTGAGTTGTCCAGATGTGAGATAAGTGCTTCTATTAAAACAAGGTGGCAAAAAATCTAGTTTATGATGTATATGATGTTAATCAAATTATCATAGCTTTGTTGTTTTAATAATGTGGAAGTTGGATGGGAAACAACTCTTTACTCTTTTAAAAGTGTCTTACACAGTATTCATTTCAATAGATTATTTTCTTTCTGACCTCCATAGTAATCCAACACAATTATGATGCAGCTTAGATATGCATCTGAATCAGTTTGCAACAATGTAGATTTTATGTCTTTGAGCAAAAACCTTTTTCTAACCAAATCACCAGCTGTGATTTACCACCCCATTTTTTTGCTCAGCAGAAATCCTCACTAATTTGGCTTATTTATTAGGGACTTACATCTTCTCCATCAACTCCATAGAAGTAATGGAGGAATACTGGGGAGGGGAATAATGCCTTCCAAACATGAACAAGCTTATGGAAGTGAAGAAGGACCTTCAGACTCCCATTTAAGGTGGCTTAATGTCTATCCCAAGACTCAAAGATACTTCAGGCATGGTCAGCTGCAGTCCTGAGGGATTTCACAGATACCATGAAACACATATTCTTAAAATTTTGTTTTATCTAAACTTGGACGATCAAAACTGCTGTCACTGATATTCAGCACTGGCCACAACAGAAATGTTTTGAGGAATCACTGGAGAGATGCCAATTAGTGTTTCTAAAGCTCAGTCTCTGCAATTGTTAGAGCATTAATGTGATTTCCTTTCTGGCAGGCAAACAGAACCTTTTTTTCTGCACCCATCATTCACTCCTCTCCTGCTTGCACATTCTGGTTAAATGTTCTTCTGCCATTACTTGCTCATCAGCTGCCCTCCCATTTCCTTCTGTGACTCAGTTGAACCTTCCTAGTATTTCATCTAATGAAGAACAGTGTTTCAACATATCTGTTAGATCCAAGTGCATCCACTAAACCAAAACTACTATTTTATATCATCTTTAATTCTTCAAATATCCAAATTTAACTGTGAATTGTACATATGTGTGTGTGTGTGTAATGCCTGGAAGCTAGTTAAATGACACAACAATAATACATGATATTTCAATGTGGAACTGAGGGAAATGTGGTATGTAACCAAGGCATCACAAAGAAATAAGGTAAAATCATGCTACTGCCTGATGTAGTGTTCAGACTTGCCCCAGTAGAACCTACTCAATATCTACAATAACAGCCTCTAAAACACACTCTGTGCATGTCCCTGTGGTAGTAACAACCCAAACTTACTGATACTCAGGCAAAGAAAACAAAAAAGTAAATCCCTGTTTTGCTTTCCTTATGCGCCTGGGGGAAAAAATGCACCTGCAGGAAGTGGAGTACCACAGTTTCCGAAGCTGTAGGCTGGGACGATCTGGTTTATGACGTTGATGAGCTGAAGTAACTTTGTTTCACCTCTTATTTATCAAATATCCCAAGCAGAAACATTTCCCTTAACAATGTGCTGAACTACAGACACCCACTGACTCTGATAGTGAACTGACTTATGTCAGCCAGTGGGAATCGTTGCCAGTTTGCAATTACAAGTATCCAGGAGCCAGAGCAAATGAGATCCTGCAGGGATGACTACTGCCTTCTATTGTAGGAACTACTGAAGTAAACGTGCTTTATTTGGAGAATTTTACAAATATTTTTCAAATCTCTATTGGAAGGCCACCTTTGATCAAGCAGCATGGGTATGGTCAGAGACCAAGTAGGCCTTCCAAGAGGACAAAATTGATTTGTAACATCACAGTTGCAAGCCAAAGGAACAACTTTGTTCCTGCCTCCAGTACTCAGAAAACCGATTTCCCTTAATAGTTATCACTGCCCTGCCAAATCCTAATTACGGGGCAAACAGATTGCAACACCACTCAAGGAACACATACAGCTGATTAATTACTCCATATGAAAGTTAATAGCTTACTCATTGCACAAGTAATTTTGGGAGAGCTGAATGCATAGATTGTAATATTACAGGAACAAGGGCTAGGCTGCTATCTGTGGGATTATTTTTATTTACAGTCATTGTGACAACAGCTATTTGCAGGATAGTTTGTGACTCCTCAGCAACTTTAGACATTTTGTATAAATACTCTTAATTCTCTGTTACAAACAAGGTCTGTTACTGAGTTATGTCCAAATCCCAGGAACTGCTGATAGCAGAGTATTTGCAGCCTTGCTCCTCTCTGTTTGCAACTGAAGGCCTAGGACTGCTGCACAGCCTCTTGACAGAGCTGCCATTGTCAGGGAAGAAAATGAGACATGGGTTGATGCTGCAGTGACAAGTGAGACACTGAGAAACAGACTGAGATGCTTGTAAACGTGTATCTGTCTGTGAACACGCACATTGGGATTTTTTGCCTCTAATAGAATCTCAAGTTATTTAGTTCTTCCAAGTTGCATAATACTTATCTGGGACTTGTGTCACTGAAATCAACTACTGGCAAAGGGACAGAATCAGGCCAGCATGAAAGCGTAATCCTCGTGCTGTTATGCTCAACAGTAAAAGCAGTGTGTACTCCACTATCCGTGGTCATCCCCAGGGCTTCTTGGGATCTGCTTTGTATGAGAATGCAAGTTGCTATGGTCAAAGAGTACATGTGTTTGGCCACAACTACAGCACATGCGGGGTTCGATTGCTGTTAGTGTGAGTAATCCATGATAAAATTAATCACACAACCCAAGAGAGCAAATATAACTAAGTTGTTCCGAAACAACCTGCAGGTGGAAAACTGCATTACAAATTATTCACTAAGCATTCAGTGATATAAATATTTCCACAGAAATCAGATGTTTTTTAAGAAATATTTGTCAAAAGTAAAGAAAAAAAAGGTCATATGTGTCTATAGCTGTACATGGCATTGAATCTAAACAACACCCTGCTTTCTGTGAAAAGGCTTATTTCCAAATGCTTAGAATTTTTCCAAATATTGGCAATGTTATATTAAAATCTTCTTTTCATCAACCGAATTGTAGCTCCTTTTCCCCCTAATGATTTGGTTTGACTTCAATACTGTTTATTATTTTGAAATTTGAAAGGGTACATCATTCTCTTTATCATAGTGAAAAATGGAAATTAAAGGCAGTTCTGCAAAGGCCGACGTTGAAGGAACCTATGTGCATCACCAATACTCCTTGAATATGTTTGTTTATTGCATATTATTTCTGCTTGGGTATTTAACTATGTAAAATACATCATCTATTTTCTGGTTGTACATATGCCTTGCTTGTTATCAAAAATGTGGAGATCCCAAAGCATCTTGTTAAAACTTGCATATTTGTGTCTTAGATGTTGGTGACTCCAGTGTATGTAAACAAGATCAAGCTAACCCTCACTCTTGTTACACAATGTCCTTCTTCCCCCATTTTCCAAATAAAAAATCCCATAATCCCAGTCTCATTGGGAAGCGATGACAAAATACTTGCTGAAGAAAAAGGCAGTCAAGCTCTATTGGTGGAGCTATCTACTTACCAGAATGTAGTACAGTTACGGAAAAAAAGCTGTCATCTTGAGCTACAACCCTGTGGTCTACTGTACTAAAGTGAAGGCACACCAATCCCTGGGAGGGGTCCAGTATACTTTTCCTTAGCTCAATCAGCAGGAATAAATGTATTTTACAAATTACTATTCATGAACTGAATGACCTTGTTTCTTGTAACTCCTTCCCAATCAAATATCACATTAAAAACAATATCTGTCACCCCCTCATCATAATTGCCTCCTCCTAGGTAGGCCAAAATACTCAGAAGTCTGTAAATAAAGACCAGGGCTACAAGAATGGAGTGCAAGCCACACCTTGGTTACATTCAAATGATTGCACTCTTTTTTACTACTATAGCCTGTGTTATTCCTGCCTGTGCCTGAGCAGGGAGCTTTTTGGCAAGAATATGGACTAAAACTATTCCTTGGAGTACACTAGAAATTCAAGGGAATAAACTGCTATTTATAGTATTTAATCCCAATCATGAGGTATGTGTAGTGGTAGAGGTGGAGCTTCTAGAAATGATAGTGAAAACAGAGAACTAAAATTAGCATCTAAGGAGAGAACTGCAGAATATATGCAGAGAAATCTCAATTCTGTGTTACACTGTTAATGTGAATGATGAATGATGAAAATCTGCAGCGTCTCAGATAATAGATTACTAAAAACAATTTGCTTCTTGCAAAATATCGTGAAAAATCCAGATTATATCCTCTGGCAGTATACAGAGATGAGATGATAGTGCAATTTGTTTTCTTTTATATATACTTATTTTGTGTACAATATACAGTGGAAAGTTTGAAAGAGACGCCACGAGTCTGTGTTTATGGCATGACAGAGGTGGACGAAGATCTAACAGTACCCTGAGGTCAAACTATATAGTAGAAGGTAATCAAGGTTTGTACGGCCCTAAAAGTGAAATCTCAGTGCCTAGCATCATCAAGTCAGTCAAGCCTTATGGACAATTTTATCAATTAGCATTTGAGGGGCTCACTAGAGGAGTAATAATTTGACTAAACACTAGCAAAACAGATGCATAGCACAAATGACATATCAGGCAGAAAAGTAGTTCTTCACAGGAAATAGGTCACAGCAAAAGTAGAATATGCTCTTTATTTATTAGCCTAGTAATTCCTGATCAAATTGATGCATCACAGGAGAACACTACAAAGGCAGTGAAGCATATAGATTTTATTACATTTCCTTTTAGCAAAGACAGGTTTCTTCCTTTTCTAGTTGCCAAATCACTGTAGCCTTTGAAGCTCCAGGATTCTCTGCCAAACACTGAGAACACACAGGATCAAACATATATCTCCATAAAACTAACCTTCTATTTTTGCACTTTAGTATTTCCAGGGAAAACAAAAACAAACAAAAAGAAAAAACAAAACAAAACAAAAACAAAACAAACAAAAAAAAACCTACCAACATTGTGATGCTTTTAAAAACTTCTATTTCTGCCAGTGGGACCAACCACAGAAAAGATGAGAAACTCAGCAACTCCCTTGGCCACTGCTTGCTCATTATAAAGGTGAACATTCAGAAGGATAGCTCATGAGCAAGCCCACCATCTTCAAAAAAACTTTCATTTTCAGAACATTCATCAGCTGCATTTTCACCTACTGCTAAGAAGTTCTAAAGATAAGAATAAGTAATAATAATAATAACTCTGCATGCAACAGATAGGTGCCTGGACTCAAAAATATACCAGGGAACTTAAAATGTTCTGTGTTGTTAATATTATCTTTACATTTTATTATTAAGAACTGCACACAGAATATTCAGTGCTATGGCAAATATTCTGTCAATGGACAGGTCTGTTATCATTAAAAAGCACATGCAATGGTACATAGCAGTTCAGGACACCACAATTTTCTCATCTACATTCAGTGTAAGACTGAAGCATATACTCACTAGAATAAAGCCTGAGTACTTTCTTGATTGGCATTTCATAAATGTGACTAAAAGTGTAGCCTGCTTATTTTTTTGTCTTCAATTTTAAGAACTGTGCTTCAAAAAATATTTTCTATTCCTTTAGCTGAAAGAAGGAGAAACAACCCTTGCTTTCATGGATTACAGTATTATCTCTTTAAGCCTGAATGCATACAGAAGCTAAGATTTTCCTACTTCATAAAAGTAATACATAAAAGTGTAAGATTAATTTGCACTGTATTCATCTTTTCTACAATATATGAACAAAAACATCTACAAGTATAGATTTCTCTTGTTTTTACTTCCAAACGCAATGTTTCTTTTAGGAATTTTGTAAAACCTACCAGACAAAAATCCCTTGGGGTTGGTGATGATTTGGCCAAATGGCTGGAGTTCCCCATCTGGTTCAGCCTTGTACGGAGAGCAGGAATGCTGCTTTTCTTGTTCATATTTCAAAGCAAAACCTACGCCGTATTTTTCAAGGCCAGGCTTTTGCTCCCTGAGAGCACTCAGACAAAGCATATGTGACTAAATGACATATCATACACTTTGCAAATATGAAACTGCAGGAACTACAGGGATTTAATACTGTTTACTGCCAGCACAGAGTCCTCCTCTTCTGTTTGTTCCCTCTCTCTAACCTCCCTTTCAGTCCATAAACCTATGCAGAATTGATGGATTACGCAATTTTCCTCAGAATTATATCCATTGTTTCAGGGAAAGGAGTGATATTTTTCAAAGCACTCATTCAGAAACTTGGCAGAGAGAGGCCTGATCACATTGGTACCCTACGTCCCTTAGGATACTTCTCTTTTGTTTTAGGGAAAAGGATATAGAATATTTTTTAAAAATGCATCACATATGGCAAAGAAAAGGGAACAGACATTGTAATATTTCTTCTGTAAATAATCATGTTCCTGAATTTGGTACAAGTATGCTGAAGAGGACAATTGGATGCTTGATGAACCCTAGGTGTCCTAGATTAATGTTTTATTTCAGTCGAGGAGGGTACTGCTAAGATAAATCTTCTGATCATCTGCACTTACCAGTTAGATTCATGCCGGCGGAAGGATTTGAGTGCTCCGCCTGAATTCACACAATCACAGAAGGGCTGAGGCTGTCAGGGCCCTTTGGGTCCATCAGACTCAATCCCTGCTTCAGCGGGGACACCCAGAGCAGGGGGCCAGGACCAAGTGCAGACAGCCTCCTTTCAGATGAAACCATGTGCAGACAGCCTCAGATGAAACCAAACCAGAAGATGTGCTCCCAGAGAATGCTTCTCCAGACAGTAAAACATTCAGCCTGCTGACTGTAAAGCAAGAAAGGAAGCTTCCCCTAAGATGCATACAGCATGAATGCCACATCCATAGCATTCATGACTAATAGGAACCTTGCCTCTGTGGCCACTTTCGGGTACTATTTGTGCTCACAGCCATCAAATCTGTTTGTGCAAGTAAGAGAGGCTTTTGTGCACGGCCAGTCTGGGAAATTGGGTTCAGTGAGTGATCGTTTTCTGAAACAGTTACTCTTCAATTGCTACTCATCAGCATTTCAAAGCATGTGACAGAGGGCGCTATACATGAAACCAATAAAATCAGAAACCTACGTTGTTCAACCTCTTAAAATGGAAGTTTTAAGAGTTTTAAGAGCATATTTTTTTTATTGGTACAGGAGGATAGAATCATATCATATCGTATGATAGGATATATGTCCAACAGGAATTACGATGCTGAGATTTTCAAAGGATGTCATCTTTGTCACTGTTTTCACTGTTGCTATACCCTCATGAACAGCTACATATTTACAACTATCTGCACTTGAAAATGGATGAACGTTGTTGTTACCTGAAGCCACCAATAACCCATTTGATTAAAAAGAGCATTTGCAGACCTACGTTCATTGTTCTTCCATACATTTAAAAAGGGAAAATCACAGCAAAATGAACACTGCAAAACCTGATCTGTGTCTCCAGAAGCAGTGAAATTCTTGTTTGTTGCCAACACATATTAACCCAGACATGAGGTACCTAAAAACAGCACTAAGGATAAATATATATTTGTGAACTTGAGAGGATGATCAGAGAAATCTGGATGAATTATTATTCCAAAGCAGCAGTAGCTCACTATGTAAAGAAAGTATAGTTTGTCACAAATTATCATTTCTGTGTACAATACAAATGGAAGACATGTATGAGTAACTTCAAAAGTTGAGTTTATTATACTTGTATGTAATATTTCAGACACTTTTGTGAACGCAACAGTATATTTTTGCTGGTTTGGGGGGAAAGAAACAAGAATATCAGTAAAAAATTGAGTCCATATTTTCACTATGTGTGGGAAAAACACAGTATGTCAGCATGCCAAAGTTCAGAGCTAATTAGAAGCAATTTTTAAATCAGAACGATGTCCTAAAAGTGGGAGGAAAAGGTATTGCTCTGCTGAAGAGATTTCTCAGTGCTGCAAAGTTCTAGATTTTTATACAGTTAATTATGGAGCAAGCAGTTAGAACATGGTGGATACAAAATTCCATTTTTGAGATGTTCAGCATGAAACAATCTCTCATGTTTGTTTGTTGTTGTTGTTGTTTGGTTTGTTCTGTTTTTTTGTTGTTGTTGTTTTTTGGTTTTGTTTGTTTAATTTGTATATGGAGAACTTCTTGAAAAAAGTCATTTGTTAAAATAGGTCCATAAACTGTTTTTATCATGCTATTCTAGTGAAGTGCTGAGCACTTTTCCAGAGTCAGAGCTTCAGAACTCAAAGAGCATGGTATCAAGAATAACCAGGGGGCTAATTTAGAATAAAGGAAATGCTGTTTAATGTGACGGGCTTCTCAGCTCTGTTTCAGAAGGAAATATATTTTTAAAGATTCTTTAATTAACTTGTTTTCGATATCTCATACTCCTGACAAAGACCACATTGAGAATAGATAAAAAGCCCCCGTTAATATTTCTTCCAACAAGTACTATTGGTTGAAATTAGACAGTAAATTAATTTTGCCTGTGTCAGTGCCTTCAGAATATTGTTGTCTTTTTACCCATTGACGCCACTGTACAAAAGACAAAGTAAAGAATAAACCCAGGGTCATTACTCAAACTCTTGTGATTTCTGTGTTAGATTGGAACACAGTTTCAGGTGCAGATCGTATTTAAGAAGCCTGCTGTATACAAACAAGAATTTTGTGAAGATGGGCTGCCAGCTTCCCCAGGAGAATGTTGTGGGATACAGTGTCAACGGCTTTGCTGAAGTCAGGGTAGACTGCATCAACAGCCTTTCCTTCATCCGCCAGGTGGGTCACTAGATCATAGAAGGAGATCAGGTTGGTGAAACAGGACCTGCCCTTCGTGAACCCATGCTGGCTAGGCCTGATCCCCTGGTTGCCTCACTCATGCTGTGTGATTGCACTCAAGATGATCTGCTCCATAACCTTCATAACATAAAACCATATCTTCAGAATTGTATTTTGATTACACTCTAAAATATATTTGAAATAGGGAAGTCCTGTATTTAGTCTAGCATTCTGTAAAATACATGAGCCCAGTCAGACTCCTGAGCACCAAAAGGTAGATTGTTGTCCTCCAGTCCCTGAATTTATTTGGGTTTGGTTTACACAGTGGTCTGTGATAGGTAGAGTGTGAATATTTGTGATATTTAATAATTTTAAAATAACATTTAACAGATTAAAATGGTTTAATGGCATTTTGCTGAAGATGGTTTGGACTAGAATTTATATGATGATTGATCAGGATCAGGTTTTGAAACCAGCTCTGCTGAAATAACAGCTTTATAAATGC
Organism: Alectoris magna; assembly: GCA_030625065.1. Classification (NCBI taxonomy): domain Eukaryota; kingdom Metazoa; phylum Chordata; class Aves; order Galliformes; family Phasianidae; genus Alectoris; species Alectoris magna. Next base: position 29,200,861 of record CM060561.1, read on the forward strand.
TCCAAAGTGACTGGAATCATTAATTAATGGCTTGCATTAAATTCAGCCTTCCCTGATACCAAGAGACACCAATATTTATGGAACTGTTTTTTGTTTGGTTGGCTTGCAGCTCTGTTTTCGTGCAATACTTATTTGTTTTTAAGCAAAACGCTGGCACTGCAATGTCTTCAGTTCAAATTGTCATTCATGAAGCAGAGCTGGCAGAACAGCTAAGGCCACTCGCTAGTTCAATGACAGCATGTTGTGTTGAAAAATGTTTTAGGACTGAGTGTGTGGAGAACAACATCACTTGTATATGGTCTGCTAAGACTGTAAGTGTCTGTATCTCAAATTGTGGTACTTTGTTCTTCAGCATGGTAAGGCTTGGAGATACATTTCCTCTTACAACTCAGCTGAGAAAGAAAAACAAACAAAAAAAAAACAACCACCACTTTATCAAAGACAGACATGAATATGATTTTTCAGAAGTGCAGAAGTAAACCCAGGTATAAGAATCAATTTAAACATAGTTTTAAACCACATTACTTACAGCATATATTAACGATCAGCCATTCAAAAAACAAAACCAAATAAAACAACATAAAAACAACCTTTATTCCAAAGAAAAAGTGCAGATTTCTTCAATACTCTGGGGAAAATACTTTTTAAGTAGCATGCTTTACTGTTTGAAAATAAGATTCACATCAACAAACCATTTCTCACAGACTCACCAGCACCAATTCCATGCTGGTGATTCACTCTTCTAAAAAAAGTCTAATTGTTGCCATGTGATACTTCATAAACACAAGCAGATTTAACACTTCGTAAGATAATTTTTCAGGTGATGTTTCCACTGTCATTGCAGCGACGTTATTCCCATAATGGTTTTGCAAAGGCAATCTCTCTAAATGCCATGGGTGCTACTGCTTGGTTTGGTTAAAACTACCAGCTGTTCTCCTTGGAATCACCGCATGGAACAATTGCTCTTTGTGAGGTCAGAGCAGAAGGATGACTCTGGGTGGCCAAGGGACTGCTCCGTCCACTGTAATGCAGAAACTCTGTGGATAAAGCAGCCCTGTTGTTTCAGAAGCACTGCTAGGATGGTGCACAGCTGAAGCAGCAGCACCAGGGCTGTGCAGATGGAGTATGAGAAATCCTGACAATGGCCACAGGAGCATTGCATGAGATAGCTGCAATGTAGCTCCTGTGCAGCAACCTCCACAAGGCTATTTTATCCAACCTGGCAAGAAAAAATATTCCCACTCTTCATTAATACCGAGAAAGATCCTTTTGTTTTTTTGATTCTCCACATTTTCCATGTTCACTGTCTAAAACTGGTCAGCCAGCACCACCATATTTATAAAAACTGATTAATCACATATCTAGAGGTTCTCTTGTTTATGAGATTCGTTTGTGATTTACAGAGCAGGAAATTAAGCTTGGCATAGTGAGTAAAACTCGATCGTTGCTATTTCAACCATCAGCTGTATTTCTAACATTTGGAACTGATTGTTTGCAATTTTCATACTGTCAAAAATATATTTCAGTTTGTAATTAGCTTGTTAGCTTTTGTTTATTCCACCACATGAAGTTTCCTTTTAATTCTAAATCAACAAAAGTTCTTCTTTTTGTTGTTGTTTTTTATTAGAGAATGTTTAGATTTCCTAATCTGAATACCATAATTTCATGATAGAATTACAATTACAATGCCTATCTTGTTTTCCAAGGAAGCTTTTAATTAAGTGGGCTGAATCAAGCCAACTGTTCAGGAAGAAAAGCTGAGGACAGAAAAGAGTATTACTTGATATTTTGGTTTCAGTGCAGCATCAGTTACACATTGTGACTTGGATTCTTACACATCCCTATAGAAGCAAAACATATCTGCTCACATGCGGCCAGGATATTCCACATGCAGAAAGAGAAATGTAAATGTATAACTTGTTCCACACAAAAGTACACATCCTATTTGCTACTGTAGTCACTTATCTGTAACCACATAGGTCTAAATCTATTTTAAAATCACAAAATCACAGAATTTTAGGGTTGGAAGGGGCCTCTGGAGATCATCTGGTCCAATCCCCCCGCTAATGCATGTTCCCTACAGCAGGTAGCACAGTGGGAAGAGTGCAGGGGGATTTTTCTCAACAAATTTAATTACCTCTAACTATAAGTAACTACCACTACTGTTACTAACTACAGAAATTAACCCTGCTGTTAAAGCTCATTATCTAGTCAATGAAGAAGCCAAACACCTCCAAAGGCATGATTTATTCCTGTCTGTTTCACACAGCTCTTTTGGGCTGGGTTACCTAAAACTAGTTGTACTTTAATTCTCCTTAAGTCACTGTTATGAGATCTCAGTTGGTAATTTTCCGTGTAAACCACCTGTTTCAATTGCCCATGTTTCTGAATGTAAGCAGTCTAAATTTACTTTTACCTCAGCTCCTCTAGTTGTCACATATTATAGACCATTCAGACCAAGTTGGTTTTTTATTTTAATATTAAAACACCTTTCAAAAACATTTTTCCAATGTGTAAACTGTCTTTCTTCTCCCATTAGTTTTCTTCCAATACAAACTAGAATTCTGTTTTCAGTTAAACAAGGCTGATTGTTAACTGATGACTGTAATGACTCAATACTGTATCATGGTTGAATTTAACACTCAGTGTTTAGATTAGCAACTATTGTTAAAGAGCCTTCAAGCCTTCATAACATATATTTGTACCTTTAGCTCTGCTGAAAGACGCCTTTTGTTAGATCAATTATTGTATCTCAGTCTTAAAAATCTCTGAAATGAGAATATTGATCCTGGCAAAGAATTCAGCTGACACAGAATGAACACTTACACATGCATATTACAACTTATTGTATCTAGTTTCATTTAAGTCCTTAGTGGGCACACTGACATTCATGTAGTTATATTGTGAGTATACGGTAGACACTTCTTACAGTTTTCATGTTATATATAAGATGGACCGCAACAGCACTTGTAAGGTGTAATGTAATTATAGCAATCAAAGAGATTGTACAGTAAGGACAGTAAGAAGAAGCAAAGTCTGTGCGGATCCCTAAAACCACCATTAAACAAGTGTTCATTATCAAAGAGGATGACAAACAGAATGGGAAGGAAAATCTAACACTTACATGTGATCAGATGCAGAACTGATTTTTTTTAAGAGTGACTGTAAGAGCTGAAGTCTGCCATTTTGGGTGCCTCAGCTTGGGTCTATCGAACTTCAGCTTAAATGGTGCATATTTGTGTGGGGAAATTTGATGAAAGCAGTCTTTGTCTTTTTGCATATCATGAATCGGTTAGAACTTGATTCTGTGCCCTGTCTGTTCTCATTCATTTCTCTAGCATAATATGAACAGTTCCTGTAGCACAAACCAACCATGAAGACTAGAAAATGAGTGTCTGAAACACTGAAAAGCAAGGAAACCCTACTCAGATGTCGTTGCTTTTGGTGTATAATCTCCTTACATACAAGATATCAAATACAACTTTTGACATTATCGTTCAGAAGACTCCATTTTACAAGAAAGATTTATTACAAAGAGATGAAAAGGTAACCATCTCTGATGTCTTAGCAGCTATTCCATATTTGCTATGACTGCAAAAAGTGGCTAAAAGCATCCATAAAAGCAAAACTGTTGAAAGCATCATAGTTTATAAACGTTATCCTATGAGCTTGTTCAAAGTCTCAGTAAGATCTGAGCATTGTAATGATATTGAGATAGGGCATTAGGGAATGTACTTTTACAAGTAATTTAAAACAAACGGATATTTATACATAATTATTTGAGGCTGTGGCAGTAGGGACTGGAGAAAGGCGTAGAATCATAGAATCTTAGAATCATTAAGGTTGGAAAAGACTCCTAAAATAATCTAGTCCAACCATCGACCCATAACAACCATGCCTACTAAACTATCACCAGTCTAGTCCTATATTCCCCACTGTGGTTGTAGTCTTCTAGCCATAGCCACAGCTGTCAAAATTCCCCTCCTCTCCCATGCAGGTCCATGGCTGACAAAATCTTCAAAAACATTCAATCTTAGTTTTTAATGACTTATACACTATTTTTTAAGTTACTTGATTTTTCTCTGCTCTGTGTCCTCCCTCTACAAAACAGTGATGCTCAAACTCATAATGTTTTATTAAGCATGTACAAAAATGACAGAATTGTTTTCCTAAAAGTGAGGTGAAATTGAATGAGGCTGTTTCTATGTAACTTAAAGCAAGCTTGGAAAAGAGAATTTGAGACATTTCAAGAGATGATTGTCTCTTGAAATCAGAAAATGATGAAATAATTCTGACATCCCAAGAAGTAAGGTTACCATCAATTAACCTTTCCTGTACACACTTATAAATTATTCAGTCACATAATGGAATTTAAATTTAAGTGCAGTTACATAGATCCCTAGATTGTACTTAGGGATGGTTTAAAACGCAGGGTCTGAAATGCACTTAAGTTGTACATTGAATGGCAGTGAAATCTGAAAGGCTGAAACCTTGCAACAGGGCCCTGCTGATTCGCAGGGCTCTAGCAAGCAGGCTGGGAGCTGGGGGATGCTCTGCTTCATACCTCTAATCAGGATGTTAGCTGTTTACACAATGAGTTCCCTGCTCTGTTGACTCAAAGAAGAGTAATGAACTCTTCCATAAGCAAAATTCATGGCAAGAGTACATACAGAGCTATGGAGGGACTATGCTGCTTTTACTGCATCAGAAGAACATGGGTATCTCAATAGTACAAAGAAAAGTACTGTGATTGGAAGATATAAAACACGTTATATATATATACTGCAAAATTGTGTTGCAATCATCTCATTCAGGTGAATGAACACACATTGCTCTGAAATGTATTGTGCTGTTTGTGCTTTTCCTCCCATCTGTGAAATACAGGAGCACAATAGGACAGAGTAGGGCTCAGAGGGCTCAGACAGAGTGGATTGATAGCAGACTTTCAGTATCTAAAGGGTTGCTGTAAGAAAGAAGGGGACAGACTCTTTAGCAGGATCTGTTGTGACTGGACAAGGGGAAACGGCTTCAAATGAAAAGGGGGAAAATTTAGATTGGATATAAGGAAGAAGTATTTTATAGTAAGGATGGTGAGGCACTGGAACAGGTTGCCCAGTGAGGTGGTAGTTGCCCCAGCCTTAGAAACATTCACTGCTCAGGCTGGATAGGGCTCTAAGCTACCTGATCTAGCTGTAGGTGACCCTGTTCATTGCAGGGGATTTGGACCAGATGACCTTTAAGGGTCCCTCCCAACTCAAATGATTCTGTGGTTCTATGATTCAACCAGCATTTCATCTGTGCATTTTCCTACGTAGGAAACACTGCAGTCTCTATTTGCATTGCAGTTAAATGCTAGAGTAGCAGATCCTGACTGAGAACCCTATGTTTATACTTGAAAATTATGTTTTATACAGTCACTTCTGTCTGTTTTATAAATAATTTGTAAAATCTAATGTTAGTCATGCTACAAAAAAAAAAAAAAATCCAATCGTTCAGATGCATAGTTTGGAAAACTAAGCTATGAGACTTCTGAATGGAGAGCTAGTCACTTAAGAATGCGTTTGTTTGTCATTTGGCTGAATTAGAACCAGACAATCTAAGTGTATCCAGCTGGTAAGTATTACTATAAGTAAAAAATAAAAATAAAAAAAGAATGCCAGAAAATTATATCTGAGAATGCGCTGGCCTATAGTGCTACTTAAATGCTCAAACAAAGCCCGTGGAACAAAATATTCCTACAGGATCACCCTAACCTTTTCTAGATTATAGAGAAGTCTTTGCTGAAGGAGAGTTCAATTTCTTTTGAAATGCAGTATGAAAAACTCCTGCCAAGTTTTACAGTGGTTTATTTCAACAGTCACAGTGATCGCATGCTTCATCAGCATGAAAGCTAGATGGCTTGTAATACAGTATTACTGCACCAGGACATATGTACAGGATCATTAAGGGAAGCTAAATCAAATAGATAAGCAAGAAACCCAGACTAGACGTACAACCCTAAAGTGCAATCAGCTGCTTCCACAAAGCTTGCCTAAGTGGCCCAGAGCTTGGCAAGCTGAAGTATGAACAATATGTATGTGTCTTATTCATAAATCGTCCCTCAGAGCACATGTGAACCATGAGATTAAAACATTTCTGCTTGTAGTTTGTGACTTTGGGAGATCAAGAATTTTTACACAGGAAATATAAATCTCTTCTTTAAAAGGCAAAATACATAAATGAGGGAACAGGAGTCTCCCCAAGTCTGCGTCCTCAAACATCCAGGAGTTGTCTACAGCTTCAGATGCTGACCCTGCATTGCACAGGGTGCTTCTCGGGAGAGATGAGCTCTCCATCAGCTTTTACAGGCTGACCCAGGGAATCACCGTAGAGCCAGAGAGATCAACCCAAAAGGCTGCAATTAGAGCGTGATGAGAAAACAAAGTTTGCTCCAGCTTTACATTTTGAAGCCACTTCTTGTTCCAATAAATGCCTCCCAGCTTTACTCCTAGCCCTTCTCCTCACCCAGCTATGGAGGAAACCCTCACTGTCTCTGCAGCCACTAAAAAGGGTCTTCAAAACCTGTAACACTGCTCATTTCAGGTCACATCTGAAGTGACAGCCCATAAAGATCTTCTATCAGATTGCTACCCAGAGGCTTGCATTTTATTACAACACGTACATTCATGGAAATCAATAAATACCGGTGCTCTATTTCTGCTGTGATTTGTTTTGTTTTGTTTTGTTTTAATAAGGGTATTAATGGAATACAACTAAAGGAAGAAGTACTATTTTAACCCAACCTAAGATACATTGAAGCAGCTGGCATTTCTGGGCAATAGTTGCCCAGAATCCATGTTTTAGAATGAGCATGATGAAAAGTGTGTTGAAAGTAAAAGAAAATGTCTGTAAATGTGAACCAAAATACACATTCTGAGAAAGAAACAAGAACTAGACTGCTTACTTAAAAGGCAGATGTTATTTATAGGTATTTTTAACTGATGGTTGTCATTTATTTTGTCTGGAAGCAAGCTTGCTATTTCCATATAGTTTTTGTGTGTGGATTTTTTTAAACCAATTTCTGCTATTGGGTGGTATCTATAGATAAGATACAGGCAGAAGAGCTGTTTGTGAAATTGCACCTTCAGTGAAGCAGTTAAATCCCCTCTTTCAGCGTTGCTCTCACACCCACATCCTCTTAATTCATATGCAGTGCCTTATCTCCTGCTGTCTGGCCTGTGAATTATGTGTCTGCTTCTATGTTTTCTGCCAGTGTTTGCTCATCTCGGGTTGGTCATTTTTCACCTACTAAGATATACAGTCATCACTGTTACCAGTCGTGCCTCCATGGTAGAAAATGAAAAGCATGTCCTTTCACTTTGCGATTTAACCCTGTTAGTGCTAAAAGAGACCGAGGACCATACTCATCATAACATGCTTCCTAATTGAGATCAATCTGGGAGCTGGAACATTCGGTAATGTTTCCTTAGTATTTTGTTACTAAAGTTACCAGAGCCTGCAGCAGCCTTGGCCTCTGTCCATGAAGCACTCATAAATCACTGTGGGGTTCGGTCTGCTCTTCCACATTATGGCACACAGCAGGCTGAGCGGAGGAAGCGACAAATTAAATGGAGAGGCACAAAAGTGTGTGTGAATGAGAGAACACTGCAGGACAGCAAACGGTTTCCTAAAAGGATCGAGAGGCACTTAATCACAGGGACCACGTGATTGACAGGAATTGCTCCCTAAGCTGGGAGATACGTCTGGCTCCAGCTCTGCTGCTAAGGCATTGTAACCCCCAACATGCAGTGCAAAGCATCATATATCAGAGGGGTGACTATCCTATTGTTATTGCTGCCAAAATGCTTCAAGGGTGTGAGTGAATGGAAGAAAAACACCAAGAGTTGCTTTTCAGCCCCAAATTGTTGGCAGAATTATATGCGTTTTAATGTTAATTCTGTTCCCAGAAGAGCATTCAAGAAGTTAAAACACTTATGGGATTTCTAGAAGGACATCATAAGGGGATTCCTCTATTTATTGTGCCTCTTATTAAGAAATTAATTGCTGACAAATTTATCACATATCACATGCACGCATCTTCAGCTATCTTTGGCTGTGTGTTTCTTTGTAGTCCTCTCTTCCCCACAGTACCATAAAAGTCTCTAGGGGTGCCAATAATAATAAACCTTATGCAAATTACTGAGTGTCAGCAGAAGAAAAAAAAAAAGGCAAGTCAACACTTTGTTCATAAAACACTGGCTTTGTTTTCAAAGGAAACAAAAAACAACCCCCCAAAAAACAACCCACCCCCCCAGCCCCAACAAACAAACAAAACAACCAAACCCAACAGATTTAAATAATTATCCATTTATGAAAAGCTGAATCATGGACATAGACATGCCAGAAGCTTTGCCAGGTTATCTTTCCCATCCTGTTAAGTCTATTTTTTTTTCCAGGGAGACTTGAAGGATCAACAGAAATTTCTCAAAATCACTGATGGTGGGCAGCAGTTATGAGAAAAAGATTTATCACCATAACAAACTCATCTCCACTTCGGAAATTACAGTTTGGCAGCCATCTCCCTGCAGCTATCCCCTGTCACTTTATGGGGCTGATGTTGCCACAATACAGCTCCCAGGGGCAGTAACCCAGGCAGGTGATAGGATAGTTCTGCAAAAAAAACCCTTTGCCCAGGCAGTGCATCAGCATCCTGGTAATGCAGCTGATGTACGATTGCATGGCCAGTAACACTCTGAACTTGCACATTCCTCAGATTGGTGCAAGGTTCTAGTAGGGCATGTGCCGCAAAATTACTGCTGCTAGATTCTGGTTGGCACCCAAGGAAGAACAGCACCTGCAGCAAGGTCAGGGAAATACTGGCTAGAACTTCTGAAACACCTTCAGTTAAAGTCTACTTTTATGGTACTACAAACAACAAAAAAAAGTAAAAAGCAACTTTTTTGCAGACTTGAGCTAAATCACTTGACATTTGTTTTCCCATGAAGGCTCCAGGAACAATCAACACATTTGCTACAGGAAAGTATAAAAGCATATTCCCAAATGGTAGTTATAGTTCCTGAAATGGTTCTGCTGCCAGCATTGCTTTATAACCTCCCTATATTCAGCTTTTAAAGTGCCCTTTCTTTTACCTGAGACAGAATTAGTACAAAAATATTAAGACTACCTGGTGCCAGTTAACACCATAAATGATGAACATTGTTGAAATTAATGTGAAAACCTCTTTCCTTATCTTTCTCAGTGGTGTGCAGCAGTAATAGCGCTTACCTTGTAATCCAGAAAATGTAGTGGAAGCTCAGTTGAGTAAAACTGTTGTGGTAAAACATGGGATGGTATCTTCCACTGCTTCAAAAGTATAGCTATATATTATATATATATATATATATGGCTATGCTCATAGCGGTTGGTTTTACAGAGCAAATACACAAGACTGATAGCAAACCATGAACAGGGTATCTCTGGGCTTACCTTCTTCAGTTTGACCAACCTGTGCTGCTAACACCCTCCAGACCCAAATCTCATTGGCTCAATCCCTACATTATAACCAGGGAATACAGGAACTTAAAAAGTTGTACTCTAGACAGAACTGGAGATTTTAATATGGTTTGAATGGTTCAGAGGGGGCACACCTATGCTTTCTGTCCCACTCAGGACCTAGAAGCACCTAACTGTTTTAGAGAATAGACGGGACAAGTTTTAAACAATTCACAGTGCAATGCTTTGATAAAACAGGAAGTTCCATTCCACGTATGTCAGATATTCAAGAGGAACACCCTAATATTTATAACGTTCTCCTCATCTGACAAATGTTTCTCCCCATGGGCTAAAGATCTCTTAAGGACAAGGCTTTTAAACTTATGCTCCTGTAACAACTATCATCTGCTGTCATTTACAATTCTGGAGGGTGCAGTTGAGTTCCAGTACTCCTGCAGAGAAGAAAATGTCTGTTTTTCCTTAGTTCTAAAGACTGAAACCATTGAAACTACACGGTTCTCTAATGCAGGAGCCAATTTTGATAATAAACATCTGTGAGAGAAAAACAACCTTTCATCACTTTGAATATATTCTAGAATAAGCAAACCTTTTATTTCACACTTTTTATTTTTGACTTCACAAACATCATGGATTCAAAAAGTGGAGCATCTGCGATAATTAAAAAGGAAAAATCAGGAAAAGAACGTGATAAATGTAGAACTGCACAAAAATTTGGAGAAAAGTGGAAACAACCTCTTCACTACCCCAAAGTGCTGAGTTTTTGTGCCCGAAATTTAATACTAGCAGAGATCTCACCAGCCCTGCATGGGAGGCCAATGCCACAACCCCACCCCATGGGCGCCTCAACCCATTCAGACCTCCAGGGTTCCCACTTTATCCACACATCACAGAATCATAGGATGACAAAATGGTCTGGGTTGGAGCGCACCTTTAGCTCCAACCGCTGCTATGGGCAGGGACACCTCCCTCTAGACCAGGTTGCTCACAGCCCCATCCAGCCTGGCCTTGAATGTTTCCATGCAGGGGGTATCTGCAACCTCACTGGGCAACCAGCTCCAGTGACTCATCACTCTCCCAGAAAAGAATTTATCCCTAATATCTAGTCTAAATCTGCCCTCTGCCAGTTTAAAGCCATTAGATAGATGTAATTACACACTTTCACTGTAGTCAATATCCTTCTATCAAGTACTGAAAGAGCTGAAAGTTATCCCAAATCAACAGCACACAGTTGTGCATACGCTCCCCTGAAAAGTGAAACAAATACTCATTCCTGATCCACTTAAATACAAAAAGTAATAGTGAAAAATAGATTTTGCTAAATGTGCACATCCAGGCTTGTTGTTATTTAGGACCTTTTTAATTTTTATTATGACAAAATTGTACAGTCAAGATCACAGACTGAAGAGTAATTAGGCTAATTATTTCCAAGATCACACTGTGTGAGTACTACTAATGATTTCTATTTCAATCATTTTAAACAAACTGACCTTTATCCACTTTCTATTTAAAAAAAAAAAACAAAAAGAGAGACTCAGCAGTCAGAAATGCTCTAAAATAACGTGAAATTATCTTTTAATTAGATAATTTAAAAAAAAAATAGGAAAAAATAATCTGCAGCATACCGTTTAATTAAAATTATTTTTTTAGAAACACAAAAATGAAAATATCCAGATTAGATATATATGCCGTGCCTCAGTATTACATTCTCTGATTCAGAAGTTATAAAATAACAGAGTACAAAATTAAGTGGCATGTGCCGTACTCGTACGTTACAACGTGCTCTGTTACTACAGTTAAGCAAATGTTGCCTTGAAAAAAAGTACACCCTGCATTAAAAATAGGATGTACAAATGCATTCATAAACACTGTGGTGGCATTAGTCATAGCTCTATACTTAAAACTGACCCGAGTTTTTCATGAAAAGCATGCAGATTCACTTAACCTTGAATATTACTCAGGGATTCATTTGGCCCATCATTCATTTTCACTTTATTCAGATTTTTTTTTTTCCCCCCAGTTTCCAGTAGGCATTTAAACAAAGAAATATATTTCCAAACAAAACAATGAAGCAATTTTATACATCTTTACCAGCAATCTTCCTTTTGTTATAAGCCCCAGACAAGCTGGCTTGTTAGCTTAAAATTGTCTTCACTAATCATTACCAAATTTCATATTACCTTAGAGGTTATTCACTACATATATGCTTTATAGAGTTTTACAGGCATTGGCTATTGAGCTATTTCTTTAAAACCATACTTTTCAATAACACTCACTAATGTGCATGTCAGTGAATTCAAGGCTAACAAATAATACTCAGCTTCAGCTTTTATTATCCTGTTAAGCTTTTGCCTATTCATCCTCTTTCATTTCTGAAAACACTAAAGTAATCTACTGAGTTACTCTTCATGCATTCCAGAACATCTTGTATTCCCTTATCTCCTTTTGGAAAAACCGTGTTTCCTTTGCCATTTTCCTATTTGGTGCTTTTGCTGTTCCTTTTCCTTTCTTTTTTTTTTTTTTTTTTTAATCATCCCAAATTATTCATTTCAAATTTTCAGATTACCTGCATTCAGCTTTCACATACTTTTATGTCACATCTTCAAACCACTTTTACAAAGTTTCTGGTTATATCAATACCACTGGCAAATGCTAAAGTCCTGTTTGTTTGCCCAGTGATCATTAGTAGATCTTACCATCACTGTAAAAAATGCTACAAAATAAGACAAAACAAAACAAATAAAAACAACAACAACAAATAGATCAGTCTGTTTCTATTAACAGAGTAATAGAGGATCAAGAGTAGATCAAGAGTAGTTTTCAAACATTGTTCAACAGCTTCAGTGTGCAGAGAAAACAGATTCTCAACTCCCTTTCAGCGTTATTTTCTGAGGTTCTGTGAGTGAAGATCTGATATCACGTACGTATGTTTATACACATCTTAGTGTTCAGTCATGACCATCATCTCAAAAAGATACATTATTTTACTTCCTATATCTCTCTTATTTAATGTACCTTTCTTTATCTGTACTGAAACAAAACTGGTGGCAGTTTCCATTCCTGAAAGCTAAATTGAGGTAAAGATTTTGCAATTTGTTTTCATATAGGAAGAGTATTTTCCCTGTCAAGCAGTTGATTTATTTTCCAGATCATTGGTAAATAAATCATTATGATGGTTCTAACCATTGTAACAATTCTAAATGCTAAAAAGCATTAAATTCACACCTTCTCCAAGCACCACCACCAAACTATTTTCAACCACAAATACTTAATATACATATTTTTTAAATAGCAAGCACAGAGCTTCGAGTGAACAATTTGTTCAAAATTTACATCGCAATTACACTGACCTTCCACTAGGTGCCAATATATTACAGCATACAATGGGAGTCAAATCACCCAGATTCAACTAGAAGGAAAACACATCTTTAACACATGTTTTTGGTCTGGTTTGGATGAAGCCTTCTGAAACTCCATCAAATTTGTAATGGTTGCCACTTCTTGCCACAGTGTCAACTGGAGTCCATATTAAGTTCAGTGATCCTATGATCTGGATGTGGTCCTGGGCACTCTGGGTTTCTCTGCTTTAACAGGGTTTGGACTGGATGGACCCAGAGGTCCTTGTCAATCAATTTCAGCCATTCTGTGATCCTGCAATTAGGAAGACTGTCTAACTTAAATAGGTCTAGTTCTGTCAATTTTGCAGATACTTAACCAGATGATGCACTGAAGCTTTCTAAACAACCATTAGCCTGGTCAAAGAGTCTAGGTAGAGCTGATGCAACCATTGCTTCCAGCCCTTGCACTCATTTGGCATCATGTGATCTCATGTGTGCCATGCAAATCATGAGGAACTATAGACCCATGATAAAGATAACCAGTGAATTGATTCTTGCCCACCATAACTTACATGTAGCCCCACTGAGGGAACTTGACTTTTGATACTTGGTACTGATTTTAGGCTTTGATACCACAATATTTCATTTTATTGGAAGAAGTGCAAATTTAGAAACAACTCATAAATAATACCAAAGAGCCTGCTCATATGAAACAAAGTCTTAAAAGACTTGCAGCTTGAAGCCTCCTCATGTTTGCCTTACAAAACCATGGAGATTCTCATTCATTCTACAGACTAGATTTTATTTATGTTATGACTGGTGATAAACAAGTTGGGAACTATGCTTTCATTACAGACCAACCTCTGAAAGCTGGGATGCAACCCTCCTATTGGCTATGTCTGAGGACCTGAAAGAGCACAATGTAGGATAAAGCCTGTGAAGGAATTGCTTGCTGACTGCCGTTGCTTGAGGATGTAATATCGCCATTCTTAACAGATTGCCTGGAGAAGCTGTGAATGCCCCATCCCAGAGGTGCTCAAGGCCCCAGACAGCTTGATCTGGTGGGTGGGATCCCTCCCCATAGCAGGGGGTTGGAACTGGATGGTCCTGAAGGTCCCTTCCAACCCAAGCCATTCTATCATTATCTGACCATCAGGACAGTAGCATTCCAAAGCACTCACAAATATTCAGCTGCCAAATTCTCAGACTCTGACTTCTCTTTTGATTTCTGCCTAACTTGTTTTCCCTGGCAACGACAGTGGCTGGCAATGCCCAGGCTCTGGCAGCAGCACCTCCGAGGACCAGAGGCAGCACGGGGCAGGTAGTCAGCTCCCCATCACTGTAGCACCGAGCTTCAGGCAACACATCCCTTTACTCAAGTCTCAACTCCCAACATGCACAATGTGGTGATTAACCAGTTAGTGGACATGTGACACAAGGAATGCTACACAGAAATCAGTGGAACACATACCAGAACACTTTTAGCTTAAACTGCTTAAATGGACTTATTTTTCACTCCATGCTTTATTTTAACATTGGAGAGCACTGCTTAGCTGGATTATCAAACTCAGTGTGGAGAGCTGGGCTACCTTCCCACTTGGTATTCTGCTTGCTGTTCACCATGCTCTAAATTTAGGCATTGCAATTTCATTTTGATACTGATTCAGCAATTTTATTGTGATCTCGCAACCTCTTATGTAGTAATATTCTTCTTTACTTTTCAGTTTTACATGTTTCATTTGAATTCCTTTGAATGAGAGCCCTACATAATATGAAAGAGCTCACAACCTCATCAATACATTCTTAATAATAACTTTCACAATCATGGTGTTTTCACTGGCTCTATATGAGAAGTTTTAACAACAGCAACAACGAAAAGAAAAGAAAATCTGCAGGCACACAATCCAATATAAGGTAGACCAAGAAAGCAAGACAAGCTGCTGACAGGTATCTATTCCTCTGGAAGATTTTTCTCTTTTGATATAACATCTGGATGCCTTTTTTTTCTATTATCTTTACATTCATTTTGTTGACAATAAATATGTGCCATACTCAATTCTGGATTCCCAAATTTCATAGGTTAATCACCCACCACATATAACAACCATTTCATTTACTTAGTGAGCTGCTATGGTCAGTACTGTGGCTACAGCTATATCCATCAGAGATTCCCAAACTTCATTCTTTGTTCTCACAAACAATGATTGTCTATAGCTATTGCTGATATCCAGATTTGTGTTGGGACAAGAATAGCTTCCTGCATAAATAGACAAAAAGGCTACCAACAATTTTTGAAACGGAATACAATGACTAGCAGGGGGCCTGGCAATATAGAGTAGCTAAGGATATTCATGCAATATAATAAGGAGAATATAATTTGGGGAATATATGTATAGTGAAAAAAATACATAGCATTTATATTTCTCAATAGTGAGAACAATACATTTTCTGGCTCATGAGTTCCTAGGGTTTTTCCCCTTCTGTTTAAAAAACGTATGCTAAATATATTGCATTTTTGGAGATTTTTTTAGAAAAAGAACAAATAAAATAATATACTTATTACTGAAAACGAGTTTCTGATTTCAGAATATTTACACACCAGTAATTTTTTAAAATAACCATCTTGGTAGTTGGAAAAATGTCACCTTTCTCAGACAGAAAATTGTTCTTTACTTAACAATCAAGACAGTTGCAAAGATGTTTCCTCGGTTATATTTCTTCCCACACAACTACACTGTCATTTATTGGAACTGATGATAATTGTAATGCAGTAGCTCTTAAGGATGTTTTTGATAAAATAGGATGACTGAAGAAAAATCAGAGCGCAGCTTCAGTTGTTGGATGGATATTTTAAATGGGTTTGAATGCAACATAATTCTCCAGGTGTTTACATCACCTGTTAATAGTTGATTAGAAGTTTTAGCCACATATTGTTTTGTTTCTAATCAGTCCTAATTTGTACAGCATGTAAATCTAACAAAGCAGCCTGAATTATAACATTGTTCAATGTGATTTAAAGTCGCCCTGTGTACATGCAAAATGTCAATATTATGCTCTATATGCAAATATTCCCTTTGTTTGCATAATCCTTGAGAGTGTCGTGTTTCAGTATTTGGCTGCTTTTAGCAGACCAAAGGGCAACATGGTGGTATTGCAACCTGCAGTACCTCCTAGTAAGAAGTTACCAAAAGCTCTTGGCCTTGGCAATACTAAAGTTATCAAATGTAGGCCCTAGTTATGTGTAGCTCAGTTTTACTCACACTGAGTGAAATCTTCAAACAAATGGGAAGCTGCCTGCTGCTGTACCTTCCTCCTGCAATGCTCCATCACCACAGCACATACGAGTGGAAGCCCTGCCACAATTCCCCGACAGGGTGCAATAAAAGTGATGTTTGCATATCCACACTCTGCTCAAATAAATCAAAACTAAGAATTTGCAGTAAAGACTGTATTTCCTGTCTGAACTCATTTCTTTCCATTCATTCTCCCACCCAGCCTTTGCTCCTGTTTTATGCTGGCCATCAGGTGCGTCAGTCACCAGCTCAAGCCAAGACAAATATCATACACAAGCAATATTGTCATTGAGACTAATGGTAATACAGCTTGCCTCACACACTGTGCTACGCAGTCACTGGTCAGTCACCAAGCCCAGCAGTTTCATTCTGTGAACTGCAAGTGGGGCTTTCTCTCTTTCACATATGCACACTTGACAAATCCTGAAATCCTTCCACCCCGTGCTCAAAGTAGAGTGGTTTTTGGTTTGTAATATGTTTCCCTGAAGTTCTGATTTAATAATTTTCAGTAATTTTTCATTCATGTATCTGTAAGACTTAATCTGTGCAAATATCTGTTTGTGATGATGGGCACTCCTCTAACCCAAGAATCTCCCAGGAAAGGCTTGCTCAGCTATCTTCACATCCCCCATTGTAGGGTGCAGCTCAATCTTCACCTGTGCAGGCGCTACTCCAGCTGACCTTCTTTAGGGACCCTGACCTGCCAGAGGGAACAGAGGCTGTGCCACTTTAGCTGTAGTGTTTTGCTGGATCCTTGACTCCTCTTTCAGCCTCTTTTAATTACCGATGAGTTCAAACCTCAAATGCATTATCATCCCCTAACAGATTTTATAAATCTGTTTTTTCCCCCATGGAACATGCATATTCCTAGAAGATCCCACTTTAAGGCTTTGCTGTGTTTTCTATGTATATGTGTAAGTCAGCAGGAAGCACAGGTTTACAGATCCAGCTCAGTGATCCAGAAAGCATTCCTACCTTTTTTTTTTTTGCACAGCAAGGTGCTGCATATTTTATTTCTAGTTCCCTTGTCCCCTCAGTTTGCCTCCTGCCTCTGTTGTCTCAGATGTGATAAATGTAGATAAGAACTGCATGTTTTACTAATTGTTCCAACAAGGCAGTGAGACACTTGGGTCTTTGCACTGCCACAGCAGAATTACTTTGCACTTCTAGTAATTCCTTAGCATGGTACATGTCAGGCATATAGAAAAAAAAAAAAAAAAAGGAAGGGAATTTGTTTTCTGCTCGCAGTTGCAGCTGCCTGGGGCAGCTCCCCGTGGCTCTGAGCAGCGGTCCCCCTGCAGCAGCTGTTTGCACGGAATGATGCTGCGAGTGCTTGAAGAATAGGGCGAGGCTGCAGTGTTTGGCAAGGCTGCATAGCTGACATTTCCAGACAGTTCTAGCTCCCTCTCGTGGAGAATGAGCCGCAGGAAACGTTTTCTTTATGAACAAGACCCACTAGTTACACACTGATTTACTCCTGACTCTAAAACGTGCAATTCCCCCGTTCCACCTGCCGATTTCAGCTCTTCCCCAGCTCCACTGTCACTGCCACTGGCCAGGCTCCAGCTGAGGAGATGGAAGATCCCTTCTTCCACAGCTCTGCCCTGGCACTCAGGACCCAGCCAGATGCCAACTTCCTCCAGGAGAAACTGAACCCACACAGCTCTCCTGAAAGCAATATTTGTGCTTCTTCCTCATGTTTCCTTTCTGAGCTGTTCCAAATATCATTTAGAGTAACTGCTGTAAGGGAACAGTTGATGCCACATGCAAAAGTAATGCCCACTCCCTTGTACTTCCTTCTAATTTCCATTCAGCTCTCCATGGATGCATAAAATATGAAGATGACATCACCATACTGAGTCCTCATGTTTATTTGATGGTCCATCATGATCCTGGACCCTTTCTTTGTTAAACAGTGGAAAAAGCAAAGTAAAACAAGAACCGGGGATAAAAAAAAAGGCATCATCTAGACTTAAACCCTTATAAGATGCTTCCATATTGTGTCTGATCAGTGAGA
This sequence comes from Alectoris magna, assembly GCA_030625065.1. Taxonomy (NCBI): domain Eukaryota; kingdom Metazoa; phylum Chordata; class Aves; order Galliformes; family Phasianidae; genus Alectoris; species Alectoris magna. Next base: position 29,218,998 of record CM060561.1, read on the forward strand.
AATACCATGCTGCTTCATTTTCATATGAGCGTTTCCATATGGTATTGACATGGTTTAGTGGTATAGCAGTGATGAGTTGATGGTTGAACTAGATGGTCTTCGTGGTCTTTTTCAGCTTTAATGATTCTGTGATTCTATATAAGGTATGAATTGAAATGGCATATCAAAATAAACAACATTTTGTTAAGCTGAGAATTCCACCATGTCATGTCACATTCACCACTATGCATGAAGCATAAACCATGTGAGAGAAGTCCATTTTATGTATGAAAAGGACAATACACACCTTATGGATTAAAAAAAGGAAAGTGAGGGCATAACAGCAGTGTGCTGTAGCTTTTGAAATGTCACTCATAACCACCATTGCTCATTAATAAAGTTAGCAATTTTTCTATCATGAGTTCGGTATGGGTTTTTTTTTGTCTATACAGTGGTAATAGATATCCCAACTAAAAAGTAAAAGGATCACCCACAAGACTGCCATGACCAAGCTGGATGATTTTATACATGCATATTCCCAAAAAAGGGTTCCTTGCCCTTTTCCCAACCTTCACTGAAGTTGTGAAATATTTCCAGCACAGCTGGGTGCTGCACTTCACCTCCACAGCTGCCAACAGGGCAAACAGGACAGCTGTTCCCTTGGAAACTGCCACCAAAATAATGCATCCAACATGGATGTGCCTGGATAAACAGTGGGGGGTTTACACACCTCCCCCACAGAATTGTGTATGTAGTCCAGATCCAATACAAAAATAATTCTGGTCTGAAACTTCCATTCTGGTGAAATCCAACAGAAATAATAAACAGATTTTAAAAATTCACATCCCTCATAAATTAAGGATGATACAGTGGAAATATATCTTCATGGAATCATAGAATCATGGAACGGCCTGGGTTGAAAAGGACCACAATGATCATCTAGGTTCAACCCCCCTGCACTGCTATGTGCAGGGTTGCCAACCACCAGACCAGGCTGCCCAGAGCCACATCCAGCCTGGCCTTGAATGCCTCCATGGATGGGGCATCCACAACCTCCTTGGGCAACCTGTTCCAATGCATCACCACCCTCTTTGTGTAAAACTTCCTCCTAATATCTAACCTAAACGTCCCCTGTCTCAGTTTAAAACCATTCCCCCTTGTCCTATCACTATACACCCTCATAAACTTCTATTTTCGTTGTTGTTGTTGTTATGTATTTTATATTCACTTTAATTTTCAGAACAACAATTACTCTTTGAAAAGAATCTGGTTTGTAATAGCAAGAATCTGCAGAAGCACCAACAGAGCTTTGTAAACTACGACTTAATTGCATTACAGTTTTTTTTACTTGTGCTTCCAGTGTCTTATTTCAGTATTCTGAAGCAATTCACAATCAATAAATTCACATCCACCAGGAATTTACCCTCATGTTCCAACGAACTGAAATAAATGAGTGCAGACAAACTCACAGGTTTTCATTTTTTCATTTTTATTTGACAATTTTTTTAAAAATATATTATGGCATTAAAAAACAAAACAAAACAAAAAAACAAAAAACGCAGAACAACAACAACAACAACAACAAAAACAAGCCAAAACAATCCAACAAAAAACGTGCCTCCATATTCTACCCTTGAACATAAAAACAAGTAACATCATGCAAAATCTCCCACAAATTAACCAAAACGTGCCGGAGGCTTATTACAGAAATGCCAAGACCCACGGATGTGTCTCGTTGAAAATTCTACAGCTCTGGGCCAAGACAACATTTTATGTGTACAGAAGAAATCAAATTAGAGCATAATTGCTTGTTACTAAGCAACCATTGACTTTCAGATGAGTAATCAATCCTTGGACACATAGAGTAAACAGTTACCACTCAGCCCTTTAGATAATCCTTAAAACCAAAGAGTCACTTCTCTCTTCTGTAAACTTCTCTTTTTATCTGGTAGCTTCAAAAAAACCATGTCAGGTAGATTTATGCAGCTTTGTTTAATCAATCCCTGCTGATAATTACATAGGGAATACAAGAATTGCAGAACCGCGGGGCTTGGAAGGGACCTGGAAGGAAATCATCGACTCCAACCCCCCTGCTAAAGCAGGTTCCCTACAATAGGTCGCACAGGCAGGCGTCCGGACAGGTCTTGAATATCTCCATAGAAGGAGACCACAGAACTTCTCTGGGCAACCTGTTCCACTGCTTCGTCACCCTTACGGGGAATTTCCATGTTAGTATGGAAATTCCTATGTTGAAATTTTAAGCCATTACTCCTTGTCCCTTTGCTGCACACCACCGAGAACAGCATGAATGTTAGGGTCAAAAAAAAAAAAAAAAAAAAAGTGAGTATGTGAGACAGAATTTAACGTATGAAATCTTTTCTAAAGCACAGAACTGAGAGGTACTGCTGGGTGGTTTTACCGAGTCGGCTGCAACCTCCTGGCCAGAGGAGGCTGTTTAAGCATTTTCATATGGTTACACTTCTTTGGATCTTTTTATCTCTGAATTACTATAGCCTAAACCTTTCTCCTAATGGAAGCTGCTCCAGAAATTTGTTTTCTCCCTTGATGAACAGCCATCTACCAGTGTGTCTAGCCTGAAGTTATTTGCAAGCTATTTACACGCTTTTGTACCATTATCAGTCATCCTTTAGCTTATCTAGCTCTCTCCCATTGTGTTCAGCCTCTAGATTTGCCTATGAAAAACAACCGTTTTGTCTTTATTTGGTAGGCTGATCAGCCTCTTCTTATCGCACGAGAGGACTTCTGTCCCCACAATGACAAGTGTCTGCACTGGCTCATGTCAGCACTTATTCTTCCTGACCCCCCTTCTAGATTCGTGTTTCAGTAGTGCCTTACCACTAATATTTCCTCTCTTCACGGGAAATATCTCTCCTGATGATCTGCCAATTATATCTGCTATTTTTTTTCTATTTTTTTTCTCTACTAATAGAACAAGTCATACAAGGTCCCCGGCAAGAAAACAAAACCAAGCAATCCACCTACAGAACACTTTAAACGTCTGTACCAGTGAAAGAAACGTGGGAAATTGAATACAAGAACTATCTATGCCAACTAGCATAGCTAAGAATGGATGGAGTAATTCATATACATTGGCTGGGCTGGGAGAAAAGACATGCCAGTGCTCTGTGCCAGCAGACCATGCGCTCCACACCCTGGCTACACGTGGATAATGGAAGATGCTCAGCTGGAAGAGTCTAGGTAAAGGTGAAGATAAACAGCACACTGTCAGAAAAGTGACCCATATAGCTGTCTGGGAGTCTTTCTCCTAGAGCTGGACAGTAAAGCAAATCCTGCTATTGATTTGGGAAGCCAAGATTAGGGAAGGTGACAAAGTCAGCTAGAGAAGGAGACCTACAGAAACACTTCCAGCAGAACCAGTTGTGTAAAGGTAAGTCAAGCAGTAGAATCATTACATTATAGTTTAGTATTTCTACTAAAAAAAGAAAAGGAAAAAAAAAAAAGAGGACAACAAGAACAGTGGATATTTAGGCATAAGATACCATGTTGGAGGAACTGATATTTCAGTGGCAGAAAAGTAGTACATGTCTTTACAGGAAAAAAATAAAATAAAATAAAATAAAGAAATTTTAAAAAATATTGTCACCATCTAAAAGGAAGAATGAGGAAATTTAAAAACAGATCAGCTTGACAAAGACACAGATCCTCAGTAACCTGAACTCTCAATGAAAATATACATCAGGAAATGAATGAGGAGCAAAAAACGTTTTGAAGCAGTAGGGATAGAATGAGGCTTGCCAAAGTACAAGGACAGATCTAACAGGCAAAGAACATACAGGAAAAAAAGAAATACTCTATGCACATGTAAGGAGAAAACAACAGAAAGAGATGGTACAGAAAGAGGCATTCATTGCCTGCTTTAGAATCACATCTGAACATTTGTATTGTGTTTTTGCATTGGCTTACTCCTACTATCCTACAAGATACCCTACATATCTTGTGCATCTTCCTATTGAAATGCTTTGTGTTTCATCTGCCCTCCAAACCACCACTGGTCATCAAGACTATTTTCAATATTCACCCTGTCCTTCAGCATGTTTTAAACCCCTTCCAGTTCCATGGCATCTGAGAACTCCATAGCACACTATCACTTAACCCACTAAAGAAAATACAAGTATTAAACCCAGAAAAGACCCTTGCAAGGGCCCCATACCACTTCTATTTCTTAGACAGTATTCTCAGTGGCAAGGTTGTTTAAAATTGAATTTGAGGTCTTGCATCCAGCTAGTTTGTATGTTAACTTGGCCGTATCTCTCTAGCCCGTTTACTGTACGAATGTGGTAGGAAACAATACCAGAATCTCTAATAATGACAAGGCAGACTGAATTTACTGTTTCCTGTCTGTCCAAAAGACCTGCTATCCTCTGAAAGAAGGGAATAATATTGGTTTGACATGACTTGTTAACTGTAATTCATTTATTTTTGTTCTTTCATGTACTTAATAGGTGTTTCGAATTTTTATTCCAGCATTTACTTGAAAGTTTGAGTTACTTGACTAGTCTACAGTTGTGGATCCCAACTTTCTTTTTGTCTTTCCCTTCTCCCTCTTCCTTTCTACAACTATTATTTCCAAGCTAGTGACAGAATAAAATCAAACAACCAATACCCAGCTGAAGTTAACACTGTCCACATGAAGTCTAGAAGATCGCACTTCACAAACAATTTAAAAGGAATATGCTAAAATAGCTTGTAAAAAAAAAAAAAAATCTGTTCATATTTTATGCAAAGGTGTATGAGATTCTCTAGTTTAAAAAATGGGAAGAAGGGACAGTGGGAATGGAAATTGAACAAGATGAATATATTAAAGTATTACAGTTACATTAATTAAGGTTGTAAAAAAAAAAGACATTGATATTAAATAATTCATTCAATAGCATATTTTTTGTTTTCTGTCCTCATTTCTGAATGAAATAATGGAATAGTCACACACTTCTAATCTCTACATTCTCAAATGTAGATCTCAGAGTAGACTGAGAAAGGAAAGACTTGGTTGAAATCAGAGATGTGACAGAAATCTGTATCTGTATCTGTATGCGTGGTCTTTGACAATTTAAGATCTTTCCCTTTATGCTTACTGTTTCATGTCTTTACTGCCTCTTTCCTGGAAGCCTTTGCTACTCAGTTTGCATCCTTCCCTCCTATATCTTTTGAACACAAGCAAAATTTTTAACTATCACTGACAGCTTGTCACCTTTCTCCCAAGAACTCATACTGAGGAATGCTGATCTTGTGTTATGTCAAAGACTAAAATAATCCACTCTTTTTTTTTTTTTTTTTCTTCTTGTGAAATAAGCTGAACATCTATAAGCAACTCCGGTGAATGAGGTTGAAGTACTGAAAACCACTTTTGTTTATACCTTTTTCCTCTCAGTAAAATTCTCTGTTATTTAATCCCTTATAAAGAAGAAGCTTGTCAGAGAAGGAGGGAAATTCTTTCCTGTTTGATGAGAACTTGGAGGAATAGAGCCAGGAGTCAGCAGGACAATGACCCATCCTCACTCAGCTCAAGAATCCCTACTAAGAACCCTGACTTGTCAAGCATGTGCAACACACAGAACTTGTACACGACTACCCTACTTCTTCTAACTACTTGTCACAGCAGTGTTTGACTTTCTCTCAAAATAAAGTCCCCCTGAAGTTATTTATTCTACCTCTTGCTATTCTTCTGTCTCCGTTCTTTCTCTAGTGATGAGTTCAGAATTGAATAGCTGACCTACAGAAACTCTGGCCTTATGTTTTGCCTCCAGTTTTCAAGCTGAAGCGCAGAAAAACACTACACCATGCAGACGTGACTATACAGGCAGAAACTCAGCATCTTGGAATTTTACTTGCACAAAACAATCTTCACCAATTACGTTGATGAAAATCTATTCAAAATGCTTTCATGTGTTAGACCACAATGATACCATGCCACACCTCTGAAGAAAATGAAATGTCTATTGAATAATAATAAAAAAACCCAAACAATCCCGAGAGAAAGCATGCAAAAGTGCAAATAAAAATCACGCAAAATTAATGGCTTATTTAGGTCTGTTCTGTTGCTTTTTTATTATGGAAAAACCCTTGGATGGCTGTACTTTCACTGAGGGTAGGGGATTGCCCTTATTTAATATTGAGATGGAAGTACTCAAAAGCTTTTATCACAGGGGCTGTACCTCAACAGAGTTCACCACCTCCATTTGCAGATCACATAAGATCGACATCTACCCTGCAGAACCACTGGAGATACTATTTGGTAAACTCTCAGTGTCTGGAGCAGTGCCTGCACAACACCATCTGCCAGCTGTCCTAAGGACACCAACAAGTGCTCTGCAGACCAGCCATTCCAAAAGCCTTCAGTGAGCAAATATTTAGACCATTTGTGTCTACAAAGATGCTTTCTTAGTACATTTTTTAAACCCACATATTAACTCTTTGGTGAGACCTGGAGGCTTATAAAGGGCTCAAGAAAAGACTATTTCAACAGCAACTCCTTTTAAACTCTGCCAAATTAATGCATGCGTTATCCACACATGCACATAGATATGGATACGTGCTCGTAAATGTTATCTATAATAATTCCTCAGGGCACCTGGACACAAAACCACAAGAGCACTATAATGTCATTCACTTTTGACCTTTCCTGTTTAGAAAAGGGCAAATGACTTCTGGTTCTGCTCTGTCAGGAGGAACCATCAAGCAGAATCGTACAATTCTTGTAGGACACTTCACAAATACTGCGAAGCTTTGTTTCTGCATATAGCAGTTGTACAATGCCACACAAAGAAAACAGAAGCAGATGGACCAGGACTGAACTATACGTGGTTTTCTTTGTGCATCGGGTTGGCTGCAAACTGCCAGGTTTCATAATTCTCTCTTTCACGTTGATTACCCGGTGCACAACTAAGTATAGTTTTATATGAAAGTCTGTTCTTCAGTCACGGGATCATATCTCTTCCATCCAGCTGCTTATTTCCACAAAAGTTGCTTCCATCATTCAAGTAAACCACCTAGCATGTTGGGGAATGAAGGTGAAACAACAGTGAGACAACTGCAGGATGCTTAGCACTAGTATAGGAAAAGGAGGTTGCATTGACTGAGTATCATGAATGGAAAGACTCTCTGCACAACACATTTTCTTACAATCCAAGTATAACTGGATCTCAATAAGCTCTCTATAGTAAAGTATTGTCAACTATGAAACATTTCCAAAATTGGATTAAAAGTTGATTACAGTTCTAAGGTTTGGAAATTTCTTTTCTAACTGATGTTATTAATTCTATTGAGCCTTTGAATTTTTTCTCCTGACCACAAGAACTAATACCTATTTTGTCAGAGAAAAGGGTAATGGGATGCGTTTCATTTTGAATATAATCCTGTTACTAATAAGGAAGAAGCTTGAAGGGTAAAGTAAATACTGTGGATGGTTTATAGTCTAAGACTACACATAAAACATTGCCAGTACTCTAGCAGTATTGGTTGCATATTGGTAACTGATTTAAAACTCTAGAATAACTTAAAAATATTCATTATATGAAAGGCAGAACAGGATACTCTCAAATCAGAAAACGAAACTTTTTTTTTTTTTTTTATTTTAAGATACTGAAGTTCAGCTTTGTGGTATTCAGACAGCATGTTTTGCCTGTGGTCTAATTCTGAAAGGTGCTTCCTAGAGCTACCTTCAATAACTACCACATTATTGCATGACCTAGTGCTACAAGAAAGCAAACCGTTTTACAAATGTCTGAATAATGCTTGGCACATTAGGGAAGTCTGGTCCATCTGGAAGGAATTAATAGATGTCAAAGTACTACGAAAAGTCATCTAGTCTATTTACGAAGAACAGAATACTTCAGAATACAATTTAAGAAGTTCCATGGAACAGGAAGCCACAGTGTTATAATCTCAAATAAACATCATCTGTAGACATAATCAGTAAAAATTCTGAAAGTACACAGTGTATGCTTTATAATAACCATATTAAACTGGGCATCCATTAAAGATGGCTTCTGCCAATTACCTGCTGTAGTGTGCAAATTTGATGTGTAAATGTCAGCCACTTAAATTTTCAAATACAGCTGATTTTATCAGAGCACAGTATTTGATGTAATCCCCTGAACATATTTTGTAGCTAACAAGAAGGTAAACATGTCCACACAGAATTTATCAACACTACCTCCCCAGACTGCCAAGTTTCAGCTGGTATGTATTGACCAAAATCTGTTACACTAAACAAGCATTATGTAACATGGCTCTCTCAAACACTGAGTGGGCTCCTCCTACCTAAATTAGGAGATTGAAGATAAGCTCTGGCAGGCATTCACAGTTTCAGAGATGGGAATGAGGATATAGTCTCATTTTTGCAAGTTGCTCAATTTAGGTAGCTTTCTTGGTTAAAGACCTACTCAGAATTTTCATTCTATTGAAAAATGTGTTTAAGACATCCCACACGTGATTTTAGTTATGAACAAAGCTGAATTCTACAGTGGAGTTGGTGGTCAAAAGCAAAAAGCTTGCTTATTGAGAAAGTCTTTTTCCTTCTCAGGTCAGTTTTTGTTATATCAAAGCATCGCATCTGGAATAAGATGGGGTGTTAAGATGTACAATTATTCAATTCAAAAATAAAGGTGCTCTACGACTCCCAGTATTAATCAATACCTATGTTTCAGAGTTCAGAATATTTTTGCTTACTGACCTGTTTCACTTGAACATCCACTGGAAATAATATACAAGTATCATACATAATCCTTCTGGTTTCTAGCACGTCATATCCCATAATTACATTTTACTTTGTGAAATGGTGGAGTATTACTTCACAAAACTGCAGAGCATTACTTTAGCATAAGAGGGAAATGATCTCATAGCGAAAAAATAATTGTGTCTGCATTCCCTTTCTTTCATGTCAGAGTGGGATTCTTAGTAGTAGTAGTTCTGTATGGGTGGTCACCACATGAATTGTAGAGACAGTACTGAGTGACCATGGCACCATGCTGCAGCATTTAACTGTTTAACTACTGTGGTGCATGCAATTTGATTCTATTAGCATCACATTTAGCAGTTTATCAGTCTGCAGACCAAATCTACCATCTTTCAACATCAGCCCTCCTAATGATCCTACCCTTTTCGCATACTTTATTCAGAAGTACATATCTCAAAAATCAATCTCTACTCATGCTCCTACAAGGACAAAAATTTGGTTGTATTCCAGATTACATAGAAAGGAGAAAGAAAACAAAATCCTCATCAACTATTGAAAAGGAGGAAAGGTGATCAGACTGCATGGGACAAAATACCTATTACATGAGACAGACTATGCAAGTATTTTCATCATATGCGACCCCATTCCTTAAGCCCCACCTCTGTAGAGTAATTACCTTTCATGAGCTGTGACCATGTGCTTTTGATGCTGATTAGGAGCAGAGGTCTTTCTTTCCCATCCTACAGCAAGCAGCTTCAAACAGTGAGGGAAGGACACACTTAGACATCTGCATGGTTAGGCAGAAAATGTCAAAAATGGATAAATATCTGCAAAAGCCAGTGCTAACATACTCTACAGCTGACAGATCACATCAAGCTTTAAATGAAACACTAGAAATGCTTGGCGTGGAACCATGCCAGTTTTTCTCCCACTCATGGGTAGATAGAGTGAACAAGTTGCATACGTCTTAACAAGTATTTGTCTTCAGCACTTGTCTTCCTTTCATAAGTCAACCAGCCTGTTTTTACTTTACTTTTCCTAAACTTTTCCTTTTCAATAATATTGTCATTCTTAGAACAGACATGCCTTTCATCAGTTTAACAGTGAACTGACAAAGAATGAAGCAGAAGACAAGAAGCACTTGGATCACCAGTTTTACACAAAATGGAAATTAAGCATTACTGCTGTCCAGCCTAACATGCTCTAGCCCACTTCCTGCCCTCCAAATAACCCTGAACAGTAATCAAAGCCTTTTAATCTTTTTTTTTACTTTTTTTTTTTTTTACTAGAGAATACTTTGCAAGATATATGATGATAGAAGCTAGAGCCATCAATCTTAATGAAACTTGCTTTATTTACATGTAGTATGCAACATCTGATTTATCTCCTCTAACTCTTCAGTGTTTATCACATAGATTTCCTTGATTAATAAAAGTTGCCATGATTCCCAGTCTTCACTTCCAGGAGTACTTCCAAATTTTGAGAAATTGATGATTTATGTTTGAAAAGCATGAATGCTGCCGGGAGAACCAGTAGCCAGGTTTCCTCTAGTGATCAAAGGATTCTATTAATTTGATTCTCTTGGAGCCAAATAATCCTCCATCCCTGACTGCACCTTTAGCTTTTCCAGATTGCCTAGTTTACAGACTTCCAGAAAACACCATGTGATTCTTAAAAGAGTGCAGAAGAAGCACCTTCTCATGCTATACATGCCAGCAAACCCTTCCCAGCCTTCCTCTTCTTCAGGTACATCTCAAACTTGACTTACCATTTTGTTTACCTGTTGTACAAGCACTGCCAGCAATAGGTGGTTTGGCACTCACCTCACACAGCACGACCAAAGCTTCTCCAGAGCAATACACAGAGAACTACCTGGTTGAGAGACAACAGCGACTACCATCTTACTGCTCCTCTCTTCCTCCTCTGATTAGCAGACAAAAGTGGAGCTGCAATTTACCAAGCAAAAACCTGTGCAGAAACTGTCTGGGGATGATATCCATGATGCCAAGCCAACACTGCCCGTTTATATAATTTTATTTTTAAACAGCTGCTTTACATGTTTTTTTCCAAATGCAACAATGCCAATGAGCTACAGGAGGACAAAGTGCTAAGCAGTGACTCCATCATCTGCTAGACACACAGTCCCAGCTGTTATCCCTGGAGTTGTCAGCACAGACAAGTCACGAACTGACCCTGCCTCTATCCCACCCAGTCACCAGCCCATCTCCCGCCATGACAGCCAGGCTCTCATCTACATCTCATTCTTCCTCTGCAGATGTATTATATCATCACCAGGCTACTCCTCTAGCAGGCTACTTACGGAGAGCTGGATAGAGCAAAAGTCTATTCAAAGATGATCTCCAACCTCTTCTTAATTGGTGCTGTACAGGGAAAGTAAGGCCTTCCCCACTTTCTTGCTATTTGTTGGGTTTTGTTTTTGTTCGTTTGTTGGTTGGTTGGTTGGTTTGGGTTTTGGATTTTTTGGTTGGTTGTTGCCTTTTTTAAAAAAAAAGCTATTTTACAAGAAATATAAATCAGTCATATTTATGATTTTCAGAGTTGCAGCTCTGTGCCCAGAGATCCTGAAAACTGGGAAGGGAAGGTTGTCACACCCCAGTTTCCTTTGAACACCAGCCACCTGTGAGAGTGCTTCGTTCTCAGCACTCTCAGGCTGGCATATCAGGGCATGCATCCCCAGTGCACGCCCTGGGTGCAGGACTGAAGAGGGATGGAAGGAATCCCTGATTAACTAATAAGTTTGTTTTCCAGTTGCTCTGGCCCTCTCCTGGCTTTGCATATTCCATGGTTTTCCTAAGGCATTCATCCAAGCTTTGCTCTAGCAACTTCAACCTTGAAAGCTTGAAGCTTTTAGAAGTGGCTCTAGAAAAGGCAGAAGAGATTTCATCAGCGCCCGGAGAATCTGGGAGACAGGTATCCCACTGAAGGCATCTCATTTGCTTCTTAATTTGATGTCTCAAGGAAAACACTTTGATCAGTTTCTGAAGCTCATGCTGGAAACATCTCCTGGGCAGGGATCAGAAGGATGTTGTTTTCCCTCAATTTCTGGACTGCCTGAGTATTAGACCTCCATCTTGGATTTAGCTGAGCTTGAAAGGTCACTGGAGTATGTAGAGTTCATTGGCAATGGAAAAATTCTTTATGGATCAATGGCTAGGAGGACAGCTTATGACAGAGTTAGAGAGGAAGGTTTTCAGCAATGTAAGCTTGATTCCAGCACCTGCTTTCAGATCATTCCAGGACCTTTCTCAGATGGCTTTTAGATGATTATAGGAATCTTCTTACATGAGGAACGTGGACTCCAACCAGTGTGAATACAAAGGACAGAACAGGAAGAGGCTAATAATCTTTCAACAAACAAAGCGGAAAAGCTGACAGCTGCTGGCACTTCACATGTTGTAGACAGCTGCTGGTACACTCACATGCCAAAGTCCACAGAGAACCTAACCCAAGAGTGATTAGTCCTTGAGAGACAGAGTCCAGCTGGTCATGATGACAGCAGCACCCATACACCATTATACCTTCTTGTTGTTCTTTATGTAGTCCACTTTCAAAAGAAAAACACTCCTGATATTTCAATCCAAACTTCCTTCATAGTGTTAGCTTTGCAGTCATACAGGTACTGTTGTACTGTTCTATCAGCTAAAATGCTGCTATGTGCGACGCACTTGGCTTTTTAACAATTTTGCGACTTGGTCATGTAGCACAGGGCTTGTTTCTGCTGTTTTACTCAGCTATGATGAGGCAGTGGGAGAGGCATGCTGCATACAAGGTGTTCCAAGTCACAGACTTCTGTGAATCAGCGGAGTTTTCCATACCACAGTGAGATGTCGAGTGCCACTTTTTATGGGTATATTCTCTGTTTACCTTTTCCAAGTGCTAAGAGGCAAGGCAGCTTGGTTTATTCAGCTTGCATCAGTAAAAAGTTCTCTTTTCTTTTGCCAGAGGTAGAACATGTGGTACTTTCTCTGTATCTTGCCTTCTGACTCACTTCCCTAGAACCTATTTTCTTAAAAACACAAACCCAGGAAGGTCCCATATCTTCTGATTACCAAACTAATAATAATGGTGAGCTCTGATTATAGCCTACAGGCTCTTCCTAGAGAGGAGAAGAGGTTTACATGCCAGGAAAATGGAAGAGACCAAAGTTTGAGCTTCTGCCCTACTGAATGCCCCACTCCAAATTCATGAAAGCAGATGTTCGAGGTTCTGATCTGCCAATATATATCCATAAAGAACTAGGGAAAAGTTTTTGCCCAGGTTCACATGCTGTATTACGATCTACACTGGGTAATGTTTACAACCAGGCAAGACCCTTTTAAGTAGACCAGGGAACAAGGAATCCTGAGTTGCAGCAGTAAAATTACAAGAAGGTTGTAATATAGATTTGAGACTGATGTTTTGTCCAGGAGTACCCCAAGTATGGGTGCTCTAGAAGTAAAAGCAATGCCTTAATGGCTCTTAAAAGAAATATGAAAACACTGGGGCACTGGGATCACTTTCTAGGGTCCTCCTCAGAAACAGCTGAAGATCTTGCATATGATGCCATGATATCTACAGGACTCCGCCTCCGTGGAATAAAATGCATCAGCTCCACAGCTTTCCAAAGCCACTCCTGATTTAGGAGCACAGGTTGCCAGAAAGGGGAAAAAACTCCCAGAGGCCCACATTCACCCCACTGCAACACTCACTTATCCCTTTTAAGTGTCACAGTTGTGGTCTTACCTAGACACATTTCTGCTGGCTTGCTCACAGTCATGCCCTAATCTTAGCCATACACAGGAAAAGGCACCAAATTGCATCATCTGCTTCAGACAAGATAACAGACAACACTGGGTGTGACACACACAGAAAATGCCACAACTTCTCATGACCCATATAAAAATACATCAAATAAAACCAGCAGCAAAACTGAATTTTTTTTTTCTGAGAAATGGCCTGTGAATTAATAGCAATAGTTTTATAGGACTCTACCTTCAAAGTGACTCAAATCTTCAAAGAAAAGCGGTGCATTCTAGAATGTTTCCGAAATCACAAAGTCTTATTAAAAGCAGAGTAATTGTGATGTGAGGGAAGGAGAGTTTGGAAGTTCACATTTAGCTTTGGTCATTCACCATCGTTTCAAAAAATTCAACCGTTGAATATCTTGAGAAAAATTTCTGAATGTCACGTAAAAGAATTAAAAAGCTGCTACTGATCAGTCATTTCTTCTTCTTAGATTTTACATCAGAATTTGGCCCATTTGTGTAGGTTAGAACAATGTAAAGCTCTTTACACGTTTTCATTTCAGGCCAACTGATATCTTTGAGAACCCATGATGTTGTCACCTTTGCTGAAGGAAAGAAGATAAATGAGACACTGAAGGTCTCAAACACCACTGAACAAGCACCCACATGTCCATTCACTGTTTCAAAGTGAACCCTTTAAAATGCTTCAAATGAAGCAAAAACTGCAGTATCTGTAAACTGCTCTTATTACGAAATACATTTGCTACATCTTCAGGTGATATTTAAATATACTTTCCCTCACAAAAACGATATTCAAGTCTCAGCATGCACCACTGGCTTTGACTTGCCAAGTGATGTTTACTGGATATATTCCATTAGCACGGCATATTTTGACTGTAATTTTGTGTCCTCCTTTACACTCCTCTCCCATTCTATGCACATATCTATCTACCATTCACTTCAAATGATGAAGAAAGGCACATTTGTAAGCAGGATCTTGAAAAAAGATATGTATGCGTTTGCAGGTATTTCAGGGTAACTGCAAACAGATGCAAAAAAGTCAGAAACATTCTAAGCTTCAAAATGCAGATGCTCCACTTACAGCTAAGTTTCAAACCTGCAAACAAAACTTTTGCTTAGGAGTAAGCATGTAAATTAGGCATGATGAAATAAGGGCTAAACAGGCACATGTCTGTAGGGTTAGGCCCACCACATCCACATTTAAAATAAGTAATCTCTCTTTTTAAAACTGTATTTTTATCAATTGATTTTTTACATCAATGTGAACAACAGACCTCCTCTTCAAGACCAAGAATTTTTTAAAGTGTATGGATTAAAGCATGTTTGAGTAATGATGTTTAAATTTATTTTCACCCTCAGAGAAGTTGGTTGGAAGTTAGGACTTAGTTTTTTGTTATATATTAAAGGCGCAGAACATTCTTTCCTTAAATTAGATTATTCAGAGAAGAGATTGTACATAACAATGATAATAATAATAGTAGTAGCAGTAGTAGTAATAAACCTTTCCACTGGAAAAAGGTTTTACCAGACTGGTTGTAATGGGACACATACATGCATTTATTTAAGTACATCAAAAGCAAGAAAATAATCATGAGCATTGTGCGATGTACTCCCAAGATTTCATGTCTGAAACAATTTCCTAGAGAAGGGACTTGCTCTAGAAAATTGAAGATATATAATTTTATTTTGCTGTGACTCCACTAAAGTTGCTGTCCTGTCCCAAAGTAAAGCTTCAAACTACAGAAGGAAGAAAGAATAAAAAATAATGCAAGGGGAAAAAAAAAAAAAGGAAAAAAAAAGAAAAAAATTGATGGGACAAATTATCATGGCTATTACTCACTGAAACACACTTAAAGGAAGGGAAGGGAAGGGAAGGGAAGGGAAGGGAAGGGAAGGGAAGGGAAGGGAAGGGAAGGGAAGGGAAGGGAAGGGAAGGGAAGGGAAGGGAAGGGAGAAGAGATAAATAAATAAATGCCTTTCTGTACACGTATATGTAACATCGTAAAAAAGAGAACTCGCTAGAAGAAATGCGAGTTCTCAAAAATAGTAAAATATAATTGATTATAATTTTAAGAAAACATTCTTGAAACCATGTAACCAAAACCACATGAACTCCCATGACTGTAAAATGCAATGAAATTTTCATAATTTCAGTATGGGTGGATATCTGTAAAGACCAGTGCTGGTATCAAAAAGAAACATAAAGGAAAAGAAAAAAAAAAAAAAAAAAAAGGGAAAAAAACCATAACATACTACAAAACTCTATTTTTTAAGTAGGAAAAGCAAAAGAAAAATCATTAAAATAGAACCCTTATCCCAGTTACTTCTTTCTTTTATGGCTTACTGAAGCAGAAGCAGGCTTTCCATTGCTTATCCTGGCTGCAGTATTTTTTCCTTCTACTCACAGCACTCTCCTGTAAGGCACCAAACAGCCATCAAGCAGCTCAGACACTTCGCAGTTAGCAGGACACCTGCATCAAAGTCCTTCATAGCAATAATGTGGAGAGCAAGCTGCTTCTCACCCACAGGCAAAGCCAGAGACAGATTGCTGGCACTTGGGCCCCAGCAGCCAGGAGTAAACTACATTGTGCCCTGGAGATCAGGTCTGTATCTTGCCGTGGGGAGCAGGTCTGCATCCTGCATAAGGATCAGGTCCACATCATTTCCCAGCGAGCAGTCCCTCATCCTGCCCCAATACCCAGTCACCACTGCCTCTGCCGACCGTGTTGCACAACTGGATGAGTGCGGAATGGTAGCACTAAAAGAAAGTCTTGATGGTCCATTTGAAGTTTTGTAGTGTATTTCTGAGGCATTTGGATAATGCCCTCAATAGCATGCGTTAAATTTCAGTGAGCCTCAGATTGTCACGAGCTGAACTTGATCACCTGCTGTAGGGATTCTGCTCTAGCAGGAAAGTGGACTGGATGATCTCCAGAAGTAGTCCTTTCTGACCCCCATGATTCTGTGATTCTCTGATCTTTGTAGCACCCTTCCAACCGAGCTATCATAAAAAAAAAAAAAAAAAAAAAAAAAAAAAGGATATTAGGTCATCGGTTCCTTCTTCCTACTCTATCTCCCTTCCCACCTGCCATCAAATAATGTCTGCAGTAACACAAGAGCAAAGGGAAGAGCATTAGCAGGGGAGCCAAGAGAGACCAAAACCCAGCACAGGCTTGAAGCCTGTGACTCCAACCCTGGCAGGCAGACAGCCTTGGGATTGCAGGGCATTTCTTGCATGTGGGGTGAGGATACCAACAGCCAGGCTGGCAGCATGCAGCAACATCAGTACCCCCTCGCCTGTCTAAGACCCGGGATGGGTGCAGCCCTGGGACTGCAGCTGGGTGGCAGTGCCCAGCAGTTAGCAACCTCTTCCCACTGGCACTGCCCTGAACATACAATCTCCTGAGCCTTTGCAGTGATATGCTCAGGAAACATCTCCATCCCACTGGGGGTATATTAACATCCCATCATTTAGCACCTTGTCCTTGGTGCTATAAGCTTCTCTAGTCAGCCACTTGTCCCACACAACAACAAAAAATAACTGCTTTCTATCAAAGTAATAAGGTTTTCCACAGTTTAACAAAAAATTCCTGTAACTTTCCAAATCCCTATCTTAAGTTTTCCAGGAATATTTTCTTTTCTTTTCTAGCTTCCGTTGATAAAATTATTTTTAATTCTCACCCCCTAAAAAACAAGCAAACAAACAAAAACAACCACAGAGGCAGAGACCTTGCAGCTGAAGGAACGTAAGATACAAGTCTACATTAAAGCAGCGTGTCAGCCATTTCACTTGTTTTACCAGCACACACTCCAATGACATGATGACAGATCAATGAGTGATCTGTGCAGAACAACTGTAATTCAACAAAATGGGTGTTGTGGTGCAACAAAGTTAGATTGCTTCTTCTTGTTTTAGTATAACAGAAGACAGGAGCTTCCCAAACCTGAATACAAGGGAGAGTTTTGTGCATACAGCAAACCTAACCCCAAATGGCAGTTCGGCTGGGATCCTTTTGTGGTTTGGGGTTGTTTGGAGGGTGTGAGGAGGAGGGAACACGTCTCTGCTTGTCCTCATCCTCCTCAATTAGAGGAGGACAATTTAGGTACCAGGAAGATTCATTCTTAAAATAAACTTTCACAAAAGTGACCGTGCTTTCCTGAATTGCGCCATCTGTGACTACTACAGCATTTACCTTTTGTTCTAAAATGAAATCTTTTTTTTTTTTTTTTTAATTTTTCAACTAACTTTATGCAGTAATAGAATAATTCACTAATGGTCGTGTGGGTCTGCAAGTCAAATCTGAAGTCATGAGCAAAAGATCTCAAAGCGACAAACAACAGCTGCAGCGAGACAGCAAGGTTCCCAGAAATATGCCTATTTATTTTTCTGATAATTGCATCTTAACAAGAAATCGTGTGCTTTGCAATCGTGGAGCTACCCAGGAATATTGGCATCCTTGTGGATATTAATGTGTAAAATAGCTGATCTTCCAAGAAGCAGATTTTACCAAGTCAGGAGACAATTAGGTCATTAAATTAAATGCTTAGAGAAACTGCTGCATGGTTATGCTCAGTACACGGAGTGTGTTCATCCACGGACAGATAAAATTACCAACGCCTTTCAGTTCTCATCTGTGCAATTTCAAGTATTTTTTTTTATGGTTTTAAAAGTTGTTCCTTAACACTGAGTAAAGGAAAAACATCTGCATACATCTGTGCTAATGCCCTGCATAAGGCTGCTTCTTTCCAGAAGTCACTTACTTGTGATGTTACTCAGTCGAAATATTTACAGAGCAAAGGCAGCAAACCTATATCAAAACAGACAGCTCCATGAACGGCTCTGTTAAAAAGAGGTAGGACATTTAACACCTGAGAAACCCAGCAGGAGGCTTTCAGTGTGACTGCCCTTCCCAAGCCTCAGCTGCGGCCACAGCTCCGTTCTGCCTGCTCACTACTACAGCGTGGCACCATGCAGAACGGGCAGGCTGGTGTCAGTCATACAGACTGGGTTTCAGGGCAGGGAAACTTTCATAGCAGTCCTTCAAGAATCTTTGCGTGAGTTCTTGATTAAAACTGGCTATTAAGATGATATTCATACAATTAATATAAAATGCTTTGCTTGAATTGCAACTGGGAGGCGTCTGTTCATTCTTAAAAAGAAAAGGCAACTATGGAACGTACACTTCCGAAGGTTTGAATTCAATTTTTTTAAGGATAATCTTTTTTTTTTGAGAAAAAATATCACTAATAGAAATGTTTTGAAAACAAAAAGGTATGTAACGATTCAAAATATTGTTTAAAAGGGCATAAAAGTTACAGTCCAACATTAAACATTTAAGCACTCCCGCAGTGTGTATTCATCACACAGATGAATAGATCAAATAACATTTATACCATAAGTGTATGCCCCAGTCCAAGGTTAGGTCACAGAACAGGGATTCATTTGGAACTAAAGATTAGGACCAAAGAACAGATCACGTCGCTCACAATTTGTCATTTTGACTAAAGGAAAAGTTCCACATCCGATCAGCACGCAGACTCTCAATCTCCTTACAGAACAGCAAGGATCCTTGACAGTAACACAGAACAGAACCGATTCCACATTCCCACACCAGCTCTCAGAGCTGTGATCCCACTAAGATGCAGTGCTGCCACGCTGACTTGTTACAGGTATCATTGAAAATCGACATGGGAACAACAACCAGACTGCCTGACGTTTCAGACAGCCGGAAAACCAACATAACCTGGATGTGTTTAAGAGTTGTTTGGATGTGGCTCTCAGAGATATGATTTAGCAGAGGGTCGTTAGAGTTAGGGTACTACGGTTAGGCTGCTGTTGGACTTCATGATCTTTGAGGTCCCTTCCAACCTGAGTGATTCTATGATTCTATGACAACCAAACTAACCAAAGGTTCAACCTAAGCTAAGGAGGTCTTCCCATGTATTTTCCAACCTGACGATTTAATATCATCTGCACAAAAGACTTCATTTTGTGAGCACACATGTACTGCCATAAGAAAACAGGACAATGTGCCTGGAAGGAAAGCCGATCTTGCGTTCTTGTGTGATTTGGGCTTTACACTCCACAGCATGTTTTAAATGTGCACGGAAGGATATTTTCATACAGCATTTGGTAGAAGAGGGAAAACAATAAATAATAATAATAATAATAAATAAGTTACAACTGAAGAAACATTTAAGAATTCGATCAGGGTAGGGTAACATTAGTATTAGGGTAACAAAATCCTCTTTCAAATTCAAAAGCCGAGCCACATGCCAAATACAGCCTGCCATACATGAAGGGAACAAGCAATGACAGGATCTGGCGGTCTGTCTGGAGTTCTGTTGGTATTGATCACTGCACCCAAATAGTGCATTAGCAATGAGCCACTGTTACTAAAGTCAAATTGCTCAAAGCTGAACAGGAGGAAAAACATCCTCATTCTTGGTTCTCGTTATAATACAAGAAGGATTAAAATGCTTTCCAAAGAAATCCCAGTGAGAAACGTACACCCAACCCAAAGCAGAGACAAGTCCCCTGCAAGTAGAGTGCCAAGTATCTCAGAGGCACGGGTGCCTGAACAAAGTGGCACAATTCCAGAGAGACTGGGTGGAAACCATCCTGAGCAGTGCACACCTTAGCCAAGTCCTCCTGATTGTTCCTTATGGTCACACCCTGGTAGCACCTGCCTTACTCAGGTAAGCAGTTGTGTGAGAAGGGAGAGGGCTTTGCGAGCTGGGAAATGTATGTAGAGTGGGAGGAGGTGGGGAGAGCACGCGACAAAGACGTTTCACATCCTATTTTCTTCCAAGCCTTTCCACTTGCAGTGAAGCATCACTTTTTGCACTCTGAATTTACCTAGGACAAAGCCAAGCTACGGCTGCGCCTGTTAGAACTCGAACTGTTTCTACGCTACACTTTCCTCTGCCATTCAGCGCTTCCATTCAACCCTTCCGGATTTCTCACGTCGTGTGGAACAACGGCAGCCCGGGTGAAGCCATCGCTGCTTCGCTCCTCTGCTCCGACAGCGGCCGCACGGCTAACCCGGACCCGGGCCGGAGCACCCCGGGGCAGTCCCGCCCCCGCCCGCCCCGCCCGTGGACATCGCTCTGCAGCCCCACGACGCAGCGGCCACTCCACGACATCGCTGTTTGCTTTCGGTTTTTTTGTAGGTTTTTTTTTTCCAATTTTTTTTTTTTTTTCACCCTCTCCAGGATTTCCTCCCCGCGAATGAGCGGCTTTTTCCACGCGCACTGCCAAGGTCCATCCTTCCGTCCCTGGCCGCGCACCCGGCGCTGGGCGTGTAACCGCGGCCCTATGTAACCCCCGCTCCAGGGAACCCCGACGGCCGCTGTCCGCCCGCTCCCTTCGCGGCTCTCCGTTCTGCTGCCGGCCCCGCGGCGGAGCGGGGATGCCTCCTCCCCTGGCGGCCCGCCAGCCGCCCACCTCGCCCCGCTGAGGCCGCGAAGCCCGGCGGCGCTGCGGGGAACGCGGCGGCGGCCGCGGAGCAGAAAGCGAAAGTACCTGGCGGCCGGCGGAAGCCCCATGGGCACGGCGGAGCCGAGCCGCGCCGCAGCCGGCTTTGACAGCGCCGCTCCCAACCCCGGCAGGCGGGCGTCGGGGGCCCGCTGAGCCCGCCCGGCCGCCGCTCCGCTCGCCCCAGTTCCGCGGGCTCCGCGCACCATGGGCGAGACGGAGCCGCCACCATGACCGCCGGGCCGCCGTCGCTCCCTGCCACCCTCCCCCGCGGACCATGTCCCATGGTAAGGAGCGCGCCGCACCGCACCGCACCACCTGCGCCTGGCCGGGCTCCGCCGCTCCGCTTTGCGCTGCCGTCCCCGCCGCTTCTCCTCCTGCGGTGCCGCCCGATGCCCTTTTATCCCCGCGGTGGCGGGCGGGGGAATTCCCACTTTTGCTTTTTCTTTCTTTTCTATTTTCCCCTTAGCCCGAAAATAAAAGCTCCCGCTTCCCAGAGCGGCCGCTGCCGGGAAGCGGCGGGGCGGGCGGGCGGCGGGAGGGCAGAACCGCACGGAGCGGAGCGGGCACTTGCGGTCCGCCCCCGCCCGAGCAGCCCCCGAGCAGTGCTACCGGGGCCGCGCTGCGGATCGGGGCAGAGCGGATCCGGGGGGCCCCACGGGACGGAGCCGCGGACGCGCCTGGTGGGACGCTGCCCTGCTGCGTGCACTAAGGGGGTTTTGGGAGAAAAGAAAAAGAGAGGGGCTTTTTGTCATTTCGAAATACTGGAATGCTGGCTTTTCCTGGCTTGCCTCGGAGAATTTCTTGGGGTTTTCCGGCTAAAACTAAGGAGCTTTGGGAAAGTTTACTGAAAGGATGGCCATTCCCAGCAATACAAACTATCCATCTTTTGGAATAGTGTAGTCGTAGGGCTATTGCCATTTCTGCTCCTTGGGAAGTCACCTAACAGTCCAAAGCCCCTGGGATGTTATAAGACACTTGTCTGGCACGTTCCAGAGGACTCGTGCAGAAAGGGCTAAACGTTGCACTGGGGTCCTGCTGTGTTTCCAGGGACCTTGCAGATGTGCAGCATCCATTTCAGCATTACCTGCTGTGATTTCAGTACCCTTTCAGTATCTAAAGAGGGGCTACAAGGGGACAGACTCTTTAGCGGGGTCTGTGGTGATAGGACAAGGGGAAATGGTTTCAAACAAAAAGAGGGGAGATTTAGGTTGGATTTAAGGAAGAAGCTTTTTACCGTGAGGGTTGTGAGGCACTAGAACAGTTCACCCAGAGAGATGGTGGATGCCCTGTCCTTGATGATGTTCAGTGTTAGGCTGGATAAGGCTCTGAGCATCCTGTTCGAGCTGTAGATGTCCCAGTCCCTTGCAGGGGAGTTGGACCAGATGACCTTTAAGGGTCCCTTCCAATTCTGTGGTTCTGTGCATCTCATTTAAGTCATCATCTGTCCAATACGGAAAAAGTAAAGCTAAAGGAATGAAGTGACTTTGCAGTTTTCACCCATTCTCTCTACTTGCTGCTGGATAAACCAAGTTTTAGAAGTAATGGAATCAGTTACATTGTTTATTATTATTATTGTTGTTGTTGTTGTTATTCAGAAGATTTTTGTGCCCTTTGAAATGTATTTTTTAAGTAACATATCCAAGTTCTTTGCATCCTGCTATTTGTAAGTATTACAGGTCCTTTTTTTGTGTGTGTGCTGGAATGAAGAGGTGCAGTGATATACTGAAACAACATTGTCCTGTAATTGATTTTTAGCATGTTTTTGCAAACATCTTTTTAAAATTACAGTCCTAGAAATCCCAGTCATAAACAATGATGGTTCTCTTAGATGTGTTAGCATAGGTATATCAGATGTCAGTCTGGAGATCATATCTGCCTTGCACAGTCACTTGTTTTTATATTTCCTGCTTGTGGGATCCATTACGATGAAAGCTCTTCAGGCTAGATTTTTCTTAGATACTCAAAGACCATTGCTGACCATTATGAAAAAGGCTAAATAAGTTGGTTTTCCCTTGCGAAATTGGCAGGCAGATTTCCACTAGAGAAAAAAAGGAATTTACCATGTACAGGTGAAAATCTTTCTGTTTGGTTTCTAGGTCAGAGGTGTACACGTGCTGTGGCATGTTCACAAGTAATACATCAGAAGAAAAGGCTTTGGTAGGCAGGAAAAGTGAGACACATTTTGGTTTGAAGCAACATTGTGTTGTGGGGATGGAATGAACTGTGAGGGAGTTTATTTCTTTGAACAGCAGGCAAGCATGGCATGACTGGTGGAGCACTGGCACAGGCTGCTCAGAGAAGATCTGGATGCTTCATCCCCGGATGGGTTCAAGGCCAGATTGAATGGGGCCCTGGGCAGCCTAAGCTGGAGGGTGACAATCCTGCCCACGGCACAAGGTTGGAACTGGATAATCTTAAATGTACCTTCCAACCCAAACCATCCCATTATTCTATGATTCTATGACTCTAGTTCTTACATGATAGAAGTTAGGTGGCTCTGTAAGGATTATGATCAAATTTCAACGCTTTCTCCTTTGATGAGATGCAACCAGAATATGTATTTTAAAAAATGTATTTGGTATTTTACTTTCACCTCTAGTGTTCTGCAGTTATTCAGTATTTCTTTCTGGGATTCACTGGCAATGCCCAAGTCTGGAGATACTCAAGTCTTTGAGTGTTGCACTTGGTGCTGCCCAGTGTTCCCATCCTTGCCAGGGAGGAAGAAAGCAGAGAAGCAGTCAGGTCAGGGCATCCCTCCTGCCTTTCCTGGCTGCTGTGCTTTCTGCCAGTTGCTCAGTGTTGGTTGTTTTTACTGAGTAGCAGAGATGGATACAAATAGCTCATATTACTTCAGGAGTGTGCTGTGATCATTAATAACCCCCCAACCTAAATTTATAGTTCTGTCTTCCTTCCTTCCTTCCTTCCTTCCTTCCTTCCTTCCTTCCTTCTTTCCTTCCTTCCTTCCTTCCTTCCTTCCTTCCTTCCTTCCTTCCTTCCTTCCTTCCTTCCTTCCTTCCTTCCTTCCTTCCTTCCTTCCTTCCTTTCTTTCTTTCTTTCTTTCCAACCTCCTTTGTAAGTATCACCCCATTCAGTCTAGCCGTAGGCAGTGCCCAGCTATTAGCTTCCTAATTCCATATTGTCCTGTATGCAGTTTTCCTCATCCCCGGCACCAGGCTGCTCACCTGCAACCTCCAGTTGCCCCGTCAGCCCTTTTGGGTGGACCAGGTGTTTTAGTCCCTTCTCTCATTGCCCATTCTTGCAGAGCTCCTATTTCCTGGATGGCACCCAAGGCCAGAAGCCCAGTGGTGTGCTGAGGGGAGAAACTGAGGAGCAGTGAGACTTACTCCAAAAGACTGCAAAAAACTTGAAGGACACACTGCTACCTTATCTCACACTGTGGCCACTAGTACGGTTTTCTATCTGGGCAGCCTGAAAATGTGCTTAAACAGACAATGGCATACGTTGAGTGCTTGTAGAATTCAGCATATGAAAAATCAGTAATTAAGGTGGGGTTCAGCTGCGGAGTAAGAAACTCAGACAGGTGCACCTATGTGACCAAGACAGTTCTCTGCCTACATATGTGCTAGATGGTTATGGTCCATGCTGTGATCAGTGGTGAGACCTCATCAGAACTTTCAGTGAAGACTGGAGAGGAGTTCAACCCAAGCAGATATCACATGGTTGCCCAGCCTCATAGCTAGAGGATGTCAAACTACACTGGCTAAATCACTTCAGTGGGAGGGAGTTTAGACATCCAGACAGCGTTCTAATCTGGAGCAGAATCTTTCCTTCAAGGTACAAGCCATTTACTTGTATAAATGTCCCCTTTAAACTGTTTTAAGGGATTTCAGAATTTATTTGTAAATACAGCATTTAATTAACTACCTTTATTGTAATCCAGCCTTTTTTAGATCTATCTTTCGGGTTCTGCCACTACTCCTTGTTCTGTCGCCAGTGAATTCATCTAGCTGTACAATGGGAAATAAAACAACTGAGATCCGTGTCAAGTATGAGAATATACTCAGCCATGACATCGAAGAGCTGGTAGGTAATAGCTTTCCCAAAATGTTAACTATTTTTAGATTACAGCAAATAATAAGAAAACTAGATCTCATATTAACAAATGTGTAATGGTCTGTTGGATGGTGACTTTGTTCGATACATGAATTTGTGCCTGCATGCCAAGTAGTTGGTAGACACACATACCATCTGGACCTAAGTAGTGTCATATATTTAAAAAGTATACTTTTCTGAAGCAATTTCACAAATACATGTGTTTGTATGTTCTGGTCAAGAGAAGAAAGCATTCTACAGCCTGCAATTTGCTCTATGAATTTTAGGCTTCTCGACTTTAGTTTTTTGTTGTCCACTGAAGACGAATAACAGAGGCACAAAATTCAAGTAACTGATTTTCAGACTGATTTCTATATTCTGTTCCAGCCAGTGAGCCCATTCAGCTGTTTTACAGCTGAAACTCTGCTATTAAACCTTTAGATTTATTTAGATATTTCCGAATACTGAAACATTTCTTATGGAGAGGGATTGAAACCTTTCACTCTCCAACTAAGATTTTTAATTAATTAACCAACTAACAGATGGTATAATCATTTTAATAGTCCTAGGTATCACTCATATCACTCCCATCGTAATCATCTAGAAGTGCAGTGGCACCTTCTTTAACACTAGCCAACAAATTAATGTTTCCATACAAGTGATTTAAAACACACATATAACAATAAAAGTTAACTTATATTTTACTGCTAATATATCTTATTTAACCAACAAAGAATCAAGTTTTCTAGATAGCAAGAGAGAAAACCTTAAATTTCTCAGTTACAAATAGCAGCCTCTCCTCCATCATGGCTTTATCAGAGATATTTATTACAGCTTGGCAAACAGTTTACTGATCCATGTCCTATGCCCACCTTGAGACTCTTCATCAAGAATTATTAACAGATTCATCTGTCAAGAACATTTGCAGAGGAGAAAGCACTTTCTACTGCTGGATTTTGTTTTTACTCAGAGAGTGGTGAGGCACTGACACAGCTGCCTTGGGAAGCTGTGGATGCCCCATCCCTGGAGGCATTCAAGACCAGGTTGGATGGGGCCCTGGACAGCCTGAGCTGGTGGGCAACCCTGCCCTCAGCAGGGGATTGGAACTAGATGATCTTACATGTCCCTTCCAACCCAAGCCATTCCATAACTCTATGGTTAGCAGAGGCATTTCTATGAAAATCTGTCAGATTGTCACTAAAGGAAAACTCACCATTCTGTTGCAGTCTTAAACTGTTTGCATGAAATGCAGGTGATATGTGATGCTTTTCCAAAGCTTAAATAAGGATTGTATTTCTATTTGTATCAGCTATTGTATTTTTTCACGCTTACCATCCACTACCATGTTTATCATTCACAGCATTACATCAGTGGTTCCCAGCCTTTATCTACCAAGGCACATGGAGAAAGAAAGGCACTGCTTTTCTCTGTTCTTTATAGATAAATCACATTATCCTCAAGATGGCACAGAAAAAAAAAAAAAAAAAAAAGAGGGAAAAAAATATAACCATATTAGAACAGACAAGTAGCTCCTTTAGTTTGTCATTTTATTTCTAACAAAGATGGATGTTTCCTGGATAACAAAAACGAAACCACTCATTGAGCAGTTATAGAGCAGCTGGCCTGTAGGAGTACAACAGGAAGAACGACATCTGGGAGCCCGACCTCGCTGCCTTCCAGTGGGGGAGAGCCCTGGATAGATCCCAGCTCCGAGGGACTGCAGAGTTCAGAGGAGCCAGAGGGCAGCATGGGCTGGGGGCAGTGGTACATTGCCCACGCCAGTTCTTTCAGGCTCATTTTGAAAGGTGTTTGTTTTTTTTTTTTCCTTTTTTTTTCCCCCCCATTCATTCAATTCCTTTTTTTCAAATGGTATTATTACCACCCATAGAGTTTTTTAGGAGATTTGTGAGAACTGAAACTGTTTTCTATGTAAAATAATAATAAAAAAATCTTCAAGAGTTAATAATTGTGAAAGGTGGTGGGTATGTATTGAACTCTGAAGTTCTTACTTCCCAGAATAGGCATGCAATAACAATTACAGTGAAGTTGTTTCATTCTCCAGTCTATATTTTTTCTTTTTCAAGAGAGCTTTATTTATCCTTTCTGTCAAATCAGTGTATAGCCTTCTCATTACAGCATAATAGCAAATCCTAAGGATATTGCCCTTTGGGTAATAGCAGCTGTCTGCTAGAAACTGTCCTGCAGCTGCATAGCCAAAGTCAGTAACTTTCCGTCCCTCAACCTGACATTTGGAAGTAGTCATGGAGATGGCTGGTGGGCTCCGTACTAGACCTGAGTGAGCATCTGAAATATAGGTGTTATACAAAAATCTACAGAAAAACCCTAAGAATGAGGCTGACTAATGTGTTCCTATGTACACTTCAGTAAAGAGAGCTAAT
Source organism: Alectoris magna (assembly GCA_030625065.1). NCBI lineage: Eukaryota > Metazoa > Chordata > Aves > Galliformes > Phasianidae > Alectoris > Alectoris magna. The sequence goes on from CM060561.1 coordinate 29,246,391, forward strand.
ACAAGATTGACGTGAACTGTCTTCTTTTTTAAAGCTTTTCTGGTTGCATTAAGTTATCTGGATACAGGTTGAAGAAGAAACAGGAGGATTTTTGTTGCGCTAGATTCAGTTGTCATCTGGATGACAACTATGGAAACAAAAGAGAGGAAAAAAAACACTGATGGAAGATTATGGTCACACAAAGGGAGCAAGTGGTCTGGCTTTGGATACGTTGAGATACATTTTCTGTTAATCCACATGCCAAGTGAATACTAGATGCCCGGGGCTTGTATTTATTGATATAAACATGGACAAATGTGTTTGGTGCCTGTATTATTTCAAAAGTTAAAAGACCAGGTATTCAATAAAATATGAATATGTATTTAAGAACATATATATGATGATTCAAGAGAAATAAATAGACTTGCGTCCAGTTCTGGTCGCTGCATTACAAGAGAGATATGGAGATCCTGGAGAGAGCCCACTGAGGGGTGATGGACAAAGGACAAAGAGCCCTCTCCTGTGAAGGCCTGTTCAGACTGGAGGAGGCTCAAAGGGATTTCATCAATGTCTACAAATACCTGAAGGGAGGGTGCAATGAGGACGAGCCAGGCTGTTTTCAGGGGTGCCCAGGAGCAGCAGGCACAAACTGGAACACAGAAGGTTCGTCTGAAGGTACAAGTGCAATATGTAGTAAATGTAGCACTTCTTTACTGAGCATCCTCGGAGATTTCAGAAGCCTCCTGGACGTGCACCTAAGCACCCTGCTCTGGGTGCCCCTGCTGGAGCAGGGGTTTGGCCAGAGGGCTCTGGAGGTCCCTTCTGACCTCAGCCATGCTGTGCTTCTGTGTGATTCTGTGAACACCTTTGCAAATGGTAGCTGGATTGAGGTTCCCTTTGTCTGCTTTCCAAAGAGAAGCTCAGAATTGTACACTGACCCTGCTATGCCACAGGAGATCCTACAGAACAAACTAGTGTTGAGGTCACCAGCTGTTAGTGGGAAACTTGGCTCTTTAAGAAACACTTTAATAAAGTACTTTCATGATTCAATATATATTATATTTTACAGGTAAATATATCTGCAGAGTATCGTGACAGATGCTGCAGGAGTAAAAGACATGAACATAGCAAAGTGTTCTTCTGCAATGATACTCAGGTAAAATTTCTCAGAATTTGCTTCACAGAATATAAACCACAGCAAATTCAATGTATAATCCACTACCTGAATAACACATCTTGATAGTAATCTGGTCTTCTAATAGGCAGATCATGGTGTTCAGGGACATTCCTTCTTGGAATCTGTCCAGCAAATAGATATTACTTTCAATTGAAATATTAAGCAATACAGTATCCAAAATCTTTTCCTACTGCATGAGTTGCTTTAAAATTTTAATACAAACAAGTACAGAAAACTGATTATATTTTGTAAACAAAAAGGAAACAAAAAAATCCCAGTTTCTTGTTTTCATTTTTCTACAGAAGTCATATTAGCTAAGCTTTTCACTTCAGATCACAAAGCTTTAAAGTAATAGTTTGGGCAGATCTTAAATGCAGCAAGCAAAATCATTAGCTGTAGCTGCAGATTTTATCATGACTTGATAAAAGGACTGACTCCAGAAACCAGGATGTTTATTTCTTGCTCTCTTTACAGGAAATAGGATCACTACAGAGTATGGCATGTAATATGCTCAGATTCTTTAATAAGCAAAAAATCAACAAAGAATTCAGAAGGAAAGCAGCATTAGTCTCATGTGGGACGTTACAGGTTCTACAGTGCAAATGTGAAAGACATAAAAAAGAAAAGGTAAGTAAGTGGTAGTGGTGGTCTTCAGCTTATTAGAAATACATGGCTTACTCCTCAGAACTTTTTAATGCAAACTATCATATCTACCTCTCAAAGGTACATCTATCACATACATGTTATATGCATGATGAATTTCCCTCCATATAGCGCATCTTGTAGCAAACATTAAGCCCAGTGCAAAGACTGGTTAGCTCAGGGACCTGGAAGTCTGTGGTCAAGAAAGGTACCCTGGTTCAGTAATAAAAGTATTCAAATAATTCTCCAGTACAATATAAAGGTCACGCTTATGCAAGGAACGCCTTTGTGTTTGTGAAAACACAGTTGTTAGTCAACATTGAGGTTTTCCCCTAAGATTAATGTTTAGCTTATTTCAACATATAATTTGTAGGAGTTTCTCTCAGTTCCATAATCCCTTTGATTATTGATCTTCATTTTAATCACAACATCTTAAACTTAACCAGAGTAATTAGATGATATGAAAATATTTGGATTTTGAATCATTGGCAGAATCAGCTCTTTTAGATATGACTCAAATCTAGTGCAGTGATCTAAAGACTACCATACTAAAGAAAAATCATTCTTTTAAGTGTAGCTCACAGTTGTCTATAGAGCACAACAACACAGGACAACGTCAGAAAGCTTCTATAATAGGCACCGAACTATGTAATTCTTTATGGTTGTCTTGCATAGCTGGTTTGAAGGCTGCATTTAACTCACTCTTTATCTCCCTTATAATGGAGAAACATAAAGCTTTTACAACCCAAGATGAGTTCTACAAAGTAACATTGGTATCTGTATTTGGCTTAGACACCTCTGGTGAATCCCAGTTTAGTCACAGAAGTTGGAGTGTCACCTTACCTCAGGCATGGCCAATTTTATTTAAGGACAAGTTACTTTAAAAAGTCATTTGGTAAAACTTTGTGATTGATAGTCTATAAACATCTGTGATATCTTGCAAAAGTTTATATGCAATGAAGGTAAAGCCAATATCTGTTCAGTGGTTTCCAGTGACAGAACACGAGGCACCCTCCAAACATCAGGAAGCACTTCTGTGCTTCGTATGGTGATGGATCACTGGCACAGGTTGCCCAGGGGCTGTGGAGTCTCCCTGCAGATTTTTAGAAGCAGACATTGTCCTGGACCCTCCGCTCTGAGTGTCCCTGCTGGAGCAGGGGCTGGGCCAGGTGGACCCATAGGTCCCTGCCAACCTCATCTGTCCTGTGGTTCTGTTAAGTCACATTCATTGAGTGTGGACAAAGAGCAGTCTCAGTGTCTTTGTGTGAGATCCTAGATATTAGGCCATAGCATCAGCCCCGAGGAACAGGACTGTTTGGTTCTGTCTTCTCAGTGTAGCTTGAAGTTTGGCTCAGAGCTTAATTGGCACTTTGTTCTTCCAGTCCTTCAAACAATTGATGGTAATTTTCAAACCAGACAGAGGGTGTAAATGCTCTCAGTTACACATGCTGGGTTCTGCTGTCCTTACTTGCAGATTACTGTGGATTAAGAATGCTGCACGCTCCCAGATCAGCAGGAAGGAGCACCAGTAGGGCTGTGCCAACAGGAGAACTGAGGCAGGCTGTGTTCACTACAGCACCTTTTTTGAGGTGCCCAAAACTCAGGCTAAATTACCACATCGAGACATCCTGCATTATTTATTGAGATGTAATGGAATTTGTTTCAAAAAAAAAAGTATATATAAAAAGAATAAGAACTTTTTAATTAACAACGTGTTATTTTTCAGGTTTGCATGCAGGTAAATGTGCCTAATAATGAAGATACAGAAACAGTTGAACAACCAAAAAAGAAATGCAACCAAGACTTTTGCGAACTGAAAGAAAATATATCTAGCCTTCGATCCTGCTGGAATAAATTTGAAAAAATAATTTCAAGGTGATTACAAGCGAATCCTTTTCTTTCAAAGTGGCATTACTTGGTACCTTGGCATTTTATATGCATTCTTCAAGTTACTCTGTTTGTTTATATGAACACCTTATGCCGGATTTGGATGGAAAGCTACTGTACTTTGTTCCTAGAGATGGAATAAATAGAAACGGCTAAACCAAGCTACCGAAGCCCAAGAAGGGGAAATAAGAACTGGTGTTTGAAACAAAGAACTCCAGTGAAGGCTGTGTCCCACCTTCAGTGCTCTGAACACTGCAGTACTCGGCATTTTTTTGATCTTTTGAGTGACTTCATGATACCTTCATATTACAGAGATCTACTTAAACGTCTACTGCAATTTATAAAAAAGTAGAAGCTGCAGGCCCCCAAACCAGCTGGCTTCTATCAGAATGAACGATTTACCAAACAAGCAGCAGCTCTTGAGTCTGCTCTGCTGATGTCATGATGTTTTTAGTGTGAGTATCCAATGGGTTTTAAAACCGATATAGGTTTGAAGAGTAGGAAAAGTTAACTTTTTCAAAAGCCTTTGAAGGGTGCTGATTTTTGAGAGATGTAGCACACTTCTGCTGGCTGAGGCAGAGACGAGACAGTGAGACATATGGTAGATGAGGAAATGGGATGCCCAAATGTAGGTCTGCTCAGCTGACTGCAAACAGCAATAGCCTTGTGTGTTTGGTTATCCTAGAGGTAGTTGACAGAGGACCTAGAATTTCTTACCTTAGGATTGTGATTTCTTATATGCAATTATTTTATATAATGTGTTTAACATGTTAGATGAACATGACTTAAAATGTGTGAATATTTTCAGAGAATAATATATTGGCATTTAACTAATGAAGTGTTCATATTTAATTTTGGATAAATAGAGGTATTTTTATAGTTGTTTTTAACTCTTTTGCATTTTCTTACTTTGATATAATTCCTTTGGTAATAAAACATTTGCCTTCTATGGAATCAGGCTGTTAGTTTTTTGGCTGTTACTCCTTTTTCCCCCACTGTCATTGAGAGAATAGTTGCTTTTGTAACCTCTAACTGCTTGGGAATTCCCATTGTAAGACGTCAATTTTTTAATTGCTTATAACTTGGCAAATTTAAGTAGATACTTCCAGGCCAGGTATCCTCCATGGGCTAAGTATTTTGGGACGTCTTCAAATAAGTTTGCTGTTTCCTGAATCAAATGGAAAATTCTCTGTGGAACTATGCTCTATGCTGGGTGAAGAACTGGCTGGATGACCACGCCCAGAGAGTGGTGGTGAATGGAGTTAAATCCGGCTGGCAACTGGTCATGAGTGGTGTTCCCCAGGGATCTGTATTGAGGCCTGTCCAACATCTTTTTGGATGACCTGGATGATGGGATTAAGTGCACCCTTGGTAAGTTTGAAGATGAGACCAAGTTAGGAGGAAGAATCTATCTACCTGGGGGTAGGAAGGCCCTACAGAGGGATCTGGACTGATTGGATAGCTGGACTAAGGCCAAGGGGATGAAGATCAACAAGAACAAGTACCAGGTCCTGCAGTATGGCAACAACCCCAGGCAACACTATAGGTTTGGGGCAGAGCGGTTGGAAGACTGTGTGGAAGAAATGGATCTGGAGGTGTTTGGTCATCACTCAGCTGAATGTGAACCACCAGTGTGCCCAGGTAGCCAAGAAGACCAACAGCATTCTGGCTTGTATCAGAAATAGCATTGCCAGCTGGAGCAAGGATGTGATCTGTACTCTGTACTCCACCCTGGTGAGGCTGCATCTTGAGTGGTGTGTTCAGTTTTGGGCCTCCCACTACAAGAAGGACATAAAGACCCTAGAGTTCATTCAGAGAAGAGTAATGAGGCTGGTGTGGGGTCTGAAGCATGAGTCTTATGATGAGCAGCTGAGGGAACTGGGATCATTTATTCTGGAGAAGGGGAAGCTCAGGTGAGACCTTCTCACTCTCCATGACTGCCTGAAAGGATGTTGTAGTGGGGTGGCAGTTGGTCTCTTCTCCTAGGTAACTAGCGACAGGACAAGAGGGAACGGCCTCAAGTTGTGACAGAGGAGATTCAGGCTGCATGTTGTGAATTTTTTTTTCTCTGAAAGAGTGGTTAGATGCTGTAAAAGGCTGCCCAGGGAAGTGGTGGAGTCATTGTCCCTGAGCTGTTCAGGTAAAAATTAGATATTGGACTAAGGAACATGGTTTAACGGGGAAATACTGGTGGTAGGTGGGCAGTTGGACTGGATGATCTTACAGGTCTTTTTCAACCTCGACGATTCTATGATTCTATAAAACCTTTGGAATTCCCCAAATGGTGGGATATCTTTCAAACAACTGTAGGGATCTCCTCTGATTGGATAAAGATCTGTCCTACTGAATTCATGAAACCCAGCGTGCCCTACTTCTAATGGGGGTGAAGGAGGTTAAGGGTAAAGTAAACACACTGTGATGCTTCTCCCTTCTCAACACCCTATCTATTTATGGTTGGGGAACTTCTTGAGTTAGGAGTAGTACCTTTGTAAAAACTGTGATCGAGGCTTCTCTTCAGCTCTTGATCTAAGGGATTCAAAGTAGGGGAGAGAGAAGAGCACCCACTGAACAAGAGAAAAAAAAAATAATCCCAAATCAAATGAAAAAACAACCAAAAGTCCATATCCTTTCTAGTAAATAGGAAACAGAACTTCTGATGTTGTACTGCAAATGAGAGTACCAAAACTACAATCAGACTTCTCTGGAGATCACTTCTACTGACAAAAGTCCCACTTGGCAGTGGACTAAATTTCCCTGAAGAATAGCAGTTATTTTTTTGAAAATTGGGAACAGTTGGAAGCCAAGACTTATTTTCTAGTAACCGCTATCACTTGGCAAGGAAAGGTCAGTGTGAACTAGAAGAAGAATATACAGGTGCAGTATTACTATTGAAATCGCAACATTCAGTCAGTTTAAATAATTTAAGCAGCATCCCACAAGTCAAAGTTTGAGGCCAGTCAAGCAGTTTTTGGCCTCTTGTGGGGAAGGATCACACTAAGGTCCAGAAAATAATTTTAAATTGTGTGGTTATGAAATTGTGGTTTTCCTGGTTGCTTCTCTTAATAAATATGCTGCTTGCCTAATTCTTACTGCCATAATTCCTGAGTCACCGCTTACATGCAAAGACATACTGCTAAACAGCCATTTGTGCTTCTTGATTTCCTCCTTCTCAGAACCTTCTCCAGCCTTCCCTGAAATTACGAATGTGTTTAAATGCAAGGATGGGAACCTTGTGAAGTATAACCACTACTCCTCCCTCCCCCTCTTTTTTAATATATATTTCTGTTTGTTTTGAAATTTGGACATCACTGCAAGAAATGAATACGATTAGGTCAAAGCCACAATTCAGAAATGCATGGAATTTATGGAAGGTGGCAAAAGGAGCAAGGGAAGTCAACTTAGATATTTAATTTAGTTTAAAAAAAATAAAAAATAGCACCATAGTTGCAAGGAACCATGTGAATTGAACAGAGAGATTAACCCCTTTGAGTAAGATAATGCAGCACATTTCAGTAATTTCTAACAGTAAGAGCCAGTTATGCACTCACTGGAGAGGGAAGAATTTCTGGTGTTTAGGAAATCAAATGAAGAAAAGTCACTGGATTCATATCTCACTTTACACCATTTAACTGCTGAAGTTCCTCAGCCTTTTAGCACGAGTTTCATCCAGAATGAAGGAAAAAATACATCTGTTTTCCTCTGAAGAGGGTGTGGTGAAATAAGAGGAACTTTCCCCTGAAAAGAAGAAAGAAAAAGAGGAACTGGTCCCTACTCAGCCCTATTTAGCCAAAAAAAATCATGAACCCAATCCTTTCTATAATTTTTGGTCACATAATAGAACTTCTCTGGAAAAATATAACTTTTCAGTTTCATTTTGTCTACAAAACATGCTTCGACTTTACACAAAGCAGAAAAGATCCAGATCAAGTTTAGTTACAGTTTATACCTTACAGCTTAAAAAAAAAAAAAAAATCACTACAGGTATCACAGTGATGCACTCTACATCTCTATATTACTATATTATTAAGTACTCCAAATGGCTAGGAAAGTCATATAGAATTAAGTTAACAGAATCACAGAATTGTAGGGGCTGGAAGTGACCTCTAGAGATCATCAAGGCCAACCTCCCAGCCAAAGCAAGCCCCCTATAGCAGGTTGCACATGTAGGTGTCCAGGTGGGTCTTGAATGTCTCCAGAGAAGGAGACTCCACAATGTCTTTGGGCAGCCTGTGCCAGTACTCTGTCACCCTTACCATGAAGAAGTTCTTAGACAATGGTGTGGAACCTCCTGTGCTTCAGTTTGTGGTCATTGCCTGTTGTCCTATTGCCACACGCCACCAAAGAGAGTCTGGACTTGTCCCTTTGCCTCCCACACCTTAAATATTTATAGACATTGATCAGATCCCCTCTCAGTCTTCTTTTCTCAAGGCTAAACAGACCCAGGTCGCTCAACCTTTCCTCATAAGAGAGGTGCTCCAGGTCCTTTATCACCTTTGTGGCCCTCCACTGGACTCTCTCCAGAAGATCCCTGTCTTTCTAGTACCAGGGAACCCAGAACTGGACACAATACTCCATACGAAACCTGACCAGGGCAGAGTAGAGGGGGAGGATCACCTCCCTTGACCTGTGGCCATACTCTTTTTAATGCACCCCAGGATGCCGTTGGCCTTCTTGACCACAAGGGCACACTGCTGGCTCATAGCCAAACTGTCCTCCACCAGGACCCACAGGTTCCTCTTTGCAGAGCTGCTCTCCAGCAGGTCATCCCCCAACCTTTACTAGTACATGCAGTTACTCTTCCCTAGGTGCAAAACTCTACAATTGCTTTTGTTAAATCTCATCTGGTTCCTCTCTGCCCAAGCCTCCAGCCTGTCCAGCATCTTGCTGAATGGCAGCATAGCCTTCTGCTGTGTCAGCCATTCCTCTCAGCTTCCTATCATCGGGAAGCTAACTGAGGGTGTACACTATCCCCTCATCAAAATTGTTGATGAAGATGTTTAACAATACCAGACCCAGCACTGACCCCTGAGGAACACCACTAAATACAGGCCTCCAACTGGACTCTGAGCCACTGATCACAACATTCTGAGCTTAGCCAGTCAGCCAGTTCTCAACCCACCTCACCATCCACTCACCTATTCCACGCTTCCTCAGCTTTGTTATAGGAATGCTGTGGGAGACTGTATCAAATGCCTTGCTAAAATCAAGGAGACTACATCCACTGCTCTCTTCTCTCCCCATCCACCCAGCTAGTGATGATTATCATAGAAGGCTACCAGGTTGGTCAAGCATGACCTCCCCCCTAGTGAACCCATGCTGACTACTCCTGCTAACCTTCTTCTCTTCCAATTGCCTGGAGATGGCATCCAGAACAAGCTGTTGCATCACCTTTCCAGGGACAGAAGTGAGACTGACTGGCCTGTAGTCTCCCAGATCCTCCTTCTTGCCCTTTCTGAGGACCAGAATGACATTGGCTATCCTTCAATCTTCAGACAAAGAGAAATTTAATGTGGCCTTCTACAAGCATCTGGAAGTAGCCTTGTGATGCCAGGTGCTGGTTCTTATGGGGGACTTCAATTATCCAGATACTTGTTGGGTAAGCAGCATGGCCAGGCATGCACACTCCAGACAATTCCTGCAATGTGTTGAATTCAGATGAGCAAATACTACTAACTTAAGTATTTGATACAGATTATTTTTCCAAGGCAACAGATATATACAAATCTTATTTTCAAGCCAATTAAAAAAAAAATATCTGTCCTCCTAGGAAAAGACGGTGTGTCTTCCCAGTAGGTATAGTTACCCTGAGATGAAATACATTACAATATTTTAAGTCTGAAATGATATTACCTATCCTTATGCTATTTTATTTAAGGCAATTTCACATATGGCTAAAAAAAAAAAAAAATAAATGCATGCATTTCAAGAAGTTTTATTGGCATATTCACTTTATTGTTAACAAGTGGCAAATTAGCATTGGGGGTGATTTACATTTATTCATGAAAACAGAACTGAGGCTTTAAAATAATATTAATATATCAAATAAAACACAAACACAGGCATTCTGCAAAACAAAACAACAACAAAAAAAAAACAACCCCCCAAAAAACAACAAAACATTGGATGGTCACAAACAAATATTAAGTATACTGAAGGGCAAGGCAAACATAATAAATGCAGTGCTGACAAAATTAATCACTTTAAATACATGAATGAACATTTCATTTAAAAACATGGAACATCAATAAATAAACTTATGAAGATACATATTAAGTATCATATGAAGGATGAACACCAAGAGAGTTAAAGCAATCATATAAAGTAGGTATTATAACAGCTATGGAATACTTAGCATTTTACAAGAGCAGACCCAAATCCATCTGCATTTCTGCCAGAAATTCAAATACAAGAACACTGGAAAACACCACTTAGACCTTATGCTCACTGTTCAACAATATTAAACCTAGCATTTGATTTGCTGTCTCACAAGTTTCTGTTTCTATTGGAGGAAAATGGGTTTTTTTTGTTTTTTTGTTTTTTTTTTTAAAAAAAAGCTCTAATTATTTAAATGAAAATATAAGTGGGCTGTTGAAAGTATAAGTGGGTTAAGCAGAATAGGGTATTCTGGAACAATATACATTAAAAAAAAAAAAAAAAAGGAAAAGGAAAAGACAATGAACAAAACAAAACCCACTAATATGCAAGATTAATCCTTTATATTGTGAATGCTTGAAAGACAGCATCAACCAAGTAAATGCTGAATACAGCTAAGAATCTCTTACTGAAGCATTTCTTTCAATGACACAACAAAGTAACTCAAAGCTTTACCCAGCAACACAACCATCACAAGTTGGAATGAGCTGTGCTTCTTCAAAGTCAATGAAAATATTTTCACCAGTCACCAAAAACAACTTCAAAGATGATATTTCCGCTGTTTCATACAACCCAAACAATTACTCATAGCTTTGTCAAACGGAAAGAAGTGCAGTTGCAACAAATGCTCTTACAAAACACATATTTTTAGTCAAGATTTAAGAAAACTTATAAAAAGTTTGTTCGTTGCACAGATACAAAAGCTACGTGTTGAAAACCAGTGCTTGAGAACTTTGTAAGACACTGACAATGCCATTTCATTTTAGACTCTAATTACACAGCCTACATCATCAGTGTGCACTGCTAAACGCCTCGTCTGCTAGCATTTCAATTACTGCAATCATACCTTCCCTCACAGACTTGATAAGCATGCATCATGGAACCATTCTCTTCACACACTGCATTTCAGACACTAACTCTTAACTGCAACTGTGAATTAGGGCCTAGTCTCACTCAAATGACAGAACTTCTACAATGGGTGAAGTTTAACTCGGGTCTTAAAAGACATTTTGGAGTTACTACCCTGCGTACCTTGCTACCTGCTACATGAAAGAGCTCACACAGACACAGCCAGGCACACTGCAAGGAGAGGCTTGGCGCCAGGGGCACCATGGAGAGCTCCCTGGCCACGCAATCCTTCAGGTTAAGATTTTCAAATCCACCTGAGGGAGGCTGGTGGCTGCTTAAATCTCTTTGGCAAGTTTGAAAAATTCTGCCTAGATGTTCACAGTTACTATCTGAAAGGGTGCTAAAGCTTGCTCTGCCTCCTACTGTACGCTTTCCTGTAGTGGTGTACACTGAGGATATACCTACCTATAACTATCTAATCATACATTTAAGATGCTGTGAGTATAGATACACCCTAGACAGTTTATTTCAGAACTGGAATCAATATCATGTGTAAATATAAACTTGTGAAAGAGAAATCATATAAGGGTTAGGCCTTACGCTGTCCTGTTTTCACCTCTGAAGCCAGTATATTTCAAAATTCCATTGCACTTGCAATGTACAGTTTCAGTTCCTACAACTCCTTTCTGTTACACAGACATCCTTTATAAATCAAATACAAAAACAAAATGTGAATGTAAACATGCTTATTCAGGACCTCGGCAACAACATTCTTGTTTCTCTACATGGGGTTTTACCATTAGCCTTCCTTTTTTTCCTTCTTTTCTCATTAGCTGAATTTTATTCATGTTAAGCACTTCAGGAACACATAGAAGATGCTAAAAGAAAGTCTGTCATAGAGACAGACATAGACATAGGTAGCATTAAAATCACATCAATAAATTTCACTTTCTGTATATAGCAGATGCACCAATTATCTCTTTGGGGCTTCACAATCCCCCAGTAGTGTTCAAAATTGTTTTGCAGCAACTCTGCTTCAGTGGACCAACTTTTTATATTTGCATGACTAGAGTTCTTACGCAATACATATGTGCATACACAAACACACAACAGAAAAGACAGATGAAGTAATCATATCATCCCAAATTTACACATTTAATCTAAGGAATTTAGGCTTTTAAGTTAAGTATCTGTCAACAAGTCATCCAGAGGATGACATTAGCCAAGTTTAGACTCAGTAATGCAGTGCATCTGGGTGCATAGTTCATTTAGATATTTTATGTTCACCATTATAAAAATTTTGGTTCTCAAAGCATTCAGGAACTCTGCCCTTTCAGAATATGTATTGATGTTTTCTCCTCTCATGAAGGACCAAGACATAAAGGCAGAGGGAGAAGCAGGGCAAAGAGGGTTTGAACCTAGGTCCTGTTAAACTGAATTCAGATATTTCTTGACACATGCAATATACCTGAAGATCAGTCTTTACTTATCTCTCTTACAGTTCTTTTTTTTTTTTCCTGAAATACTATAATTAATTCATTTCCATATTCAGTTCTGCAGAGCAAATTTTTTTTGCAAGCATTTAGATGGAATTACAGTGATCTATTCTGATCATGCATGTAATACTGTCTACTGTCAGCAACACCAAAGACTTCAGAAACATGTCACTCAGTGAAAAAAAAAACAACAGCTCATAAAGTAGATACATACAATGTTTCTGATAGTCTCACTATACAGTAATAAACAGCATAATCATTTACATTTTCATTGCCTGCTTATCTTTATTGTACATTCAAACATATACACACTATAAAATGTTACTACTGCTAGTCATTTATACTTCAGTAGACATTCTTGTAAGGCCAAATTAAAAGTTCAGGAAATCTTTAATTTTTTTTCCTTTCAGTTCAGGTTAATTCCCTTTCTAATTCTTGCTATAGATCACAGAAGCATAGATAAAGTGAACCGTGTGTCTCTCACTTTACTGTACGCAGCTCTGGAAGCAGAGTTACACAACTCAAAAAGCAGAAATTGTCATTTTATGTGAATTGATTTTAAAATTAGAAAATAGACCACTTGCAATTCAAAGGAGAAAAAGTCAATATATTTTTCAATAGCTTCACCAGTCCTTGAAAACCTAGAATACATTATTTCCTTACAAAATTTTCTCCTTGTAGAATATATTTTCAATAAGTGGTAAAATGCATACTTCCAGCAAAAACAAGAAATGGAAATTCATCAAGTCAGATAAAGGAATTGATTATTTTATAGATTCACTAACCAACCAAACCGATTTTGGATTTGCGTCTTTTCTGATGGACGCTCCTAACCTCCATCGACTGAAGACCTCCAAGGCCCAAGTCCAGGAGAAATTCTCTAAAGCAGGCTCAAGGCTAAAGATGCAGGATTCCAATCTTTTTTTTTTAATTATTATTATTTTTTAAGCACAGATATGAATGTGCCAAAATATGAATCCCATGGCCTAAACTAACTAGAATATAATTTGGCTAAAACTTGTCAGGTCTCTCATTAATGGTTATTCATCCTATCATGCTCCATAGCCAGCTTATATAAACTATTTACAAGACTACACTAGGTGAAAGAATAATTTCTGGAAATAATTTTTTATACAAAGTTTAAGACAATTTCATACCATTGAAGTAATTCTAAAATATTCAATAGTCTCTGGCCTGGAAGATGACTACATCGAGCCTCTTAAATCTCTTATCCTCTACAAATAGAACCCGATTTGGAGATAAATTTCTTCATTCATGTCTACTCGCAATTGGCCCCATTGATGTTAATCACAAGTTTTGAAAATGCGTTCAATGATTAAGTTACTATAGTGCAACACTGCAGTATATTTTATATAAGCTAAAAAAGAAACTATACAAACTGCTTCTAATAACGTTTGTGAGCTGAAAGTAACCATTTCTGACCAAAAAAACCCCAAAACGGTACCGTGGTAAAGGCACAATTGTCCTTTCAGATTGTTCTTCTAATAAGACGGTAGCAGTACTTCAAAATAAAACTTTACAAAACAAATCACTACATTCAGACACAAGTGATACAGCTTGTGAATGGTTTTAGTAGATTGTATTGTTTAAAAAAATAAACAAAAAGTGAAAAAAAAACACCAAAAAAGGAACAGCTTACAGGTTCTGATACTTCATACCAGTGAGCTTACATGAAGACTGTTACAAATGAGGTTGCTGTTCAGAGCCCACGAATACTAAGAACTGGGGATGGGAGAAAAAAAAAAAAAACAAATAGAAGAAAATCCACCACAAAAACACATGTAGAGCTGTGAACATACAAACTCTGGACCTGCTATTTGCACAGGAATAAGTATAAAAAACAGTAACTACTTAAGTTCTACTTTTCTAATAGTATTCATTTTTATGGAACTCTTTTTGTATTGGATACAAAGAAGGTTGTTTTTAAAAATACGTTCAACATTTAGGTACAGTTACAATAGAGTCTCCTTCAGGAGACAAGGGAAGAGAAAAATAGGACCTTTGCAAACCGTTAAGGACAAAAGTAAAGAGCTTTTACATATGCTAGCCATGGTGGAGAGCACAAGGAGAGGAAGGCAAGTATTCGTGAATAAAAGTAACTGATTAAAATATCACATTTGTCTTCATAAATACATAAAATATTAACAAATTCTTATTCAAAAACAGAATGGGCAGAGCAACAACCACAACTTTTGATTTTCTTAGATGTGAATGGAATTTTCAGATTTTTTCCTATTTGAATCATTAAAAAAAAAATCCTGCAAGTAACTGGAAAGTTCAGTCAAGGTAATACAGTAAAGAGATTAAAGGGCTCCAGTCTTTTTGCACTTGTAACAAGGAATTTATAGGGAGTTGCTCACGTTGTTTTTACTTACAACATAGATAGCATCTAGTTACTATCACATATGAAGGAAATGCTTCCACAGAGAAACTTTTGGTGCAGAAGTACTTTATGGCTAGTTCCCTAAGGGTGAGTGACTTAAATAACTTCTATAGAATTATATAAGAAAATTAACACTGAACCACTTCCACTACTTAAGTTACTTAACACATTTTTACCCTAATTTAAAATATTTCCAACAGAGATTAAAGAGTATTTCCTTGAATGGCACAGTTCTAGGTACCTGTTACTTTTTTATACAGTATACATATTTATATATAAATTACTATGTAACCAGCAGATTGCACTCAGAAAATTATAATGTTTCAACATGTTTGCAGCAGGAAGCCTAACTTGAAGGAGTGTTTCAGCCTTCCATGCAGCAGCACATAGCAGACGCTTTCAAGACCTCCTTTTCTCTTTGCTTTTAAGAATGCATTCACACAACCATTCTTCGAATTCCACACTCACAGCAGAATTTTGCCCATTCCACTGGATACCTTGTTCCACACTCATGGCAAAATTTAGATAACTGTACAGATGAATTTCCTTCACTGTTTTTTGAACTTCCTCCATTGACTGAGGATAGGTAGTCAGCAGTGTCATTGCCAGTTTTACCATCAGACCTGAAAAAACAGATATAAAGAACTTTTCAAGTCATTCTGTTAACCAGACCACTTGGAAACTTACAAAAATTAGCCTGTCAAACAATTAAGTTTAGAAGAATATTTTTTCCCCTTCAATGGGCACACACCAGACAAGTTCTTTACATACTGTACGTGTAACGTTCATTTAACTTCCGTTCAGCCACATATCATTCAAAAGACCTTCACCCAAATGTTCAACTTTTCCTAAGACATTTTTGACATTCGTAACGCTATCCCCTGCACATCTTAGACACCAGGTGACAATGTTGATGTACTAGAGTATGGAAAATACATTCTGAGTATCTAAAACAGGACAAGTAAAATTAACTATGAGTTATCTATTAACTGCAGAGAACAATATTTTCCCCAGCTTATTCTGCAGTGAGTATTCCTCTTAAATGAAGATTCTATTGCTGACAAAATAACAAAACTAAAAGCTACCTTGAGTAACTGTCTGAATTACTAGGTTTTCTTTTGTTTGATAGAGCACCCGTGCTCATAGTTCTTGCCACACTAGGAGGGGTTGACATCCGTGATTTTGTTGCACCTCTAAAACAGAAAAAATTATCGATTAATTATACACACACACGAATAGGTATTTATGTGTTACATACCAAAATTAGTTCAATAATCCAAGTTATTATAAAACAAGTTATTAATCATAACTTATTTCCTAAGAACACCAGACAGAAAAATCTTTGCCACAAACTCGCTTGCTTCGGATTGCATATAAATTGAATCTTGCACTGCAAGCTAAACGATGGCACAAGTCCCGTCCTGTTCACGTATTTCATTTGTTGTCATGTCAAAATACAAGTAGAACCCACTCTACTGATCATTTAGTATATTCTAAGGTCTTCCTTGACAGACTAAGTCATTTTATAGTATTGGCAGGGATTTCAGAGAAATAGAAAGCAGCAGACTGCAGGTCACAATGAACTGGTGGGTCCTATTAGCATCAGTACATAATTTCTAAACTCCAGTGCACATCCTAAACACACTGAACATCTCTGTGCTTGCTTTGGTGAGTGGTAAAAACTTCAGAATTCTCTGGAAAATCTCTGCAGCACAAAGGAATTCTCATTCTTGAACACTGACAAATAAATTGAAGTCAGGACAGGCTTGTGGATATTAAGAAATACTAAAACAAGACTTCACATAAAATTTAGTCACCAAGTGCCTGGTCAGTAAGAAAAACCCCAACAATGATATTTTCCAGATGAGCCTATCTGCTCTTTTCAGAATTACAGACCACATACTCTTGGTTTAGTTTTCCAAGTATAAATGAAGAAAAAACTTCAAATGCGGCACTGGCACAAGTGAGGATCAGGGTACTAACTCCTGAATTTCAGGTAACTTTTTCTTCCATATCAATAATATAGGCCAAGGAGGGCTTTTCAGTTTCTTCTGTTTAAAACCAGTGACCTAAAATAATTCAATGGAAAAGTGATCAAATGGTTAAGCACAAAAATGGAATCCAGGAACAAAAATTTAAGATTGAATCAAGTGAAACTGTATTTGGATAGAATATTCAAATTTAACAAGAACGGCTTCTGCATTCGACAGTCATAGTGGAATTATCGGAGATTCTGGATCACTGGGCAGAATACCAGCTTTTTCTCCTTTAATTTTCCTGTCTGCTCTCTTACTTAGCAAAGAGATTCTAAAGACATTTTCATTAAAAAAAAAAAAAAAAAAAAAAAGGGCGGATTGAAAAGCACTACATAATTTTATATCAGAATTAAAACCTAAGTTATATCAGTTTTTTCAGAAGATACAGACTTCCAGGATAGAAGTTTGAACCAATTCAAATTATGCTGTTACAAGTATACACAACTGTACAGGTTACAAAAGCTAGCATGTGTTATCTTCTCTATCTCACTTTACATTGGAGACAGACCTTTGCTTAAACGTAAGGGAAATTCAGAAAAGCTTAGCAGTGCAGGAAACACATACTGGACTTTTACTTGCTCTGAAAGCTAGAAAAGTGTATTAAGAATAATTCAGCTGAAGTAATAGAAACAGTGGACTGTGGATTAGTGATGATGAAAGAATGAATAGAACTGTGTCCCAGTTCCTGTTTAGGCAATGCCAGATAATTTAAACCAAATTCTTCTAATCTATTAATGAGTCACAGCTTTTTTTTTTCCCCTCCAGATTTTCAGCATCTTAAAACCATCTTCTGAATGGTGTCCAGTATGGCGCACAAGCTACCGACGAAACCAGGAAAAAAAACACACACACAAAAAAAAAAAGTACTGAAAAACATGGCAAAAAAATCCCCTCAGATGTATTCTCAGACCAATATAATTGCCTTACAAGCGACTGCATTGATTTCTACCTTTTTATGAGTAAATCAGCAGCAGAAGTAGCAGGCTGCCACTGTCTGTAACTTCATGCACCCCAGATCAAGGCACTAAAATTAGCATCAGATTTAACATACAGATAACCAGTTTTGAAACTGAATCTGCAGGATGCAATCTGATCTACGGAGACAGATGTCTTCCAACATGGCCATAGATGCTTCATCATCTTCACTTCTGTCACTACAGCTTGGTCTCTTCCAATCTCTGCTATTTCTGCCCTTTGTCCAGTGTAATTATGGATACATATCTCCCTATTTGTAATTATAAATAACATACATATAATACCTGCTCTAAGCTGTATAACACGAAGTACTGATGGGCACTGACAGCAGATGAGATTGTCAGTGTCATCTTTAATTCTGAGCGTCTAGAAATACCTTTACAAATGTTTATCATTATGTCTCAATTTCAAAAGAGTTAGGGCTGAAGGTGACCTCTGTTCCTAAGCAGATCATGTTGTACATCTAGTTGAATTACCACTGCTTGCAAAATCAAAAACTGAAACGAATTTGCATGAGAAGCCTGTCTTTTTTTTATTTAGGCATTTGCAATTTGGCTATATTTTACTTTAAAGGACTGAAATACCAAGTTTGCTTCTTAAACAGGGTGTATTCAGATGTTCTTGACTGATATCACTGTCACCCACCATTGCTCATACTTCACTGCAAAATCATAATTTTCAGCAGGAACACCAAAATCCTTTGCCTTTGCCCTAAACTGTAATCATCCACATCACTATGTGGAATTTAACACTGGCTAGTATTTATTCACTCTTCTCCAGTGCCATACGAATGCAACGTATTTGAACAACCTCCTGCAAGGAGGACAGGTTTAATCCACAATTCCAGTGGACAACTGAGTAAGTACAACTCAAACAGTAAGGTTATGAAGAGCAAAGTAAGTGCCTATATATTTAAAAAATTCTCCAAAGAAGTCCCTGCTCTACAGACAAAGGCTACTGTAAGCACACTTAGGAGTGACTGAGATATTGAAAATAAGTCTTAGTGAATGTATATAAAATTTAAATTGACCTAATTTTCAAAAGTTCACAGGATTCATGGCTCTAACTAGGTGCGCAAAGGAGCATACACTCTGTACCTCTCTTAAAGGCTTCCCCTCCCCTTTTCTCCTTTTGCTTCTTAATGGGAACTAAAGTTGAAACATTTTTAGGATAAGGCCAGTATATTTCAGCTTTGGTTACAACACTAAAACAGCATCGCAAGATTTAAACATGTTTCTGCTGTATAAATCATTACATTCCCAATATAGCCTACATAATTCATTACTAATTACTCTTCCGCAATATGCTTTGAGGTATTTATGAAGAAACAGTCCACTGTAATTTGGAAGATGTCAAATTCTATTACAGTGTTAACATAAGATAATTATTTTCTTTTTAAAAGACAGAACGTCCTTTCTTCCAAAGCAGCCTTGATTTTAATCTTTCATCATAAAGCCTACCTTACTTACACTCTTGGATAACCACAGCTATCTTACGGAAGGAGAAGGAGGAAATATTTGACTTCATGAGCAAAATAAAATTCCTTTGCCATAAAGTATTTGTGTGCAAGGCAACCATTTATAAAGTTATCAACTGTTCTACAGGTTTAAATGCTTAAGCTTTGCATCATATCACTTCAGTTTTATCTCAGCTTTACAGACCGCATTACCCTGAGTGCAGAATCAGTGACAGAAGAATTCAAACCTGAAGAACATTTTCATCACCTTCCCATTGCTACCATGATGCAGTTTGCCTAATGTGAAAGAAATACACTAATTACATTCCCACAACATTTATAATGAAAGCGTACTGGGAAGCAGATATCTATCAAGGCCACACTTCTAATATTCCAATGCTTTTGAGGAACATTTCTGTATAACTGATAAATCAATCTCATTTGTGATACTTACTTCTTGATAGGCAACAATTCATTTGGTCTTTTGATGGTACTGTCTGTTTTTGTATCAGTGTCATAAAACCTTTGCACATCTCTTCCAGTTCGCAGTGGTGGGCCTAACTTGTCCATCTTACTACTAAAATATATAAAGGGGTACTCATAAGGAGATTGTCAGATTGCTAAATAAGTTATTGCAAAAAAAGTACTCACAATTACGTATCTATATTCCCAAAGAATTCTTATTTACCAAAAAGACAAATCCAGCAAACAAGAAGGGAGTTCTTACTTTAAAAAGGGGGGTAACTTTGTAGGCTTATAACTGGATTAAGATTCCAATGCATATATTAAAAAAGATAAAATCGTTGCTAGTTATATTTACAGTTTACACAATACACTCACATTTGGGCTTTTTTTTTCTCTTAAGAATCCTTTTTATAACATCAAATGCATCCCCATCTAGAAAACAAGGTTCCTATTTACATCTCACACCAACTGTATTAAAATGTTAGAAAATAAAAGATGCAAGTACAAGCCTCTATGACTCTAGGATTAGCAGGAAAGAAAAACTGTTTCCCCCCCACACCTTTTTTCTTAAATTAAAGCATTGAAGGTTATGCGAGAAGAAATGAGAAAAAAAAACAGAAGAAAGCCTGAAAGAAGAATAAAGTTTGTTTTAATCATTAAAACACCCACTCACAGCAGATAGCATTATGTACAGGCAGTATTTTTGTAATAATTTTTTTCCCCCCAAGTACTAGGGATAACAATTCTGAACCAAAAAGATTATTAAAAAAAACCCCCACAAAACAGTACCTCTCTCCCTTCAACATCATCAAAAGGAACACTATTTTTTGAGAAATCATAACTAGTATCAGAAAAATTAGGTCTTCCCATAAAATTCTGCTTTTTTATCATCTTAAAACAGTAAAACTTGCAAAATTCAATTATACCTCCATTCCCATGTCAGTAATGTAACAAAACATTTCTTCTTATTGCCAACAAAAATAATAGCTATAACTGAAAAACTATGACAATCTCAGAGTATTTTTATTGATCCTTCTGAAATTAAAGAGCTATAAACAAACAAGCCAACCAACATTGATTAAAATGTCTAGGCTGCTGAAGCTAAGCTCTTCTGAAACTCCCTACCCTCCTGGGAAGTCATAAGGAAAACAAAAGAACCTAAATAATTATGAAAACTGAGAGAAATAATGCATTACAATTAAGGTGGAATTTTCTAATGCACACAATCACAGAATGGCCCGGGTTGGAAGGGACCTCAAGGATCATGAACCTCCAAACCCCCTGCCACAGGCAGGGCCACCAACCTCCATATCTGATATCTACCAGGCTGCCCAGGGCCCCATCCAACCTGGCCTTGAACACCTCCAGGGACAGGGCATCCACAGCCCCTCTGGCAGCCTGTGCCAGTATTTCACCACTCTCTTGGTAAAGAACTTGCCCCTGACATCCAACCTAAATCTTCCCTCCTTCAAATTAAAACCACTTCCCTTTGTCCTGCTGTTATCTACCCTTTCAAAGAGTTGACTCCCCTCCTGTTTATAGGCTCCCTTCAGGTACTGAAATGCTGCAATTAGGTCACCCCGCAGCCTTCTTTTCTCCAGGCTGAACAAGCCCAGCCCCCTCAGTTTCTCTTCATAGGAGAGGTGTTCCAGCCCCCAGTCATCTTTGTGGCCCTAACTCTTGTCATCTAACCTCAATGAATTGCAATACTAGAAAAATCACTGAACAGCTGTCAAGGAGGCTCACTATTTTCATGTAGCTTTTAATATCTCAACAACAAAAAACAAACAAAAAAAAAAACAAAAAAAACCCTCACAACAGTAGAAAAAGAGCTTGTGAACTTCCAACGTTTGTATCACATGACTTCTCATGCTCCTTCTTTATTAGCATATTAGAAAGTACAGGACCTATGCATTTTGCAAGACAATTTAGGTTTTGAGTCTTTGCTTGGGAACCTTTCAATCCACATCTGTTAACCATCAAAGGAAGTCTCTTCATAAGGAGCAGAAACTGAACAACGCTAAGTGATAGTCATTCGTTATTAAATCAGAAGGGAACATTGAGATACTAGTCTGACAATTTAGCTCCCAAATAATGCAGGCTATCAGATAAGTTCCCCTTGAGTTCTTCTTCTCACTCCTCCTCCCAACAGATGTTCTAGCTCAAGCTAATTAACTCAGGAAATGTTCAATGAATTCCTGCTTGACCAAAGCCATATTTCCCAAAAAATGAGAAGCAAAGACTGAGGTTTTTGGCACTGCGTGACACATACTTCAACCTGTTGTGATTTCCTTTGCTCTCTTTTGAACTTTCAGTACCATATTAACATGACTGGTGAACTCTGGGCATCTGCAGTATAGAATACTGTGGAGTATCCTAGCAGCAGTCATGACTGCCAAAATGAAGAACTGCAATATCCTTCCACACTTCAACAGACAAAAAAAAACACAACAACCCACAAAAAACAACAACCCACAGCATGCTGAGCCCTTTCAGGTACTAACGAACAGAAGTGCAATCAAAAGAATCTTTGACCACCAAGATAACATATTAGCCTTGATTTCACTGAACTATGATGTGTTAGAATCTTATTTAAGAAGATTAACAAGGATTGTTTTTAAAGGCTACAGGTACTGTATGGCAAACACGTAAGTGAAATTTACAATATACTGATATAAGTTAGATGAGCCTTTCGTGTGGCTCTTCAATTGTAAGACAGCACTACGCGTACCACTGACAGACGTGACTCCCAGTCACGGTACCCAGCTTAACATTAAATAGCAATGTTTACCTCACAAATAAAATAAAATGAGAGTAATTTCTAAGGGCACACTTGCCTTACTGAAAAACAATTTTCCAAGCCACACTGAAAAAAATATTAATGTTCATGCAAGAAATATGCAGAGATGAGAAATTAATCTGTACATGCAGAAGACCTCTGACTGGCCACAGAGTTAAGTTCTGCTATGCAACACAGTTTGTGTGGGTGGAATCCGGCTGCTCGCTTAGCAGCAGAATAGGAAGGACCTATCCAGTTTTCCCTGCTGGAGTAATTACTTCTGGCAGCTTATGAGAACTGCCCTACTCCTCAAGAAATGCAAGACAAGTGTTAAGCTCTGCATTCTTATAGAAGACGTATCGAACTTTGGGTTTTAACATCATACATCAAAACGTAAGCCCAACTACAAATTTATGTTGAATTAACTTTTCAAGTGAGGTCTGCCTAGGGACAGCAGTACAGAGTCACACAGACTACTCTTGCACTCTTACTTACTTCTCTAGGACTTGAAAGCAACGCCCTTATGCCACATTTCCATTCATATTTATACATGGCTGTACTTTTATTCTGTTAAGGTAGAAAAAAAAAAACTCTCACAGCCAAGCTGTGATGGCACACCCAGACCCACGCGCACAAAAATCAGTCTGACTAAAGCTAAATTTAGCTTATTTTGATGATGCTTTAACTGTGGCCCTCTGCATGGGGAGTAAAAGAATAGAAATATTATACCAAAAATGTTAAAATAATGGAACTCATATAGTTTGGTTGCATCTCTGCTCTGATAAAATAAAAACATATACTACAATACTGGAGTTGAACTTCATAAGAAATGAAGTTACATGATTTTTCTTGTACATAACGAAACACCTGAGAGACCCAGTTCTAGGCTTCACCTATAACAGAAGTGCGCCAACAGTTTCATACACCCTTCGCAATGGCTTCTGACAGCAGTTCAAGCGTGCCACCTAGAGAGCAACAGGAAAACTGCACTCCCGTGTATTTTAATCACATCTGGTTGTTTCACTAGCCAAAGATTCCAGTTTCTTGTCCCTTCACATAACCATCGCAGTGAACAGGTACCTTGAAGAAGAAGAGTCAGTGTTGGATTAAACTGCCCCCTCTCTAATATCCATCTAATTAATCCTTGACATGACACATTATAATCGTAAAACCATCTAAGCAAAAACAGAAGGCTTCACTTTATGAATACACAAAAACATTCAAAATTACTGTCTGCCTTAGAGAGTGAATAACATGTCAGGAGGTCTTTTCTTACAGCAAGACTGGAATTAAGCCAAATTTAAAAAAAATATCTCAGCTCCTGAACAACAACAACAAAAAAACAAAAACCCAACCAGAAGACTCTAACATTCTTAACATTTTGAATGACTGCACTTAAAACAATACACATGCACACTGTGCTCAGTAAATCATTTCAATAACTCAGAAGAAAGAGCAGCTTTTATAAAATATTTTATATTTCAAGCTGCAATCAGCTAAAGCTTAAATCATCTGACACTTTAGTGCCTAAAATCTGTTTCAGTACAACATTAATTATGTTTACTCTCTGACTTCACTGGGTTGACTGTTAATGTTCCCTACTCCGATAGAATTCTGTAGGTATTTCAATAGAACTCTACGCATTTCCAATCATCCCTTCCCCCCAAATAGTATGGCTGAGAGTAGATTAAGTCCAACATTTTCCATTAGTGACCAAAGCGAGGCACCTAATTTTTCCATGTTGTAACTACTCCTGTGTCTCTTTGCTTCAGCTTAACTCCTGACAAACTTGTTCTCAGAAGTACAACACACAATAGAAAAATTCTCAATTAGAATGCTTAGAAAAGATACACATTAATTTGACTTCTTGAGAAGACCGGTTAGTATGACCACCAATAAAACACAAGGATTGCTTGACAAAGGCAAGAATGGAATAGAGGTTATTATTATTATTTTTACAACGGGGAAGTAAAAAGGACTGCAGGCAGAAACACTCATCACATTCATGTTCTTTTTTAAAAAAATGGTACAATTGTGCAGGCAACTAATTGCCATTATGAGCCAAGCTACTACTCACTTCCTCTCTCAGAGAACATTATCTGAGAGCTATGCCAAAAAGAAGTCATCTATTTGCAGGCAACAGCATGTGAAAACAGAGAACATGTGCTAACACCTCTCCATACATTACTGTCTGATCTGGTCACATCATACCTCCAAACCTGACAAAAATAAGTAGTAAGTTCAGAGAGCAACTGACTGGTAAAATTCAACAAAACTGCCTTGTTAACAAGGGAAGATCAAAATCTGGGTCTACTCACAAAGAACAGACTGCAACTGGAAACTGTCAGTAGGAAAGAATCTTTCCCAAACAGCTGGGATTGACCACTGGAGTAAGAAATATGCCTTCAACTTATCTCAGCTGACTCATTTTGCAGGGCTTTGCAGACCTACTCTGGGTGTTAATTCAACTTCTGCAGTTCAGCCATCTAATTCTCCCTGCACATTGTTTTGAATTACATTATTTCCTTTCCACAGTTTAGCTACTCTTGATGGCCTTCTGCAACCAGTATTTCCACATATTCTTTCTTCCTTTTATCACCATTCCCTGTCATACGCACGTCGATCATGGCTTAACATGCTTACCCACCTGTCTGCCTGCAGTAACATTCACTTCTAATCATGCCCAACCCTATTCCCCCTTTCTTCCAATAAAAATAATTTCCTTCTGCTCACATTCAACTTATTTCATTTGCCTGAAATGCACAAGATAAGCTTTTCCTTTACTCTAATACTCCACTCCTTTGTTGTCTCTGAAGTATTAACAATGTCTGACCAAATCATAATTATCTACAATACCCATAGCCTGATGATTCTCTGTAGGTACTTGTCTCTCACTATGACTTGAATCACTTTTACCAAATTTTATAGTTCTGAAGCAAAGACACAGGAAAAGAGAGCAGCAGGAACAGAAAAGCAGAAGTCTGATGCAAGGCAAAGAAAGAAAAGCTAAGGTCTTCACAATGCATGGCAAAATAACAATCGTTTTCCTTTCCAATTTCCAGTTGAAATGTATTTCTTCATCTAACACTAAGATTCCTTTCTAATTTCAAAGGCTTTCATCCCAACCTCTCTATTTCTCCTCCTTGGAGATCTTCAAAAACCACCTGGACAGCCTGCTCTGGGTGTCCCTGCATGAGCATGGGTTGGACCAGACAGCACCAGAGGTTCCAGCTAACCTCAACCAGTCTGTGATGCTGTTCTAGCACTTTTCTTCATTTTCTTCCATACGTTTCTTCTTTTGTACAGCTTGCACTAAATATCCCCCTACCAAAGACTAGTAACAGACTTAAGCAAAACAGACACTTTCAGGAAACTCTAATAACCTACATCTACCATTTCTTGTTACTGTTGTAGAGCACAGGATTCTACTGCCTTGATGTGCTGTCTCACCTGTTTTACAAGGAAAAGAGAAGGACAGGTGCCCATTCTTTTGTGCTAAGAGGGGAGATTTTGTCACAATTGGCCTTGTGATCCATGGCAGAAGTGTCTTTATTTTATTTGCACAAAATTCTAGAAGTTATGCTTGATATTTTCTCTTTTTAAACCTTTTCACTTTCACAAAGAAAAACAGTATAGCTCCAACTACTTCTGCATATTCTGTAACTACAAAATCTTTATGTAGTTTTATCACTTCACATCTTCACATTAGAAAATGCGTCTTCACCTCCTTCAATGTCCCTTAAACATTAATTGCATCTATAAGTAAAAGATGAATTCCAAGTACTGCACTTTGAAGCTTGCTGAAAATAAGAAAACAAAAAAGACAAACAGCCGAAAGCCTCTTCTAGAACTAGTACAAATAAATATGAAATGAGCCACTAATGACAACATTAAATGGGAACTTACCCTGCTTGTGGGTTCACCATTCCCAATGAGTTTTTATGAGCTGGTGATAATGACTGAATTTTGCTGCCACTGGATCCAGATGAAGACAATGCTTTACTTGAAGAGGAACCTTACAGTTGAAAGCAAGCAGGGAAACATAAGAAAGCATAAGACTTAGTTATTTGATAGACATCCTTCACTATATATTTATTGTAAAATTCAAAAAAATAGTTTTAGAAGTAAGAAGGTATTAACAAATATCAAGATACTAGGGAAAAAAATTAAGTGAGCTTCCAAAAGCTTATAGCATATATCCAATTGAGAAAATCTTCTATTCTGATAAAAAACTGGATTCAATTACTTCAGAAATAAAGTCTAGAATATCGAAGTATGTACAAACAGAATCCTATCAATAACTGAAATCACTGTAAGAGCAGTATGCATAATTATAACGTACATGGCTTGACTGTATTTTCACCAATTCATGCTCACATTCAGAATATAAGTTATAGAATTAAGCAAAAGAAATAGCTGATGTAAAACATAAGAATTAGACAAAATTATGCATTATTTCATGAAATGGTTTTGCAAGTTTAGCTTTTAGAAAATCTCCAATTTGACCTGATACACAAAACACAAGAGTTCTTGTAGTAATCATCACCGTCATCAGACAGTGATAAGGCCTGCAGGGGGTCTCTTAACCTTGAGAGACCATGACAACACATTTCCTGAGGATAAGGAAGAGGAGGAAGGAAGACCAAATGTGGAAAGGACAGTCTGTGTCACACACCCAGTGGGCAGGAAAAGTAACTTTGCGATATCAGAAAAGATATAAAAAGAGTGTGTTGCTTGCAATAAATGCCATTTGCCGCTCATCGTATTGATGTCTTAAACAGCGTGCGAATGGTCCGGGACAAGGCGCGGAACCAGTAGGGTCAGGCGCTGGGTCCGAGGGCTGTCAGGCCACTACACACTGGGCGGACCAGTACCTAGGTTGCCGGAATGGAGGCAACAAGTTCTACATGCTTTAAAGTCTTGCTGAAGAGGGAACAACCTGTGTCACTTCCAACCTATGCTTTCTCCATCTCCCCAGCATCTCCAAAGAATGGTATAAACTTGAACAATGAAGTACAAAGCTATTATTTACGTTATTAGAAAAAAATATCAGGCTACTAAAACATTAAGAATTTTTATCATGAAAGACAGAAACCATCTTATCCACTCTTGTAACACTCATCTCCACCTATGAAGTTTTTACTCCTTCAGTTTAAATCACTTGGCAATGTTTTAGAAATCCTTCCAGATATTTTACTACTTTTACTTCATAGCCTAAAAATAGTATTCAGAAAAGAAATGCAAAATTGCTAACATTCATTTCATACCTACAACTGCTTTGCTAACACCACTTGGCTGCGGTAGACGTGATGACGATGGTGGTGGTGCTGACACTGCAGAAGGCATCTTCTTAACTGCAGCAGGCTTGTACTGTAACAAAATACAGCCTAGAAATTTAAGCAATTAAGTCTAACTACCTAAGCAGTATGACAGCTAGTTAGTTCAGGCACTACAGGAAAACAAACTACGATTACTAGTAGAGAGCTTGTTGGTACCCAGGTTAGACAAAAGGTTCCTACTAGCGGGCTGCCTTTTGTACATATTGTGATGATGCTAGTAGGAAACACTGTCCAACCTAGTGGCTTTGCTTGCTTGTTTGTTTCTCATTTAACCACGTGGTACGTTCTTTCCACCTTTCTACTGCTTTTCTCATATATTCTTTCTTCATAGATGTCTCAAGAGCTTAACATTACCACTTATTTACCTGGTAATTTTAAGAAAAATATTCCAGGGCAACATGTTAAAATAGGATTTGAGAGGTGAAAATGACACATTTTCTCATTCAGTCCAATACTGATTTAGAATATAGTACAAGAATCACTAGACTAACTGCTTGTGTCTGTTTACTCTTCACAGCCTCCTAAATGAAAAAAAAAACAAAAACATTTGGTGGTTCACCACCAAATGAAGAAAAACACTTAAATCCTTCACTGGTTAATCCATAAGTTAACAACTGCAGTTCTCAGCCTGATTTGCCTGAATTTTCTAAGCCTCTATTTAGCCAAATATAACAATGCTGTACCTTTATTTGCTAAGAATAAGAAACTTTGCCTACTTAAGAAACAGTCTCCAATCGGATTCAGAAGACACAAAAGAAATTAAGCTTCTGCATTTATACTACCTGCTGCTACCTTTACTGGTCATTCTCACAAGTCTTAACAATATTTGATAGTTTTTAGTTTTGTAGCTGCTACTGTTTTACCAACCTCTGACTGCAACTTCCATAAACAAAAACCTCTTCCATGCTTCTAATTTAATAATTTTATTATTAATTGTCTAATTTAATAATATTATAGCATATAAAATAATAAAATTATAGAAGAAAACAGTTAATTCAATTTAAAGGCAACAGGAGATATTTAACAAGCTCGATTTGATACCCAGAGCAAATTACAATTTAAGAAAAATATTCTAGTTCACCTGTGTTCGAGTAGGAACCTTCCCTTTGGTATCAGCTGCCAGTTTCCCCTTATTGGTAATACGTGCTGCTTGTTCCTTACAGAAATTGATGTGCCTGTCAGCTGCATTTTCATTAAATCTCCTCTGACAATACGGACACTGAATGTAATCTTAAAAACACAAAACCATAACATTAATAATGTGTTTTAAGCAAGTGTTATAAAAAGTGTTTTGAAGTCTTTTAAAGACCAGCTCGGATACCAGAGAGAATTAAGGTCTTTAGGTTTTGAAAATGAAATACATATTACTTGGGAAAAGATAACTGTGCAATGATGTTTCTTGCTTGATGATAAGAATGAGAAGAGCAGTTGAAGATCAGAGATAACTCCTGTGAAAACAGAAATAATTTAAGAGATGCTATGCAGCAGGGAAGGTAGCCAAACAGGTAGATGGATATGGTTTGGAATTCAGTTGGCAGAAGGTGCAGGAGAGGCTAAACAAAGAATAACAAATACAGTTCTGTTTGTTCGAGATATGAAAGAACATCAATAACGTCCCCATACAAATAGCTAAAGACAACAAATTCTCTTTCCTCTTGTCATTTTGAAAGAACTGAGACATATCAACTGCAATTCTTAAAAAGGATCGTTTACAATAATAAAAACATACAAATACATTCAAAATTTCTTGTTGCATAAGTGTTTAAAGTACTACAAAATCCTTCATCCAAGTGTTAATAACGTAGCACTTAAAATATACTGCCCATGGACAGTGAAGTGTTGTAGTCCAGTTTCCAATAGATATTTTAGCATCTAGAAATACGGATATTTAATTCCTCAGAGTATATTATTATATATTATTCTAAGCCATATAAACTTCAGAAGATGTAGGCACCATCACAGCAGCCTAAATTAGGCATGTTCCTATGTGTTTTTAGAAGTGCATCAAAGAAAAAGAAATGCAACAGTCACTGCCCTCCAAGATTACAGACAGATATTATACAATTCAAAGTAAGACTGAGATTACATGTTACCACTCCAAACACTGCAGATCTGCATTACAGTTATCTCTTTCTATCCTTTAAAAAGAAGAAAATTTCAAATACTTCAAATGTTTAATGGCTTGAAAACTATGAAGAGTGACCTGAAAAAGAGAGAGCAAAACACTACAAGAAAAGCATAGAAATCCTTCACAGAAGTGATGGCATGGGAATCTCATGAGGTAACACCGATTGTTTATTTTTATAGAAACCCCACTACTGACAGAATACTCAAACATAAACTACACCTTAAGAGTTAGAAACTCAGAAATTTAAAAATAAAAAACCCCATCACTGGTAAAACTATGTTAGGCCCAAAAATAAAATTAAAAAAATAATCCAATAATCAAGCAATCATGGAAGCCCTGATAGCCCAGAAAAGACTTTCAAAGCTAACTAAAGTAAGTGGATCAGACAACAGAGGATTAACAAGTATTTTCTTAATTATAAGGGATTGTATCTTTATCCTTTCATAAAATGCTTAGCACCAGGCAGCTACCTCGCTACCATGGAACAGCACAGTTGAGGTTAGAAGGGATCTGTGGAGGCCATCTGGTCCAATTCCCCACTCAAGCAGGGACACTTGGAGCAGGTTCCCCAGGACCAGACAGTACCATCCAGAACAACTGTTAAGATTCAATGTAAACTTTATACAATACAAACTAATCAAAATAAATAGGCAATAAATATATGTAGCCAAGTTCAATGTAAATAGGAATGACTTAAAATCCTTACCAACATCATCAGGCTGTTCTGCACTGTTTCTGAAGAAACGGTGGAATGGGCGATCAAAGAAGGAACTATACTGCCTTTTTTTTTTTTTCTTCAAAATTCAAAGCAAGCAGTTAAAAGAAAAATATTCTGTATTGATATTTCCTACTTAAAAGGAAAAATAGTCTAACAGCTACCTAGAAATAGGCATACCAAAAACAGAGCTGAGTAGGAGGGGATGGATATACTCCATGATACACTGTATAATTCCTCTTTTTTTCCTACAAATAAAGTGAAAAACGAAGAACTGTAGCTACCTTTGCTCTGTCTTGTTGTTTATAGGATTTGGGTTTATTTTTGTTTGTTTGTTTTGTTTTTTGGTTTCTTTTGGTGGGAAGAGTCCATAATTAACTAACACATCTTCTCTTTGTTCCTGGTTCACCCCTTACCCACTGCAGCAGGATGAAGCAAGGAGACTATAGATAATAAAGCACAGCTCGGGAAAGTAAAAAGGAAGGAAGAGAAACAAAGGTGTAATAGTGTTCTCTTCCCTGTACCTCTTCACATTCTCAAGCAAAGTGAAGACGGCTACTTTCTTCACTTCACTTTTACTTGCATTCTCTTGCAGACTGGTGGCAAGGGAATCCTGTTTCAGTAGCTTCTGCATGGCAAATTTTGTTCTGGTCTTCTCTTCTTGTAATTCAGAACCTACACAACTAGTTTATTAATGTAATCTTTTCCATGATACAGCCTGATGTTTCCTAGTGTCCTGAATAATATGACTCTTCATTGCTTATTATGAACGCACAGCTCAGTCCTTATACTGGGACTAATGCATTTCCTCGGGAGAAACAAGGTGTGGAATACTGACATCCTCACAGGATCACAGACAGCCAGAAGCAAAAAGATGATTTTTTAATGTTGTTTTTTCCCCTATCTTTCTGAAAATGATCGAGCTAATCAAATGGTTTACCTCTTAAGACCAGAACAAACTCTCCAACATACAATCAAATCTTGGAAGTTCAATTCAAAGTGCTTTTCCTTCATTACCCCAGACTGCTTCCATGTTTTACCTAACTTACAGTCTGAGGGCAATCAAGAATTGTCACTGACTTATTAATACAAGTTCCACAGATCTCACATACTCTAAAACATAAGTCTTCCTCAACGCATGAGGAAGGATCACAAGCATGTCTAGAGCAGTTAAGGACTTACAGTGCAATTATGCAACTACATCTGAATTCAGAAAGAAATGGAAGACTACCCTTGACAAACACATAGATTCCTACAATATATAAAGGTTGTAGCTGTCCAGAATTGGCAGCCAATTAAAAAGTCACTCTGCTCTGAGTCGTTTACTGCAGAAAGTAGAAATAAGGTGCTGAAACAATTTGTACAACCTACAGTATGTAACATACCAGCAAGTTGCAAGTTGGCTATAACTACCTCTTGGTGCACTAAAAACAAAGTCACAGGCACGGAAAACTACTCAGGATGCTAACCAGTCAGATTCACAGTCATGAGAGAACATCTGCATAGGGATAACCAGACAGGAATCTTCAAGAACTCATGAATATTGTATTAAAAAAAGAACTCCTTTATATTCAAAATTTTATATGTTGTTTAAGTTACAAAAAAAGTCTTTAAGGAACTGAATGGTTTTACATACCTGGGTCATATGATGGCGGAGGCGGTGGAGGGAGTTTTCCACCATCTTTAAGATTAAGTCCTTTGGCTGCTCGTATAGTTGCTATGAATTCCTCATGCTTTCGTCTCCAATTGGATGGCTTTTTGGGGGGTTCTGGCTAAAAAGTCAAAAAAACCCACAGCTTTTTCTGTTTGAGGCTCTTACTTCATGTTAAATACATTTATTATAAATTTCTTCCAGATCCTAGTTGATCTAATTATCACAAATTGCCAGCAGAAACAAACCTTATTATAACGTGCACATATTTTACCTAAAATGTTCATACATGGAGTAAATTATAACATACCCGCGGCTTAAGAGGTTTTACTGTGGGAATGTCAGTTCCTTCTGCTCTCTGTCGGCTGGAATCAAAAGTCTTCCTTTTCTTGGCAGAAGTTTTTTGGCAAATGGGTCCATGCTTCTTCTACAAGTAAAAAAAGAAATTAAAGGGAATGTAGAATTTATTTTTGGAAATACATTATTAACACGTTATTTTCTTCTTTCTAGATTTTTTGCCAATAAGCAAAGAGGCCCAGGTCCTGATGAGTAAAATCAGTCTGCTTTCACTCAAATTCTTATGCCAGCCATTACTTGCTTTTAGCAGATGGACAGGAACTTACAAATGTAAATACATGATCACAAAAATGTGGGATCTAAGCAAGAAAAAGAAAGGGAGGCATCTATATTTGCTCCTTACAAATGAAAAACTGATAGGTAGGTAGGCAGCATTTGTATTGAGAGGAAAGATGGATCAGAACCTGTCTGAAATTCATATTCACATTTAAGGACAATGCAGCTTATATTAAGAATGGAGAGGACGGAATTTTGAAAACTGCTAACAGAACACTTTATTTGCTAGGTAGGATGGCATGCTGTTAGGCCTCACTCTTGCAGAGGCAAGGAATGATTCTGTAGTCCCAGAGAAAATGTCTTTAGAAGCATCTGAATTTTCAGAATGTGACAGGATGCCAATATACAATTAATCTTTAAGGAGCTTCAAAACTGAGAAAATGGGAATTGTTAACTTGAAGAAAAATAATGAAAAAGAACAATAACCTAGATCTTCTTTATTTAAATACACTGATTATTGCTTAACTTTCATATCAACTTACCAGATGTAAAAGCCAACAGCGCTCATAGCACTTACCAGTGCTGCTGGAAAGAAAGTCCTTCCACAAATCCTACATGGCAACAGATCTCCAGTTTGCACTGCAACCTCACCTTAAAAAAAACCAAACATAATTGTGTAAGAAAATTAGTTTAAATTAGTACTAAGAAGAATTCTTTCTAGCTTGCTAACCTCACATACTTTGCAATGACAACAGCTGTCACTGTTAAAATATGCGTTCTTTGAACTGTGCAAAGGCTGAACTGATCAGAAAGGAAAAGGTGATACACAACTCCTTACATACTTTTCAAAGCAGCCCAGCCCAGTAAAAAGTCAGCATGAGTTCTAATGGTCTAGAACATGAGACTCTGCACCTTTAAAGGAACTCCTGCACAACAGCATGCAAAGGACTCAATCACTACAAGTCTCGCTGACAGCCCAGATATGCACAGATATGAAGAACGGCAATACTTAGTGAGGATGATGCCCTTGAAAGAGAACCACCAGTCAGAACATCACATGGAAGTCACATCTCATCACTTATTTCTCTCTATTAAGTTAAACTATTCCACTTCCCCTCAGAAAAATCCTTGAGTGCTATTTTTATGAGAGATTTTATATAGGTTACAAGCTGACAGTTTACACAAACATTTCAGATCTTTCTATTCAAGCACTGACTGATTCACAGAACCTGATAGAAAAAAAAAAAAAATCTAATAAGTCACAGTATCCAAGTTTACTTAAGCCAGTATAGTCATGTAGTATGTATTATGTGATGGAGTTACAGCAGAGATGAAAAGCTACATAAGGTTTATGAATGGCAGGTACCTATTATATTAAGCACTGTAACACAGCTATAGGAATATACACATACATCAACAAAGAGGGAGCACATTTGGATCAAGCTTAAGACATCCTAGTTTCTTCCTCCGTACTCAATCTGACAGTATGGCTCCTTCTATTTATGCAGTTAAAATAGAAGTCCCTTCAATTGACTTGCTCCTTAGGCAAATTAGTGGCTGAAACTATAAAAGTTACAAACAGAAGAAAGTTCGATGTCTAAATTAGTTTTTTTTTCCCGTTCCTCAGTAGTAAACAATTTTCCAACTACACGTACATACCCATCAATTAGGACCAGAGTTACAGTCCTATAGAAAATGGAAAGCTGAACAAAATGTTTCAAGGCAAATAAACGTAGATTCAAGTGGCCATAGTTCCCAATAAATGCATTTTTCAAGTTTAAAGACTGAAATTAAATGAGATTTCTAGTAGCAGCACATAACCATTAAATCTATTTCTGCCAGTTTTACTCACTTGAATAATATATGTGAATAGTATGTAAATACGTATAATGAATTAATCAATATATGACAACAGATTTTAAGAATTACATAAAAAGTGTTCTCCAGTTGAACACACTTCTGTATAAATCGTGTTTTCATTAATTTACACACCTTTTCCATGCAGACATGAAAAAGCCCTTTATCACAGCATAGCGGGACTGCACAGACAGTAACTGAGTTGTACAACTTAAGTAATAATTAAGTTTCCATTCCTGTCATCTAAATGCACACGTAGTTGTATTTACACAAGTAGGGGGAAGGCAGAAAAGAAAGCACTCCAGGTAAATCTTGCTTTTCTTCTATTCTTGCATCTGAATTACATTTGCATGCTAACAATACATAACAGGAAGGGTTATTGTTTTTTAATTATTGTTGATGGTATCTTTCCAACCTCTACTTTAAACAATCATACCTGAAATCTTTACCACAGGTCTGTTTCTTTAAACATTAATCACAAATAGCAAGATGCAAAGTAATAACGATAAAAATCCTTCCTCTCACAGGGAAAAAGCAAGCACAAGAGGGACGGATCAGATCGGCACTCCTCCAACAGGTCCAGGAGCTTTAAGCCCTCATACGTAGCTCTTATGGCTGGAACCTGCCCTCATTGCTTTTCCCAAGGGTAAGCAAAAAGGCAACGGTTGGAGGAAACCCTCAATTCTCCCAATCAAAAATACCAGATATGCACAGACATTCTTGTTTCATTACTTCACTCTTCTGGACTCTCGGCACTCTTAATAATGCTGACAGATATCAGTGCAAAGCCACTTCTGTTTAAAAAAAAAAAAAAAACAACAACAACAAAAAATAACTTTATTTTATGACATTATTCTAATACAATTCTAAGCTCTGCCAACAAGTAAGAGAGGCATTTCATAGAAACATAAAGCGACACCACTTATGTCTTCAAGAAATTGGTTGAAATAAATAACTATTAGTGATCTCGTAATCAGGTGCATAGTGTAATATTAAAGATTTGACTGAGAGATGAATTCTTCCAAATATCTGCCTTGGTGAATGAAGAATAGCTACATCTTCCACCATATTCTTCTTTTAACTGCACTCAGGAAATTATGTTTATATTTGAATTCACCATGAAAAAAAGCAGACTTGATAGATGCTCAGCTAATCCAGCAGTATTTACATACAGCATTTCAACACATAGCAAATGCTAATTAGCACTCACTAGCTACAGTTACGGAGCTCTATTTCTTTACAGCATTCCTAACTCTCCTTTGCTGCTGGCAGGTACTCAGTCACATCCGCCAAGAACCATTGCTACAGCCAACCCTTGCCACGTAACACAGATCACTGACCCCAAACTCACTGTGCTTATCCCTTCGCTTCTTCCTCGTTGTTTTTTATTCTTAGGTAAAAATGGAGAATTAAGAAATAAATAAATCCGTAACATGTTAACTAACATCTCCTTTGCTTGGGAACCTTCCTTTACAGAAAGGTGAGCAACATCAACATGAAACCTGCTAATTTTAGAATAAAAGATGGCAACAAAATAGTGAAAATTGGAAAAAAGTTGGTGGGTTTGCTATTTTTTTTTCCCTAAAGGTAATAACATACAATATGCAGCACCTGTTACGCAGAAAGCATGCAAATACCAAGAGAGAAAAATGAAGGTAAAGGGGAGAAAAACACTTACATACTTATTTTTACGATTAGCAATATTAAAATTAGCACCTCTAACTCCAGCAATAAAGAAGATAACATTTTTCATTGAAATAATGAATTACTCTGGCCACGGTTGGTCACAGTTTTCCAGAATAATTGCTATAAAAAGCAGAAAGAATGAAAAATCTCATTTGGTGTGACTTTAGCCTGACAGATCAAAGATGAGCAAACAAAAGGAAAAATGTTATGGCTCAAAAGTTTGGAGATTCCTAAATGATTTTTTTTTCTCCCTTGTCCAAAGTTGTATTTACAACACAGCTAACTTCAGCAAGGTTTTCCCTAGAGTAGCAATTCAAAGCGTAGCAGCTAATGGCAGTCCTTAGGGATCTCTTTTCCTGATAAGGCACTCCTCAGTGCATTTAAGGCTTAAAAACAGTAAGAGGTAAGAAAAAATCAAAAGGCAGACATCCATTTATTAAGGAATGATTGGATGTTGTGTTGAGGGACATAGTTTAGTGGGAGCTATTGGTGATAGGTGAACGGTTGACTGGATGATCTTGTAGGTCTTTTCCAACCTTGGTGGTTCTATGATTCTATGAACACAAGCTGACAGTTCTGGTACTTCATACTCTGCTTTATAAGAGCACCCAGGACAGCTCTGCAGAGAAACCTCCACAGCTGTGCACTGGAACTCTCTCCTGTCATGATCACTTTCCATCATAGGCTATAAAACACTGCAAAGAAAAGATCCCCCACCATGGCCTTCAGGCAAGGCCAATGAGAAGCACACCACCACCCCAACACTATCAAAACCACTGACAAGATAAGAAGGGCAGGGTAAAGGAATACAGCAACATACAGAATAATAAAGATACAATGGTAAGGAACGTAATAGATTCAACTTGGTTGGATGGGAAAGAGAGAAAAATAGAAAGGTAACATTTCAATGAAGAAACAGAAGAAAGGATTTACTCAGCACATGAGTAGGAGAATAGAAATTGGCTCTAAGATAACATCAAAGCAGTTTCCAAAATTTTGTTCAGCCTTCTTCAGCCGGGGTATCACCAGCACTTTATGTGCCAGTTTTTAACAATAACATCAGTTGACTTAAACAGAAATAATTATGTCATTCTGTAAGAAAATTACATTCAAGATGGCCAGGTATATACCAATGGAAGAAGTATTTTCATTGAATATTGCCAGAACTATGATACGCAGCTTTACATCCAATTCTACTGTCTGCTTGAGATCAGGTCTCAAGAACAGAGTTCAAACTACTAAGACATTGGTTGTCAATAATTAAGTCATCAGACTGTTGCAGTTGTGTTAATAAAACTCCCAATCTCATGACCGAATATTCAGATTCACCACTTGCATTTCTGAACTTTCCCTGCCTCCTTAAGCTACTTCTGGAGCAGAACAATCTTTCATTTTTCATTTCTTTTTCCACCTGCGCATGAGTAAGTTATTCCACACATTCCTTTTGGATGTGGTCACAGCCTAGTTTCCTGTACTTTCTCTTCTGAAGGCTAGAGAGTTTTGCTGAGAAGTTTGGGTGGACCTCGAAGACTGACAACAGAACCTCAGTGAGCCCCTGATGCAGCATGGGGCTTTTAGCACAACTACAGATGAATTTAAACTTCTTTGAAAGCTAGACTTCTAGGCAACAGCTCCTCCTCTCCCCGCCGCATTCAAACACAGCAACTAATTTAGAGCGGAATGTACCAGCTGTCAGTTCTCAGATTTATCTTCTGCTGTACAATAATGGGTGGGCCCACTGAAACTTACAAGTTCGACTTGATGCAGTCCCAGCCATAACATCAGGTCCTACTGTCAAGCTGAAGAAATAAGCAGTTGCATAAATAGACTGCATACTGAGAAGGAGCAGAAGCCTTCAGTACTGCGGAGCAGTTATTAATTGAAGTTTCGTTACAGTTTTCACTTTTGGAAAGCTGTGCATTTCCATGTACATCTGCACATACTTCGACGTAAGGTGCAGAATGGTCCAAAGAAATACGACTACGAAGATTAAAGCAGTACTTAGTCTTAATAACAGTATTTTGTAATGTTATGAGATCTGTTTGATTGCCCTTCTAAGCCTTTAATTTATCTGCAGCAATGACAGTACTAAATGACTTTGGCCAGACAACTGTAAAAACAAGAACCACCAAGTCCCACTGCATTCAAATATGCAGAAACACTTCAGTATGAATTCCAGCTTTGGCATCTCCTACTTGACAAGTGGTCTACAACTACTGAAAGTTATTTGTGGAAGAGCGCTAGCCAAATTCTCCTAGAAAACTGACTGTATTGTTTTTGGCACAACTCCCACCCCCAAAAGCCAGTTATTTTGTGCTTAAATCCATATGCTTCAGGTACCAAAAAAAAAAGAAAAAGAAAAAAGAAAAAGGCAGTGCATACACTCCCCTCATTGACTGAGCAATTGTATCATCAATCCAGAGCACCACTTCCTGGGGGCCATCAGACTCCAACGTATGTCCACTAAGCAGCACTGATCTGGTTTGATGACTGAAAAAAATGGAATGTTAATTCTACCAGCTTTTGTTATTTTGAAAAAAATTAAGTATGAAGTAAAAATGAAAAAAAATACAATAAACATCATTCTGCTTAACAATGGGCAGTACTTTGCTGAACTCTGTTTGATGATGGGAATGATTTGCATCCCAACCTAGCCCTTAGCAGTCCATGCCACTCACTAGTACACAGGAAGAGCAAGCAACAGGAAATCATAGTAAGGTCTTCCTTTACTATTCGGCCTTCTTGCATAATTCAAGGCTTTTATGCCATCGGATTATTCACAATAAGTAGTCAACCAATACACTTCTACCAACTTTTTACGTGGTCTAATAGCGATAGGACAAGGGGGGAATTGATTTAAATCAAAAGAGAGGAAATTTAGGGGAGATGCTAGGAAGACATTTTTTACTCAGAGGGTGGTGAGGCACTGGGCACAGGCTGCCAAGAGAAGCTGTGGATGCTCTATCCCTGGAGATGTTCAAGGCTAGGCTGGATGGGGCCGTACGCAGGCCCATCAGGTGAGTGGGGATCCTGCCCACTGCCGTAATTTGGAACTAGGTGATCTTTAAGGTCCCTTCTAACCCAAGTCATTCTATGATTCTGTCTACTCCTATCTAATGCCTAACTTCAGAGGAAAGATTAATTCTTTTCTACAACTGTATTGACAACAGAGACTAATCTTGTGTAAACCTGTCACTTCTGCTTACTAAAGATACCAGAAAGCAGCAAAACTTCAGCTCCTTCAAGCTGAAAAGCTTCAGTAACGCTTTCATAGTACCTCCTGCATATTCCTGTATCAGCCCTCCAGCCTGACAATGCAAGTGTACTACATTTGTCAAAATTACTGCTATTGTATCGAACATGAGTCTGATTACAGTGAGTTCTGTATTACTTCCTTGAAAATAACATGTTGAGGAGAACCCCACTGTCTTAGAGTGACAACCTGGAGGAGGATTCTTTGAATAATTCTTTTTTGTGACTGAGAAGTGAATCGCACCCCGTCTAGAACAGTAATAGAGGCACATGTGAAACGTGTATCGTGGTGTGATCCCCGTTTCTGTAACTCTCTGGCCTTTCTTCTTTCCTTCCTCATCTGAAGAATAACTTCTAATGTGAAAACACACTGATGTCGCACTAAATATCCTTAAAAATAACTATCTTTCCTGGAACTACTTTTCCCCACAGCAACTTCTATGAGATTCTTCCAAGCAGATCCCTGAACAGGCCAAAGACTTTTCTCCTCAAGCTCGGGGTCCCTTTTTGCCCTCTTTTCTCAGGACCCTGAATGCATTCACTTCATGGCCAAGACAAGGAAGGCTGCCCCGACCTTCACCCCTGCAGGTAATGCCTCTTTGTTTGTGGCTGTGAGGTCCAGCAGACCTCTCCATGTCCATCTTCACCTGGGTTAGGAAGTTTTCACTGATGCATATCAAAAGCCTTCTGGACTTCTCATACCCTCCCGACTTGTCCCTCCTGCAGATAACAGGGTGGGTAAAGTCTCCTGTAAGGACTAAGGCTCCCTCCACTTATCTGAAGAGGGCCTCACCTACCTCACTGAGTGGCTTGTAGCAGACATACAAATACAACATTTCCCATATTGCTCTGCTTGCTATCTTTGATCCTCTTCAATTCCACAGTAAGGCTCCGCTGCTCTCCCAAACAAAGGCAACCTCTGCTTGCCATCTGGCTGGTTCTTCCTGCACGGCCTGCACCCAACCACAGAGCAGCAGCACCTGCTGCGTTCCTGTGGTCCCAGTGACATTGCAGCCCCACAGCTGTGCATGGATTTCCAATTCCTTCAATTTATTCCACACACTGAC
Source organism: Alectoris magna (assembly GCA_030625065.1). Taxonomy (NCBI): domain Eukaryota; kingdom Metazoa; phylum Chordata; class Aves; order Galliformes; family Phasianidae; genus Alectoris; species Alectoris magna. The sequence goes on from CM060561.1 coordinate 29,287,176, forward strand.
TGTGGGTGTGCAGGCACTTTGGAGAGGCACTCAAGTCGTGACATCAAACCATAAAAACCTATGAGAGCTTTCCCTTCAACATATACAGAGCCACATCAAAACCCAAGGCAATCAAGTAGTGCTGCGTGATCGATCTGACTTCCAAACACACTATTTGGTCTCCTGTTAATGAGCTTTAACATCAGCTACTCGCCACTAGAAAGCACATGACTTGCAAAATCTATGTGTGGTTGAAGAATTGTGCTGACAGTAAGTAGGTAGCCAGGCATAGCCTGGCCTCTTCACACTGACCTTACACTCTGCCAGCCATGCATTGGCAGCCCCCAAAACATTTCATTTCAGCTTCTTTCCCAAAGCACAAATCAAAAGTAAAAATAAAAAAAAAAGGTGTGAAAAAACTAAAGTTGTCCATGGCTATTCAGTGTATTAGATGTAAAAATTATATCACACACCAGAGGGGCAAATACATGTAAAACACAGCAGTACAATGCAAAGTTACTTACTATGCTTTAGTAACTACTAGAGGAACACATTCTTTAAAATATATACATTGATGTTAGTTTTGGATTTCAGACTACAGCAGTTTCCAGCTTGCTGATTTAAGAACCATAAGTACCGTAACATTAATTTTCCCTTCTCTCAGACAAATTAGATACTTTTGGGAGGAAAAAAAAAATAGCCAGAATGTTACAGAAATGCAGGAGGCTCCCTTAAATGCAGCTTAAGAAAATGGCTGCCAAAGTAAGGAAGCTGCTGTACACATCCAGAAGCGAGACAAAGATGTACACCAAAGGGAAAGGAAGCTCGCATTAATATTCCTGTTTTGAAAACAAAGTAATAATTTCCTATAGCATAAGGAAAAAAAAGAAAAGAATAAGGCAAAGGAAGTGGGCATTGGCTCACTTAAAAACTGAGAAAGCAAGCACATGCACTTGCATCCAGCGGTGATGTTACTAATACTAAACCCCACAGTATTATGCCTCAACTGTTTGGGGTGGGGTCTCAGACATCATCAGGGTAAGCGAAAGGTCCAGAAACAAATGCTCCTTCAGCACAGCCCTCAGCTCCCAGGAGATGCTATACAGCAAGCTTTATTACTAGCAGTCCACAGGGGCACACCCAGACTGCTCAGAGCCTGAATGCTTAATGGCAGTAACAGACCCTGCTTGACGTGTGCAGGGGAAGCTTCAGGCAGCAGCTTGCAGTTTGAGCCCTCCCCAGCTGCTGGGGCTTGGTGGGTGCTGCCCTCACCCACAGCTGCCCCGTGCCCTTCACCCTCCAGGCAGCAGCCATTCTGACCTGCTGGGATGGCTGTGAACAAATGTGGGAATAACCATTTCTTCAGCTTCAGCAGCTGCTGCCAGCATGCTCTCAGAAAAAAACCAAGAGCCTAGAGTGCAGCTGATCTAACGCCATCACTGGACTGCTCCTGCTCAAGTGAGGAATTCAGTGCTTGGGCCCCTCCTCCATCATCTTCAGCAAAGCAGAGGGATACCTACACCAATGTGACAGCCCCACTCCTGCCATCCAGCAGTGAGAGCCACCAGCACACACCAAACCATGGGAAGAGGCCTTCAGACTCAGCACACACTATGTCACCCAGGGCAAGGCTTTTAACTCACCTTAAAGATCACTGCTTCCTGCAGTCATTGCTCTCACTATGTTCGCCAGGAAATTAAACAAACTAAATAAATGAACTGAAGAACAGTCAAACCCACGCAGGCTACAAAGTAATAAATGTCAAGTCAGGAATCCAAGATACAACTTTCAAAGCATGTAACAAATTTGTCACTTGAAATGCGTGCACAGACTCCTTACTACAAAACTTTGTAGTTCTAAATATGACTTCCAGCACCAGTCTACTAATACAACAGTACTGGCATACGACTGAAAAAATAAGGCAGACTTCAAAAAAAACCAGCACAAGTGAACTTTGAAAACAACGTTTAAGTTGTACAGAAAATTACTTTGCCATTTTACTGAACATTTAAACCTTGTGCGTAGTGACAAAGTACAGCCAACAACATAAAAAGTACTATTCGGCTTTTTAAATGTCACTAATGCAGCTCAACAAGCCAACTAATACACATTCAACTCTTCATATAGTGGAAAGAATCATTATAAACTGAGTAAAGTTACTTCTTATTAAAAGCATGCTTGAATTGTCAGAAATAAAACAGATCTCACCTCTACATCGCTGAGCTTCAGAAAATAAAGCATCAGTCTCTGAAGGCAAGAAGTCCTGGCCAGGCAGTTCATGCCTGAAGGCCCTTCCACTGCCACAAGAACACACCAGGAGAACACAGCCAAAAGCCAAAGTCCTGCCCTGCACCCTAATTATATCCCTCACCTCACAACTCCCCAGACCAGCTGCACAAATCAGCCCTGGGAATCGGTTTTGCTGAGCCCTAACCCTAGACAGGGAACAGGCTGAGCCAGATTTCAGGAGCAGCCCTTGTTTCCATGCTGGATGAATGACTGGGCAACTGTGCTCATTAACACAAATTTAATGCAAAATGGCAACCAGCTACTTTCTTCTGAGTCACCGGTGAAGCAGTAAGTGGAGAAAAGCACAGCACCTAGCAAAGTAATCCAGCTTTATTGTTGGTTTTGCCTATGTTTTCCTCTCTTGGGGCCATCTTCCTACATGAACCTCATTAGAGCCTAACTTAATGTGCAAAAGAGACATCTTAAACTGAAAAACCTGTAGACAAAAGCCCTGTGTACTTAGGTACACTGCAGCTCAAGGAGCACTGATGGGTTATGTTTTGATAAGGAAAAAAAACACACAGTATTTTGTGTTTTGGCAACGTTTAAAGAGAGGAAAGCAGTACAAACTAACCCAAAAAGATGCAGAAAATTGTATTACTTAGTTTCAAAGAAGCTAGATAACTGTGCAGGATATGAGACTTCAGAAAAGGGCACCTCAAGTTTTAGAAATGTCTCATTACTCGTGCAATGCTCAAATTGATCTTGTGTGCTTAGAAGGAACATTCCATGCCTCGGAAAACAAAATAATTCTGATAAGCTCCAGGGCTGAGAGTAAACATGAGAGTCAGTGCTACAATTTAAAGTTCTTCCTCCCACCACTGCCTATACCTACCAAAGCAATGAAAATGTAAGCCTTCTCCAGAAGGCACACCAACCAGCAGTCAGAACAGCGAGAAATCCAACCCAACAACGACAAAACTTTTTTAGCCTTCTGTAATCTGTAGATGACCATTCTCCCTACCCTCTGTTATGAAGGTACTGGAGCTTACACAACACAGCTGGCATAGCTGGCTTCACTAAATCAGCTCACAGCCAAATCAATTGATAGATGGGCTGCAGATGATATGCAGTCCCAACTGCAGGCAAACATGCAGCTGACTCGAAACTAATGCAAGCTTCTCCCTTTTGTGCAGGCAGCATAGGATTTTCACCAGTCAGAGGCCAAAAGAACCACACAAACCAAACCCAAAATATTATTTGATAAACCACTGGACATCACCTTTCAAATCTCACTAACAGGGAAGGCATAAGAGCAAATTAAATAAGAGCAAACCTCTTGGGATTTTAATGCCAAATCATGCTGCCCTGGTCTATAGCCTTGCTGAACTCACTAGTCATAGGCACAGAGTCTGATGACCATAGCATCAATCAGAGAAAGGACAAACGTTCACTGAGAACAACTCCTGCTCTCCCTCAGCGCTAGGAGGGACAAAGGACAAAGGCTAGCTAGTGCTCACCGCTGCATAAACACGCAGTTATTGCCTGTGAAACACAGCATGGGAGCCTCAAGGACTATTTTGTGACAGTTAATCAGAACAAGGCTGCATTTTTTCTTAATATGGTTACAGCAGCTCATCAAACGCAGTAATGGCAGATTTACTAAGCGTTCTAAGGCAAGCTGCAACTTAAGTTCCAGGCTGACATCTCACTGCACGGGATAGTCGGAAGGGTGATGATATCTTCACTGAAGCAGCTGGCACGGGATAAAGTTGCAAATACTCTGTCAGCAAACACACACCTCGTTTTCGCGGCACCGAACACTCCTCAGGAATTACGGGTGTACCATGACTTCATCCTCCGTGAGGAAAAGAGAAGCAGACACAGCCCCCCTGCCGCAGCGTCCCCGGGCCCCGAGTACCAAGCGGGCGGCGGAACCGCCCAGCACGCCCGCCGGGCTGCGGCAGCGAAGCGGAGCCGGGGACAAAGCGCGGCCCCACCCGCCGTCACCCCCAGCCCGCCTGGACTCACAGCCTCTCCCCTCTGCTCTCCGACCACCGAAACGCGCCCAGCGGCGCTCCCCTGCACTATGACGGGGCGAGGCCGCGCGGCCCCGGGGGCTCCGAGCGAGGGGAAGGCGGCGTCCGGCCCGCAGCTCCCGCCGCCGCCGCCGCCCAGACGCGCCCGCAGCACGACGAAGCCTCTGCGCTTCCCACCCCGAGCAGTCCCCGCTGTCTCGACGGAGAGCTGGGGCCCTCCTGGCCGCCCCCCGCAGCTGCCCCTCACCTTCCAGCCCCTCCATGGCGCTTCCCGACCGCCAGCGCCCAACCCAACCCCGCTCCGCCGCTGCTGCTGTGGCAACGCCGCCACCTCCCGGCCCGCTAACATCCGCAGCTCCCATTGGGCGGTCGGAGCGGGCGGGACGGCCCTCACCGCCCCTCAGGGCCGCGCCTCCGGGCTGGGAGTGGGGCGGCTTGTCGCCTTCCTCCGAGCGGCGCCCGTCTGGCAGGAGGGAGAAGGGGCAGGGCGAAGGGCACGGGTCCCGGTGCGTGGTGCGCTGCCCTTGCTGGCGTGAAAACACGGGGCCGCCGAGTGAAAAGCGCGAAAAATGGTTTTGGTGTTTGTAGGCAGTGGGTTCCTCGCCCTTTTCTCCTCATTAAAGAGGCACGTGTATGAAGGAAGTGAATATAGAATCATAGAATACCTTCGGTTTTAAGGGACCTTAAAGATCACCTAGTTCCAACCCTCCTGCCGTGAGCAGGATTGCCAGCCACTAAATCAGGCACCAGATCAGTCTGCCCAGTGCCCCATCCAACCTGGCCTCGAACACTTACAGGGATGGGGCGTCCACAGCCTTTCTGGGCAGCCTGTTCCAGCACCTCACCACTCAGCAAAAAAACCTCCCTTTACATCTAATCTTACCACCCTTACTTTAAAACCCTGTTCCCCCATTGTCCTAACACTGTCTACCTGTGTAAAATAAACAAACAAACAAACAAATAAATAAATAAATTATAATATCTCTTTAAATATTGGAAGGCTGTAATGAGGTCTCCCTAGAGCCTTCTCTTCTCCAGACTGGACAAGCCCAGGTCCCTCAGCCTGTCTTTGTAGGAGAGGTGCTCCAGCTCTGATCATCCTCATGGCCCTTCTCTGGAACCTCTTCACATCTTTCACATGTTGAGAGCCTGGAAGCAGATGCAGTAGTCCAGATGGAACCTCCAAAGATTGGTGTAGAGTGGGACAATCAACTCTCCACCCCTGCTGATCATCCCTCTTTGATGCAGCCTGGAATACAGTTGGCCTTTCAGGCTGCAAGTACACACTGGTGACTCATGTTGTGTCTTTAATCTACCAGGACCCCCAAGTCCTTCTCAGCAGGGCTGCTCTTAAGTTCTTCTCCCAGTCTGTATACATATCTAGGATTGCTTAGACCAAAGTTCAACATCTTGCACTTGGCTTTGTTGAACCTCACTAGGTTTACCAGGACCTTTTGAGTTTGTCAGGGTCCCTCAGGTTGGCATCCCTTCCTTCTCCCTTATCAACTGTACTATTCAGTTTGGTATCATCTGCAAGCTTCCTGAGGGTGCACTCAATGCCATCACCTATGTCATTGATAAAGATGTTGAAGAGCACTGGTCCCATGATGGACCCCTGGGGGACACTACTCATCACTGACTCCCATCTGGGCACAGAGCCAGGGACAACAACCCTCTGCCTGTGGCATTCCAACCAGTTCCTTATCCACTGAAAGTCCCTCATGCTACAAGATCACATCTGAGTAAGGCCTGTTCTTTGGAAAACAATACCACTGAACTGTCGGTGACTATGCTTTTGTGCTGCTTTTTACCAGAACTCCTTTTGATCTGTTAAACCTTTGCATTTATAGAAATAAGAGCATTTCAGTAATTTTTTAGGGTTACTTTTTAAGTTTCTTTACTTGTCTTGGTGGTGGCAAACAGCTAATAAAATTTCTCAGTGTAAACAACAATAAATCTTACCAAAATTATTTCTATCTTTTCTGTGCACTTTGAAATCATGGCTCTGTTTCTTCTGGATAAATTGGTTGATCCATATTTATATCCATATATTGGTTGATCCATATGTACAATCACAGTACAACTGAAAATGTAACTCAAAGCAAAGCAAGAAAGTAGAACTGAAATTTGACCTGAGGCTGTGATCATGCTTTGTTCTCTGCATTGCCTTAGCCTAGGACTAATAGATCTAAGTGCTGCATGCCCAACACTCAGCATGTAAACCATGACAAGTATACATTTAAATCATCCATTGAGTCAAATATTTTGACGATGTGTGGTAACTCTAGATACAGTTTTTCTGGGTAGTTCAGAACCACGCTGAAAATACATTTCAAATTTGCCTTTGATCTGTGGAGTCCACAGATCATAAAACCATGACACTCATGTTGTAAAATTACAGGCCCTGGCAGAAGGAAGCTGTTTGCCACTATGTTGCAGAGTCCTAGCCTTTGCAAACTGTCCATTAAATCTTTGACATGAAACTTAAATGAGCCAAGGTTTGTCAGAGCTGCCAAATGCTGGTTGCTTACCTAGCCATGAGGGTAGCAGATAGAAGTTCACTTTCTTTTGTGATATTTCCATACTTGGATTGAAAATTCATAAGCAGAGGCTTAGGATAATTTAATCTTTCAGCAGACAAATCCTTTATAATGAAACTGTAAGCACAACTTTTATCCTGTGTTTGCAATGCAGTGAATAGTTTGTATTAGAAGATCATTTGGCTTGGTTTGATTTCTTGCTTCTCTTTGAAAATTGTGGTTATTTTTATTAGAAACCAGAGCAGAAGATAAATTCATCTCACCGAGTTTTAAGGGTCTGCAACATTGTGATCTGAGCTAATTGTCAGATTTCCCATTATAGTCAATAGGAATTTGTTTCTGTAGATTATGTATTCTGTGGGATAAGGGTGAGATCCACCTGGCCAAACATACTGCCTATTTCAGGGTGAGATGAATCAGAGTCTAACCTCCATCCAGCCAGAGAAAGAACTAGGCTTACTGACTCTTCACTAACTACAAAGTGAAGAGGTATTAGTGCCAGGTGACGAGCTCAGATGTAGACAACACCCACATTAGAGTAGTCAAATCCTACCCTAGATGTCTTCAGACTGGATCCTGTACTGGAAATAGGTGTGCTGCTTAGTTTTGCTCTGCTAAGGTGCCACTGTCTGTCTCATTTCGTTACTCATCTGTGAAGTGAAGGGCATAAGAGATGGCTTTTAAAGCTAGTAGGAAAGTGGCTGTTCTGCAGCAAAGCTAAATGATCCTTCTGTCTCCTGTGGCTGGTGTATGAACATCTGTTGTGCAAATACACACATGGACAGCATATCTTAAAGGATGCCTAATGCTGGGTCTTTCAATTGTTGTAAATATACTCTGTTATCATTGTTACCATGCCACAGTCATAATTTTATCTTATTTACATATTGGAACAACAACAACAAGAACAACAACAACAACAAACACGCAATCAAACTTATACTGTTTTGCTCTAGACTAACTTGTCTGTGACATTTCTATTACATTTGGGATTTCCTTTCCAAATTATATGCTAAATCTATTAATTACTGGTTTGCACTTTGTCTTCTTGTGCCATCATTGGTTTCTAGTTTAAATATTTTCCTCATTGTTTATCTCTATGATGTATCTATAGGCAATTAGCATATGTTCTGTTCCGGTATTTGCCTTGTTAACCTAAACAACGTAGAGCTCTTCTGAACTGTCTTCATAAACTGTTTCCCATTTCAATAGTCATTATGGTACCCTTTTTTTCCCCCAAACTATACCACATTAATTCATATTTAACAGAACCACAGAATCAGAGAATCACAGGGGTTGGAAGGGACCTCTGGAGATCATTGAGTCCAGTGTTCCTGCTGAAGCAGGTTCCATACAGAAGGTTGCATAGGAAAACATTCAGGTAGGTTTTGAGTATCTCCAGAGAAGGACACTCCACACCTTCTCTGGGCACACTGTTCCAGTACTGATACCCTCAGAGTAAAAAAGTTTTTCCTTCTTTTCACATGTGATGAGAATCTTTAACTGTCCCTCGGTGATAATCTTACAGTATCTCCTAGAGTTCTTCACCTCTGATGGGAGTATTTCTACTAATGCATCTTAGGTTACATTTGCTATGCTACTGTAAGCTTGTAGGCACCTAGTCTATATTTAGCTCCTTTTCCATATCAGCTGTTTTGCAGGGGCAGCAATGACAGGAATTTTTGCCTCTAGACAGTAATACAGTCTAAACACGTTCAGTTCAGTTTCTTCGATGTCTCTGAGAAGGAATAAGAAAACATGGCCCTAAATGCAGTGGTCACATTTTCCCCACTCACATATTATTAGAAGAGTGGAAATATAAACACTGGCATAGACACAACTACACCTGACCAAATTCCAGGTGGAATTCCAAAGGAGGTGAGAGTTGCACTGCAGTCAGCTCAAACGTCAGGCTGGAATATAGAGGTACCCTCTTAGCTTCAGAGTCAGTTTCCAAAAAGGCGTAGGTGTCTCTCAGGCTATTTTTTCGGGAGAGTTTCTCAGTTTTAGTTGGTATAATAGAGGGGCCAGCTGCCAGGGAGAAGTTCTGATCCTGTGACAGATTATGAAGGCCCAATTTCCCTGCCGACTGTGGGCACAGAAACAAGTTACAGCTCAGTCTTTGGTTGCATAAGGCAACGTTTTCAAAAGAGACAAGAGACTGGGAATTTTGGTCTGAGGTTTGAAAGGGTCCTGAATTTCAAAATCCATATCTTTCTGTCAGAGTCTGTCAAGGCCTGTTGTGGAAGAACTGGAGAACCATATACACAAGTGCCATGTATGTTACTGTACATGAGATTGCCTCTTTCATAGTGCTCAAGGAACTCCAGCTCTTTCTTGTGTGCAAGCCCTACTTCCCTACTTCTCATGCAGCTCCTTGTATGATAGAGATAATTGGATTATGATGATCTGAAAGGTGCATATTGATCACAGGATAAATTTAGTAAAATGCAATGGGAATGCGATTTTTGCCCTTACTCACATGGCCAGCAGTTACCCCAGGTAAAGAGGGCTCATGAAATAGACTGTAAAACTTTTAAATTGTTTAGGCTGGCCAGCGGGACTTGTGGAATAAATATGTATGCATATTTTAATATAGAAGATCATCTAAACTGAAGCATTCAAAAATCATTAGTCACTTTAGAAAGTGACTAAAGAGTTCCGGGATCCAGACTTTGGCAATGCATTGTTGTAGATCTTTGCAAACCTGTGCAAATCCTTCATTTGGGTTAGAAGAGTCACAAAAAGTCAAAGTCTTGTAAAATGATCAGAATTCCATCAGCATTTCAAATGTTTTCCTCCACCATTTAAATCCTTGTCATAATGACTAAGATCTTTATAGAAAATCAAAACCTGTTCTCTATCTTTCATCTTAATAATGAACATTGGATAAAGAAGGATTTCCCAAAGTGGCATTTTAATTAATACACTTTGCACTAATACTAGCTACTGGGAATTCAGATATGCTTGCACAGGGGGAGTTTAAAATTTAAATATTACTAATAAGCCTTTTCTTACAATTAACACTAATTGAGGACTACAGACAAGAGTGATTACGTTCCTACTGAAGTAATTCCTCAGTTGAACTACTATAAGAGCGCCTTTTGTTCTTCTTTTGTGTGTTATAGACCTGATTTATATTCAGAGCTGGTATATCATGATTTTCCTATCAATCTTTTTCAGCAGCCTAGCTTTTTGCTTTTTTTTCCCAGTATGCATTATACTTTTGCTGTGAGACTCCCAGATTAGACGGAACAAGACCAGAGGCCGCAAAGAACGTTGTTGAGCAGTGCCTGAGTGAACAGATTTTGCTTGTGAATTGCTCAAACATGAATCGTTCAGTGTGTGATGCCGAGCCTAAACTGGCAGTGTTAGAGCAAATGAGATGTTACATAATGTAGTAGTAATTCTACAGGTAAGGAACATAAAGCCTATCAAGTTGGATTCATAAAATAATACAGAAGCAGTTGGTGTCATGTCATGAAGGAAAGTTTTACTAACTAAAATGAGGTGTTTAGGCTGTTGGAATTGTGCGCAGATTTGATGTACAACATGTACGGGTATCCTGTGGCAATAGATAATTTTTTTAGAAGGAGGAAATCCTTCAGTCTAGCATTTCCTTACAACTACACAACAAATTGTGTGTAGTCTTCACAATTCAGTACTCACTCTTACCTGATTAAGTGTGCCTACATTTACCTGAGTTTTGTCTTTTGGTGTGCTGACACAAACTTGGCTAAATACGCAAATAATTATAATGCTCAAAACACCAATAAAAAGATAAACATGCTAGTTTGAATTCTAGCATGCCATGCTGTTAGATGTGTTTTGTCAAGCTAGAGGAGGAGTCCAGGGATTGTGACTTAGTGTCTGAGTCTATGATTCTTCAATTGGACAATAAACAACAAAAGAAAAGCTGTGTTTTGGGTTTTTTTTTGTTTGTTTGTTTTTCCATCAGACACTCTATTGCTAGAGTAGTGCTTTACCTTCTTGATCTGTAAACCATTGCTGCCACTGAACCCAGCTGTCCTCTTACAACCACCATTTCTCAGCTCTTCATTCTGACCTCCTCCTTGTGCTGGCCCAAGTGTTGCTGTACTCAAGTGGATTGGAAATTTATCCAGTCAGGGCTGGGAAAATGATACTCAACCCTCATCTGATCTGCTTGTCTTTATGGTTCCCTGTGTGACTACATGAACTGTACCACCACAGGCAGAGTGTCTGCATCAAAATCAGAATGGGTAGCCAGCGTCTTTCAGGAAAACAGAACTGACACTTCAATTGGTTGTTTGTATTAGTTTAAAGAGAAGATAAAATCAGGAATTTCTTCAGCTTGGTCCGTTGGACACAGTGACAAAATACAGAGGATCTTCTCTATCTTCTTATCTTCTTATATTGATAAGTCTGAGGATTTGCAGAAAGCCTGCAGGTTTCCCATCTCTTAACTCTGACATTACATATCCTTTCTGGTCTCTTATTTTAAGAACATAGCTCTTCCTTGTTAAAACGCTTCATCTCTTTTTTGGATCCTGAAGCACTAAAAACAAAGAACTTAAAATACAGCCCTGTGTGTAGGATTGGGCTGTGCTGTCTCTAAAATGTTGTAGGAAACATTACCAAATCTATTATATAAATCCCATAGGACTAAGTTTTTTTTTTGTTTTTTTGTTTTTTTTTTAAATGAGCTTGAATCCTTTCATGGCTTTGTAGCAGCCATTTTAAAAACAGAAGGACCAAAATGGGGAAAGTAGACATTCCCGTTTCTTGCTTCTCAGTCTGGCTAAAACATGAAATGTTGGGTGTTCTTCCTTGTGTTTCCAAGAAATCCTGACATTTTGCTCTTCCACATAGATTAATATTTAGAGATTGTACCAAAGTAACAGCAGTGGAACAGCAGGAAGTTTTGAAGAAATAGGTTTCCCAAGCTGTGCTTCTGCTGGACATGTTCTCCTGTCAACCTTTGGGTTTCATCTCACCCAAATGTCATTTCACTGGATTTGCTCTCTTTGCATTAAACAGGAAAAGCCAAACCTATGAATTCTCCAGACCCTCTTCAGTTGGAGCTGACCTCCTTGTGATTGTCTCTCATAGCATTTTTCCTTTAAAGACCACAACTTTACTCCATATGCACCTTTGCCTTTTGTCCCTTTACTTGCCCTTATGAGAAGCATTTTGTGCATTCCCATGGTGAGAATTCGTTCTGTCTCATAATCATGTGAGGTTTTTTGTTTTGTTTTGCTTTTCCCGAATGCCAGACATTCACATGTCCCGTGTTGTATCAGTGATTGCACCTACTTATGGTGCAGGGTGAAAACTGGCTCGTCAACCTTTCTAAGAGCCAATCCAACAGTGTACTGAAATCTACAAAATAAATAAATAAATAAATAAATAAATAAATAAATGAAAGATATTATGGGAAATGTAGTGACCTTTGGCATGAACTGAGATGACCTTCTCCATACATGCCAACTTTGCCATGTAGTTAGAGCCTTGGATTTGATTTCACTATATGCTACAATCCTGGTACTTGCAGATTCATATAAGCACTTAGCGCATTTGTCACAGTCTAGATTGTACAGTATTATTCATGAAGATGAATAGTTGCTCATGAGTAACTTTAATAATTACTACAGGTTGTAACGTAAAAGAAAAACATACGATGTTGTGCTTTATTTTTAAACGTAGGTTTGCAGTACAGTATGGAATATTCTTTTCTACATCTTTACAAGAAGTCACCAACTATACAGAAGCTACAGCAAGGAACACTGAATTATTAGTCAGTGTTTTCAGTTTGGGCGCTAGTCCCACAGCACTGGTGGTGTTGTATTGGTTTAATTCAACAACTTGTCTGTGGCATACTTCATTTTTAATCATAAAAATCAATAACCGAGGGGACTGATGCCAACAGAAAATAATTTTCATAATGTATTCCTAAGTACTTTTTGTCATTTGATCAAACTGTAGGATTTGGAATTGCAAAAATCTTGATTGTTTGATTCACCGGCGAGTATTTTATTACACGTAGCTCAATGTTTCAGTCTGTCTTGATAAATATGAAATTTCTAACTGATTTAAAAGAGCTACAAATAATGGTCTTGAAACTGAAATCAACTGAGGATTTCTGTTTTTATCCTGTACTGTAAGACACACTGGACTCAGAGCCTGAAGTAAGCTGATCTTTGCTCTGAAGTATTCAGCCTAAGAAATGTATTTGAACATAGAAGCTGTAAGTTACAACAACAATAGCTGAGGAGGTTCTTTTATCTCAAACTGTTACTGAAGCTGGCAGTGTAAGACTTTGAAAGGGGAAGTAAAATCAGACAAAATGTCACATGCAGAATTATGAGTTGTGAGAATGTTTTCCTTGACACCCCTTCTGTGTCCTGGCATCATAATCACCTTACTGTTTGCATAGAAAAAGCTGGATACTTGTAAAATAAATATAAATAGAGTTTGACATTCATTTAATACTAGGAACTGAAGAAGATTTTGAGAAAACAACCTTACACATGGATTGTAACACCTTCAGTGACTGAGATATGGTCTGTTTGCTTGGTTTTGTTTTTATTCTTATACCAATTTCATGTCATTTTTGAGGAATTTGTTGATTTTAAAAAAGATTCAATTATATTTACCGAAAAAATAATATAGAAAATATGGAGAAGGTAAAATGGGCAAGACACAATTCCTCTAATAGGTATTTGTTTATTTTGAGTGTACATCCATGTCTCTTATGTCTTTTTAGTCTCTAATTCACAGACACATTTTAAGCGCTCTGCTCAGTAGCTTTTTGTGTCCATCAAGGAGGGCCATTTCCATCTCAGATGTATCAGGTGGTGCCAAGTATTGTTAATACAAATTCAAAGGTCAGCTGTAGGCAATAATAAGAGAAAAAAATGGGTGTTTTGCTGGCAGGTACTTTCCCCCTACTTCTTAATGTGCGCCTTTCATTTTTCTTTAAAAACTTGACTTTTGGAGAGTGGATCCTTTGAAAGTTCTGATCAGAGTTAAAAAGGCAAAACAAATAAATGAAACTGAGCTTCAATCCAAAATTTGCATTTTTGAATGTGACTTCTGTCTGCTGCTAAGCCAGTCCAAATCTTTGACAGTTCTAGGATGCCAACTTGTTACAGTCCCTGACAAATTCACAATGCAGTATTCTCTTTCCTGCAGCTCCAGCTGCCTCCCTCTGGTTCCTGGGACCACTTCACTTGTGTGAAGTGCCAGTGTGAAATTGCACCTCAAAGTACCCAACTTCTTGTGTCAGACATAAAAGCGCCACATGTGGTTGGGATACGCGGAGGCTGTCCAACCAGGCTTTGGGAGCTAGGGCTATTTGTACTTCAGATAATTGTGTCACTAATTGCACTTTAAAGTGAGTGCAGTACATTCAGACATACTTGGAATTTTGCTTAGGGCATGGTGGATTAGTCATTGTAGAACTAGTCCTGCTGGTGTTCTTACAAGTCAGCAGTCTGCACACCTGCTGAATTTATCCTTTAGCCCATACTTAAGCGTAGGTATGTCCTACCTACTTGCCAGTCCTACACTATCAAGGCATCTCAAATTTTGGTGCCTTGTTCCAAACAAACAAGTCCGGGACAGAGTCTGGACATCTCCTTGCACTTGCATTTCCATGTCAGAGCTACAGTGTCTTTTGGGTGAATAGATTTCCCTTTGGTCAGACCCCAAATGTGTTCTAGTGATAGTCCAGAAAAACATTTTCCAATAACTTGATCCTTGGACCTTGGATTTGAACTACTACTTTAGCTTTTTCCAATCATATGTTTCTATGTAAGTCCTCCATAAAAATCTTAAAAGCCATTCCCATCTGCTATGTTTAACCACCCATTATCTTAATCAGTTATCTCTTGTGTGTTTTATCCTATACTTGAGTGTGTGGCATTCATTTAATATGCTTGCTGTATAAACGTCTGGTTGTTGCTAACAAAATGATTGTTTTTTTTCTGTAAACATAAACACAAATTTGGACCAAAAGCTGCCACTGACATTCTTTGAGGTAATTGGCTCTTTGTTGGTGGTGCTATCTGATGTAAAATTACTGTGTATTGTTCTTGTATATAAAAGATTTCTCAGTTCTATATTAGGGCTGAGATCCCCGTCTTGTACCTATATGGATGCTATAATGATAGACGGATATCTATGGGGATGTGGATCCTGGATATAGATCAGCAGGCGGTATTCTACTTTGTGCAGGAATTTGCAGGAGCTCTGTGTTGTTGTTATTTGCAATGTGAATTCAGGCATCTGCATATAACTCTTGAAATGACATATGCACACCCTTCAATGCAAATTCTCCTCATTTTTCATAGATAAAAAGGGTGTATTTCTTTCCAGGCTCCATCACAACCCTTTGTGTGTGTGTGTGTTTGCAGCTTTAGAACTCCAGCTAATCTCAGTTTGCAGAAACAACAAGTTAAGAGAAAACACTGTTCAGTTATGAAACTTCCACGTTACTCTTAAAGATCAGTAATGAACTAAGAATACAGCAGAGACACTGAACATATACACTGCTGTGGTACAGACAACTCATGTCCTAATCCTGGCATCAGCAATTCCTTGGGAAGTGATACTGACAAAACCAGGCTTTCTGCAGGTGTAGGAAACCATGCAAGATGATCTGATTGTAGGACATGGCAAGGAAATAATTTTGTCTTCATTTTCAGAAAGACAGGTACTTCGTTCCCCAGTAATTTTTAACTACACTTCTTTTAAACAAACTGCAAAAAGCAGGAACACTTTTTTTCCTCTCCTCTCCTCTCCTCTCCTCTCCTCTCCTCTCCTCTCCTCTCCTCTCCTCTCCTCTCCTCTCCTCTCCTCTCCTCTCCTCTCCTCTCCTCTCCTCTCCTCTCCTCTCCTCTCCTCTCCTCTCCTCTCCTCTCCTCTCCTCTCCTCTCCTCTCCTCTCCTCTCCTCTCCTCTCCTCTCCTCTCCTCTCCTCTCCTCTTCTCCATTTGTTTTCGTTTAGTAAGAAATTGCATCTGCTGGTCTGGAAAGCCTCTCTTCTGGATGATAATAAAATTAGATGTACTGAAGACAGCACTTGACCTCAGAAGATACAGATAGAGAGTTCAAAGAATCACATTGTCTCTGGTAGAGGAATTAGTATACAAAACCTTCCCCTTTATTCCTCTCACTAAAAAAAAAATAAAGTGAAGTAGAGAGGTGGCATCACTCAGTTTCATGGGTCTGTTAGTCACCAGGGTGAGCATGTCCTAAGGATAAAACTTGGAGGCACGTAGATGTCTGTTGCTGATACATACCCTTACGTTAATTTAATTACTTACCATATATTAAACGCATACAATTATTATTTTTTTTTTTCCCTTATGGAGATAACATGATGTTTCTATTCAGCTGAGAATTTTATGAGAAAATCTAATAGACTGATTAACATGAAAAAAGGAACACAGTATTGCATTTTTATACCTCAGTATATTCAATGATAATTATTGTTTTTGTTACAACTACTAATCAATATTGATAATTATCATTTAATATACTGAAGTATAATAATGTGATACTAAGTTGATTATTAGTTGTAACAAGGATCATCATAGAACAGCTTGGGTTGGAAGGGACCTTAAGGACCACCCTGTTCCAACCCCCTGCCACAGGCAGGGCTGCCACTCACCAGCTCAGGTTGCCCAGGGCCCCATCCAGCCTGGCCTTGAACTCCTCCAGGGATGGGACATCAACAGCTTCTCTGGGCAGCCTGTGCCAGTGCCTCACCACTCTCTGAATAAAGAATTTCCTCCTAAAATCTAATCTAATTTCCCCTCTTTTACTTTAAAGCCATTCCCCCTTGTCATATCGCTATAAAAAGCATGTAAAAACTTGTTTTCCCTCCTGCTTATAAGCTTCCTTCTAGTACTGGAAGGAAACATAATAACTATCATTTCGAATGCCATAGTATGATAATACAATAATAATAATTTTATTTCCTCTCCATGATCCCTCAAATAACTTCTCAAAGCTTAATGGCAAATAAATATGGAAGGAATAAAATAATAAAGGTTTTGACTGAAGGTTTCCTTTTCATGTATTTTTGTTTCCAGTGTATTGCTTGGTCTTCTAAACTCTAAGAACAATGTGCTAATTTTGAGATGCTGCCATATGTCTGCCGCACTGCAAACAATACTGTTACTGCATTTATATGTTCGTGGAAAGAACTGAGTTCTGAAATATATTTTTTTTGCAGCATTCTGCTAATGAGGTATATTTGGAATAAAGACATTTTGCATAAAGGGAACACTACTCCATTGTTTGACACACACAACCTCCCCTCACCTGAAGCAGCAATTATACAGAGAATGCTCCCTGGGAGTGTACATCTATACAGAGATCTGAATCTTGCTAAAATATGAAGCTGATTTACAGCATGGACTTGATGCAGAAATTATAGGGTATGGTTGATCCCTACTGTCAACTCCATAAGTGTAATATTTGCTTCAGGACTATTACTTTGGAATTACATCATCATAGGAAGGGAAAGCTGAATTTACCCCCAGCAGTCCTACATCTACTCAAGGCCAAAATATTGTAAAGAGATGGAGCCAAGGAAAAATTCCCACTTGTAATTCTCCTTTTTCCTAAAATGACCACTCAGTGTCAATGTCCAACTTGCACCAGTTTCGTTATCAATAGTCATAGCTTTATGGTATTGTTGTATACACATACTCCTATTTGTATACATGCCACACACACCTTTCCTTTAAACACAGTCAGCTTTATAAGCTCTGTTGCTTTTCTCTGTCTCTTTGAAGTCTATATTCTTATGGGAGAATGGATCTTTATTTAGAAGAAAGTCTTGGCAAAGTATTTGTTCAGAATACTATAGAAGCAATTCGCTGGCTAAGGAAAGGAATAGCTCTAGTGAGTTCATAGATTTTTTCCCCTCTGTCTTAAAAAAAATTGTATTCCTCCAGCTGTACGTTTGTCTTGATAGAAGATGTTTTTGGGTTTAGTATGAACTAGGAGCACCATGCATGAAAAAGCATGTTTATTTTGGAAAAGATAACCTGGGATAGATAAGTTGTTAACTAAAAGTTTCAAAAGGAGCCATCCTTCAGTGACCTCTCCTAAAATCATCCTGGAATATTAATGCCATCATGAATTCTGCTTCTAGATGACTCTGGGGTTGGTTGTATAGTTACACATTGTGAGTTTTTTATTGTGATTTTTTGAGAGAAAATTATATTTATGCTTCTGATCAGTAGTGGTTTATGATCTCTCCTTTGAGATCTGAAGAGTTAATAAATGTTTGGCTCTGTTTACAGGGAGGACACAGCTATGGCAACTCTGTTGTCTGACAATGCCCAGAGTAACTGTGGACTTTGTGCACAAAAGTAGTGTCTATAGAAGTCATGCTGAGGGCTGAGCTCTGAGAGCTCACAGAGAACAGCACAAGGGGTGTTTCAGACCTGCTTGTCTGGGATGTGTATTTCTCCCTTTGGTTTGGGGCTGCCTTTCTCTTCTTTGGCTTAACTGCTCATATTAATCATGTAAATCCCTTTGAGTACTTTCCTTTGAAGATTTTTGTTTTACTTTTTCCTTGAAGAAAACTACCAGTGTAGTTTTGGACCCATTGTCAGGTAATCCAGTGGTTAGGGCACTCACCTGGGAGAAGGCGAGGCCTTTCAGTTCTTTGTTTTGCAGTGGGGAAATCTTTAAAAGGAGGGCTTGGGAGTACCAGAATAGTTTCTTGCTTAGAAAGTAGATGATGGAGATTCAAAGCCTCTGCAATTTATTGGATTTATTCTGAACCTTTGATGTCACCTTTGGGGTCAAAGCTTTAATCTGCAAACTGTTGGGGAAAGGAATTGGGAAAGGCGTTATTGCTACAACCTTCAATAAAATGATTTCCTAGGAAGAGCAGTGTCACTGGCGGCTAGACTAACACATGCTCTACTGTCATGATTATCTGGTCCCTGTTTCTTCAAAGAGAAAAATGCTGCAAGGCTTCCGGGACTTTCAGCAGGAAAGATGAAGAGATCTTACCTGCAGTAGCAAAAGGACTCAGTGACTTTAGTCTGAGGCCTTATTTAAGATTCTGAATTTTGACTATTGGCTTTAAAAGGTTGTGGAGGTCTTTCTGTTTGTTTTCTTTTCTTTTTGATTGATGTTCATTTAAAGGAAAAGGCACCCAACTTACTGGTTTTAGGAAGTCCATTCGTGTGTTACTGGGTTCAGAGCTTAGTCAAAAATAATGTCTGGGGAGAACCCTCCACAGAATCACAGAATCACAGAATGGCTTGGGTTGGAAGGGACTCCAAGGATCATCAAGTCAGGCAGGGCCACCAACCTCCAGAGCTGGTACTAGATCAGGTTGCCCAGGGCCCCATCCAACCTGGTCTTGAGCCTCCAACATTTATTTCAGGTTTCTGTTAAGAATGAGGGAGGATATCAGTTCATAGACAGAACACAAGGACTGAAAGGAAGGGTTAGCTTTTATTTTTCCATGTGTAAGCTTCAAGGCCTATGCTACACCTTCACTTCATGTAGAATGCATTTGTACTTCCTAGTGGTGCAGCCTGACAGACTGGTTCATAGAAATCACAGATTTCAAAGCCTAAGCTGTCAAACTACAACGCAAAAGCTTTTAAGACAAAATTACTTACTTTCCTGTAATTTATCTGCAATATCTTTGTCACAATGTACACGCTAGCTTGCCATTACATCTCCATAATAGACAAGTGATCAAACATACACCTTTGAATTAAGCAGTTTATTCATTTGAATGAAGACAGAAATAACCTCAGCCTGCCTGTACTAGTTAAGTGTTAATGAGTTCTGCTTTTCCTATTGCTGAAATTGAAAAAATAATGACTGAATTACCATGTGATTGTAGTGGGTGTATGAGAAAGCCTTTTTTTTTTTTTTTTTTTTTTTTTTTTCCTTAACTAAAATAGGCCAAAACTGGCTAGTATTTTAAGTATTAAGTCAGTGTCTCAAACTCTAAGTCAACGTATTTAAAGTCTTCAGAAAGTGGCAGAACAAACTGGACAAAATTACCCTACAGTGTATTCAAGAAGGGACACTACAGTTTTCCCTCCTCTTATTTAGAGACTCAAGTGAGTAGGAGATCTCTGAGCCCAACAGAAATCTTTTAAATTAAGGGACGTATGAAATTGGAATACAGATTTACATGTGATGTGAACTGTAAAAAAAAAGAAGAGAGAATAGATCCTAGAGGTTTTTCAATAGTTCATGGACTTCTGGGCCTTAAGGAAAATGAAAGATAGTGAAGTAACTATAGAGCTGCTTTTGTAATTCTTCATCAAAGAAGATGTTGGGACAGGATCTGTGGTTTTCAGGTAAAGATGAAGAGTTCAGATATGAAATGTTGAAAGAGAGGTGCACTCACTTAAAAACAAATAACAACAAAAAATAACAGAACAAAACAAAACAAACAAGTACAAGAACAACAACAACAAAACAACCAAAATCCAGAAAAGCAAAATACAACATTGTATCAGAAATTGCTAAACTGCTCTGGAAACATCAACTGAAGCATCACAACCCGGCAGATAACATGTACCATATGAGTAAGGGTTTCAAGGGTCCTTGTAACTAACTATGCAGATTAAAGCAAACTAAAGAATGAATCCTGGCCTGTGGTAAAATCATTCTTGTTAGAAGTCCCCTTCCAGTTTATTCTGAACACAGAAATGGTTGTGGCCAAGTTATTTGCCATAACAAAAGCAAACTCACATGGTGAGTATAGAACAAAGTAAGTAAAAAATAAAATGCAGTATGTATAGTGCGGCTGGCAGCCAACTCATTATTGCATGATTTGATAAGAGAGAAAAGAATAGCAGAAAAAGCAGCAGAAAATCAATCCTGTCGGGAAAAAACATTTAATAATTTTAGTGGGATCAAACTGGGGAAAGATATATAGGTGGTGCCACGACAAAAATAGAAATAACAACAAAAGAAGTTACTGAAAATAGAAGCCAATTTTCAGCTCAACAAACCATTTTGATGTCTCATGTTTGTTCGGTGTTTTAAATAAGCCAGAGCAAGAACAGAGAAAGACATGATTCTGAAGGTTCTGGGAACGGCAGAAAGAAATGGCAATGTGTGGCAGGTAATCAGAGAAAGAAAAGAGAATCAGCCTACTAATACATATAAAATATGTTTTGATAAAAGCATACTAGATTATATGAAGCTATATTGAACGCTAAATACTGTTTTCAGTCCCCAGTACCACCACTGATCTAATTAGTTATGATAGTTTTGTGTTTTATTAGCTTTGCAGCTCCATTCAGGTCTAAAAATAGAAAAGAATATGGTGGAAAAAGGAAATATGTTTCAAGATGACATACATCTTTGTATGGGAAACTGCTAATCACAGCCTGAACCTCTGATTAACCATCTGAGGCAAGTGACGGGTCAGCTGTGGGAGCACAGGTAAAGGTAATTCAGCTGTGCTCCCGGAAGGGGTGGAGCTTGACTCCACCTCTCCTAGATCCCATTTAAGGGCTGACTGCCACTAAGGCAGCATCTCTTTTGGAGATTGTTCCTGTGTGGAGTTCCTTGTGGTGAGCATCCATCCTAGCTGTGAGCCTCAGAGTGGGTGAGTTGTTCCCCTATAACCTCTGGATATTCATTTGTTACAGCCTTGTATAATAACAACTATACAATCTTCCTCCTCCTTCTGCCACAGAAATGTAGGGAAATTTCATGTGAAATATGCTACTGTTGTCATGACCCTTTTCACTTTCGAGTTCCTACCTGTTACCACTGAAGGTTTAAAAGCAGCTTGTAGCTGCCCATTACTGCTGGAGGCATGTAGCTGGCAGTGGTAGTTATGTGTAGTAAGGATGCTGCAGTGAGCAGGCTCTGGATGCCTCTTACCAAGGATATCAATGTGCTTTTTTTAGCCCCTTGCGTGACTGCTCAGATGAGTGCCCTTTTTGGGTACTGCTTTGATTGTATCTTCCAAGATTTTTATTTGTTTTATTATTATTTTTTTTTTTCCCAGCCCAGTACACTGTTATGTATTGAGTAGTATTTTCTGTGTGCTTATCAACAGCCACCATGTTGTAAATCATTTAGTGTCCAATTCCGCGAAGCCCTCACAAAAAAGCATTGTTTTTGCAGTATGTACTGAGCATAGATGGATGTGGCTCTGGGCAGCCTGGTCTAGTGGTTGGCAACCCAGCCCACAGCATGGGGGATTGCAGCTAGATGATCTTTAAGGTCCCTTTCAACTCAGGCTATTCTATGATTCTGTGATTCTATAGGTTACCTATTATTTTGTTAGTAGTGTGCTAAAACTCAAAGTAGTTACTTGCTTCTTTCCTAGCCTGAAGTTAGCTGCTCAGTTCTTCTCATTTACCCGTGCTCAGCATTCCTGTCGAGAGTGTTTTAGCAAACAGGAATATCTACTGCGTAGTCTTAATTGCTCTAAAGAAGTAGAAGAAATAAAGAATAACGATCTGGGAGACAGAAGTTTTAACTTTTAAATATTTTCTGAATTCACAACGCATGGATAGCAATCACTGAAGTATTTTAGAGAAGCAGAAAAATGTTTTAAAGAAAAGAGCCTGAATGTTTCATGGGGGGAAGCAGGGATGGATGGACAAAAGCTTGTGAGCTCTTGGGAAGACACTGACTGGTCTCATGGGTGGCTGAGATGAAAGCAGGTCTCCTGCCATCAAACTATCCACATTGATAGAAATATTACGCTGAGATGCATCCGTCCAAGATTTGCATCAACAGAAATGATAGTAAGATCATTGTGATGGAATAAATAAATCAAGTCATCTTTTGAAATGACGATATCTTTACAGAAATCCTGTCCAGGCTGTACTGGGCTGTGAGCAACCTGGTCTCGAGGGAGGTATCCCTGGCTATAGCAGGGGGTTGGAAATAGATGATCTTAAAGTTCCCTTCCAACATGATCCACTCCTTGATTCTATGAGACAGCTAATACGAACAGCTGACAATTATGTCAAATATTTTATCATCAAAATTCAGTAGAATACTGGGAAGTTGTATTTCTTTGACATTTATAGGCCAGTTAGTAGCACAAAACACACTGAAGAAAGGCATGTCTGCCTATATTTTCCAGTCCTTGAATATTCTCATATATAAATCAGGAATAAACATAGCTGTCATCTGGGAGACTTATTTTCACCTTTCAAAAAAAGCTGAGAAACTTTTGGGGAAGAATGTGTTCCCAAAAAGAAGGATCAGGATCCACAACTGATAAGGCAACAGGTGGCTACACACATATATGTATGCCAGTAACACCATTGTAGGAAGCTGTGGCGTGTGGCAGAACTGTGTTTGGAACAGCTAAACAGCAGTTGCTACTCTTCAAGCAATAGAAGCGTAACACTGTGTCATGGTTGGGACATACAGAGAACATACAGTCGTTGTCATTAACCACCCCATTGCAATGTTCGGGGGTTCCTGAGTCTGGGAAAGCATAGAAAGGCTACTTTAAAGGAAATGTAATTTCTCTGTGGTTTTTGTCTCAGACAGATCTGTTTTGTAAAACTTATTGGCCCAAAACACTTGGTTTTGAAGAAGGAACATATTATAGCGAATGCAATGAGAATTTGTCGAAATGGAATTTCTGACGCTAACGTTACCTACCATGGGGCCCACTGCAGCACAATTCCTTTTTCACACATCGAGAGAAAAGTTAGCAGCGAGGTTTATTCACCAGAATTGTGGCAACACTGATTACATGTTGTCATCAGCAGATGTAACATGGTTGAGATGCATGGACAATTCTGCCCTCTCCAAATTTTAGTTTGGCAAGTATTGCCTTTAGGAAGACAAGTGTTTTAGATTGTGGACTTTCCCAAAGCTTCAACACCTACTTCCCAGAAACTTCTCTATTGTTGCTGTGAGGATTTCTTTCAATTTCAAGCCTATTTGATACACTCAGATTCATAATTATTGATGTTAAAGGTCACCAGGAGGGTACAAAATTCTGATGGTGCTGTCAGATTGGTGAGTCCAGGATGGGATTCTGTATGCTGTCCTTCTAAAAATCAGATGTTGCATGAAGACAGGAGAATACTGCACTTCTGCTTTCTGTTCATCAGCAGGAATCAGCTGCAGGAACTGCTGTACAATCCCAGGTTTATTTCCAGCACTTTTGGAAATTTTCTTTGTGGGGTAGGGATGCAGGTCCTGGACAAGATCTGAAAAATGATGGGTGTTTTATGAGATTAAGGATGAAAGCCAAGCGTATAAATCAAGCATGTAGAAGACGTGCTTCCATTACTTTGCTCTCATAATTAAACAAACAAAAAACTGTTCTCAACACTTTAATCTCTCCAGCTCCAGCATGGCTGTTTGGATCTGTTTCTGTTGGTCTAAGTTCTGATCCTGCTATTTAAAATACTACCCAGTGCCACCAGGAGGTGTCTGTGTGCTATTTTTCGGTTACTTTCTGGGGCACTTCAATTCTTAAATTATTTTGTTGGGGGGGGGGGGGGGGGGGGGGAGGTTCTGTAACAACAGAACAGTGGTGGAAGTTTATGTAGAATCTTCATTATTATGTAGTGTTGGTGTTTTGCTACTGAACAAATGAGGATGTTGTAGTTGTGTTTGGAGAGAGAGCTTAATTTTTTCCGTGGATGAGAATAATTATAGACGAAAAATACCTACTAAGTCATCTGTCTTTTCTCCCTTACAACATGCACTATTCTCTGAAATACGCTGTATAATGCATTGAAGATATCATTCTGTTGCTAGGGAAATGATGACTGTAATGAGATGTTACACAGTCTACATTTTGACTGCATTGCAGGATCAAAGATGAGGCTGTAGAAATGAAGATCTTCACAGGAGACACATTAAGTTGTGTCTTATCTGCGTTCATGTGTAACTTCCAAGTTAAGTAAAAAGATGAATGCGTACTATGCAAAGTTCAATATCACAATATTGTTATCTTGTCTCCTGCCTCCTTCCCCCCCCCCCCCCCCCTCCCGATTTGGTCTGTGATATTTAACTGAAGCATTTGTTGTGTGTTTCCTATGTAAATATAGGGATAAAATATGGAGAGATCCATAATGACTGGTAGAACATCATTGCGAGTAACTACAAGACTTTCTTTACAGCACACTTACCTAAAGCAATGCCAACATTTATTACCATTTGGGCATTCTCAAGCATACATCAGAGTGAATAGTAAAGCTGTTTTCATTTGAACATGAAATAGGTAAAAATAATTAGTTGATAAAATATGATCAGCCATGCATGGTGACACACTGCTGCCAGAGGTTCAAATCTATTTGATAGGGTCCTTCAAAAATAGGGTCCAGCCAAGAGTTAACATCTCACTGAGGATATGGCTTTCAGGCACACCAAATAAAGCAGCAACCCCTGCAGCTCCCCACCAACTCCTCCTTTCCTCAGTTTATTTATATTCTTGGTCTTTTCTATGTGCCTGTAACAGTAACACCTTCCACCAACACTTAATGGCTCTTCCAGGGGCTGTGAGTGGATTCCCACCAGAAATGGTAATTCCAGAAAGTTTCTGAGTAGTTCCCAGCCCCAATGCTATTTGATTGATAAAGAGAATTATTAATGCAGCAGATAGGCATCACTGCTGTACAAGTCACAACAATCTCATGCGACACTACAGGCTTGGGGAGGAGCAGCTGGAAAGCTAGGTGGCAGAAAAGGATCTGTGGGTGTTCACTGACAGCTGGGTGAACATGAGCCCAGCAGTGTGCTCAGGTGCCCAAGAATGCCAACAGCACCCTAGCTTATATCAGAAATAGCATTGCCATCAGGAGCGGGGAGGTGATCGTCCCCCAGTATGTCCTCAAGGCCGCACCTTGAGCACTATGTCCAGTTTTGGGCCCCTCATCACAAGGAAGACATTGAGGCCCTGGAGTGTGTCAGAGAAGGGCAATGAAACTGGTGAGGGGTCTGGAGCACAGGACTTATCGAGTGGCTGAGGGAACTGGGATTATTCAGTCTGGAGAAGGGGAGGCTCAGGAGAGATCGTTACCAATCTCTGAAACATTCTGAAAAGAGGTTGTGGTGAGATGGGGGTTGGTCTCTTTTCCCAAGGAAAAGTGATAGGATGAAAGGTAATCGCCTTTAATTGCACCAGGGGAAGTTCAGGTTGGTTTCCTTCTCAGAAAGAGTGGTAATGCACTGGAACAGGCTGCCCAGGGAGGTGGTGGAGTCAGTGTTCCCAAAGGCGTTCAAGAAATGTGTGGGTGTGGTACCTGGTACCTGTGGTACCTGGTTTAGTAGTCAATATTGGTGGTAGGTGGACAGTTCTTCAGATCTGGAGCAACCAGTACAAGAAAGACCGAGAGCTGTTGGAGAAGGTCCAGAGAAGGGCCACAAAGATGATCAGAAGGTTGGAGCACCTCCCATACAAAGACAGGCTGAGGGAGCTGAGCTTGTTCAGCCTGGAGAAAAGAAGGCTGCGGGGTGACCTAATTGCAGCATTTCAGTACCTAAAGGGAGCCTATAAACAGGAGGAGGAGGGGAGTCAACTCTTTGGAAGGGTAGATAATGGGATGACAAGGGGAAATGGTTTTAAATTGAAGGTGGGAAGATTTAGCTTGGATATCATTGGGAAGTTCTTTACCAAGAGTGGTGAGGTGCTGGCACAGGCTTCCCAGAGGGGCTGTGGATGCCCTGTACCTGGAGGTGTTCAAGGCCAGGTTGAATGGGGCCCTGGGCAGCCTGGTAGATATTAGATATGGAGACTGGTGGCCCTGCCTGTGGCAGGGGGCCTGGAGATTCACAATCCTTGAGGTCCCTTCCAACCCGGGCCATTCTGTGATTCTATGACATTTGGATTAGATGATCTAGTGGTCTTTTCCAACTTCAATGATTCTACAATTCTAAGCTGTTAGCTTTCATGCTCTGTGCTCTTACATTAATAGACAGCTAAATGACTAACATGACAATAACGCAGACAGTAGAAATCACTTTACAGGCAAGTGTGCTTATTAAAGTAGTAGATTTAGTGAGATTCCAATGAAAGCAAGTGACACAGCCAGTTCCATGACTTGAGATACGGTTAATCATAGAGTCACAGAATCTTTCTAGAGTTGGGAGGGACCCTTAATGGTCATCTAGTCCAATTCTTCTGCAATAAACAGAGATATTCACAGCTAGATCATGTGCTCAGTGCCTCATTCAGCCTGACCTTGAATGTCTCCAGGGATGGGGCATCCACCACCTCTCTGGGCAGCCTGTTTCAGTGCTCACCGTCCTCACTGTAGAATACTTTTTCCTTACATCCAATCTAAATCTCCCCTCTTTTCATTTGATGCTTGTTGTTTGATGTTCCAAGTGATAGCAGAACTTTGCTAAGACAAATGCATGGTTCTGCTGATGCAAAGAAATTCAGCATCATAGTGTGTGCACAATTACATGTGTTGTTCTTAATATTAAAAAAAAGTGACATATGAATGGTACTGTATCAGTAATGAAGCAGACCTGTCACCATGCTACACAGCAAAAATCTGCCTTTCCTTTTGCTGCCTTGGAAGCTGCTATTTACCTGCTTATACTTAAAAATCATTACTAGTTTTGTTTATAATGTCCATGAACACAATGAGATTTAATTTACATGCTAATGTAGCTTCACAGACGTAGAGCAGATCAGCTTACCTGCAAACATACATTATTCAAGTCACACCAGTGCTGATGGAATAACAAGTAGCTTTAATCCCAACGCTGGTTTGCAGAGCTGTTCAGGATCTGACCTCCCAGCCAATATCTCGCTTCCATCTCTCAGATTACATGTCGTTATTTACTATAAATTACAGCTGTTTTTTTAATGTTCTCTATCATCCTTTTTTCTTTTTTTTTTCTTTCTTTTTTTTTTAACAAACTGTGATTTTTTTTTTTTTCAGGATGAAATAATTTTCTTTTTATTTTTTTTTCTTTCCCCCGGAAGCAGAATTAAGCATTAAGTGTTTAACCATTCATACAGTAGGTTTATTATTTAACAGATACAAAATACTGTTATCATCTGCCTGCTAGTTAAAGAAGGTAGAGCGAATTTTTGCATTCATTTTCATCTCAGACATTTTGAGAGTACTCAAGGTTCTGCCTTGGTCAAGTCTGTATCAGGCTACTAACTGTTAAACAATACTCATGGAGAATTTCTTAATGGCAAATAGGACTGAGTATGTATACTGATGCTAATCTGCATCAATGCGTTTACTTAAGGACTTGTAAGCTAGACGTTGCTACTATCAGTCTTTTTATTTTGCATCGTTTCAGGCTACTGAAGCATAATGCCTGAAAATACCAAGTGATCATTTGTACATACATGTCGTGGGTTGACACATCTTTCCTGCCTCCATCTGAAAAACTGAGCAGATCCAACCCATAAAGTAAGCATCAATGCAAGAAGGTACAGCATGGTGCACTGCTGATTTCAGAAGCCCAAAATGCTGCTTAACTACAGCACTTTTTAAGCATTTATGCTTAGCTTTACTCTTTGCTTTAAGAGTTGACTCTTGTTAACTAGACTTCTTAATCTAGTTCCATATACTTAGGAATCAATTCAGTACCCTATTAACCTATCTTGCCAGACCAGTGTTTAATAATAATTTACTATCTGCAAGATATTAGCAATATGTAACATAAATGACATGCACCAAACATCTATATTAAACACCTCCGTCCTTAGGCATTCTCTGGCGTTCTGTATAGTATTGTGGATCATGACAAGAAAGCAAGCAAGAAAGAAATCAGCCCATGAGGCTGCAGAGAACAGTGAGAAGGTTCCTGCTGCTACCTTGATTTCTATAATTTTCTGAGCTGTTAATGATTTCTGCCTTTCAGAGTCTACCATGTATTACCTCATTCTCTTTCACTAGAACCTGATTTTCATTTGTCTCAATGGTATGAACCACAGATTTACGTAATCTTCTGGAGCACTGTTGAAAATCTGGAGTTGTTTCTAATGTCAAAATATCACCCTGAGTAATTTCTTCTTTTCAGCTGGAGCTGAGTGCCTGTCTTATGATGAAAGAAGATATTTTCTGCATTGGTCTCCACATGCCTTACTTTTAAGAGAAGATTTCCTCCTGATATTGTTGGCCTTCTTGACTTCACGCTTCCTTTTTGGCTCTTTTGCTTCTGTCTTACGTTAGGAACCTTGTGCTTTGATCAAGAAGATGAAGAGAAATACTCTTTCTACCACAAGACTCTAAGTTAAACATACAGAAAATCCAATACAGTACTCCATGTCCATCTACTTCTAGGATATTATTTTACTTGAGGGAAGCAAAGAACAGAAAACTATCCGAACACAACAAGCAGAACAAAGACACAGGTCAGGGCACAGGCATACGGCAGTTTAGCATGAGAGTACTGCTGATGCAGGACAAACTTAGACAAAGTTCAACTTGTATCACTGTGCTCAGTTTCAACAGCAGCTCTCAGTCTTTGCTTTGGGAAAAAGTCATAGATGTTTCTGAAACATTGAATGTAAACATAAAGCACACGTGTAATTCTTCACTGTTTTGCTGAGGAAGCCATACACGCAGTGAATTTCCAGCTTAACTACTTCAGTTGTCATTCCCTTCTTACAGACACCAGAAAATTCCATCAGCTATGTGTATGAAACCTAACTCCTCAGGACCTGCCACTCACACCAACTTACGCTTCTTCCACCTGAAACTTTAAAACCATGGGGAAAAAAAAATCACCCATGAAAAAAGAATATTATAAAAACAATTAAGTAATTGTTGTATGGAAGATCATGGCAAACATTTGGTTAAGACGAAGACGATAGCTTGATGAAATCATGGTTTGTGCTTGCTGGTCTCTTATAATAAAAGCTTTTTGAAGCTCATGGTGCTGTAGATAGTAGATAGCTATCAGGGCCATTCATCTTTTCACACTGCTCTTTGTATTTGCTTTATATTTAAGCTGGTTCACATGAAGCTAGGAAACTTAAGGTGCCACAGGAAAAACAAAACAACAAGGAGAACTAGTAAAGAGAGCCACCAGATTTCAAGAGAAAAAGCAAGCACTTTCGGGGGATGAGGAACATAAACAGCCTTTTACTCTACTAAAATTTTCTGTGCTATTTTCCGTCAAAGAAAGATGTATCAGAATGTATTGAAGGCCTCCACCTTTGATTTAGAAACAAAAGAAAATGAGAAATAGAAGGAAGAAACATAGAAAAATCAACGGGAATGGCTGAAATTATTTTGTCCCGCAACAGAGAAGACTTCAGAAGAAGGAAAATGTACTGAAATTAACAACAACAAAAAAAAAGGCAGTGAAGTAAAATAAGGAAAAAGCCAACACTTTAATATACTCCATTACTTATTCCATTATTATGTTTTCCTGTGACAAT
Source organism: Alectoris magna (assembly GCA_030625065.1). Classification (NCBI taxonomy): domain Eukaryota; kingdom Metazoa; phylum Chordata; class Aves; order Galliformes; family Phasianidae; genus Alectoris; species Alectoris magna. The sequence goes on from CM060561.1 coordinate 29,317,306, forward strand.
TTATTGATTGAGTTTCATGGATCATCAATAAAGTAACACTATATAAATCCCCAGAATCTTATTTCCTTCTGGTGTTAGTCCTAAATTGGCGCTAACTTGTCATTCATGACAAAAGGGCAACCAGTTTCTTTGCTCAACTTGAATACCCAATTCAGGAACATCAAGATAAACAAATTAATAAATAATTAGTTTCAAGGTAACAGTATTTTCAAAGCAAATGGACAACTTCTGTTACCAAGAAGATAAAGCATTTGACAGCTAATAAGACAGCGAGGCATTCAACTTTCAAACAAGAAAAGGTGAGAGTTTATATTACACTGATGAACCACAAGCGTACTGCTGGTTGTTTTTTTATTAACGTTAATGAATGAGCTCATAATTAATACTGATCAGAAGTGGTGGTGGTTGGTTTTTTTTTTTTTTTTTGATTTTTGTGGTTTTTTTTTGTTTTTTGTTTTTTGTTTTGTTTTTTTTTTTTTTGTCCACACATCTCACAAAAGAATTTCATGTGACAAACACTATGGTACATATGGCAGAAACAAACAGCTGTGGCCACAAATATGTTTTGTTAACTGATGATTAATATATTCAGGAAGCAATCACACTATTCATTAGTAAAAGTTTACAAACATTAAAAAGTGCGTAACATTTGAAACCAACAACAACACAAAAATATATATAATATATATAATATATATAAAGAAAGTGACATCACCTCCCATTAAGAAAAAGAAAAGATCTTTTGACTTTGTGATTAGTGCTTATGTGATTGCCATGGTTTACTAGTCAGTCATTGTCTTCACTTGCCTTAATCACACAGAGGTGTAACTGCCCCATCCTGCATTGTTCAGGCTCATGTATGGCCTTGTCTACTGGGGTTGATGTGGGAAGGAAACCAATTAACACAGCTACTGCAGGATAGGTTACTCATTCACAGGTATTTTAAGTCATCTTAGTAGACGGAAAAGCTATCCCAGTACTTCAATGAATGTTCAGTTTGGACTGCCATTTTGGAATAGCTGAAATGTGAAAAAATCCAGTCCTTTGGGTGCTAGATTACAGCCCCCTCACCTCCGTTTCCACAGCTGGGCCAAAGGGCTGCTGTAGCAGCTTTCAGCGCTTGGCTGTGCTCGGTGCATCATAAACGTGCTACTGGCTGTGTCAGCTCAATGGCCTGATCAACTGAGGCAAAGCTGAGGTCTAAACAAAACAAAATATTCTCTCTGGCTGGATCCACCTCATGATCCACTACTTGGACCATCCCGCAATCTGAAAATCACTCCAAATAGATAATTGGCAATAACCTATGCCAGTTATTTTCCCATGTGTAAACAAGGCCCATCTTTAACAACATGAACCAGACAAATCTCTAGCACCATGGAATTCGTTTGAATTTTAACCCATAAAAGGTTATAAATGTATTCTTAAAACTACCATAACGATAAAATACTTGGACTAACATTTTAAAAAAATAGCTTGGAGAAAGATTAAGAAATTGGGAGTAAAATTAGAAAACGGGGAAGAATAACATCAAAGATTCACTTTGAGTCTCTGATATGCAACTAACTACAGGCAAGTGGCAAAAATGTACCAAGGACACAAAACACGCCAAAGTATTCACATTAATGAATCGTTTTGAAGGCTCATCTAGTAACAAATTAGAGTGTTTCTGAGTCATTTAGATTTAGGCATAACCAATTTAGCAGTTGACGTTTTAAAACTATCATGTGCACATCACCACATTATGCAAAAAAACAGCCCTTTCAAAACGCGTGGTAGAAAAATTCACAGTAACAGAAATATTCTTCATAAGCAGTTGAGAAGGGGCAGTGTGGAGCGTCTAAGTTGTACAATACAAAAACCATTGTAAGTAACAGAGCTGTAAAACAGATGCAAGTTCTAAAAACAGTGCTTTCTTTACAGTTCTTTTAATGGGTGAACACTTTGGCCAGAGAACTTTAAACTGAGGATCGCACAAGACTTTGCTTAAGATACACAACTAGATCCTCCAATGTTTCAAAGGCCATTTGCTACAAGATTAACCTGTTTGTTCTACTTTCTAGAAGTGTTCCCATCAAGTAGTCATTATGAAGGGATCCATCTGATGACACTATCCCACAAAACATAACATGTTCAACCATTGCTAATGACAGAGGTAGAGAAAATTCTGTATTCTGTCACAGCTTGTACCCTCATTTTTAGCATTGTGTTGAGTGGGTTCCAGCAGCGAAGACACATGCACTTTCCTTTCCACCAGCTTGCTCATGGAAACAAATTTGTTCCAGCATGCTCTTGTAGTCTGAAAACATCCAGCAGCTGCTCCAGTCAGTCAAAGTCAGATGTCAGCTTTCTTGCTTTGCTGCCTCCCCTTGGGCCTCCCCGGTTTGCTCACTTGGATTTCGTTGTGCATCTCCTTCTCCTTCTGTAAGAAACAACAGAAGGATGAGAGATCTACTTCAGACCAAAGAAATCTTGCTTGCAGAACCCTCTTCTTCCACCAATCACAAGAACAAAGTAAAAAAAAACTGAAATGAAACACCTATCTTGCATTACATATAACACCTTTAACTGCTAAAATAGCTAGACTCTACATCTTGAAGGACACCTTCAGCAACAAATTCCTAGCTGCATAAGCCACTATCATTTCAAATACACACCCAAAGTGGTTATAAATGACAAAAGTGAAAAATAATTGTGCTTTTTTGAAAATTTATTTCTGTTGATACTATATCACAATATAAAAGAAAAACCTCATCACACCAATTCTGAACAGAGATTGATAAAAAGAGGTGCAATTAGTAGTAGTTTGTTAAAGCTGTATTCATTCTTTGCATTCATTTTCAGTGCCATATCCCAAGGCTGTCAGCCCAGCTGTCTCACTGCAAACCACAAAACCATCTGAAGAATAGAAAGCATCTTACAATGACACAGCAAGCAGACACCTCAAAGCTTGTCTAAAGAAAGCTGAGGTGCCTTGATAATGGTCTGTAAGTACCTATATGCAAAGCATTATACTGCATCATATTGTCTGCCTAACGATTAAAGACCTAACATGTTCAGCTGATTAAAAGATAAGTCCTAATAAGAAAGAAGTCCCTGACTACTGGTTTAATTATGTAGAGAAATAATGTTAAGACATAGGATGTACCTTGTGTCTTCTAAGGATTCTGAATCATTTGTGTTAAACTGTCAGTAATTAAGAGAAGACAATTCCAAAGCCTAAGATGCAAAGAAGTTGATCTAGTTTTAAGTGTATACCTTATTTTGTAGGCCATCCCACTATTTCGAATCTTTAGAATAAAGGCAGAATTCTCAAGGCAGATATTTTTTTGTTTCCCCATTTTAAACCACACTGTACATCTGCAGCTTTATTTTTGTGCATGGAGATAAACACTGTAAATACCTTCTCTTTTCTACATAGAAGAAACAGCATATTGGTAATGGAAAAAAAAATCTTTGCACTGCACAGAACACTGCAAAGTGCTCAGTTTGATAGCTGTGTTTTGTGCATGGATTTTATTTCTGCTGAAAAATGCCTCAGAATTTTGATAATTGTGAAATTCAACCTGATGAGAAGTTGTATGGAAGGCTGATTACCTTCTAAATGTTTCTTGTTTGCTACAGACTGAGTTAAAAGTAACAATTTGCTTTGCAATCCACCTGCTCAGAAAATGCTCCTTATTTCTCATGTTTATTTCCCACACCACAAAGGATTCCAATAGGATTGATCTACATGCTGTTACTTACTACTCTACGGAAATCCCTTTTTCCTGAGTTGTCCAAGTACCTTCTATTAAGCTTTCAGCATTTGTTCTAATACTATGTAAGGGCAGATGAGTGTAATCTCATTTTTGTTTCCTTTTTTTTTTTTTTGCCTTTTTGCCACAATCCATACTGACAATTAAAAAGAACTGACAGAATTCTTAGTAAAAAAAAGGCAAAACTCATGAGAAAAACATTTGCATTTATTTGCATTTAAGAGAAAACCCTAGACATTTTGTTATCTAAACATTAAACATATGCACAAAAGTACTGAGAATGAGCATTAAGGTTCTTATATATTACTTCTTCAATGAAGAAAAACTCAGAAGTGAGCTCTCACAAACTCACTGAAAAACTCGCGAGCCTCCGTCTATTTAATCTATAATACACTTTTGTGGTACTACAAACCTGTTCTTCTGCTGACAGACCTACCAAAAGCCTTCCAATCCATTTATGGAAATAATTTTGCATCTAGGTTCTGAGAATTCAAAAATTGCCTAAGCACACTCTGGAGCTATTCCTTCTGCAACACGATTGCTATAAGCTATTAAAAGAAGGAGTTGCAATTTTTACGTAGTGTTTTGATTCCAATAGGTAGCATTCAATAAAAACAATACTTGAAGCCATAATACAGTAGTTGAGCTAGCAAAAGCTATTAGTTCTGCCAATATCCAGTTTTTCATGCACTTTTCCTCATAGAACACTACAGGCTCTTCAGTGTCTGTCAATGGTAACAGTGGTTACACCTTAAACATTTCTACCACGATCTAAAATCATTTTTAATGACAAACTTCTACAGTCAGTCCTCCATTCCATTTCCATGCTACTTTTACTTCTCATCTTCATTTTTGTAGATAGTCACAACTCTTACATGGAAGCCTCCTTCTCATTCTTGCACTGACGTACATTCTTTGGTAGACATGTTCTGATAGATATGTTTTGATATGGTAGATATGTTCTGAATATGTTTTGGTAGATAAGAATACTAGAAAGTTGTTAACTTATTATGGACGAAGAACACTGAAACTGTAGTTTTGGAAAGACTATTACCCAGTCACTACACACGTTATACATGATTATGCAGTCGACTCTTGATTATCTGTAATTGGCTTATCAGTGAGGGGATTAACCAGCACTCACTTCAGGTATCAAGTCGGTAATGACAGAAAATTTGTCATCATGGAGAATCTATTGCCGTTCAAAGCTCCTCCTGTTCTTTGCAGGAAGTGTATCTGCATGCTTTTCAAAATGAATGCACTAAATATGCTTGGGTAGCTTAATTTACATATATTTGATAATAATTTTACTTTTTTTTTTTCTTTCTTTATTTGCATCATCCTACTTTGGCATTGCTCTAAGCTGCAGAAAGCAGTTGTGCTTGCATTTTTGCAAGATGCATATAGATGTAATAAGAGAAAAAAGAAAAAAAACCAAAACGTGGCATATGTATGTATTTGTATAACTAGATATTTTACTTAGAATAATTAACCTTAAGAAGAAATAAGATGTAAGTAAGTCCTAAACATTTGCTTTTCTCTTATGTATGCTGCAAATCTGTATTATGTATCCTGCAAGCACCAGTATATTTTGAATTGAAACTGGGGATGCAAAATCTTTTTTTTAATCTTTTTTTCAGTTTGGAAAGACAGGATAGGATAACACTGTAATACTCATAGGAATGATGATGCAATGTATTTTCCAACGTTTTTGGTTTGGAGGTTTTTGTCCGGCACCAAGGCATACTACTAATAAAAGTATATTTTCATTGTATCTAATTCAAACTGCATGCCCAAAGAAGTATGCTACCATTTCTGTATATCTACTGCCTAAGGTAATTCTATAAGCAACTCTGTATACCCCTGAATTATGTATTAGCATTTAGGAGAATGGTTATTTATACCATTTTCATTGCTACAGTGTTAACTGCATGTGCAAAATGCACACTGACGTATATTACAAGTACAAAGTCACATTCTTTTTATAGTTCACAAAAGAACACAGTTCTGGCTTAGAAGCACTCCAACAGCTAACTGAAAAGTAGGAATCGTGTATATTCTCTGAACAGACAGATCAGACAAGATGAGTGTAAATTTGAGACTGAAGAAACGAAGCTGGAAAGAAGGCTGGCACGATGCATTTCAAATACCTGTCCAACATTTTAGACATATCCCCACATTAGAATAAACAGATCCCTACACACATGCTCATGTATTAAAAACTTTTCTTTTTTGACAGAAAAATAAGAGCCCTGAGCAATCAGAAGTGCATGCATCTAAAAGCTACTATAGGCCCAAAGGTGGCAATGGCAGATGCAATGACTTAGTAATTTAGTTTGTGAAAGTCAATAAAGAGCACTATAACCACTACAGTTTCATACCACCAGATATGATTGTCCAGTGATGAAATTGTCTCTCTGAGTTCTTGCTTACCTCTGAGAAAAATATTTTCATAAAAGAGGAGAGCTGCTTATCAACAGTTTGCTTTTTGCTGCATCTATTATTTTCTTCTGCTATTAAAATAAGCATAAATCTCCTCTCCTGAAACCCAAAAAGGCCTCTTGAGTGCTACTAAGATCCATTCGCTAATTCCCACCCAAGTGACAAGAAAATAAATATAAGCCATGTCACTGTTTTTATTTAACGTAAGGTCCTTCACTGTACACTGTCCTTCCTTTCACTCAGTTGAAGGTGCACAACCAGCTAAAACTTTGGATAAGGTTAGCAGCGGATTTAGGTTTAGGACTGCATTAGTGTTAATCACCTTAAAAGAAGGAGAAAGCACCATCTGAAAGGGGAAGAGAGATGACTCACCTGGAAACAAAGATTCAAACAATGCATCACTATTTCTCTGTCCTCTGGTATCTGAAAACAAAACTAACCTCTACAAACTTTTAAGCAGGCATATGGTCTTTCCTTCCAGCTTCAGATTAAAGAGATTCCTTTTAAAGGATATTATGAATAAGCTGGGTCTTAATAAATACTTCCTTATCTTCTTTCTTATACTTCATCTTTTTCAATAAAATTTATCTTCAACTACCAGGCATTCACTGCAGAAATTTCTTATTTCAGTAACAATTATTTGCAAACAAGTACCCTTCCCTTTTATGAAACCTGTGCTTTTACTGCAGGCAACATCTGCTTATCCTAGTTTCAAGAAAAAAAGAATGTTTCTGATGGACATTTTTTCTCACAAAGTTTTAATTAATATATTAAAAGACCAAAACGCACTCACCTGCTTTATTTATATCCAGCTCTGATAGCTTTAAGGCTAGTTCACTAGAGTTCCCACCTGGAGAGGACACAAGTATGTCGTGTAGTGCATTTCTTCTACCTGTTCTTCCTGAAGCAATAAAGTCTGCATATGTAGATTCCACATCAGTCATTGCTAACAAATATCCACATAGCAGTACCTGGGTGAGAGAAAACACCAATACTTAGAAGACCAGTAGAACAGATGATGTTATGGAGGCAGAAGAGAACTAGAGGGCTCTTACTGAGCACAGGACTAGGTATGTAGCAAAAGGAGAAACCTCAATCTTTAGAGCTGGAGAAATTAGAGCAGAAACATAAGGAAATGCAAAAAAACCCCAAACCAAACCAAACAAAAAAAAGAAAAAAAGAAAAAAAAGAAAAAAAGGTGTGGATTTTATGTGATTTGTATTCAACAGCATTTTAAACAACTTCATTTATCATATTTCATAAAGTGCTACTGAGTACTTTGTAAAAGCAATGACCTCAGCAACATAATTTCTTTATAGAGCTGTCTCTGCTTTTAATATTAGCTGGGAAGTAGGAGGAAGGTAGGGGGTGGAACAAAGTTCTTTTCTGCACAAAAAGCAGAGCACAAGGATTAAGAAAGTACAAACTGATAACAGTATGTGCTCGTGCACAGGCACTGATATGTTTTGTGCATTTGCTTTTCTTCTAGTATGGTTAATTTTGGCTTTGTATATAGACCTCTTCGAACTTATTTTGGTGCTATAGCTACACCAAAGTGAATGCATTACCAAAAAGTCACTGAAGTGAGTGGAGATAAGCTAATGGAGTACAAGAAGAGCTGAACTACTTAAAAAGCTATGCTTTGCAAGATAGATATAGCTCAGAATTCTTTTCCAATGGAAAAGAAGTTATTTTTCATGTCATTATGGACTATGTGACGATATGCCTTAATGTAAAGTTTGCCAATAGGGGAAACTTGTATTTGAACCTCAGTAAGAGAAAGATTTGCATCTTTGCTGGACTGTCTGCCACAGCTTTAACATGATGGGTTAAAACTTTCTTTTGCTGATGCCACTTTTCCTGTAGTTCCATTTGTACTAAGGCTTTCTGCAAAACGCCAGATTAACATGCTTTAAATGTAACTTCTCTACATTTTATGTCTGGATGTAGGAGGACGATCAGGGAAGCTTTCTGGTGAAGCAGTACTCTGAAGAAAATCAGCACTGGGGAACCACCACACAGCAGCAGCACCCCCAAAGCTACATGCGTCCTTCAGTTCTAAGCTGTACTTCTTGGGCTTTACATACTGCAAAGAGAGAACGTGGCTAGAAGAGGTAGGTTTAGTTGTTATTACTGGAGTAGCTGTATCTCCACATTTGCACACAGTGCACAAATGCTTTTAAGCAGTTCCTACTATATACAGTTGCTGGATGCTAAGGAAGCCCCTACTAAGAGCAGCAAATGATTCAGCTTTTTATCTCTTTAAGTAAAAAGAAAAAAAACCCTTCATTTCATATAAACTCTTTATATAAACAGGTATGTAAGACAACAGCCAACTCATTCCTACACTTAGATCTGAATTATCTTCCCCCAGCCCTTTCCTCCATACAACTTCATCAGTTGTATGAGGGGGTATAAGTAAGTTGCCTGAGAAGCCAAAAGAGGGTTCTAAACCATATTTTATCAAGACTATATATAACCGTATCAAGTATCACTACAAGACTGACGTATTTGAAAAAGTTCAGGGCTATCAAGCTTTGGTGTCTCATGTCAAAGGCTGGATGGCTGACATGGTAATTTTACTCCTATGAACAACCACTATGAAACAGGAAACTGCTTAAAAAAATAAATTAATTAAGAAAACCCACATGTTAAAACCTAATAACAAACACCCAGTAAATGGTGCTGTGCCTCACAATTAGCTAATACTACTATAATAATACTAATGCCTTCACGAGCACATGTACATTTCTTCCTGTGCAGTGCTCCCTTCTTGAAGTGAAACAAATGAGTTAATAAATGAGTTAATAAAAAATAAATTAATTAAGAAAACCCACATGTTAAAACCTAACAACAAACACCCAGTAAATGGTGCTGTGCCTCACAATTAGCTAATACTACTATAATAATACTAATGCCTTCACGAGCACATGTACATTTCTTCCTGTGCAGTGCTCCCTTCTTGAAGTGAAACTTCATGAAACAAATGAGAAATCTATCAGTTGTTCTTTCCTCCGAGTGAAGCCGGTTCAGTACCAAATATTTCAACAATGGGGTAATGAAGCACATAAAATGCATAAGTGAAAAGAAACAGTGAGGACCTGTTCACTGACAAATATCATCCAGCAAGATCAGAATGCAAAATGTCTGAAATGAAACTTTCCAGAGTTACTATTTGCTTGTGCCTGCAGAAAAAGATCTAAGTAATATATGTACAACTTGGATTTTGTCACTAGTGTAGTGTCAGTCCAAAGTCATCATAGGTATCACTCTGGCCAAGCTGTTGATTTCGCCTACTGTGGGGGAAGAGAAAATAATAGAACCAAACCAACCAACCAAAAGCACCACAGAAGAGTATATTTTTACTACTTTGGAAGCTGCAAATCAGTGCATCAGGAATAGAATAAGCACAGCAGTCCATGACTGAGATGGAACAAGCTATTTGTCTATAAGGCCAGCAAAAGGTCTGCTCTACTCCATGTACATGTCCCTGGACTGCACAAAGTTTGCACTCCGCAAATCACACTGCTGTGAGATTATCATCATCATGAGACGCTCCATAAAACAGAGAACACTGAGGGAATTCTCAGGCTTACTAACTTAATTTTAGCTAGGAAACAAGCTATAAAGCCATACAAAAATGTACTTGTGGAGAATTTTAAAGGCTCATTTTCTATGGGCTCAATATGGCATTACTAGCAACATTCAGAACAGAAAAAGAATGTTACCAAACATACATTTATTAACACTTCCAAGTTTTCCTGTCTGCATCTTCTTTTAAATGTCAAACACCATTCTGTTATGCATTGGCATTATCCTGAGACGTTACAGTATAAATACGGAACTCCGCTGACATCACCTGAGAGCTCCCCTTCCAGTGACTGCCACAATGCCCATCAGTCTCTAATGAAGTCACCGAATCAGTCATTAAGGTATTACTGTTCACTTCTTTCTCTGTGGAACAAATCGAATTTGCGAATAATTCTGTGAAACATAATTTTGATTTTCTGATTTCATTAACAGATACTCTTGCAGAAGATGTGCTCCTGGTCTTCTTTCTACTATTTACTTATTTCAAGTAACAAAACCAGCATTTTCCCACATGCTATGAAACTGAAAAAAGAAGGCTGAAAACCTCACTGCTTCTGCCAACTGAACCAGCACACTAGAGGAAGCAGAAACAAGAATAAGAAGAAAGCAGTTCTGTTGGAATAAGGACAGATGAAACCTGGTGCTGCAGAACTGGATACCAAGGTAATTTGTAAGACACCATCTCACCACAGAATCATAGAACAGCTTGGCTTGGAAGGGACCTCAAAGATCATCTAGTTCCAACCCCCTTGCCATGTGAAGGGTTGCCACCTGAAGGCTCCCCCAGCGTAGAGCCATTTTGCTAGATAAAAGGTTAGAATATCAACTGCAGCACTGGGGATTATCATAAAGCCACTTTCCTCAGCTTCTAGTTTCATGAAACATCTCAAAATGCGTGAAATAATTTCTTTTAACCTTCTAACTCCTTACTCTCTATGGAGGTTGTGTTTAGAATTACTTTCAGGCTCCTAAAGAATTATGGAGGATGAGGATAGGGAGGAAAGTAAACAGATATAGCATGATCACAGGAGACTTTGCAGTCTTGGATTTTAGACCACATAATAAGACATCTTTGTTATTATAAATGAGTATTCCAGATAACACATAATGCTACACCTGCAAAGGGTCTACTTTTATATCCTATGAAAGTGAAGTTGTACTGTAAGCATTGTGAGGAGTGGAATTAGTATTCTGAGAACTCAGAAGGAGAAAAAGAACAGCATTATAAAGTATGTATGAAAGAATCAGCATTGGTGTTCTTAGAAAGCTCCCTGAATACTTCTTGGCCTATGCAGTACAACTTCCGTTAAATTTTCCACCTCCAATTTCTTAAGTTAACTGTCAAATTTATATTCTTTTCCTTCTTTTATATATTTGGGATCTACTGAAAAATAACAGTAAAAATCCAAAATTTAGTGATGGCTTTCATAAATGAAATCCCAGTTTGATGAGATTTCACAACTCAGTGAAAGAGTTTTTACACAAAGATATTGTTATCAAGAGCTTGGAAGTGAAAGGACGTGAAGTATGTGATATACCAGTATAAATTAAAATCAGTGTCTCTGCAGCTCGTGGGCTAGAAGTACCCTGAATTGTTGCATTTAATGTTTTCAAGAGATTAACTACCTAAAAGAACTCCAAAATCCTTTAATAAAAAATATTAATTGGTAACAATATTTTATTTTAAAATGGATGACAGAGAGTAAGAATGAGCACTTGACACATGGCTTGTCTACAACATTTGACATATGCTGCCTGCTAGCACAGGAAAGCTGCCATCTTCTTGGCGATGACGCAGTGTATGTTTAAGAGGCACAATCCTTCAATGTTTACTTCCCTTCTTTCTTCACACATGCATAATGATGAGTTTGAATTAATGGATTTTTAGGTAAAACTGTCCCAGGCTTTGGCTGCTAAATGTTGTATCACAATCAGCACATTATTTAGAGATAATTATCTATGTTCAGCTTTCATAAAGGAACAGAAAAACAAACATGAGAACTTGTCATTTAATAGCATGTCTGTTTTACAGAATTATAATCATGCTTTTAAGATAAATTTTGGTTCCAAATCCAGCCTTAGCTTAGAGATGGGACAGGGAGGATATAGCTCTATTCCACAGCTACCTGTACACTTAGATTCCCACCTAATGCATGGACTGCTATGTTGGAAGCAGATGAAATAGAGTAGCAACTTGATAAAAGTATACTTTTTATACAAGAGATTATATCTATCATGCTAAGGAACAGTACTGTTTTTGCACAGACACAGTTGAACAATAGCACAATGATATCTTACTGGAATTCACTGGGTAACTCAACTGATAAACCATGAAACAGAATAAACAAAATTACCATTCCAGACTTTTTTAACCAGAAGAAAAAAAAAAAAACTGCTTTAAATCTGCATTAAAAAAGCATTACGAAGTCACATTTTCTTAAGCTCATAACTTTTATGAAGAAATCATTCAAAAAAAAAAAGTTAATACGTTTCCCTTCTATGAGTGCTGTTTTAGTATATTCTGACTAAAGAGATCTACAGAACTAAAAGGCAAAGATTTAAATACTCTGTCCATGCTTAACCAAAATTGACTATGCTCACGACCACAAGGATTTGGCCTCTCATTTACCACTTCATTTTAGTTCTGTATTCCTTTCTGCAAAAACACAGTAGGTGCACCAGGACATTAAGTAAAAAGGAGAAAAAAAAAAAAAAGAAGTCATGGGTTTTGCTCATGCAGCATCCCTGTCTTCCTTATTCAGGACTCATGCTGCAAACAAGTTATTTCTCTCAGACACTTCTGTCAACAAGTGCCAACCTATGCAGATAGAGCTTTAAAGGTACTTATCGATATAATTCTTATCAGAGAATATAGCTGAATCTCGAAACAAAAAGTGGCATACAGGCAATATACAGCACTGTTGAGTACTTTTCCAGTTAAACGGGACCTGGTTGTGCTTTGTAAGAACTGGCACCATCAGGGCTGGAAATAATAAGGCCAAGTTGCTGTGGCTAAGGATCAGAGGAAGGCCAACAAGACTGCCATCCTGGTGGGATCCTGCTATAGATCACCAAACCGGGATGAGGACCTGGACAGGACATTCTACATGCAACTAGAAGAAAAGCAAGTAATCAGCAGCCCTTGTTCTCATGGAACAACTTCCCTGATGCTGGAAATACAATACACTCCAGGGAAGTAGTCTAGGAGGTTCCCAGAGTGTGTGAAAGACAACTTCCTGACACAGCTGGTAAGACAGCCTACTAGGGAACCTGACCTGCTAGACCTGCTCTTCACAGAGGACCGATGGGAGACGTGGTGGTTGAGAGCTGTCTTGGGCAGAGCGACCATAAAATGGTACAATTCTCAATCATTAGTGAAGTTAGGAGGGAGGTCAGCAAAACTGCTAACTTGGACTTCTGGAGGGCGGACTTTGAACTGTACAGGACACTGATGGGGAGGACCCCTTGGGAATCAGTCCTGATGGGCAAAGTTGCTAGCATATGCAGGGAGAAAATCAGAAAGGCTAAAGCCCATTAGGAGCTCAACCCCGCCACTGTGGTAGAGGACAACAAAAAAAATGTTTTTACAAACATATTAACAGTAAGAGGAAGGCTCAGAAGAATCTCCATTCTTTACTATGGCAAGATATGGCAAGAATAAGGGATAAGGAAAAGGCTGAGGTTCTCAATGCTTTCTTTACATTTGTCTTTAATAGTCAGACCGGTTACCCTTGGGGTACTCAGCCTCCTGACCTGGAATTCTGGGGTGAGGAGCAGAATAAATCCCCCATGATACAGGTGGAAACAGTTAGAGACCTGCTACTTCACCTGAACTGTCAGAAGTCCATAGAGCCAAACAGGATCCACCTGAGGGTACTGAGGGAGCTGTTGGACACGACTGTTAAGCTGCTCTGCACCATCTAACAGTAGTCCTGATCAAATGGGGAGGTTCCTGATGACTGGAGACTTGCTAATATGACTTCCATCTATACGAAGGGTTGTAAGGAGAATCCAGGGAACTACAGGCCTGTCAGCATGACCTTGGTGCCAGGACAGGTTATGGAGCAGATCATCTTGAGTGTGATCACACAGCTTGTGTGGGACAACCAGGAGACCTGCGTGGATGAGCAAGGAGCTCATGCACAAACTCAAAGGGAAGAAGAAGGTCCATGAAATGTGGAAAAAGGGTCTGACTCATCCAGAGTACTGTGTCCAGTTTTGGGCTCCCCAGTACAAAAAAGACAGGGATCTCTTGGAAAGAGTCCAGCGGAGGGCCACAAAGATGGTGAAGGGCCTGGAGCATCTCCCCTATGAGGAATGACTAAGTAAACTGCGTCTGTCTAGCCTTGAGAAAAGAAGACTGAGAGGGGACCTGATCCAGGTCTATAAATATCTAAGGTGTGAGGGGGGTGGAGTGGCGAGGCCAGACTCTTTTCAGCAGCGTGTGGAGACAGGACAAGGGGAAATGGCCAGAAACTGGAGCATAGCAGGTTCCACATGAATGTGCGCAAGAACTTCTTTACAGTGAGGGTGACGGAGCACTGGAACTGCCCAGGGGGGTTGTGGAGTCTCCTTCTCTGGAGATAGTCAAGACCCGCCTGGACGCCTACCTGTGCGACCTGGTGTGGGGAACCTGCTTTGGCAGGGGGGTTGGACTCGATGATCTCTGGAGTTCCCTTCCAACCCCTACAATTCTGTGATTCTGCGATTCTGTGAAATCAGGCCCAGCCAGCAAGGGGTCGTGAAAGGCACGTCCTGCTTGACCAATCTCATCTCCTTCTATTTTGATTTTCCTTCTCTAGAACAGTTTCTACTATTTACTGTGGCCTTACTGTTGGGCCAAGTTCTAAAATAGTTATGGTGTATAATTTACTTCTAGGCAATACTTCTATCACTATGGTTTCCGTTTTCCTCTAGGACAATCTCATTCAATATAATTTTGGAAGGCCTTTTGCCTTCCAATCTCAGAGCAAGAGACTTCACTTAATAGTCATCCATCCTGTCACACTGCTCCCATTCCCAAGAGAACAAAAGTTTGCATTTTATGATGTTCTGCATTCTGACAACTTGATAGATACAACATCTACAACATCAGCTTGCAGATAACATAAGAATTTCAAAGAAGAAAGTACACAGTTAGACCAGCAAAAAGAAAATGTCTAAACACCACTATAATGACAGCATTTACAACAGGCTATACATTGATCCTCTGTGGACAGGGGGATGCATCAGCACTTTCATGAGGTTTCTCCCAGACCTATCATCTGCTCTGATTCTTCCATGTTTCATTACAATGTGTAGTCTAGCTATCATGTAGTCAAGGTAAATAAAAGCTCCAGAGTTCAGCTATTTAAAAAATTCTTGCTTAGCATTTAGAAGGCAACTGTCCCTTTCCAAGGCATTTTTCTCCATTTTCTAAGAAATTGTAACCCACAAGACAGATGCAATGTTATGCCATTAATCTTTTCAGCAGGTTCTGATGCAATAGCTTAACTGTCTGCATGTGACTACCTTTCAAAATCATGCAGTTATGATTCACCATCAAAGCATTCGTTGCAGCATCCAGAATAGAAGAGCTTATTGCTGTATCTTCTTGGGCAGTGACAAAAGAAGCACTGGAAGGAAGGGAAGACTCCTTTTTGGATACCAAAATGATGAACAGCTCTATGTTACCAGATTTTAAATACTGGCTCCTTTATTTGCCCTTAATAAGAAATAATCATCTCTTGCGAAAAGCAAAGTTGCAAAACCATAATGTGCTTCTGTTGAGATTTCATATTTCACACGTAGGCTTGGAGTTTGCCAGGAATGCACCCAATGACACTGTACTTCTCAGTATTTGCTAAGATCCATACCATGGGCCAGCATGGAGACCTGTGAACGTGAGACAAGTAGCTTTTTAATAACAGCCTCTTTGTGCCACAATACCTTACTCAGTATTTCATTCATAATATATTTGTTCAACTTTTGCCTCATCAATAAAAAATCCAACACCTCCATGCATTTTGTTCTCTTTTGCAGGCATTTAACATCTACTTTACATCTGAATTAGTTTTTCCAGCCATCAGATTTTCTGTCTTTCTTTTAATGGCTACCAAGAAGCTACAAAACAACAACAGCAAAAAGCAAAGAAAAGCACAGTTTAGTTGACAGCACTTCAGCTCTTGATTTACCAGCAGTTCAATTTATTATCTCTCACATGATAAATTCACATTCTGCACTGCATAACATTTCACTTCAGTTTGTCTTCATCTCAGCCTTACATTTTTTCAAGGTTTCCATCCTTTTTGCATTCTGTTCCCATGAGTGCTCTGACTGCTTTAGAGTCTAAGGACTGCCTGGCTCTGTTGCTATGCAACAGCATAGCCTACTTAAGGCTTCCTGAAATAATCCTCTCAAACGTGCTTTTTTTAGACTTGTTTCCAGCAGGAATACTTTACTGTTTCATTATAATGGACCACCGATACTATTATCACAAGATTAGACCATGGTCACCTGGACGGTCTGGGTACTGAGATGACAAAACCAAGGTTATTGCATGTACCTCTGGCACTGAAGCAAGAAGGCATAAACATCTCAAATACTGCTATATTCTGGCTAGATATTCTCTAGGTGTAGAAGAGTCATGTATTTCTTCACTAGGGGAAAGTTTTTACCACTAAGGGAGAAAACAAACCCACAAACCTCTAGTTAGAATAAGCCACTAGGAAGAAAGGGAAAGGACAACCAACCAACCAATCAAAAAAAAACAAAACAAAAAAAAACCCACCCCAAAAGGCTCCAAAACCAACTAAGCCCCCCAAAACTTCCACTTATTTGAATTTAAATTTAATACAATGAAGAGAAGAAACCTGTATGCAAATATTCCAAGTTGCCATTCATTATAACATACATCGATTTCAGAATTCCCTAGGGCAAGACTGCTTCTTTAAAATCACATGATGGGTGTCATGAACTAGAGGTAAGTTTGTGCTGCCCTTTAGAAGCTGTCTGGTGACATTCAGTCCTTCTGACCTCAAACTGCAATTTTCTCATTATGACCTTGTAGTGCTGCTGCTGCAAGGGCAGACCAACGTGTTTTGTTTTCTTATTGCTCGCTTATTTGGGAAGCTTCAGTTAATTTATTTCTGTAACAATATGTAGAGCAATATAAACACAAGGCTCTCGTCAAAGCATCACTCAGTCAACCCAAGAGGGGTCAAATGTCTCACTGTGCGCCAGGCCGAGGGGACAAAGGAAGGTCTAATAGTACAAAGGAGATTTTAATGAAAGGAAATATCTTACGTCATCCTCTTTTTTTTCCTGTCCATTTTAGCATGCTCAGCAGCAGTTGTGTCTATAGAGACCAATGCATCAGTCCAGCACCGAGGTAATAAGAGAAAAGATGTTTCCCAGACCCAGAGAAAACAGATACAAGGCTTGAATTAAGGCCCCCTCAGAAACACATCTGCCCACACACTTTTAAAGGGAAAACGGGAACATAACAGCAATTTCATAATGTTTACAAGATCCTAAGTCTTCAAGATGACTTCTTCTTTTAAAAGAAGCATTGTCATACAATACATACTTTATGTTCATGCCAAGAAATGCTATTCAGCCAACCAAATACAAATTGTCTGCAGTCCAAGCTCCAATTCTAGCTCACAGCACCGTCAGAGCATTTGCTGAGTACTGAGAAATGTTTAAAAAAAAAAAGCCTAAGAAGAATCTGAACATGCAGTTCTTACATACATGCATAAAAACAATAACATGTAATGAAGTGCAATCCATGTTTTCTTCATATGAGCTAAGGCATCCATATGCAGGCAAAAGCAGAGATCAAAGACCTTCATGCTGCACAAAGTTCCCAAGGAAGGAATTCATCAGATCACATGAATACTTTCACACCAAACCTAAGGCCCTCCCTCTTTTTATCTACCTGTTGGTGTACTGTGGATGATGAAAGAAGTACCAGCTGTCTTCTTACAGTAAGAATGTATGTGTGGGTAGAATATTTTCTAAGTCTTCCGGTTCTGGCAAAGGGAAAAGAACTCCTGAGAACAAGAATCACCCACAGGTTTGAGTTTCTGGGTATCACATTTTCATCAAAGGCCAGGTGCCAGAATAACCTCAGAGAAAGAAGGTAACTATGTGTATGAGTTGATGTTGCTCCACAACTAAAGCATCAGGGAAACACACATACAGTTCATAAAGTCACTACAACAGAGCTGCCTCGCACTGCAAGACCTGACTTAGAAATAAAGAGAATAAAATAAATAGAGAAACTGAGAACCAATGTTGAAAAAGGGCACATAGGCAGACTGTGATAAGGAAGCATACAAAAATAAGCTTAAGTGGACATTAAAACTGAGCAGGAAGAAACAATCAACATCAAATCTCTCCTGGCATGTAGAGACAATTTTTACAACCATTATTCCTCCTTGCAAAGACCTTGGGATGCTGACAACCAGCTCTGAACCTCCCTCATCCTAACTTAGTGTCCATCTCTAGAGCTAGATGAAAATGGGAAGTACTACAACACCAGAGGAAAGTAGCAGAAACTAGGCGAATTTCCTAAACAAAGTTTGAATTGTATTATGAAGGCTTTTCTGTATCAGCATGGACAAGTATTAGTTTTGTAACTGAACTGTTTCCTGCTCTTTAATTGTTAAAAAGTTCACATAAGGTATGTTTCCCTTTTTGCTTATAACAATGCTTGTAGCACTCACTCTCCTTTCACCTTCACAGCCAAGAGTCATCACAACCCTTCAAAGGAGTTGACTGAACTGCAGGCAAACTGCAGGAACTGCAGGCATCCCCAAGAGATGGCAATTCTACCAAACCCTCCCACCTAACATCCAGCACTACAGCAAAAGTAAGAAAAGCAACTGTAGGGAAACATGATAATAGGGAGATTTTTACCTGCTGTTAAGAGTTAAAGGGTAACTGTACAAATGCTGGTCTATTCTCCTTGATCTGTACATCAACAGCCTATGTCCAGCTTTCTGGTTGGCAGACACTACGGTCCATGGTTAGGAGGGACTTCAGTGTCCAACTGTTTTTCCATGCAGTAATGAGGAAAGAAAAAAGGAAGATGCACTTCAAATATGATATTTTGAAGTACGCATAGGGTTTACATGGCAAGGTTTCGGTAGCAGGGATCTGTAGGGATGGTCTCCATGAGCAGCTGCTCCATGTCAGATCAGAGCCAGCTCCAGCTGTTCCCAAAGAGACCCACTGCTGCCAGAGCTGATCCATGAGTGATGCTTGGTGTGCTCTGGGAGGGCAGATTTAAGAGAGGGGAAATCTGCTTTGCAACAGCAGCTGGGAGAGAGGAGTGAGAAATGTGAGACAAACAGCTCTGCAGGCACCAAGGTCACTGCAGAAGGAGGGCCCCACGGTATGAAGCCTTGTTTGAGCAGTGCTTGGAGAGCTGCAGTCTGCATGAAGGCCACATGGGATCAGTTTGGGAAGGATGGCATCTGTGGAAGGAACCCCATGTGGAGCGACTGTGCAGGAGCAGCAAAGACAAAATGCTATGGACTGACTGCAGCTCTGGTCTGCTTGGGGGGAGAAGGTAAAAGATGGTGAATGGAGGGAAGGTGTTTTCAGTTTGCTTTTAGTTTTCTCACTGCTGTAGACTGTTATTAATTAGCAATAATTGCCTGTGTGACATATTTTGTCCCTTAAAAAAGAAGGCAGAGGAAGTGTGAGTAAAGAGGAACAGCAGAGGGAATGCTAAGGTCAAAGAAGAAGGAAGGGGATGTGCTCCAGGCACCAGAGATGCCCAGTTTTCCCAGGGGTGGCTGTCAGTAATGTGGTTCAGCAGTGGGTTCAGCAGATGGAGCCAGCTGGCACCAGGGCTGTACAACACAGGGCAGCCCCCAGCCTCTCCTCAGAGGGCACCAATGCAGCCACCCCATTGCCAATACCCTGACACCAGCACGCTCACCAACAGAATTCACGTTTATCACAAGATACTATGCAGATATAAATGGACAAGAGAAGCAGTTAATAGTCATTTCAGTGTATTTTTTAAACTTTACTGGCTTGCTGAGACTGCTCTGCTGTCACTTTCTTTCTTCTTCAGACTAGGAAATCACAGGCACATGATAACCTCGTTTGTTACATGTCCCTGATACCACGTAGCTGATACAGGAAAGTTTCATTCCAAGCGAAGGCTATGCATCAACTATGCTAATAGCATGAGCAATTGGTAAGGCATTATTGTCTACACATCAGTCTGTAACACCACAGACGAGGATATTTTCCATGTTCTCAGTGACTGTGATCCTTGTAGCCGTGATTTCTATAAGCAACAAAAGCAATGTGGTTCTCCCAAGACTGAGGCCTTTTTTTCCACATGAGAGAGGATGAGGACTCTTTTCTCTGTTATTTAAAATAACTTAAACATGAGATTAGTCTTGACATTTTTAGGTTTCTGTACCAGAAGAAAGGTGGAGGAGGAGTACATATCAGCTTTTCAAGCCTATAAGGAGCTTCCAAGAAAGCATTCACTACAGTAACAAAATTGAGTTCTTTTTTTAAAAAAATCACACCACATTATTCTGCTGGATTCTGTCAGAAGCGCAAGAAGGGCCAAGGATGCAAGCACACTGCATGGGGTGACATTATGGCTTGTAGGCTAGGCTTTGGTTAGCTCGTTTAAAATTCAAATACTCCACAAGTGCAATAAGTTAAAAAAACAAATCAACGAAATACCAACAGAAAACAACAAACCAAAGTACAGCTGCTCATATGCAAGTAGTGTGCCAAGTTCAGGTTAATGACCAGTATGCAGAGAGGCTCATTTTCAGTTTCATGTGGCCAAAATGAGATATTACAAAGAATTTCAAGTTTCAGATCTGATTAAGAACCAGCCTTTACAAAAATATCTTAGGGTAAGCAGTGAAATAAAATGGCAAACCCAAACCTTTTATCCCTTTTGAAAATTCGATTTATTGTAATGCTGAAATGTAGGACCATAATTTCAGTTGAGTCAGAAATTCACCTATACTGCTAAAAACATTAAAGGAGAATTTTCTCTCTGCTATGAGGCAATAGATGCTCATATTTTCTGACCGTACTGAATTAAAAACTTTAGTGAATATCTGCTTCATAGGCAACCTTTAGGTAAGTAAATTTTAACTGATTTTTTTCTTCTACCCTTACTTTGAGAAAACATTTCCATCACTTCAACCTTAGGCCCCCTCCCTATGGCTTCCTCATGAACCAACAGACACAGCATCAGTGTACCCATACAAACAGCACAGACATTTGTGTAACATAATAATCCACATTTATGCCTTCATCATAGATCGAGATGAAATCAGAGGTCAACTGAAAGACATCTTCATTTTAGAAAAAGCTTTTCAGCACAGTCTTGCTGTCATATGACAGTTCTTGGATACAGCCTGCTCAGCCTCAGTGTCTTTCTGTTTAAAATATTTATTTCCAAAATATCCCTCCTCCTCCCAAGCAATTTGCTTGTTAATGCATTGTTGTGCATATCTAAATCTGACTTCCAGAATCAGACAGCATTTTTCCCCTTTTATATTTTGCCTTTCTTGTTGCTCAACACCCTACAGGGATTATTCAAATATCACTACTTGAATATAAAGAAAAATTAATATATTGAATTCCATTATTAATTATTAAATATATTTTGTTAAGAGTTCACACACCTGAAACACAGGAAGAATATTCAAGAATCTGTAAAGCTAGAGTGAAATAGAAATCCCTGCTTCTTCTGCTCTTCTATATGGAACACTGCTGAATCCACATGTCTCAGCATGTGCCCACTCCTTTCCACAGAGCTACTTTATATGACATCATTACTTGAACAATGCTCTGTATCCCAACAGCAGTGATCTATGTGTGCCAATGCATTTTAAGCACAATAAATTTTTTAGTCATTTGACTCACAGGCCATATTAGTAATCTTACCTGTAAGCTCATAGGGAATTTGGCTGTTTACTTAAAACTCCACATTAAATAATGCAATGATTTCTGAGGTCTGCTAAAGCTATTTTCAGGTGAGTTATTCTCCTGCTTGGTAAACCTCAGTATACTGTTCAAGGAGCTATCAATACTGATGGGTTCAACAGAAATTGAAAGCAAACAATCCAGTTTTCCTTACCAAAAATTAATTAAAATTAAATACGATGGATTTTTTTTTTTTTTCTTTAAGAATATATAACTAGATTGTAGAAAGTAAGCGTAAAGGTGCTCAGTCCCTGAGTCTGATGATCAGAAGATGGTATGATTAGAACACAAGATTAAAGTGAAGAGCTATGCCATCCTCGGGTCAAAAAATAGCACAGAATACGACAGTCACCACACACACTTTAGGAATATAACAATAAAGGAGTTTATTAAAAAAACAAACAAACAAACAAACAAAGCCCTGAACCCCCAGAAAACAAACAACAAGGAAACTACCACCACAAGAAACCACAGCATGGTCCCAGGGAAAACAAACGAACTACAATTCTCATATTCTCAATACTACCTAATCCCAAACAAATACTTCACAAAGCCTATTTGAGACACTTGCAGCTGACTTTCTAGTTAACTGCTAACTTGGAAGATAAAAAAACCCCACACAGAAACAGAAAGAGTATCACAGAAAAACCCCCATAAGCTAAAGAAAACATACCAGCACCTCTGATTTCAGGCAAATATAGATGGTGATCACGTTGCCAACACAAACTGTTTCAGTCCGATTATTAAGCATGCAATCAAACACTCCTGTGAGCTCTACTAATACCGCATAAACTTTCTATGAAACTGCAAAGCATTACATCTTTTAGATGCTATGACAGTAGTAATCAAGTATCGCAGAGCTAACCCTTACCACTGTGAAACAATTTTTGCTCCGCTCGGCTTCATGTTAGGCTTTCTTCTGCATTTCTTCCTATTAATCTTGGGCATTCAAACCCAACAAGAACAGGGCAGAGGTGATCTACAAGCAGAATTGCACCTGATACTAGAGAATGTTCTTAGAGATCAAAGGCTGTTAAGATACATGCAGAAGAATAAGTAGCTTTTACTCAGTACTCTGGGTATACTTCTCCTTAAAGCAGAGACAAAAACATGATATTGCAAGGTCATTCCTATTTGCCATGCCTAAGCCCCAAAAGCACTGTTGATTAGCTAATATCAAATAAATCAGCACAGAATCTAGTAGCCATAATCCTATACTAATTTTGTTACAAAGAAGGAAGAATTATAAACAAGTAAAAGCAAAGTATAAGCTAAGTAGTGCATGACAATTAGACTAGAAATCTGTGCAACTTCTTCATTTTCTGATGTCATGGGCAATACCAGCAAATATATCTTCTTTTCTGATTCTTCCAAACTTTTTCACTAGCTATCCCTAAGAAGCCTGTGCAAAAAGCCTTCAGGAGTTGTTGAAAGTGAATATCCCCGAGGAAAGGAAACTACGAGGTCCAGAACAATGTTGGCAACATTCACAATTATGAAATGCCATCATGTTCTACAGTTCTTGCTTGATTTCTGTTGTTTCTTGCCCTACACCAGCACAGTTTGAATGCTGAATTATAAACAGTTATTAAGTGTACTCAAATTTAGATCTCGAGATTGCTTCAGTCTTCAGATTTCAGCATGTGATGGAGCTTTTCTTGAATATATTCTATGTGGGCGGGTTTGACAGAAGAGCAAGTTTAGCTTGCCATGCTTGTTGTCACATATCTATTCGTATTTTTCTGCATCAGAATAAGATATGTTAAATAATTACAAACTCAATATTGAATAAATTTGGGAAAGGTTAGTTAGTTTGCTTCTCATTGTCTTAGTGTCAATTTGACTTTACATGTCAGTCAGGGACATACATGTACAGCTAGGTCCCACAGTGCATATGGACAACTTGTATCATTGTTCACCTACTCTTATCATAGAGCTACATACAGTTCAAAAATGTTTTCTTGGATCAAGAACCCAATCTCAACAAAAGAACTGTAAAAGCAAAGGGTACTGGTCTACATACACGTTGCTTAATCCACAATGAGCGAGTTCAAAAAGTTGTCACTATTATCAACATCATGTCACAGATGAAATAAAGCCCCATTCACACACACAGTTTCATTAGGATGATTCCCTGAAATTAGTTTGGCCTGCTCTAGAGTTGCTTGATCCCAATGCATACTTAAAATATTTTATTTTTGGTCACCTCCGAACAGGTTTATAAAACCAGATTATAGCTCTATTTGCTGGAGGATAACAGCTGAGGTTTAGAATGAAGTTGATACTCCTTTCTATCCTGTTACAATAAACTGTTAACATTACAGGCCAAAGCCACTAATCTACAAAGGATTAATCTATAACACTAAACCACAAAGGATGAGAGCTCTGACTTCTCACAAGGCAATCTATTCTCTCAGCCTGTGGTCTCAGGCAACGATTACCTCGATCTCTGCTCAGAGGCTGAGACCGTAAGCACTCAGATGGCCTGCAGGAACCAGTCACTGAAAGATCCAACTGGGAGACTGAGGCAGCATCTATTAAATTACAGTCTGCGTAATTAGGCACAGTAAAGGCCACCTCATCTTCTGCAGAAAGACCTGTTAATTACTTCACTGTCTTCATTCTGCTGCCATTTCTTGTCCTGAAGGACAAGCTGACATTTACCTCTTCCTTTTCCCCCTGCACTTACATCAGTCTATTCTTTTTTTGGAAAAGGGGAGCAGAAGACAGTGGTCTCAGTATTCAATTAGGAATATGCCCCTTGATATTTTTAAGCCCAAAACGTTGCTATAGATTGAGTAACCATTAATGTTTGATTAATTAAGGTTGCAGAAATTGAAGTATTGAAAATTAATGCAAAGCATTCTCAAGATACCAGCTTTAATTATCTTTACTGGGGAATTTTCACTGGTGAAATCCTCATCAGATTCTACCAACAAAGTAAAAAATACTTAATTTCTCAAAACAAGATGAAGATTTCCACTTTTAACTCCTAAATTTGCAAGAACACACACACACTTTGGCCCTGAGCTTGATGATAACTGGAAAAGGAACGCTGCTATGTATTCTACTACTAACACCTATGCATAGTCTATATAATAAAGTCTTGCATCACTACCTGGGTAGTGTAGAACTGGAGGCAGAGTTATGATCTCTATTCTGAACTGGCACACAAGTAACAGTCTTACGAATGCACAAAGTGAGAAGGCACTGAAACATAACCTTGTTTTAAAATCAAATTTTGAACCAGTAAATTAAAAAAAAAGCATTAAAAATTTCATCTGCTACCATCTGAAAAAATGTATTTTTGCAATGGACTTTCCTCACTAGTATATTGACATTATGAACTAAGAAAGACTTGGAATAGTACAAAGCAAATCACTCAGACATGTGGGTCCAGAGCACAGCATTCACCTTCGTCTCCGTCCTTTATGGAAATAAATAAATAATTAAGAAAGGAGAGGGATACGAGAACAGGCTGAGCTGGAACAGCCAGAGGCCAAAGACAAAGGAATCTACAAAGGCACCTCTCATACTGAGTCCTGGCCACAGCAGTGAAAAACAAATAGTTTATAAATTTGTTTGTTGATGTTGTGTGTTTTTAAAAGCTGCTTCTCAGAGCCTCTTTGTGAGAGTTTACTCATTTTAATTGCTGACGTTTTTTCCTTGTTTCTTCATCTTGTGTTTCTCATGCCATTTTCAATAATTAATTTGAAAGACCCAGCCAGCATCCTCAGAGCGCAACTTATACAAGAGGTTTTCTTCATGCTACCAGGCAGCATGCATCTGGCACAGCTGGTAGTCTTCTGTTTTCACAGCAGTTTTCATTTTATCTACTCCAAGAGAAGTAGGGAAGGTAATGCAATGTTAAACTGCCCTCTTGATCTTCAGGCAACGTGCTGATGTCTGGAAGAATATTACCCTGTTGTAGATGGAAAGAGGAGCTGCAGGGGAGAACAGCCTGTACCAAAGTTCAAAATGCAAAAAGACAAATGAAACAAAGTTCATATTGTCCAACAGAGACAGAGGAGAAGGAACCAAGACTTACAATGTAACCACAAGGGATTAATGAAGTGTAAAACATTCAAATGAGGCAAGCAAAGTGATGAATCATTTGGAAAGAAAGAAATGCCCAGTTTCAGTGTTTTAACAGTCCCATAGGTTTCTAGCAAGAAAGTGATAAGTCTGGCGGATTTAATACGTGAAACTACAATGAAGATAAAGCCAGATGGCGGTAAACAAATTCACAAAGGCTAAATGTAAACTTTTCCCCCCCTTTTGTTTAGAGACCAAGAGCTGGAAAAAAATATCACAAACATCACAGGAAAAAGAAATTTAAAATGCATTTTTCAGAAGCTTTGTCAGCACACCAATGTAAAAGCCCCTTCCTAGCTTTTTATTAAACCAAGGGCTCCTGTAAAATTACTGCCAGGAGACTGCTCAGATCTTTTATTAACTTTGCTACATAGACAAACACTTGGAAAAAATGTGGTCTGTATTACATAGAAAAAAAACAAACAAAAAAAATCTCCACAAGGTCATAGAAACCTTTAAGACAGCTGAGGAGAATGCATTGTTCTGTTTGTGCTGCCTTTGAACTCATCTAACAAGCCAACATACTTAGTGAGCCCTACAAAAAGGATATTTAGAGTATTGTTGATAAATTGGCTGTATTTAAACAACACCCTGACTACTTTTGAAGAAATAATTCACATTTCTTTGAATGCATAAAAAGGTTCCCTTTGCTTTTCTTTTTTGCTGTGTGTGGGGGGAGGGGGGCAAGGGGGTTCATGGAGGAGAAAAGGGGAACACTCACCAATATTGCAGAACATTGCAGAGACTGAGTAAAAAAGGGAATGCCATTTATTACTGAGTACATATTCAACACACAGATTGCTCTGGTATTTAACGAGCAGATAAAAACTCTTGTAAGTAATCCATTTTTAGAAATCCTTTTACAGTGAAGACAAAAGCAGCTGCTCAGTCTGGGTCAGTGCTGACCGAAACACCACCACGCACTTATTGGAAGACATTCATCACACCTCTATGACAGGTACAAAAACATTCCAGTGAGTAAAACACGCTGTGAATGTCACATACCACATGCTTTGCTGCAACTGTCGGCCACCATGTTGCCTGGCATTCAGAACTAACCAGCAAACCTGGCAGATAACTTACTAGAGATGTGAGGGTTGGTAGACATAAATCACAGAATCACAGAATCGTAGGGGTTGGGTAAAAAGTAAAGGGGTAAAAATAAAGTGGTATTGACTTCAGATCTCTCTGAAATACACCGAGTTTACTTCCTGAAGCCAAACAAACTTGTGACCTCCAAAAATAAGTAAAGCCAGCACATTACAATCCCTTTTGTTGGATTCATTTTTCCTCTGTCAATCAGCAGCAATTGGCATTAATTATATTACTGTCCTTCAGAGCTTTAAGTAAAAGGAGTATCGCTCTTTATACTACTTTGCCTGGGAGCAACATCAGATTGACAGACCTTGGTAATTTTAAATTATTATATTTACCCACTTTGAATAAAGATGTAAGTTTTCATTTGACTCTTGTAATTTTTTTTCACTGTTCCAAAACACTTGAAGGAAGAGTAGAGGAGCATGAAAGAAGGAATGATGGGCAGTTCCATTTCAATTTTGGTGCCACTGATGTTTTTTTGAGTAAGCTGCACTCAACAACGCAGGTAAAATGAATTCTAAATTCTGCTCTGTTTGGTAGCTTGTATACACAAAGCAGAATGCAACAGACAAGAAAACGGGCCACGGACGTCCCTTCCATTGGACGCCCCGGAAGTAAATGTATTTCACAAGTTCATAGAAAGAGCAAAAATCAGGCAGGGAAAGCTTAAGTAGCTTGGGGACAAAGTCAAAATTATTTCATCTGATAATACAAAGCATCACGTCTGGAAGGTACTTCAAGTAGCCAAGACTATGAAGGACAAGTTGGCAAAGCCATTTTAGCTCCCTCCCTCAACAGCACCTGGCAGAATGTTTGGATGTTTGAGATAAGTCTCACATGTGTAAGTATGCACTCTTCCTTCATCTCAGGATAGATGAGAAAGCACAACCTCTTCCAAGAAATAATGGAAATAGCAATATTGCCAAAACAGGTATTTTTATCAGAAAGCCAGGGATCCTGCTGCAGCAGCTCCAGCAAAGAAAAATAAAAAGGCAGTAGTATTGCTCAGTACAGTAGTAGTGATAGTGTGACTTCTGTCATTTTGAGATGACAAGAAACTCCTGAAAAAGGTTTGCTTGTAGAAAAATGTAGCAGAACAGGCTACAGAACAGTAAACAAGATTCTAGTTATGTTACAGTTGCACACTCCACAAGTACTCTGCAGATTTGTCATGATTAAATCTTAGGATGAGAATTAGGCACTCCTATTCCATCTACACCATCCCAGTTTCCCAGGAGGGAAAAAAAAAAAAAACAACAACAAAAAAACACACAAAAAAAAGACAGTCCAAGTAGGTGTGCTGCAGATGATTCAAGTGCAAACACTAGGCTGGGTATTTCAGAGCTTATGCCAGTCTTATTTGTCTTGTGTTCAGAGATGTAAAGATTTTCAGAGGATGAAGGATCCTTTATGAGTAACTAGTTACTGTTAGATATAGCAGTGAGCAGCTTTTCCCACATGAAACCAAGCTAGTAGCTACAAAAGCCAGGATGTACTTCAGTTGTATGCAGAGATCTTGAAATAGGAGGAAAGTCACAGATGGTGGTCTATGTTTTTGGCTATGGCTCTTTTTCAGAGAAAGAGTTGACAAAAGCTAAAGATGTACTAAAATCCCTGGCAACAATTCAACAGTCTAATATGAAACTGTTCTGGTGTTCAGTGTTCACAAACACTGCTTAAATTAAAATGAAGATTATAAGGTTGACCTCTGTTCCATATGAACAAAAACTAAACAACTAAACCTCATATCTGTCCCTAAGGATGCCTAGACACAATGAGGTACTCAAGCACTGCCCAAGGCTCAAAGAATGCATGGTGCTCAATGAGTGGCTCAGATCACACAACCCAGCTAGCAGGGGAAAACTGATCAGATCTGTGGCACTCTTCTCGCTCTAGTGGGAAATTAATGCAACATCCCCCAGGAAGACATGTGGTCATTTGGATATTGATCCCAGAGCAGTGCTTAAAACAAGTTCTTCATCCTAGAATTCTGCCTCGTAGTTTGCATATGCAATTTTTAAACCTGCATTTAAAAGTACACAACCTGCTAGTCTTAAAAACAGAAGTTTGTGATAGTAAAAAATAAGTATTTGTAAAATAACATGCTACCAAGGAGATCCCAACTATGAACTCAAAAAACCTCCCTTACTGACAAAATTCAGCAAAGAATACGTTTGGGAGATTGGCAAAGGAATATCAGTGTGTGATTTAGCCAGACCAAGAAAGAGAAAGGAAGGTGGAAGTAGCGATGAAGGGTGGACTTGGAGAATCTAGCAAACCTACACAAAATACACTGGTGTAGTGAGCTGTCCCACTAAAACAAGTACTTAAGAAGCAGAGCTGCAGCCTGTAACGGATAAACACCCTTCAAAAATTGCTTACATGAAGCACAGAAGTGACAGGAAAGAGAATTTTCTGTGTAGAAGGAAACAGCATGGCCCAATGTGCTGCAGCAGCCATCAGACATCAGTGCCTTTTTCTAGAGATTAGCATAAATAAATAACTCCCTGCTCTGCAGTTCTACTCACAATATGTCCGTGAGAAAACAGTGTTTAAGCCCCTCTTTTCATTCTGTACTCGTCAACGAAAATGGAAGTGCTGTTAAGTGCTTTGAAGTCTTCCATGCTCAGAAGTGCAGCACAAATAATACAACTCTCCAAAATCTGAGAGAGGGAAAGTAAAATAAATTATTCTTGCTCTCTGGTTTGTATGGTAATTATGTAAATGTGAAGAATGTAAAATTGAAAAGTATTCAGTTCTAGAATGACAATTAGTGCATAACCCAAGTATCTTCATGCAGCTCTTTCCTTATGCACTAATGAAATCATTCCCCATTATTAGCTGCCTGTATATTAAAAGCTTATTGCTATATCTATATATAATGAATATAGAAGTAAGTATTAGTGAGGAAGTGATGTCACATGCTTGTAATTCCTTACACACAGTATCTGTGCTCCTCTGGATGTGTGGCTATCATGTTTGTATTCTATAAATACCCTTTCTGTGTGTGCGCTGAGGGTTGGTGTGATACTTTCTGTGGAGGCTGTGCATCTCTTTTTCACCGTTTATCAGTGTTCGTGCTTCTGTGAAACTCAACAGAACGCTGCCATTGCCGCGTGCAGGCCTTATAGCATCACACTTGCTACAGCTGCAACAATTTAACTCCAAAAGGACACGCAGGGTTGGCAATGCTCTTTTTGCATGCTGCCACTCAAAGTGAATGACAATGGCATTACATAAACGTTTATTGACTTATAATATTGTAGCTGCCATTCAACAGATCAACACTTGCGCTTCTCACCAAGAAATCTACACATGAAAGAATTATTCAAGAAATCCTCCAGCTGTTCAGATAATTCAGGGCACTCCTTACTCAGGATCGATATTCTGCTTGGAAAAAGTTTTCATGTTGGTCTAAGAAATGAACCTTAGCAGCCTGTATATAAGCAAATCTATGATGAAATGTGCTTATCTCACTGACAAAAAGCTCTGGTGTCCTCAGGCTTTTAAGGCATGCTGTAATCAATATTGATCAGCCTTGTCTCTTGCTCAAGTTACACAGCTTCTATGCTCACGCATGCTCCATTCGCATCTTTTATCACGTTTTAACTCCGTGAGACTTTATAAATAACAGTTAATTAAAACACAGAAGTCTATTTTTGGGCTGTTTTATTTTTTTATTCATGAAGCATTTCACATTATGTCTGGCTTTTAGAGAACAATTCTTTTTCCCCACATGCTCCAATTCTTATACACATTAGTAGATCCTTTTCATTCATTTCTGGATCATCACATCTATACTCACATGTTAGCCAAGCTCCACAATCTGCCATTATCCCCCTATTTCAAAGTGTAATAAATACGAAACAAAGAAGGCATTTATAATCTCTCTTGCTTTGTGAGGCTACACACTATTTGTTTTTTTCCTTACATTTTAATACACACGCATTTTATATTTTCCCACATTTGCAAGATGAACATTCTGATAACCAGCTATCAACTTCTACTAACCTCCTGCTAACAGCACCCACTGTGGGAGACTGGCACAGTCTCATGGCAAACATCCTACTGTACTGATCCTACAATGAACTTCACAGTGGTGCCAGAGACCAGCCCAAACAAAACAGAGGAGTAATATCTGCGTGGGGGAAAAAAACCCCAGCATAGTGGAAGTCTAGGAAAGGAATGGAAGAGAAATAGAAATTGCCATACCACTGGGCAGAGTTCCCAAGCTCTTACAGAAATACATTTGTAGGAAGGAAAGTATATTTTTTAAAAAGTGATGGAGAATCAGATATGGAACAGTCTACAGATGCAGAAAGAGTAAGCAGACCAAGGAGAAACAGTTCTTGAAGAATACAACGCAACAGATCTAATGAAATCACCTAGTAAGACAGGGAAAAGGAACAACCGTTTAACATTTCCTCACATCAGGACAATTAAAAGGGTCCCAAATTAAACAATCAGGCAACAAATTTAAGGCAAAATGGAGTCTTACTTCCTTAAACTTCACATACACCAAGTCATACTGATGCCAAAGTACACCACAGAGGCTGAGAATGTAAATCTGAGTAACAGAACGCTTTCTGTGAGGACATTATGTTCCCTGAAATTAAACTGCAGTGCAAGTATTACTAGAGCTCACAAAACTCTTCATCTGTGCTATCAAGCGCTTGAAGACTCCATCAAAAAAATGATTACTTAATACATAATGGAGAAGTAATATATGAATTACTTCTCCATCTATCCTTTACTGAAAACTTGCCAGCAGCCTTACTCCAATAGCAGATTCTGCTATTACAAGTTATCTTTGTACTGACACACTACAAAAATCTCTTTCAGAAAAGTTATGTCCATACTAGACAGCCTGAGCAGACACCTGATAGTCAACATCGTAGGGTAAACAATAACTTTATTTGCTCAGAGCAGGAGATCCTATGAGCTTTTGCTCAACGTATATAAAACACAACCCTCATTCCTTTTTCTGCTACATAATTCTTTTTCCAGTGTGTAGCAGTGCTTTCTTGGAATTCACAAGAAACAGACAAACACCAAGAACGTACTGTGCCTTAAGCAAGAACTTCAAAAAGCTTAAGAGCAGCACAGTCTGTTTACCCTGATCACCTTTTAAAGTTCACATCCCAGTGAAGTGTGCTGCTTTAACATCAAGAATTGTTGTTTTCCCTCTTGTGAATAGATGCTTTTAAAGTAAAAATGCATGGAATGCATTTCTAATTTCTAGTTTGATCAGGCTGTACCAAAGCAAACAAACAAACACCAAAGCAACAAACTAACAGAAAAACAACAGAAAAATCTCACAAATTTGGAGTTAGAGGAGAATTACTAGGCAGACCTCTGGAAACTCTTTGAAAGCGAAGTTGAGAATCCAAATCAATCTTTAGTTTGGACAAAGAAAACACAGAATTGATGGAACATGTGCTTAGATAAATTTAGTTTAGTCAGTTTGGAACTGGCTTTTCCATGAAAAAAATGAATAACAAATAAATACGTCAGGAGATGCTCATGATCAAGGCATAACTTCTCAGGTTATTCACTTTCCCCTGCCGTAAAGTGCACTAGCTCTGCTCTCGAGTCTTGGCACAAAGGAGTTCAAAGCAACTGAGGTCAAGACAGAACATTGAGAAGTGGTGTAATCATACATTTTGTAGTTCTTTGGGTTGATCAGGTATCCAAATAGCAACAGCCATTTTCACACAACACCTTGTACGCAACTCAGTGACACGTTTCTCACTGAAGATCACAGCTTTGACTCTCCTACAAAGATGGCCTCTTTCCTACCTATGAACAATCAACAGATTGAACAAAGATGCTGAACACGAACCAATTTAAGGCTGCTACTGAAGTAATAATATCCTTTACCAATATGATCCACAGTATTTTAAGTGAGGTTTAACATGTACTATAAACAGTCTCATGGAAGGACCATTAATAAGCATCTGTGCTATTTTAAAACAACAGGTGGTGAGATCGTTTCACCACAGTTATGTGCTCACCATATGTGTAAATGGAAATTCTGTAGGAGGTAGAAGGCAAACGAGAGAATAGTTAGCAAATATATCTATATAATTATATAGATATATTAAGATGTATATGATCTCATTAAAGCTGCAGCACATTTTACAGGCTAACTAACAGCTGCCAGGATAACTTCAATGTATTTTTGAGTCTTTTGAGATAGTTTTCTGGAACAAAGATATGACAGAAAAGCAGTCAAAGAGTATATGTTAGGGTTAGACCTATTTGTCTATCACTTCTGGTGAATCGCTGGTGCATTAGTGCAGAAAACAATGCACAGCTGTTCAAAGACCAACTAGCTGCATTGAAATACTTCTGAAACAGAACAAGTTAAACTGCCCATGAAACCTGAAAAGCCAAAGAACAGTTAAAATAGCCAATTTTAACACTCATCTTAATAATGATTAGAAAACAAATTCTACCAGAGAGAACTACACCTGGGAGGCCATGGGAATTCTTCTTCTGGAAGGAAAAAAGAGCCCTTAAAACTTGATTCGCTCAAAGAAGAAAGATAGAAATACCCTGGAATCATTGTCTTACCACAGAAATGCAATTAAATTAGAAACGCAGTGTACTGTCAGCATGCTAGGGAGCACAAAGAACACTACTGTATCTTATTGGATACACAATAAGAATTAAGAGATGAAAAAACCTGTTTGATCTGGCATTTGCCCAGGACATTTGCACCGACCCTCCTATATGAGATTCCACTTTGTTACTTTTCACACTGAAAGATTTGTACATAAACACATGTGTATTCTATGGAATCATACAGTTCTTACACTACAAGGTCTTCTCCATTAGGACATTATTTTTATAGAGTCATTCGGTAACAGTATAAACCAGAAGACTTTCTTGACACTAGTCTCTCAACGCATCATGAAATTAATATGAACAATTTCATGCTTGTGTTGTCTATCTTCAAGAGAGAAATTTAAATCAAATTGTTTTCCCCAAAAGCATACATGAGCTCTGTTCTTATATCTCCATACTCCAGATATTAAATCTGTGTCCTTAGGATCTGGGTTGTGAAGTGCTGATGTATTATCACATTAGGTGTATATGCAAAGGTACTTAAAGCCTGGCTTTTTCCCCACCGTTGATACCAATAGGTTGCTATGAAAGTAATACCTCCTATTTATTTCCATGGAAAGCACAACAGATAAAAAGAGCACAATAATACAGTTTGGATAGAACAAATTCTGAGCTATAAAACACTGTTTTTCAGCACAGTCATTGCCATTAGCTATACATTTTTGCCAGCGATGCACAAGAACCTGCATGCCATGCTTGGAAAAATCCGCATGGCCATCCATGGTTTGCCTTTCATGTTCCTGGCACCACTGCTGAAACGCACCACCCACCACCTCACTGTGCTCACACCCACTCTTTGGTCTCCACAAACATTCAGCAGGTGCTAACGAATGTCAGTGGTTGCAATTTTTTCTACATGGAGAACTTTAATTACACCCCATTGCTTCACACTCGCTTCCATGTCAGACTCTATTGTGTCAGACTGCCCCTCTGCTGCCATCTGTCATACAGCAACAAAGTGTAGCGGGATACTGGAGGAAAGGTTCTGCCTCTACTGGCAGCTGCCTCTGATGTCACGGGCCAACATAGTAAAATAGAAGGCAATACTTTTGGAGCAGCCTTCAGATTAGAGATGAATAAAACTTAATTCTAACAACTGTTACTTCTGCATTTGACTGACTACTCACTCAAAGATCTGGTACTGACCACAATTAAAGAGTACAACAGAAGGTTCACTTGGGTAGTAAGAGACGAAATATAAGTTGATGGTTGGCATTTGGTTCTCAAGTGAAAGTTTTTCCTCACCTAGAAGTGCTAGTTACATAAAGGGCATAATTTGAAAGCATTTAAACTTTTTTGTTACGGAGACAGTAAACTACTGCTAAACTACTGTTTGTTTATGACAAGTGTGTGCGTGTGAGTGTAAATAAGATATCTGTCTACTCACGTTCTATTGCAGTCTCTTTTTATCCTAGACTGTAAGGAATTCTTAGTTTGGGGAAAATACACAAACTCCAAGCCTAGTAACAACATTACTCTGGAAGAAAGGCTGTTATTTGGGTTGGTTCAAACAGCATTTAGAAACATCACCTTCAGACATTCTCCCATTAAGACAAATTTATTAACTAAACTTTCATTTCAGCCTTGCAAAGGATCACAAGGATATCAAACCGTTGTTCTTTCAAGAGCATTCAAGGTTACTGGGTTTTCCAGTTTGCTCTCCTAAGGAAACAAGCTTCATGCAAACCTATCTGTCTGACCCCTGCTCATAAATTTGGTTAAATGAACCTGCTGGTTCAAAGGCCGGCTGTGGCTTAGAAATCCGAAAGATAATTAAGCTCCTACAAATTCACAGAACTAATCTAGATGAAGAAATTTAAACTAGCAGAGCCTCAGAGAAAAAGGCAACTAAGTCTCAGCTGCTACCCTGTCTGTCCAGCATCAATCTGGCCAAATGGACTGTTCTGCCAGGCAGCAGGGCTCCTGCCCCAGATTAACCGCAACACAGATTGTTTTCTTTGCTTGGCAGAGGGATGGAAGTTATTGTAACAGAAGGTGGAAGAGGAATTCAGAAAGGAAATGCATTTACATCAGTGACAGCGTTCAACTAAATTAACTAAATACACTGATTGTTATATACACACTTTTTCCTCCCATCTATGGACACATGCACCCTTCCATGTGACATGATTACACCATCTGTCTTTCATGTACATAGATAAAAACAGAAGCAATTCAAGTTTTCAGCATCAAGCCAACCAGATGTTCTATGGTAACGACTCTTCATCAACCACTCCTCCCTCCCTGCCTCCACATTATTTTAGAAAGTGTCAACATTCTTTTGAATCATTATTTACATTTGCCAGGAAGCACAAACAGCTATATTTACTCTGCTAATGTTTTGCCAACACTAGCAAGAACTCATACCACTCTACATTTACAGCAACAGAATGGGAAGCCATTACTTAATGCTTTCTTGAAGAAAGGAATGGACTCAGTATAGAACGGGTGGACTAATATGACACGTATCTGAACTCATATACATGCTTTCTTTCTCCAGCCGGAGGCAATTACAAGAGAAATCAACCAATGACTGCAACAGTGCAATTGCTGAGACACACAAACATACTCTTTTTCTGGCCAGAAAGCAAAAACAAAAATAACCAAACAAATAAAAACAACCACAGATGCCTGATAACTCAGGCTCCCAACTGTTATACACAAAAAAAAGTAAATGTTTGGTAGGTGACAGAGACAGGTGTCATGGAACGGGACACTACTTTCCCTGGTTTAACAGGTATACAGTGGCTGCACCATGGAGTGCTTAAATAGGGTTTATATGGGGCCATAGTTAATGACTAGAATAACTTACATGGGTCATAGTTAATGACTGGTCTACACAGGGAAAAAAATCCATCTGTTGAACTAATTTCTGACACTGCATTTTACCAATCGCTCTTTGTTTCTGCCTTGTAAAGCCTCATTTGTCTTTTATATGCATTTCCTGTCTCTGTAATCATCAGCCTCCTGCCTACCCAGCAACAGTACTGAGGCAAACAGATGTATTTAAACATCTTCCCAGAAAAAAATGGCAACAGATCAAGCAACTGCCTGTTACCTCTGTATGTATTATTTTTATCACTAGCACCATGCCCAGGGCCTTCAACCACAGCTGAGGAACCACAACTATCGCAATTACACGAGCTGCTCAATAAGCACACAGGATAATGGGATCCTTTACAACAAGTGTGTAAGTAAATAGATGCCCAATAAAATAACATTCAGGTTCTAGTATCCCGTCTCCACTTTCCAGTAAAGAAAAATAAAAACCTTATCCTTCCCTCACTACAGGCACAATCACTATTTTCACTTCCAAACTGGAGCATGCAGAAACAGCCATTAACCACTGCTCCATGCAGACAGAGCTCACTCTAATGATCCACCTACGCATGCCATCCCCAGCCTCCCATACTGACATGCCATCTTTGGAGCAACCTTTTCCAGAGCAGAAGAAAGAAAAAAAAAACAAAAAAAACCCATACCAAATAGATTCAGGCCAAGCAAGTGTTGTTCCTCTCCTGCTCTGAAGGAGCGCTCAGGTAATATACTGCTGTGTACATTCCACAAGGAAGGAACTGAGCTACACTGTTTTAAGTGCTCTCATTTTTTCACTTAGAATCACAGAATCATTCAGGTCGGAAAAGACCTTATAGACCACCAAGTTCAACCACAACCTAACCATACTACCCTAACTCTAATGACCCTCCGCTAAATCATGTCCCTGAGCACCTCATCCAAATGGTTTTTAAGCACATCCAGGGATGGTGACTCAACCACCTCTGTGGGGAGCTTATTCCAGTGCTTAACAACCCTTTCTGTAAGGAAGTTTTTCCTGATATCCAAACTAAACTTACCCTGGCTCAACTTGAGGCCATTTCCCCTTGTCCTGTCACCTGCCAGCAGTGAGAAGAAACCAACCCTGCTCTTGCTGTAAGCACCTTTCAGGTATTGGAAGAGGTCTCCCCTCAGCTTCCCCAGACTAACCAGCCCCATTTCCTTCAGTCTCTCCTCATAGGGCGTATTCTCCAAGCCCTTCACAAGCCTTATTGCTCTTCTTTGGGCCCACTCCAGCACCTCCATGTCCTTTCTGTACTGAGGTTCCCCAAACTGAACACGGTACTTGAGGTGAGGCCTCATCATGGCAAAGCAACTTGCTGATCCTTCTGTTTACTAAACAAAGGCATTTACATGTCACTGGTATTTTTGTTTCAAACCACGCACTAGCTGATGGAAACTGAAAAATGGAGAGAGCACAGAGGTCCCCAAAGAGCCTATGAAGAGCCATTTTGATATAACGTTTGGGTCTCCAGCTCCCCACTCCCTTCAGTTTCCTGCAAAGAGACTTCCAAAACCAGGCAGGGCAATGACACGATGGGCTCTGCAGGCCCCGCAGCCCTCCTGCCCCCAAGATGTCTCCCCTCCACCTGCAGAGGGCCGCCGAGCCCGCAGCGCGGCCCTGCACCTGTCGCAGCCCCACGGCCCTTCGCGCTGTCCCGCGGCCGGAATCCCGCCTCCCACCGGCAGAACCCCTGGCAGAATAGGGGAACGAGCAGCGGGCAGGGAGCTGGCACCGAGCCACATCCTGGCGGCAAAAGATAAAACGCAGCGCTGAAGCGCTTCGTCGGGTGGCCCTGTTGCTGTAGGAGAAGGAAGATGGGAGCGGCAGCTCCAGCGCCGTGCGCGGGCCGCAGCTTTCCTCACACACGACCGCTCGGAGGAGCCGAAGCCCGCAGTGCCGAACCGCAGCCGCTCCGCCGTGCAGCGCTCGCCCCCGCGCCGGCCCCGGCAGTCCCCGCTCACCTTCCCAGCGGCCGGCTCAGTGCATCTTCCTCCCTCCCGCCCTTCTTCCCCTCCCGGAGCCGCGGGCCCGTCGGCACTGTGCCCAACGCTGCACCTCCCTCAACCAACGACACCTCCCAAGAGCGCTTCACCCCCACATCGCGCCGGCAGCTGCTGCTCCTAAATTCACGGCGCTCCGGCGGCATGAAGTCATCCTCCCCGCCCCCTCCCCGGGCCGCCGCACTCCGCTCCCATAGCGGAGGGGGAGGCCGCCCCCCGTTCCGCCACCTGCGCCCCGCGGGTCCCTCCCGCTCCCTCCCACCCGAGAGCCGGCGCTTCCGCAGCTCTGCGAGCGCCGCGATGCACGGCGGCACGCGGGAAAGCAGCACGCCCCCCCACGCCGGCGACGGGCTGCATTGGGGGGTCCCACCCCAGGCCCGGCGCGCGATGGGCCGCTCCGCCCTGCTCCTGCCCGCCCCTCGCGGGAGTCCCTCAGCGCGCTGCGGGGCGCTCCCGCTCCGAGCGCATCCCCCGCGCTCCTCCCCGCGGCTTTGCCGCGCCGTACCAGCAAAGCGCGGGGTCCCGGAGCCGAGGGGCGGCCTCCCGCAGGGAGAGCGGTGCTGCGCGGTCGTGTGTGGTCGTGTGTCTGTTCGGAAGGAAATCCCGCTGTAATTCGTGCCTGTGTGTGGGCGCCCGGCTCCCCCCGCTCCTCCCGTCGCCTCGGGGCGCGCAGGCGCCGCGCGGCTGTGCCCCCAAATGCGGCTGTGTGGGACGGAGGGGTTCTGTGTCGGAGGCTCCCGCTCTCTCCCTGTGGGGAGAAGAAGGGCTGTGCATCAAGGTCACAGGGACGCGCGGGTTCCGTACCAGGGGTGTCCTGATATTTTTAATAGCTGCCAGTGGGCAGCGAGGCTATTTTTGTTACTTATAGACTGCTGTGCGTGCGCTGGGTGACCGACCCGTTGGTTTGGAAGGCCAGATCCCTGTCACAACCCACTCCCGTGTACAGGATGAGTGCAGCTGTGTTGCTGCACAAATAACAGCGGGCAGCTCTGGTTGGGCACGTGGCCAAGTCACCCTGGTCCCAGAGCTCTTCGTGTTCCGTAAGCAAAGCCAATATGGAGAAATTGTCATGGTACAGCTTCCAGAAACGCGACTTTGTGAACACAGGTGTCCCCAGGGCACTTTTTTGTGTGGAGCGGGTGGGAGTGGGAGGTTGGGACGAGTTGGGAACACTGCAGGTTTTGTGGTGGTGAAGTCTGAAGCAGGAGCAGAGCTGAAGCGGTCTGGGACTGCTGGGAAGGTCCTCTGCAGTGGCTGAGGAAAGCAGGGAGGGGGAGAAGAGCCCAGCTAAGGTAAGGACATTCATCTCTGTCTCTCAGGTGAAACAGAAGAACTAAGAGCCTCAGTTCCTCTTTGGAATTTCCTTGCGTCTATTTTTATCACAGTTATGGAAAGGCTTCACACTGTGCCATTATCTTTAATTTGATTCCCCGTGCCTGTGCAGTTGCACAGTTGCACTAATTTGGAGCTGCTCCTGTTTACTCCCTGCCTTACTATTACATTGATTGCCGTGGCAGATCTGAGCGTGCTGAGCTGGCTGCATATCAACACCGATGCTTAATCTCTGTTTACAGTTTGTTGGGTTATGTGATTAAGCTCATCAGGCACACAGAGGAGCCCAGGGGCGTGTGGACATGCAGGGCTGTCCCAGGGGGAATGCCCAACCGCACAGGCCAGCCGTAGGCTCTCTGGGTCACCTCACAGTCTGGTGGGTTTACTGCCTGGGGGGTGTAGGGTGTGATACGGGATGCATCATCAAAGAGCATTTGGGGATTGTACGAGGTTTGTTGTGGTGTGTTTGGAGCTAGAGAGCAGGGCAGGATTATACTGCTCATGCGATCTCTCTTTGCATGAGTATTTGTGTCTCTGTTATCTGTGAGACTGACCATGTGTATATTTATATTTAGTTGTGTATACATACAAAGCGTTTGTTTTTGCCAGTTTGGAGTACATGCTCACAGTTGCTACTGGCTGGACCTCAGAATGTGAAGGTGTGGCAGCGTTGCTTCTGCTGTGCTGCTGGATTCAGCAACTAATTTCCTAAATGATTGATGTTCTAGGATCACTATTTCTCTGGTATCACTGCATCAGAGTCAAGTTTCAGTGCTCCTGGCTCAAAGACATTCATTAATACTCCACATTGTTACAAGTAAAGAGGATGCATGTAGGGCAGACACCTACAGAATTTGAGTTACTGAAAAAGCATATTGGTGACAATTTATTATCCATATTCAGAGAGCTTGTGCTAAGAGAGTATAATATTGGATGCACTAATATTACTATAATATTAGATTTACTGATCATGGACTCAAAGTGAATGAAAATACAAATCCATAAGTGATCAGAAACTAAGCATTTCAACTTTTAAAGGATAGCCTGCAGGAAAGTAAAGAAGAAACTAGTTTGTGAAATTAGTTGAAAAGCTCAATGTGGGCAGAGATTGGATTTATTTATTTATTCATTTATTTTGGGAAGAACAGTGAAAAGGAATAACTCCAGACAACTGCAAAGAGAATGACTTCAAACAAGAGGTTAGTGGTAGGTTTTCATCCAACAAGTGAAGATAAATTTGTGTCTTAAAGGTTAGGAATGGCAAGGGCAATGCGAGATTTGCCAGCATTCAAATTGAATTAGATTGTTAAAATAATTTCCGAAATAAATAGCAAAATGTTTATCAGTTGTTCTTCCTTAAGTTACAAGTTGTTTCAGCTGAAAGTTATGGAAGTTGTGCCTGCACAGGGGTAGAGCCTGGTCCTTAAGGTCTCTTAAGAGTCTACTGACTCTTGAGGTCAGTAGGAACAGGTGTGTTATCCTATTTTCTTCTCGGTGCTTCAAGCATTTTCTGAGTACAAAGGAGTCTGATTTTCTTAACAGTTTAATAGCAATGCTGCTTTGATTTTTCTCATTTTCCACCATCAATTTCATTGTTTGATTATACATTTTCTAAACTTCATTGGAATGATAGTCTCGTAGTAGCATTTCCTGTGCTTAAACATACGTTACTAACATTGTAAAATAAAGTGGGAAAAATTTCCAAATGGAAAAAACTGCTTGTAATGATATAATGCTGTTATAATGTATATGCTATATGAGGAGAAATTAAGGTACTAACATCCTCAATTCTGTATTTACTATAGTGTTTTCCCAGTGCTTGACTGATTAAGCTTAACTTTTCCACATATTTAGATGTAGTGTGTGGAATCTGTTCTTTTTAGAGAAGAAAAATACTGTCATGTGATAATTTGGATACCAGCATAGGTTTTCAGCATGTTTATTTATTTATATGAATGGATATGTGAGACGTAGTGCTTATTCCACAATTATTTGTCAGCAGTGGAAAAGCAAAAATTGGAGATCTCAACATACATTTTTCATGCCTTCTTCTAATTCAATCTTTTCATCCTCCTCAACCTTCCAACCAAAATTTCCGCCTTCAGGTTTCTCATTCCAGTTCCCACAGATGTTAGTCACCAGAAATCTTCATCTCAACTTCTTAGCCTAGTAATCATTGCTTTCTTTTTGCCGTGTCATTTTTCAGATTCTCCCACTCATTGCCAGACCCTCTGGTATACTAGATCCCATTTTACTCTTTATTCAGATTTTTCTTTCTTTTCATCTTGCTACTTCCATTTTTTTTTTTCCCCTTGAATTCCATTTTGCCTTCCTTCCCCTTCAACTCCTTCATAATGTAACTTGTTCTTTGTTCAAAATAGGCTCTCTGCAGATCATGGCATTTTCAACTTGCAAATAATTTATGGCAGAACAAAGATATTAGATGCTCTATAGTTAAGTCTTTGCTGCTTCTTCATGTCTTCCCAACTACCAAGTATCATTTTGGCTCATCACCATACCTCTTCATCCCTTTCTGAAAAGCCTGAGCCAACATACTCCTCTTTTTAACAGAAGCCTTTTCTAGCTCATGTTTCCTCTGCATATGAATTCTGCATCTTCCTTTTCTGTGCAGTTTGGATCTAGATAAAGTTAGCAGTCAGAGAACAAAATTGGTTAAATCTTTGGGTTTCCAGAACTGCTGCTTGGACAAGTAGCTAATGGGAAGTTCTACTGACTTTACTTTGGGGAGTGCCTTGTGAAAGTGGCATCTTAGGAGTGGTTTTTGCAAAAACTCTCTGATTCCCTCAGAGCACGTGTAGTTTCAGACACTTAAGGATTTAAATAGGTTTGAATTCAACCATATGTGCTCAGTTACTCATCCAGCATGTGGGCTAATGAATGGTCATTAGATTTCTTATTATTCTATTAGGATTTACCCTGACAATTTTTTGGGGAAAAAAAATAATCCTTTTCTTACTGACATTACATTAAATTTTGAAGCTGGTACAATACTGAAATTTATAAGTCAAATGATTAAAATAAGTGAAATTGTAATGAAGAGAATCTAATCCAAAGTAGTGAGTAACTCTTATAACTGATAGGCA
The DNA here is from genome assembly GCA_030625065.1 of Alectoris magna. Lineage (NCBI taxonomy): Eukaryota > Metazoa > Chordata > Aves > Galliformes > Phasianidae > Alectoris > Alectoris magna. The sequence continues at coordinate 29,360,159 of CM060561.1, forward strand.
CTTCTTGGTATATATCTGTGTGCAGTGGCTGCGACTTCATTTTCAGTTTGATACCTTTCTGTCTTACACACTGATCCTCCCAGGAGGGAGCACTCTCAACCTACAGTGATATTTAGGATGCCATGTATAGTCTTTATTTCTTTTGCTGCCCTGACACAAATTTAAAATTATATAAAGCCTTAATCCTTACTTTTTTTTCCCACATTCCTTCCTTCACACCTGTTTGTCTTGGTGACCTGAGGAACCTCTTTAAGAGTGAAGGTAGGGAGTGCAGAAGCTTATTGCCGTGTTTGATCCTTAGCAGAACTTGGTCCAAAAGAACGTACTCTCCACTCTTCAGTTTGCAGCACTGCTGAGAGAATCCTACAACGTACGTAAGACCTTTAATAATTAAAAATTACTACAGCATCTAAAATGCCTAACAGGGAGGAAAGGAACAAAGACTATGATAGCTGCCAAACAGCAGAAGTGTGCCAGTGTTCCTGTATACTCTAGATTATCACTCACTGACAAAACTGTTGAAATCAGCCAAGAAATGAGAGGACCCCATCAGTTTGACCAGAAAGCGCAACCATTTCTGACTCTAGCACATTCTATGATCTGAGTATTAGGTAGATTTCTCAGTCACATACCAGCACCTCTAAAACTATGGCTGCAGCTATTTCTAAAACTGACAAAGGCATGTTTTGACTCTATGTGTTAGCTTTGCCTCCTGTTTTGCTTTCTGTATTCCTTTCTGTTCAGGTTGTTTGGGCAACAAAACTCAGAGTTCAAAGGAAAAGAAAGAAATTTCAATTTTGTATGGTAGCAAATCTCAGTTTTCAAAGTAACATAAGCTTTTTTTAAGTGTAGTTCCTCCTGACTGTACTGCAGTCAAGATAGTAATTGGACTGTTGATGTTTGAGGTGGCTGATACTCATCCATAGGAATTTCTTTTACATCATTTAAGACATTTGCCATTTCCCAAGGAACCTTTTAATTGCTGTAGAGATGTTTGTATTTCAGTTTTTTCTTCAACAGGAAAAACAGCAATTGTGTTACCAGTAAGTAAGGCTGGTCAGTGATTTTAATTAACTCAGTTGGAGTGTTGCAACTTTTTGCTTAAAAATAATCACTTCTGAGATCAAGTGCTTTAATGATTGTGATTATTTTGTTCCAATTGTATGGTTCCATTTCTGAATGTGTATTGGAAAGTTCTGTAACTGTTCCTTGTGCCTGTATATTCAGAAACTCATCATGTCTACAGGAATCCCACTTTAAAGTAAATCTCCTGTTGTGACTGAGGATTTCTTTGAGTCTGTTTATGTTCCTAGAGCAAAATGTGTCAGTCAGCACAAGAAAACAGTAGCCTTTTGGAGATGATTCTGTCAAGAAGGCGTTAATAAGTTATTTGTTGTGCAGGATGAGAAAAAAAAAGAAAAATGGAAAAGTAGTTCAGATTCCAGAAAGAGCTAAATGGAATATGCAGCTTTCACAAAATTCTAACACTTTTGCAGTCAAAAAGGGAAGACTACCAGAGATGAATTTGCAAGGCATTTAATTGCTGTTTGAGAGAGCTCAGATGTAAAAACAAGAGAATCATAGAATGGTTTGAGTTGGAAGGGACCCTTAAGACCATCTAGTTCCAACCCCTGCTATAGGCAGGGATACCTCCCTACAGACCAGGTTGCTCACAGCCCCATCCAGCCTGGTCTTGAATGCTTCCAGGGAAGGGGCATCCACAACCTCACCAGGCAACCTGTTCCAGTACCTCACCACTCTCACAGTGAAGAATTTCTTCCTAATACCTTGTCTAAATCTACCTCTTCCAATTTAAAACCATTTCTCTTTGCCTTGTTGCTAGAATATAAAATAAAACTATGCAATAGCTTGAACTTCAATATTTTATAATGTATGGAGTTTCACTGTAATTGTGTAGGTAGGAACACTTAGCAAATAAAGTTATATACGAGTCTTGAAAATCCACACAGGCATTACCTTCCAGAGGGAGTATCAACTTGACAGTGGAGCAGCAGGGCATGCAGCATTTTCAGCAGCCTATGGGCAGTGTATGCTGACTATCTCAAGGCAGTAAGAGAATTTAAGTGGATAAGTAGCTGGACATGTAACTTACAATTTGTAGGCCAAATGCATCTGACCTCTAGTTTCGCAAACTCAGATCTCTGAAGCTGATTCCAGAAGCTACAGTTTCGTTTACTTCAGCTTCATAAGGAATTTTTCACCAGTCTTTGAATAGAATATAAACAGTGCACTTAATTCAGACTACTTCCCTTTTGAGACTGGAATTTAATTAGAAATGTCAACAAAATATGGGATTTGAATTACCATAGCATGAAAAAGCTTTGATCCTAGACCAGGATGTAATTAGGGAGGGCCCATTTCAAAGTTAGGCACAAAAATACTAAATCAGACACAGAACAAGGCATTTCCCCGTGTAACTTGTGGTCAAAGGATTAAGATGTTGGATAGTATAATACAGTTAGATAAATCAGTCCTGATCTTCAGCAAGCAAGAATCGCAAAACAGGAGCAGTTTAAGTACTCATTTTTTAAAAGCATCATAAAAACAAGGGGAATAGGAACTAGTAATGAGATATCAGCATGGGATGCAATGTGTCTCATCTCTGGCCTAGCAGCTTTGCATGTAAAAAATTAAAAGTGTCTGTACTGAAATTGTGAAAAATAAATGGACTGTGAGAGCAGACCTCATCATGATGACTGAGATACAGGTTTTGATGAAGATCATTCCTAAACTGGATGAAGCAATTTGATGCAAATAAAGGTGTTATATGAGTGCACAGAAATTAATTCTACAGTTGATGAGATTAAAAAGTCACTTGTTGTATCAGTGTTCTGACTTTGTACAAGCAGGGCATTTGCCAAAGCCAAAAAGGATGTTGTGTTAATTCATAAGAACTTAAATGAGATTTTTGATTTCATGGGTAAATAGGAAAACAAACAAATATGTTTTCGAAGCACTGTGAAGAGAGAATATAGAGACACGGTTAAAATAAGACTTAGAAGGCCAACCAAAGAGTAAGGACAAGACTAGGAATCTGAAGGCAGAAGTTAGGAAAGATAAAGTTCACCATAAAGGAAACGGAATGAGACCATCAGCGCTTCCTCACAAAAAGAAGAAAGGATGAGATTGCACTGTCAGCAGGTTAAAAGTCAATAAGGAGTAAGGAGTAGGAAATACTGGTTCTGGGATTCTGGTAGAGTGGTGAGAGGACAGAGCAGAAGCATAGTCCTTTCTATTTGCTTTTCCTAAAAATTCCGTAGTTTCTTAAAACTTACAGCTAACTGCAGTCGTGTCTTTAATTTTTTACCTTTTTCTATATTTTAGGTTTTGAGGGATTTGGTGGATATACTACCAATGTATGGCATGGCTTTTCAGCTGAAAGTTGTCATTAGGTAGGGAATAGGCTCTCAATTTCCATGCTTAGGTTATTTTGAATTTCTCTAAGTTACAATTTTCCATGTAATTGTCTATAAAACGTGTTCTAAATTGAAAGTGTGCCCCAAGTGGAACATATTTATCTGGTATGGACTTTTTTTTTTTTGTGAGTGGAATTATAGACTATTTCTTCTACTGAAAAACAGTTTTATTTTGTTTCCACTGGTTGCTTTTTTTAGTGTATGATAAAACAGCAGAAGAGATTTATGTCAACTTTAAGGTGAATGCAACCAAACCTGAGTATGTGGCACACTGTTTCACTTTGTTCACTTTTGTATAGTTGTTATTATAATAGGTTGTAATAGATGGATAGCCAGAGGTTAGAGAGGAACAACTCACCCACACTGAGGCTCATGGCTAGGATGGATACTCACCATAAGGAACTCCACATAGAAGCAATCTCCAAAAGAGATGCTGCCTTAGTGGTGGTCAGCCCTTAAATGGGATCTAGGAGAGGTGGAGTCAAGCTCCACCCCTTCCGGGAGCACAGCTAAATTACCTTTACCTGTGCTCCCACAGCTGACCCGTCACTTGCCTCAGATGGCTAATCAGAGATTCAGGCTGTGATTAACAGTTTCCCATACAACTTTGTTATTCCGTTATGTACATAATGCTCTAATTTCAGTCAGTAAATAATAAGAATTATATAAGCGTTTTGTTTTGTGCCATGTAATGAATCTGTACTAAGGCATGGTATGGTTGTGTTGTCTCAAGGAACAGCAAACCAGAAGAAAACTCCTCTCTTTATCTTTTTACTCTTCCAAGTGGTTGTTTTTCCTGTTGAGGTTTCTTCTGTAATTTGAAGATTTTTCGAACAAATGCATCACTTCAGTAGTAGCATAAATATTTAGGCTGTCAAAGGGTGTGGAGAAAAGTCCAGATCAATCTTTTTCTTTTAAAAAGGTAACTGTATTCACATTGTTTCTGTGTTTTATTTCATTATTTTTTGTTTGTTTGTTTGTTTGTTTGTTTGTTTTTAAAGGGGCTCAGTCACTAAAGGTTTGGAATCTGCTGGAAATTTGCTTCAGCTTCCCAATGCTACGTAGGTATAATGGTCGAATTTGATTTTAAAGTTTTTGCTGAGGTTTTCTCAAAGACCCACAAAAGTAAGATAACAACAGGCTGAAAAATTATTCATGTCTGCTTGTCCCTGTCAAGTCTTTATTGACTCTTCACTATTCCAGTTCTAAATTGAATGCAGCCTCAGGGAAGGAAACACTTATATAAGAGGGTTATGGTGGAAGGATTTTTCTATTGATCCTGCATACAAAAAAAAGGGGCCTTGGAACCAGAATGCTTTTAACTAATTAAATGTGACAATTCTTCCCCTTGAAGAAGAGATGTTTTTCCAAAATCAAACCTGCAAGTTACCAAGGGTCTTTACAGTATTCTGTCTTCTATTTGACAGGCAATACAGCAAGTTAAAAACAAAAATAGGCCTGATAGAATTCATGTTATGCAATATTTGTGTGCATGTATATGTGAATAAATTGGAACCTCAGTGTAGGGATCGCTTCCTGACCGTGTTATTAATGGCATGTAGCCAGGTTTGTTTACTTCCATTTCTGTCTTTATTTACCATTCAGCGAAATAACGCTCTGGGAAGAGTGTTTTTACTTGGCTTTATGGGAAAGTCTTGACCCTATTTGATGATACCAGTAGCAAGTAATAAGGAGACTCAGAACACTGGTATTTTAAAGCTGTTTTGTGTTGTGTCGTATCACATTAGTGTACTTTCAGTGACTCGTATAATTGCAAATGATGATTTGAAGCAATGAGATATAGAATCATAGAATCATTTGAGTTCTAAAATACCTTTAAAGGTCAACCAGTCCAACTTCCCTGCAATGAGTAGGGACATCTGCAGCTAGATCAGGTTGCTCAGAGCCTGGTCCAGCCTGACTTTGAATGTCTACAAGGATGGGTCATCCACCACCTCTCTGGGCAATCTGTTTTAGTGTCTCTCTACCCTTATTGTAAAAAAAAACTTCTTCTTTATATCCAATCTAAATCTCCCCTTATTTGGTTTGAAACCATTCCCCTTGTCCTATCCCCTTTTTTTTTACAGCCTCCCTGTAGATACTGAAAGGCTTCTCTCAGGTCTCCCTTGAGCCTTCTCCAGCTGGAACAGCCCCAACTCTCTCAGCCTGTCCCTGTAGGAGAGGACATTGAATTATTTTTGTGGCCCTTCTCTGGACATGCTCAAACAGGTCTATGTCTCCCCTGTACTGAGGACTCCCACTCCAGATGAGACCTCACCATGCTCAGGTGATAGAGGAGCAGGATGACCTCTGTTGCCCTGCTGACCACGCTTCTTTTGATGCAGTCTGGGATATGGCTGGATTTCTGGGCTGCAAGGGCATGCTGCTGGTTCATGTCCTGCTTGCCATTCACTATTACCCCTAAGTCCTTTCGGCAGAGCTCTGCTCTATCCTTACGTCCTCCAGCTTGTATTTACAGTAGTGTGGTTTGCCACAACTCAGGTGCAAGACCTTAGACTTGGAAGTTAAGAACCTCTTGTTCCACACTAGGTAGCTGCTGTATGTGTCTGTTCAAATCTACATCATGTGAAAGAACGTCATGGAAAAAATAAGGCAAGTGTTTAGTTAGAAAGGCTACTGAAAGTCAACTAGTTAACTGTAAAAATTTGAAAATACAGCTGGTGCACTTAATCACACAGAAGCTAAGTTTATCACTTATTCAGCATTCTTTATCTGTAACAATGCCATGGAAAAACAATGGTATGTTTTTTTCTCTTAAAATGGACTGGGCAGCTCTGTTTTTTTCCTCCCTTGTTTGATTTACAATATACGTGTTGTCTGAACACTCTGCATGATTTTTTTTTTACAGTGTAGGCATTGTCTCTGTGTTGAATGCTGTAAGTCCAGTGCCTTACCATTCTGAAGGTTTCACTTGCATCAGTGTCTGTGTTGTATTGCTGGATTTTGTACATAAACTGAATGAAAAGGATCAAAATAATCAGGAAGGACAAACCCTGCTTTCTAGTAGCATCTTGCACTGTCTATCTGTATTTTGTCTGAAGACTTTGTTCTGGGACATCTAGTAGAGTAAGAAGAATTGAATTAGAAGTTTGCACCAATAGTATGTCTAACTGACAGTGTAAAAGAGAGTACAATCAGCAGCCAGCAATAGAGAAAATTTTGGAGGTATAACAGTGATGTCTGGGACATTTCTCTACCTTGAATATGCTTTGAGTTGCTGATCCCTACAGGAATGTCATATGTGAATATGGCAAAAAAGTTTATATGAGCTTTTTAAAAGTAAGTTGAAAAACTGAAACAATAAGCATAAAACTGAAGCTTTTTGAAGTATGTAAAAAAGCCAAATAGAAAAATAGGATAGGGCTGACCTAATGATGCAAGAATGCTGGGGGATTTATACAAGGTCAGGTTGTGACTTGTCCCAGATTCCAAATACACAGAGCTAACTTTTGTTGAAGTAATTAAAATTTGCCAAGCAAAGGAAGTTTGTCAGCCCACATGAAGACTTACTGAGGAAAGTTACGCTCTTGGCTAGCATGAGCTACTTTTCTACATTTTAAAAAATACAGAGGAGAATCCAAAGCAAAAAGGAGAAGCAAAGCTCGGATTTGGAGTCCGTGAAAGACCTGTTGCTCAAGTCACATCAAATAATATCAGCAACAATGATGTCTGTAAGTGGGTAGCATAAATGAAAAGGATTACATCAACTGTAAGAGTTGGCGTAAGTTGTATCCCCTAGACAAAAGAGAATCTTACAGCTCGGAAGGTATTTTGTGAAGAACTAGACCAGACCAGCAAAAGACAATTAGAAAACTGGCTTAAAAATAAATAATATTTAATCAGTGTGTCCATGTTGCTAAAAAATTCCATTTGCCTCAGAAAGATATAATGTAGCTTATAAAAGAAATACATAGATCAACTATAATGTCAAAAATGTTAGGAGAAATAGTGCTGAAGGAGCTCTGAAGAGGGAGAAATAGAAAGTTCCAAAATATGGCAACTTCTTTTAGGTCTCATTAACAGGACACGCTCCTCAGTAGTTTAAATAAAGACAGCATAGAGAGTTAGCCTGCCTGCTGCTTAGTAACAATTGCCCCTATAGAAAATATTACTGAGTTATTGTAGGAAGTAGTATTTGCTAGCACAGTAAAACAAAAATATGTGAAATACAATATACTTTATTTTTGTGGAGGTTTCTAACAAAGTGAAATTTTAACAGTTCTATCACAAAATGTCTTTATGATGTGTTAGGCCTGTTTTGATATGCCTTTTTATAACCATTTTCTTTGACTAAGCTCTTAAAATATTGATACTCTGATGTGATTCATCAATCCATTTGTAAACTAAACTCACTAGTTATATATCTTGCACCATGTTTTATAATCCTTAAACTGTTTATATACTTTATTGCTTCATTGTCAATGTGTGTGTGGTATTTTCAAATATAAACATTGTACAAATCTTAGACAGTGAAGCCAGCATTCAGTAATATGGACTGATGCCTAAATATTCTTGGTGGTTAGTGTATGAATGTGTTAAACATCAATGTACCTATTACTAATTGTTTTTATTCATTAACAAAAAAAAAAAAAAAAGAAAAAGAAGAATTATTGTTATCTATAAATACCATAAATACTAACTTCACTAACGTGTTCACAGAGTCACAGAATTGCAGGGATTGGAAGGGAGCTCTAGAAATCGAGCCCAACCCCCAGTTCATAGTCCATGTATTCATGTCTGTAACAGGAAATAACAGGAAATAGCTAGAATCTCAAAACCAATAATACTATTTGATGTTAGTTTTTGCGAAAGGAAGAGTATTGTTGACATCTTGTGAAAATGCTTTTTGTATAGAGTATAGCTGATAGAATCCACCCATTCCTTAACTTACACTCTTAGGAAGGTTTCCCTCTTTATAATTCAAAATCTAATGGCTGGATATAATACTCTGCCTCCTTTAGTATTCAAAAAAAGAATAAAAATCTGGAAAAAATTATTGCACTCACTAGATGATGTCAGCAACAAAACAAAGCTTATAAACCCATAAGTGCTTGACATGATTCTCAACCCGTGGTGACATTTTAAGTTCTCTATATAATTGGCAACTCTGTTGAAAAGTGGAAGCCTGGAGGTCCCTACGCAGGTATGTGGAAGCACATGGAATCATATTTGTATAATTTTCTTGAAGATAGAAAAGTACAACCTGTATAGTCTTTTTGTCACTGATATCACATTAAAAGTAGTATCAAAGCAGCTGTCAAGGGCTGATGCAGTTGCCAAAAACTGTGGCAAAGTTGGAAGATGATACTGATGGTACCTTGGGAAAGGTTGGGGTCATCCAGGTTGGTTTATATTGATTGAAAGCAGCAATGTACTTGTCTTTTGTGGTAGAATATTTTTTTTTCCTCATCCCTATTATTTATAATCTAGTGAGATAGTGGATGTTATTATTAAAGAAAAAAACTATTTTGAAGCCGGATTCCTGATCCGTAACTTTGAAAAGTTACAATACAGCAGGAGCAAAGAGGCACTGACTGATACTTAATCCACAGAGCAGTAAAAATCAATTTCTGCATGGTTAGAAATTGCTGTCAGAGCTGCAAAGATCTTGCAGAGGTTTCAGAGGCTTCCAGGGAGGTGGATATAAAACAAAGAGCTACAAGGAAAACCGAAGAATGTATTTTATTTAAAAGGTCATTATGGAGAAAAAAAACATCTATTTTTTCTTACTTCTTGATGCAAGTCAACGTGCATCAAATTGCTGTTTGAAATTGTTCCCAGCATTAGTAAGTTTCAATACTCAAATAAAATCAAAGCATTTTAAGTTTTTTTTTTCAGTTGTACACATGAAGAGGCACACGCAACATTTCTAGGTATCCAAGAGCAACAAAACAATGTACCTCCCATTATCTTGAAATTTTGAAAGAGAAAAAAGGTATTTGAGAAGTATTTTTACGTCTTTGACAGCATAAATTTAGGGACGTGCTGTGCCCTGCTCCTGGTCACCAATGGCAGGACAGTGGCACAAAGCTGCATGAGGGGAGGTTCAGCCTGAGCATAAGGAGTAATTTCTTTGCTGTGAGGGTGGTTAAACACTGGAACAGCCTTTCTATCGAGGTTACTGGTACCCCATAGCTGTCAGTGTTCAAGAGGCATTTAGATAATGCCCTCATTAACATGATTTAACTTTTGGTTTGCCCTGAAGAGGTTAGGCTGTGGGACTGGATGATCTTGTAGGTCCCTTCCAACTGAACTATTCTAATAATTCTAATAGTTGGAAGTGAATATTCATTTTCAGTTTCCGTTGACTTGCAGACAGAGGGATGTCCTGAAAAGTTCACGTTAACACTGTAAGCCAGAGATGATAATTCTATGTCAAAGTTCAGTCCATTTGAATGTAGTGAACTTTTTTATTATTTCAGAATTCAAGCTAGAGATTTACTGCTTATTTTGGAAAGTAATCCATCTGATGGTGGATTTGTTGGTTTTCTTTTTCTCTAAGCATGACTATCAGAAATTATTTTGGTAATATTTATTCTTTGAAGTACCAATAGCCACAGAGGAAAAAAAAATATTTTTATTTTTTCCATCTGTTTTTAATTGTTTATTTAGTAAGGAGAAAACTGTCAATAAATAAAGCTCTGTTTTGCTAAGAGGTAATATTTTAGACATCACTGCTCTTAGAAAGCCTTGCTACCCTGTTATCAGATGATTCATGTGAATAACTCCAAATGATGTGATGGTGTATTTTGTTGCTTTTTCAGCATCCACCTTGTGAACTTCTGCATTTTCACATTTGTTTGCAATAACCAACAAAACACAAAACCAACAGCTTTGTTCCTAGATGCTGTGCTGGAGGATTTACGTTGCCTGTGTGGTGTCCTACGTCAGACAATCCTTGTGAACAAGAAAGAAACTGCTGCGTAATTTTAGCAAAAATTATACCCATACATACCATTCAAAAAATCTGTAATTGTGGCAGGAGTGAAATGTACTCTCCTGAAGGTATATCTTTTATGTAGTGCATAACCAAGTAACATTTTACCAACATCCTCGTGATCCACGGGAGGATCTAGTTTAACAAAACAAAAATGAATAATGTATGTCTCTACCTTAAATTATTATTCCCTTGCCAATCTCTATGATTAATAAGTATTATCTGTCTGTCTCGAGATACTGTAGTCTATAACAGATAGCATTTAGCCTGCAGTAAATGTAAAAAATGAAATCTTTGCTCACTAACTGGCTGAATGTAGTGGGCTATCCCAGCTACTACAGCTTTGTAGGCAGGCCAGAGCAATTCTGGAGATGTATTTTTAAAATAACTTTTTCCAATGATGATTTTAATTGTATCTGTCAAAAGATCCTAATATTCCATTAAAAAGTTAAGGTTTCCTGTCTTTTGGAGATGTATGCACGTATTCAATATCAAACAGATTGCACTTAATATCAAGTATCATGTTTGTGTTGGTAATGAAGTAGTCACCGGCTGCGATAGCCTTGATGAAGCATCTCAGATGGACCTATGTCTCAACATCATTAATCCCCGCTATTTTGCTTCTCTAACCAGACGGCCCAGTTCTTGTCTCGTTGTGGCAGTAGAGAGTGGGTGGGGAGTAGTCTTCCCCTTCAGACTGTCTTCTGAAAATCCCCTGATGCACGCATCTGCTCTTTGTCATGAGCCCAAAGGGAGATCGTCTCTTATCCACTTCCAGTGCCTGGTTTTCAAGTCCTTTGATTTTTCAGTGGTTGAGTAAAAGACAGTAGAGGCTGTCCCAGGAGGCTAGAGTACTCTTTTAAACCTACAAAGCTTTACTCTCTACAAGATATTCACTAAACATTTGTAGTAAAATGTATGATTGATCATTTCTGCTTATACAATGATTAATTCACTTTCCCAGATTTTATATGTCAGTTTTCTTTCCATGATTACAATATAAAGAAGCAGGACTTTAGGGCAGAGTCTCAAAGTAGGAAGCCACATCAAAGATTTCTATTATAGGTACAGGTTTAGGATAATAAAAAAGGAAGAGATTTTCTAAAGCTGTGTGGTTAATTTTTGTTAAGGGACTAGACTTCCTTAGGTTGACTTGCTTTGACTATTACAGTGTATACACTGCAAAATTGTAATTGTTTCAGTCTTCCTTTTCTGCATGCTACCAACAAAGGAAAATGAAGTGATCACTTGAAATAAGGATGAGTACTTAAAAAAAGAAAGAAAGAAAGAAAGAAGATCGGCCATTTTCCAGGCCATGCTGTAATACAGGGCACTTTAGTTCAGTTAGTAGTATGAATGTAAACATTTATTATTTATTTTTATTAATAACATGAATTTAAATAGGCAGGTAAGGAAAACTGTGTGGAACTATACATATCACTGCTGTATACAAGTTGAAAATAGGTGTTAGGTTTTGACTTGTAATAACTGCTGAGCAGCACAAATTAGCTAGAAACATGAGGAAAAATAATGATGTTGCAGGAACTAGCAAAACGAAGGGATTCTGAATAGTTGCTTCAATAGAGCGCAGTCAATTTAATAAGCAATTGATTGTATTTATTTTTGCTTCATATTCCTTTTGTCAGTCATTCGTTAATTATCATTAAACATACCTGTATTTGAGATTGGCATGAGCTGTTTCATGGGCTTTGCTTATACTCTGATGGATGAGTGGGTATATCATAGAATATATAGAGAATAGAATGGCTTGGGATGGAAGGGACCTCAAGGATCATGAAGCTCCAACCCCCCTGCCACAGGCAGGGCCACCAACCTCCACATTTAATACTAGACCAGGCTGCCCAGGGCCCCATCCAACCTGGCCTTGAACACCTCCAAGGATGGGGCATCCACAGCCTCTCTGGGCAGCCTTCTCTCACTTTTATCATCAAAAAGTAAAACCTCAGGATTTGGCGCATTTGCAAGTTCACAAGAGATACCCTTTGGTGGCAAAAACAAAGACTATAACATCTGGCTGCATCCAGCCTTGTTCTTCGTTTTCTCTATTTCAAGGTAAAAATAAGCATTTTATTGAAGAGATGAGATAATCAAAATAAATGAATGCGGAACAGGCAAAATAAATTAAAACACATCCAAACTCACACCATCCCTCCCATTGTGAACTATACCTAAGCCAAAGTCTTTTATATGGATTTTTTCAGTGCTTTTGGCTAGTTAAGATAAAAATAAGTATTACAAATCCTGAGATACCTACAGATGTTCCAGAAGTTTAATTTTGTGTATAGAAAATCCAGCTCCGGATCACTCTTTGAAAACTTCATTTTCTGCCAGTGCTGATAGCACCACAGCATGGCAGGAGTGGATCCTTCTGCTCATCTCCCTCCCCAACTCCCTTAATCCAGATTAAGCGAATGGATGACATATCACAACAGGGTAGTGTGCTCCAAATAGCTTGAATTCCACCGTGCAGGACAAACCAACTTTTAAATGTAATGAGTATCAATTTATTTAAAAGTAAAAGGGAATGCTTTTATAACTTTGAGGCTAATAGGTTCTTTGCATTTGTTCACTGAGTTCCATTTTTATTGAAAAAACATCAGCTCTTCACTGAAGTGCATTTTAAACATAAGAATTGATGTCTCTTGGAGTATGTAATGGCCTATAATTTTCCTCCCACTTCAGTGTAATGAATGCAGTCATTTCTTCTTTTGTGCATTATTTTGTATGAATTTCTTAATTATTGAATTATTAGACTTATTAGTTATGCAAATATTATTTTTCTTCCTGAGATCTGTGTTTTCACTTTATTTCTATAAGAAGCACGTGATCTGAAGAAGATAGTGAAAATTTTCCTTAGGCAGTTTGTAGTTTTGACTATAAACTTGAGTTTGCTTGGTGTTACTCAATGCATGTCTCCAGAATTATTGAATCTCATCCTAAAATAGCATAGGCTCACATGAGCTAACAGTCTAGAACAGTCACACAATATTTCTTGAAATATCCTGGAAAGGGAAGAATATTTTTGAACTATTAATGCTAATGTATTAGTTTTACTTAGAACGGTGATGTATATGTATCACGACGTACTTAAAGCTACCTCTGTTTCTACAGAATAAATAAAATTATATGCATTATATATAATCCAGAATACAGAAATAAATTGTGATTAAGTGTTTAATGACGTTACTTAAAGAAGCTGGAAAGCTGAAAAGCGTCATAATTTGCGTCAAAAGTATCTGAAAACTAAATAATTATAAAAAAATAGGTGACAAAATACCCCTTTATCAGTGTTATATTCCCAATTTTTGAACACCTTTTCCAGCTATTCTTTTGAAGTTATTTATTTTCAAGTCTACTGCTAAAGAGATGTAATGCTTTGGGGAACGTTTCACGAACTAAGTGGAATTAAATCCGGCCACTCAGTAAAGGAAATCAATCTTGAAACAATATTTCAGGAAGATACAAAGGACCATAGTCTGCCCAGAAAAGATTTCAATAGATTTATTTGAGCAGGTACTGGAGAATCGGATTCATAAGTTATAAGACAGGAGAAATGTGTTTTAGGGTGGTACATTTTTGTAATTTAGAGTCCTCAAGATTAATGATCTGTTAGTGAGTGCTTATTTATAATGCAATATAGACCATATTATTCTCAGCACTTTTGTTGCAACAGAAGTTAGCTGCACTATAGTAGTGGATGAAATACACAGAATCCAAAGGATTAAACTGTCTCTATTCAAATAACTTTCCCACCTCTTTTCAGTGTTCTCAGGCCTGTTCCTAACTTCAGCAGTCACTTTCCTTCATCTTAAGGAAGACTGAAAACTATATGTAAAAACTCTTTGAGCCATTGAATTCTTCTTTTAGCAATGAATTAAAATCACATGAATTGAAGTCAGTTGGGCAAGACAATAACCACCAGTCTTTACTGGGTTGATTGGCTCATCCAGTGTACTGTTAACACTGTGAAGCCCTTATTCCTATGGATAGATTGCCTGAAATTGTATTTCAATTCTCTTTGACGTTGGATGAAAATGAAAGGCAGAGAATTCCCCTATCCTCTATCGCCCACAATGTTCTGGATAACCTTGATTGTCATTACAAATACAATGCAGATTTAAATATCTCTATTTTGTAAAATGGAACTTGTAAATATGATATAAAACTGTAGCAACCTGACCAGCACTTGCAATCCTTGAATCCTTTTGTAGAGCAGATAAACAGTGTAAATGTAATGCTGTTTTCAGTCAAGAACTGCCTTGTCTTCCACAGACAATTCTGGAGCTCACGCTGTCACCATCTGTTCTTCGTCCTTTCAAGAGAAGGGAGAGCTCTTAAATAGATTGTCTGAAGGGCATTTGATGAATTACAAAAGTAAAAAATGTGAAGATTTCTCTAGCCTGTGATGTTTCATATTGTGTAGTCTGGTTATCCCTGAATCATGAAATTTTGTCTCCTCTTTTCAGATACAGTACTGGTACTTTAGTAAAATTTGACTGTTCTTCATTAAAAATAAAAATAGTTCAAGTTTGTTTCAGTTAACGGAAATGGGTTCACACTTTTTAAGCTACAGTTTAAGAAGGTATGTCAGTCATCCATTCACCTGATGCTGCCTTCTTGCAACTCACGTCAATGGGATCTTTTAAAGTAACTTCTATGTCTGGAAAATGGCCGATGGATACACAGACTATCCTTACTGTATATACGTACCTTACATTTATCACAGAAATTGTACAAGTGTTTTCTGCTCATGGCATAAAGAAATAGGAATGTGGAGAGTTGTCCTTTAATTGCAGCAAAACTTGTACTTGCTTAGTGGGCTTGGCTATGCTGTGAATTAGTTTTTTCTCTTCTGAAAATTTCAAATAAGATACATAAAAGGCCCTTTAATTAATATAAGGATCTCAGCGTAAATGTATGTGTAAACGTGTATGAAGTTCAAACAACATGGGATCATAGGAAATGACTTTTGTTCATCTTGCCTTTAAGGTATGCGAGATTTATGGAGAGACTGCAGGAGTGGCTAAGGGAAAAGGACTTTTTTCTGCAAACAAATGAGTCTGACTTTAATAGTGAAGCAGAAATGAATTTTGTAAAGGAAGCTGGAGATGTGGAGTGTGGACCTTGCAGAGCAATTCTAGGAGACCATGGGATTGAATTAACTCTGTGAGGCACTGGGTGGAGGGGACTTTCGCAGAATCACTGGGAAATTCCATGTAATTAAATAAAAGATCTATAATATGTTTTGAATGAACTTTTAACTGTGATATGTAAACTCTAAACTCTTTACCTCACCCTAGGGCTTGCCTCATTTATAGATTCAGTAAGGGCGTCCACTGTTCTAGCATTCAAATTGTAAGTTCTTTGATAGCTTATGTACATGTTTTCAGACATGTTTTGTGTAAACTGCTTTACACCTGCTTTAGCAGGGGGGTTGGACTCGATGATCTCTGCAGGTCTCTTCCAACCCCTACAATTCTGTGATTCTGTGAAACTGTGGTTTTAGCTACACCACCATTTCCTAACTCACTTTTACTGAAGCCTTCTAAGATATTGCTAAATGCTAGCAAAAGGCAAAGTAAATGACATCCACTGCTCCTCTGAGACTATGCACATGCCCATGAGTTCTATCATAGATGAAAACGAAGTTAGTGTGACCAGCTTTTACTTGGCAGCCCAGCTTGACATTTGCTCATGTGCTGCACACCTTTCAAGAGCTTTTTTTATTTCAGGGACATGGCTAATCCATAATGTTTTGGCATCTCCTCAGTGCTATGCTGTTTTCAAGAGCTTCCGTATGGCTCTGGGCAGCCAGGGTTGGCAACCCTGCTCACAGCACAGAGGTTGAAACTAGATTATCATTATGGTCCTTTTCAACCCAGGCCATTCTATGATTCACTTTTCTCCTTTTTTTTTTTTTTAATTGAAATATCACTCATTTGCTATTTGCAAGTGCCCTACGTTCTCCAGAGTAAGTCAGTCCTTTAGACCTAGTGGACTGAAACTATCTTGTTTGTGTTCTTTTAGTTCCTCTTTTTGAATTCTTATTTAAACATTTATTCTGTCGCTGATTTTAATTGTCATAAACAACATTCATTATTAGCTTTTTCTCCTAAAGGCTCACTGAAATGAATTTCAGATCAGATTGGCTGTTCAGAAGAGAACGTTTGTGGGGTTTTGTTGTTGTTGTTTCTGTTTGTTTCTTTGTGTCAGTGACTCAGAACATCTTAACTGCAAATGCGAGAGATTGCTATGGAAGAGCAGCGTTTACTACAGGATACTAAATGACTGCCCTCAAGTGGCAAAATGAGAGCAGTACCGCTCGCTATATTTCTGTACGTCTGTATGCAGGAAAACTCAAGGATTTAAACTGAAATATTATTCAGGGATTGATATTTTAGTTTCCTTTTTGAAAGTAAGGGCTAGGCCTGCGTTTCTTAATGGCTGGGCTCCATGCAAAAGCTGATGCTTCTCAAATAGGCAGTGTTTATTTTCTTGCTATGGTTTTTCTGTGTGATTTTGATTCCTTTTATGCAGTTTATCAAGTTTATTTTAAAATCCTCATTTACTTCAGCGATTGAGAACAGTGAAATCCTTTTGATATCGATTAAGAAAGAAGTCTTAAGAATATTAATGTTTGACTTTGGATATCCCTACATACTCTTTACTGTCACTGAAAATTTGGAGCGAGTAGCCAACAGTCAAAATCTTTTTCTCATTTTTGTTATATCTTCTACAGTAACAAAGGCTTTATGCTGTTGAAGAAAAATAACTTTCTCGTTGTAGCAGCACTTCAAGCTCTGTTCACAGAACTTCATTCAGGCAGGTTTGAAGCACTGAAGAGAGGGCAAACAAAAAATGTATCCCTCTAAATCTTCCTCATCCTCTAATATTGGAGCTGCTGTGATGCAAAGTCAAACTATGATCCAGCATTAATAGCAAAATGAATAGAAAATTCAGGCAAGGCATATTGAAAAGCTGGAGTTTATGCTGGTGATGACCAGTCTGTGCAGTTTTGTAATTGTGGTAATGATGCAGTGCATCTTTTGAGTGCAGACATAAATAATGCATACTGTTGGGGAACTTAACTTTTAATTGCTTTTCTTTTCGTCATTAGGATTCAGGTGTGTTATCTGTTTGAGCGAGGAGGGAGGCTGGGAGGTGAAGCAAGTTTCCTGTTGTTGATTCTTGCTTGTCTGCTTGGGGCCCTGGGCAGCCTGGTCTAGTATTAAATGTGGAGGTTGGCGGCCCTGCCTGTGGCAGGGGGGTTGGAGCTTTGTGATCCTTGAGGTCCCTTCCAACCCAAGCCATTCTATATTTCTATGATTATATGATTACGATGTGAACTTAATATTCCTCATTTAAAGAAAGTATAGACCTGAGGTAATATTAGGGAGCTACAGGCAGTGTGAGATATGTTTTAACCCTAACATTAGAAAACTGTCTCTAATATGAACAAGTGAACAATATTTTGACTCGATATATTTTTTCTCATTCTCCTGTTCAGATATCAAGCTACAATTTGCACTTGTAAACAGTATTTTCTAGTAACTAGAGTTTTCACTTATAATTCCATAACCCAAGCACGCGTACACTATTCAGCTACTGAAATTACTATCACTATCTTGTTTTTCTAGGACAAAGATGGTTTTGTATTGTTCTTTTCAGTACCTCCTTTTGCAACAGTCGTGTTCCCCACTGGACCTTCAGCCACTTCTTGGTTTGGAGCTGCTTCTTCACCCTACCTAGAGGCCTAAGCTGCCTAAAGTTGTTTCACATGAGGTGATGGAAGGGGACATCCTGTGGGGTGGTGAAGCGTGACCCTATCCTTGTACTATCATCTTGACATGTTAGATTTAGTACATGCTACGCAGTGCTGTCTCTGCATGCTTTATCTACAGACATTTTAAGGCAGCTTTTATCACTGATTGGCAGCTTGCTTGAAAGAAAATTATACTGATACAAGGAAGGCTATACACAGTCAGAAAATGTAAAGTAGCTGATATATGGCAAGTTGCCTCCAGTGTCTTCCTAGTTAGCAAATCAAAGGCAATAACTGGAATTTCAGTCCCTGAAAGACCATTCAAGGTTCATGTAAAATTAGACAGAACATGGAAAATGTGAAGTGAAAGTGGATAGAAAATTGGTTTAAGATACCTTATACCACTGTATACGAGCAAATTGATCTACAGTTAATTTTATCTTTTGAAGATAGTATCTTCTGTATCCTAGATAAATCTACTTGGATGCTAAAGATCTAGTTATAAATAGGCATGAATGACAAAAAGTGGAATTCATAATTTTTTAGGACTTCTAAAAATTAGTCAAACAGCCCTTCGTAATGAGTAATATTATTATGAATCACATCAATAAGTAATACTAATAGCTATATACTGATTT
The DNA here is from genome assembly GCA_030625065.1 of Alectoris magna. Lineage (NCBI taxonomy): Eukaryota > Metazoa > Chordata > Aves > Galliformes > Phasianidae > Alectoris > Alectoris magna. Next base: position 29,378,975 of record CM060561.1, read on the forward strand.
GGACTGTAAAACTTTGTCTTCTACCTGGACATCAAAAAGATCTGATAAACCTCATGTCTATCCCTTACAAGGCATGGTGAAGTCAGAGATAGATGTTGTCCATTCCAGATGATGACAAGCATAGTTTTATGACAGAAGTTCTATGTATGGGGATGAAACAGAAGAAATACATTTTTTTTTTCTGCCATTCTGAGTAGAAAGGGGGAAAAAAAAAAGTGAAGGAGTGAGTCTTCAGAATCTTAGAATTATTGAAGTTGTGTTGGTAGAGATGGACTCATTTGCAAGCCCCTACTGGGGAAATTCAATACCTGTGATGCAAGCAATTTTTCCTAATGCTAATTATTGCTTACTTGCTTTGAGTGCTTGTACATTTGTCTATGTATCATATAAAAACTCGGATGCTGTAATGGTGAAGTGTAGGCTGTGGTCTGACTTGGCCACATGGGCTGTAAAAGTTAGGATGATCTAGCCATGAATAACAATTCCCAAAGAGCCTTTCTTTTATTGTCAGATCTTAAAAAGGAACAGAAAGTCAAAATAAAGTGTACTGAATCTAACTGGCTTTCTCTAAATTGTCTAGAGACAATCAGTATGCGTGAAATTTGATATATATGGAAAATGATATCTTTCTGAAGAAGTTGGAGATGCATTTAAATGTCTGTATCATTTTCTTAAAACAGTGTGTTCAGAAACACACCGGGCCAAATCCATTTGCCTTATTCTCAGGAGAATTTCAATTACATTCAGTGAAACTAAGTGCAAAAATAAACTGAACAATCTGTGGCCTAATATATCTTCCTACTGGCACCAAAATGTAAACAAAAAAGCTTTTAGACTTTTTTTTTAACTTGCATTTCCTGACTTTGGACTCTCAACTTCATTTCTACATGTCCATGCTGAATTAATTACAGCCTATTTCATGATATATCCTTTGGAAGAAAGAATATAAAACATTAATAAGCTTCTAACGTACCCAAGTGGGAAAGTACCTCTATGTACACCACAGTGTAGCATCAGTCTGCTGCATCTACTTCTGTATGCTGGATGAAAAAGAGTACTATTTACTGAGTCATGATGAGCATATTCTGACAAACTTTCTTTCATAAACTCAGAAAAACTGATGCAGTGTGGTGAGGGCAACACCACATGGCCCAAGTGATGGGATGCCATTCAGAGGGACCCAGACAGGCTCGAGCAGTAGGCCCAGGAGACCCTCATGAGGCTGAACAAATCCAAGAGCAAAGTCTTGCACCTGAGTTGTGGCAACCCACACTGTCAATACAAAGACACTGGAGGATGTAAGGGTAAAGCAGAGCCCTGCCAAAAGGTCTTGGGGATATTTGGATGGCAAGCTGGACATGAACAAGCAGTGTGCCCTTGCAGCCCAGAAAGCCAACCATATCCTGGGCTGCACCAAAAGAAGCGTGGTCAGCAGGGTGAGGGAGGTGATCCTGTCCCTCTGCTCTGTGCTGGTGAGGCCTTACCAGGAGTGCTGTGTCCAGATGTGGATTCCTCAGTACAGGAGTGACATGGATCTGTTGGAACATGTCCAGAGGAGGGCCTCCAAAATGATTCAAGGAATGGAACACCTCTCCTATGAGGACAGACTGAGAGAGTTGGGGCTGTTCAGCCTGGAGAAGAGAAGGCTCCAGGGAAACCTGAGAGCGGCCTTACAGCTCTTTTTTGGGGGGGCTTATTATCCTTATTTTTGGGCTATTCTTTAAAGAAGAAAAATCCTAGTGTTGACTACTATCTTCAGTTATAAGTAATAGTAATAATGATATAAAGATGTTGTCAGGGAAAAAAAAAAAAAAAGCAACACAAAACTTGGGGCTGCTTCTGTTTTTTGTCTCTTCTTCATCAGCTACATGCAAATGCCTCAGTCCTCCTCACATCACAGCGCGCAGGGGAACATACTTCTGCTCCACAGCTACCATTCAGCTACTGTGGGTGGTGCATGGTGCCATGTCACTCCCCCAGCTTTTTATGCCTTTTCAGCACGTGGCCTTGATCTTCTGAGACTGCAAATAGAAGTCTGGCAGAGAAAGAGAGATCCCGAGGTACGTTGCACAAACATGAAACAGCAGAGGATGGAGAGGCAGGAGCCCATTGAAGTGGTTCTTCTCAGTGGCAGTTGGGAAGTTGGAAGATATTGGGTCTTTGTTTTTCAAAGCAGAGCTTCCAAACTGAGGCCTTGTGTGTGCATACACAAGTATGAATATGCAGAGTGTAGTTAAAAAACATCACCCACAGGATTGAGACGTTTGCCATATGCTCTGCACCAGCTTCTTATTCAGTAGGGAATATCTGCTGCAGCTCTTGTGACAGCAAAATAGCTTTGAATTTCTCCTGATTTCTGGACACCTAAATAACTTTCATTAGAGATATGAGGCCAACAACTTAAGTTAAATCTCTTATAAGTAGATTTTTTGTGGTTTGCTATATATGAGGCTATTATTCCTTGTTATCTATCTAGACTCTTTAAGAAACATTTCACAGATCTTTAAGGCTGAAAACCACCGGTAAGAATTAGAGGTCTTTCTCAAGAAGGGATATGTTTCATCTATGTCTACATCTTAAATGAAGATTGCATTTGAATCCAGTCTGTGGGGTCTGGCAAGGTAACTGCTGCTGCTTCCATGAGCTGTCATTCCTCTCAGCTGGGGAGGAATTAAGTTCCTTTAGTTGTCTATACAAAAGTATTTGCTGATCTCAGGCAGTGTTGTATTTTATTCAAGATGTCTGCCTGGATTGACAAAGATGACACAGAATTTCTAAGAAGTTCCAACTATCCTGGAGAGGCATCTAAGATCCTGGTGAGGTATCTGAGGGCATCTCAAAAGGCTCTAAATACCTCAGGATAGCTCCCTAGATAATCTGCCAGATTGTAAGATATTTCCAACTCAAAACTGAAGTAGGGATTTAATTCTGAACTGAGAGACAGAAATATAGTTTGTATACTGTTATTTGTATATAGAGTCCTCAATATCTGAACTCTCAATACTGCCAGCTGAGATTTAGGGCAAAATTCTGTTATTGTGACATAGGTGTTACCAGAAATCTCTCACAGACCTTCTGTATCTGCAAAAGGTTTTCCTTGGATTTCTGTTACATTTGCCAGAATCACGCAGGACTTTCAGAAATCTTGCGGTGTCTCAAAAGTCACTGCATGCTTATGTTCTGGCCTCTGAATTGAGCCTTTTTGTTCACGTACTTCATGGAACCTGGAAAGTGACTGTCTCCAGAGTAGATTCTTAGCTTCCAGACAATGACACTGAATGACCTAAACTTTAGTGCCTTTCATTTTAGATAAATGTCCTCTGTTGTGAGCTATCCAAAATTAATTCTTATGGTGGTGGGTTTTACTTGCCAGGCTTTTAAAAATGATTATCGTGTTTGAATTTGGAGTAGGGTGTATCTTCTTATTTTGTCAATTGTTGTGAGATGAAGATAACAGCAGCTGCAGTAACTGGGCCACAGTGGAAGCCCCTGTATAACACCTTCCTTATCTTCCTACTTAGCATCTTTAGCTTGATCCCAAAGAGGCAGCCTTCACTGTCAAATTTTATGTCTTTCTTGAATTGAAGTTCAGGCTGATGTTCTCAGAGGTTTTCCCTGCACACCGGGAAATCCTCTTAGCTAGCAGTGGAAGGTCCACTCTTCTCCTGTTGCACTTGGGCAATGTGACTCCCTGTCATGGTAATCTCAACAGCCAGGTGAAAGAGTTCAGACCGAGTTCTGCTTTCTGCTACTCTCTCTACAACTTTTGTTTGATTAAATGTTCTCCTTCTTTGTTCTCTGCCATTCCCAGTCTCTCATTATGTCCCCATACACGATGAGAGTGGTGTGCTCCTGAACAGTGGGTCTGGATTAGTTAATGGCTGTAGAGGTCTGGGGGCTCTTTTTCCAGTCTGTGGGAGAATGCATTAACTGCTAGGTTATGATATGAAAGTTCATAGCTCTACTGTAACTCCTGTTCCCTGAGCCAAGGAACCACAGTTACTTCTGCGCTTGATGCTCTCATCATCACAGATCACATACATTGAATGTGATCTGTGAACATCTACTTGTTTGGGTTCTTTGAGATTTTTCAAGTCATAACATCTAGTTTCTGGGCCCCAACTGGTACGGATAAATGTAGTAGGTGACCAAGCTACCTTCATTTAGTTTGCAAGAACTGTAAAGAAATTAATGCTAATGCAGCCTTCCTGAATTCATGTAATTCAATATCTTCAGTTTTAACCCTCGCTTTGCAATTTCTTAAACTCTAATGCACTCTGGTAAACACAAAGGAAATGAAAGAGAAACAGAGCAGGTGTTCATTTTTATTTGTTCTTTTTTGAAGTATTTGTAATGAATTTGGAACAAAAATAGTACTTCTCTGCTATTGGATTTATGTATACACACATTTTGAAATTTCTAAATGTAAGATATGTGGCTATGAAGGCTCTTAATTAAAAAAAAAAACCAAAAACCCAAAACCATTCAATATCACAGGTAGCTGTATTTTTAGTGCACTTGTGTACTCTGGCCTCACGGTGGCACAGTCGGTTAAGAAATCATTCATGTTCCCGTAGTCTTGTGCCCTCCCCTCATTTCTCAAGAGTGGCACGTAGATGTTCTGGAAAACAGTATTTCCTGCTTCATTCTCTACAGAGAAAAGAAAAATTTTCTGACTCAAACACTTTCTTTGTTTATAGAAGGCTGTGAAATTCTAGCTTTGATAAAAGAAGTGAGATGCCAGCCTAAGAAAGCAACAGCAAACCTGCCTGGTTTTACAGCTTTCTACAAGGACACTGTTTGAAGATAACTCAGTGAATGCATTAGTTAGAGACAGCTAGTATTTAGAATGGTTCATGGACTTGTGTTTTGATCAATTGCTGTTTGTAGCATTTCTAAAGTAATAGGCATGCAGTGTATTGAATAAGCATCTAAGCTGCTCTGTTGGCTGCCTGGTGTCTTGTAACAGGTTGTCTTCGGCAAAAACTTGCTTTTGTGTCTGCCCTGGAAAAAACAGAGGTCAAAGCCTTGTCTTGTTACAGTCAAAGCAAAAACCTTCAGTGTTTTTATGTGACTGATGCTTTACCTTAAATTCTTTTCTGTATGTTATAAAAATTAATTATTTGGGTTGTTTTTCTTAAATTATTAAATAACTTATAAACTACTTGTTTGCAAACGTTTTCCAAAATATCATGGTTAACATGGGATTTAAAAACATTTCCCTTGCTTTGCTTAACTTTGAATTTTACTGTTTGTGGAGGTAGGTGCTGGCACGGTTCTTAAAATTTTCCTTATTCTTGGCTCATGTAAACTCCCAGTTACAATGATGGAAAGTTTTCTAAGATGAATAATGTTGAGATCCTAATCTGAAGTTAGTCAGGCCAGCTACTCCTCACTGACATCGTGAGAAACTGTTCTTTCATAAAGATTCTTCTGTGTGATTACAACTTGGGTATTCAATAAATAACATTTAATTTCTTTCTTTTCTTTCTGTCAGACCAGGCTTTCAGCTGAGAATAATTCTTAAATTTACAATATTTTTTTTTCCCCCCACCCTGATCAGTTTTCTCATGATCTTGTATAGATGAATAGCAATGCATCTATACAAATTTCAGCATAACAGAAAGGAAGAAATACAGACCAACAGCTTCAGAGAGGGATCTAGAATAATCTCTTCTGAGGAACAGCTCTGAATTGTTTTAAACAGACTAAACTGATCTCATCATAGAGTTTCACAGACACTTTATTTTCCTTTATAGAGACTTAAAAGATTTTTGCTTGGCTCCTGCCACAGGTATGCTTTTACTGCGGAAATTTTAACAAGAGAAACTCGTATGCTTCTATCCCCAAGAAGGGAAAGGGTCAATGGAAAGGAGACGAGGAAAGACTTTTTCCTGAAAATACCTTAATTTAAACAAACAAGCAAAAAAACCAATCTAAAGCAATCTGGTGTTTTTGTGGTAGTCAGGGAAACTGTCTAGGGAGGTGATCCTCCCCCTCTACTCTGCCCTGGTAAGGCCTCATCTGGAGTACTGTGTCAAGTTCTGGGCTTCCCAGTACAAAAAAGACAGGGGTCTCTTGGAAAGAGTCCAGCGGAGGGCCACAAAGGTGGTGAAGGGCCTGGAGCATCTCCCCTATGAAGAAAGGCTAAGTGAACTGGGTCTGTTTAGCCTTGAGAAAAGAAGACTGAGAGGGGACCTGATCCAGGTCTATAAATATCTAAGGTGTGTGGGGGGGCAAAGTGGTGAGGCCAGACTCTTTTCAGCAGTGTGTGGAGACAGGACAAGGGGAAATGGCCAGAAACTGGAGCATAGGAAGTTCCGCACGAATGTGCGCAAGAACTTCTTTACAGTGAGGGTGACGGAGCACTGGAACAGGCTGCCCAGGGGGGTTGTGGAGTCTCCTTCTCTGGAGATATTCAAGACCCGCCTGGACGCCTACCTGTGTGACCTGCTGTAGGGAACCTGCTTTGGCAGGGGGGTTGGACTAGATGATCTCTGGAGGTCCCTTCCAACCCCTACGATTCTGTGATTCTGTGTGATTCTGTAACTGAGATTTGGGTCAAGATTGCATCATCAATTTTTTTGTTAATTCATGAAAACCAGTTTTTATTTCTCTGCTTCACAATGCACATGTCCAATGTTGGTTTTTTTTTTTTTTGGTTTTTTTTTTTTTTTTTTTTGCTGATGTAGATTATCTGTTTTAATACTATATCTGTGTATACATAGAAGGACAATATTTTGAGGAAATTCCTTTTCTTCACATGATACTCTTGGCAGTATATACAGACTTACTGTCTACGTATTTCTTAGTTTTATTTTGCTCAAATCTGAGCATTTTACTTCTCAAACAAGATAACTGGTAGACAAAGGACGATGAATCTGGCTAAGGAGTCACAACAAGCTCAAACTTTGCCCCAGTGCTGTGCGTCACACTACCACCCCTGCTTAAAGAATCTAATTCTGTTCTTCTATGGGACCTTTGTCTCCTTCAGGGCATGTCAGTGTGCACTGAAATTTGTAGAAGAATCCTTACTGATTTCACTAATTTCTGTGGGCTTATGCTCAGCTTCTCTTCGTGCCTGCTAGACAGTGAAGAAGGCTGAGTATTGAATTGTGCAAAAGTGCTTGCAGAGGGGCTTTGGCAGCACACAGTAAATAAACTCTGTGGGTCAAGTGGAGTATCACACAGCTTGTGATCCCTGAGCATGATGCATCCTAGGCACTGACTGAGAAAACAAGACTCTTTTGTTTTAATAAGAGCAGCAGTTATGTGTGGAGAAAGATGACGGCAATGTAAAGAAAGGGCGGAGTTAAGGTTGTGTGTGCTTTTATTGTGAGTGCTCCCTTTTGCAAACTTAATGCTTTCTTACAGTTTCTTCATCTGAAAGCTCCGTAAATCTCTCTCTCTTTTTATTTTTCTCTCTTTTTTTTTATTTTTTTAGCCATGTTATTGAAAGTTAGCATGTCCTCCTTTACAATAGGTTGAGCATCTTGGGTAATTAGCTTAGAGCATCCTGACTTGGGAAGGAGGATGAGCATTAGAAATAAAAGAGAAAATTATTAATGTTGCATCATATGAGTTTTTGTAGGGCACTGTCATAGCAATCAGAAACAGGACATCTAGAGAGCACAGTTTCTGTGTTCTTGAGCTCTCTGTTCCTGAGTGGGGGAAAAATGTGTACTGTCTCCTCTGTTAAATAATAAATTGTTGATCTGTGGATTCTTCAGGCATTTGCTGCATCTAGAAGAACCACCTTTTGCGGTATAACTAGAAAAGTTGTAGAAACTGTAAACTGATGAGTGTCTTAATAATTCAGCTTCTCATGGCAGCCTATAATTAAGATTTCCACTGGCAATGATGGGAATGAACCCTTATTCTCACAGAATGTTAGGCAATATTTAATGAGTTTATTCCCAGGCAAGAAATACAGACCTAAAACAAACACAAAAGCTTTTTTTTTTTTTCCAGGAAAAATACCCACAAAAAGGATGTATGAGAGCCGTCATCCAATCTAGCTTATGGATAACTGGTTTGTTTATGGTTTTCTGTCTGATTCTGGGTGGCAAAAAAAAAAAAGAAAAAGAAAAAGAAAATCAAAAAGAAAAAAGTCCTCATTTTGTTGTAAAATGAGTATTTTGTATATGGCAGGTATAATATTCCATTAAATCTCCGGGCATTCAGCCCAAATGACAGCAAAGGTGCGGCTGCTGGTCCATTTCCAGACAAATCTTGTATTGGCTGATATTCACTCAACTCATATAAAGTATTAAAAAAATAGGATATAGGATGTAAATGTTTAATCAAAATATGTATAGAATCTTCGTAATGTTCACAGCTGTCATTTTGCTGTGTTATAATCTCAGTTATTCAGATTTGTGAACAGGAGGGATTCATCTGGAAGAAACATATTTCGGCACCAGAAACTGAAGGAAAATAAAACTAAATAAAAATAATAATAACTAATATTAATATTAATAACAATAATAAAAACTCTGCATTTCGGAAGAAAGCATCTTTAAATGCATTCTATTTCAGTTTTATTTTCATGTCTTCCCTTTAACTAAATTAATTTCCACATGCTATTGCAGAGAAATAATGTCACTGAAATCCAGGCAGTCCTTCCTTATCAGTCAACAGCTGTCCCCAGATGCAGCGTTTTAATTTTGAAAGGAATATAAGAGCAATACATTTTCACTGACAACCATGCAGCAAACAGCCCTCATTCTATAATAACTTGTCTAAGGTGTTTCTATTCATAGTTGCTTTCTGCCTATTTCATGTAACTGAATTTTATATTCACCTTTTCTACATTGTTTAAAGAGAAGGTTGTCCAGTTCTGTTTATAATTTAAAAGCTCATTATTTTTTCTGGCTTCCATTCTCTTCAGCGCTGCTTCTTGTTTGATGTGTTCCTGTTGTCCTACCAGCAGGAATTCCATTGTAACCAGACTGCTGTGCTCAGTGTTCCTGCTGTTTTCCATTTTAATTGCTATTATTATGTTTGCCCCTCTACTAGAAGACTTGGTAAATAAAGTTGTTACTGTGCACCTTAATCTTTGAAAACATATAAACTGTAATAAAAATTCTGTTTATAAACTCTTTCATAGATCCATAAGATCTCTACAGAGAAAACTGTAAATACTTTAAAATGCTGAATAATAGGACATCATAGTCTCATTGTTACTAAGAACTTACTTAACATATCTTTTTAACTAACCACTACATCTCAATTAAAGTTATAGGAATACTTTCCAAAGGAAGTTAGCAGACTATTGTGAGATTCTCTTTAACTTACTTGTCACTCGTGCACTGATGTCAATGCTGTTGGTGGTTCTAATTCCTTGTATGTTAAACTCTCAAGCTAGCTGTGTCTTGAGTGTGTACTGTAAGGAATTGGTGTCAAATAATATTCAATTTGTTAAGCTATTATCTGCAGCGTTTCTTTATGTTAAAGTGTACTTGGAAGCAAAAGGCTTTTCTGCATAGCACTGACTAAATATAGTCTTGTTTGGCTGGGCCTGAAACAGAGAGCATTACTATAGCTCCAGAGCTAGAAAATGGATGAGGACTGAGCCAGAACTATCATTGTACAAGCCAGCTGGGGATTTGCCCAAAAGTCGGGTCATGATTTGACTCTTCCCAGTATAGACTAGGAGCAGACACAAAACCTGGGTCAAAATCCAACTTTTCTCCAAGGGTATGATGTGTTTTCAGTCAGGCTTTTCTTCTTTAGATTACAGTCACTTGACTGAGTCTACTGGTGGGTATCAAGCTTAGTACTAGGAATTCAAGCTGTTGCAGGATTCATACTGATGGCATCTGGGAATTCCAACTCCCCCAACACCAGGGCACCACTGGAAAACCAATGCATTCAAATTATTTGGTGCAATTAACCCAATCACAGGTTTTGTGTTTTTGCATTCAGGATTTGGAGGAAAGACAGTGTGCCAGACAAAGAGAGGATTTCTTGCAAATGCAGCTGTCTCATTCTAGAGAACTGAGCCAAGGCTGCAAAAGCTGTCTGAGAATTGCCTGTTTTTTTTTTTTTTTTTTTGTTTGTTTTTTTTCTGGGTACTGACTGTTGTGAAGCAGTCATAAGACTGCAATTAAGGTTTTTGTGAAGATTTTCAATTTCATGGAGTACGGATTTATTTTTCTGTTTCAAATTGTTTGAGAATATTGCAGCCCTATGTACAAGGATTATTATTTTAAAAGTGCTCACATTTCTGTGCTTGCTGTTTTTTTTTTACTTTCTATTCATGGTCCAAGCAGGCTGTGTTAGATATTTGTGAATCCTTTTGCTGAAAACATCATGAGAAATTCAAGGCCCCAAGTACCCAGCTAATCAAATACAAACAATACTGGAAGCAATAATTAAATACACTGGAACGATGCAGTCCTGAAATGCTGTTTTTTATGTTTAAAGCAGTTTTTATTTATTTCATATTGCATTTTGAACTTGCTTTTTTCCCCACACTTTTTACTTGTGCAATTGTATGTGTAAAATGCTTGAACACAGGGGCATCTCATGCATGCAGACAGAGATGTAGGCACTTACTTAATTTAAGTATTATATGCATAAATATGTCTGATCAGCCATCTATATGAATGGTTGCTCCATTTATTTACAATTGGTAGTAATTCTATGTGCAGATTAAATGTATACTTTGAATATAACAGACAATGAATAACACAGATGGGTTGCAACTGAATGGTGGTTTACTCAGTTATTCATTGCTTTGGTCCATGCTCTGCTTACTATGTATATTATTTTATGAGACCAAGATATGAAAGTAGCTGTGTGTGGGTGAATAATATTGTCAGTGAACCTGCAGGCATTCCCTGGATGAACAGCCATCATAAACTTTTTCAGGACAGGTGATCCCTTTACATTACAACACAGAGGGTTGTACTCGCCAGACAGAACACCCTCCTTCAGGTTAGAAACTGTAAATGTTTTCTGCTTTATCATTCACCGGGGAACTGCAAGATAGGTTGGTCATGAATCCAGGAATCAGCTGTCATGTTTATAAATGTTATCTTGCAATTTGTCATCTATTGTTCTTTTTGTAGTATAGTTTTTGCTCATTCTGATAGAGTGGATTGAACTGGAGGATTAATGGCGTAATCAGATAAAATCAGCAAAAAGAACCGGTGTTAGGCTTCTACCTGTTTTTGCTCCAGTTGAAGTGCTTCTCTAATAGGCCCCAGTGATTCCCAGGAAAGGAAAGAAATGTTTTCCTGCATATTTAGGGACCCATTATCCATGGGTGCCATAGCTCTTCAGAACTGGAGTTTCAGTAGATAAAGGAGACTGTAAAGAGAAAAGGATACTTGCTTATCTGTCTGAAGAAAACGTCATCAAGTGATTGCTTGGATACTGAACTGTGAAGAGTCTCGGTAAAGCAGTAATGCTTCAGAGGCATGGTAGATGTATAATGGCTGGGGTGAAGATCCTTTCCTTCACATTCATAGGAGAAGGGCAGAGAAGTATTGGTAATTGTTGTACCAATAGATGATATGTACAGCCTGCACATATACCTATTGAACCACAGCTCAGCTCCTATACAACCCTTCTACCCGGTCAGTTTCAGTAGCATGTCTATTATTCTGCTCTTTGTTGTGGAGTAGTTGCGCATCCAGAGCATCTCGTATGCTCTGTACAGTGACAAGTTTAGTTTTCTATCACCAAGAAATACACATGCTAGCTGCAAGCTGTAATCTGACTGTGGAGCCGAATGATCTTTAAAACAGAATAGAAGCACACACCTTAAATAATCCCTTTTCTTCACTGTCAGCATTCACACAATGTGCTTAATACAGGTAATGACTTCAGATATGTACTGCGTACTCTGACTATAGTCACATGCCAGAACCATGTCATGAATGCGCTCATTTATATTGTTTCAGGAAAGGCCATTGCCCCTCTATTCATTTTATACGTGGCTGCATCTTCTTACTTAGTCAAGGAAAGCTTGAGGCCTGAATCATTTATAAAGTGTATAACCTTGTTTTTGGTCAGTATCCTTAGATTTCACCGGCTGCCTGTGCTAGCATGCAATGTGTAGTAATTCAGGAATTTGTGGTGAATTTATTATACTTGAAAATATTCCCAAGCATATTTGGTAGAATGATCTGAATATTAATGCCTCTCCTGAGTCAGTACAATTCCTCACTGTTCTGTTGTTACTGCTTTCTTTGAAATTCAGTCAACAGACTGCAATACCAAAACAAGAGAAATATGCGCACTTATCTTCAGGCCATTAAAATCCTACAGCTGTGTTTACCTTCCTTTTTTTGCAAGGAATGAGTAAAAAGCTTTCAATCAAATACATTTTGAAAAAAGGAAGGACAGGGGAACTCCCTTGCAGGGATTAAACGCTGTAGCCTTCCTGGCACTTGCTGCAGAATAGAAACATCTTGTATAACGTTAGCTACTCTTTTATTTCCTACTGAAGCAGCAGCAGAGTTTCTAGCACCCCCTGCTTAATGGTGAAGGGGCCCATGGGTACAATTCTGCAATCTAATCATTCCAGGTAATTTGCTGTATGGATGATTGGGTTAAGGCAAAGTGGTGCAGAGACTTGAATTCATTTTTACCCCTGACTCATTGTCAAAACTGGAATGAGATTCACGTTTTAATCTTAAACTTTTGTCTATATGTATCAATGATTCTTCCCTCCTACCCATCACACCATGTGCAAAGGAAAATCATGTATATGTATTTTCAATTTGGTTGATTAAAAAAAGCGGAGAACCTAAGATGTGAATGGGAAGGAAGACGCATTCCACTAGACTGATCTGCTCTTTTGATTTAATACCTATGTAATCCTGCAAAGGTATAGGCTTCCCGTGTCACTTTTTAAGAACTATGTCTGTCCTTACAGAAATCTTAAGTACATCCTCCTTTTAGTACCTAAACTATTTTGATCTATGCATGGATTTTTCTTTTTAAAACCCTGCCTTTGCTCAAAGGGAAGAAAAGTAGCTCAAACATACGTTTTGAAAACTGAAACAAGCAAATAACATCCCTCCACCACACAACACACTCTCATTACTTACTGGAGTAATCCACTACAGGAAAATTTTATTTACGAACAATTATTCAGCCTCCCCCTCTCACTCACTTTCCCCAGAAAACAATACAAAGGCCTAACTTTTCACTGAGCAATTTTTGGGAGGTAAAAGAGGTCACCCGTTTCTCTTTTCATTTTCAAATCCCAAGAGGAGATTTTCAAGGATACTAAGCACCCAATTCCCACTGAGAATCAGAGAGAATTGGACGACTGACTGCCCTTTGTGTCTTTGATTTATTTCCCTCTTTGGTCTTTACTAACAACAATTTTTTCTCATTTGGAACACACTGATTGAAAACATCCAAGGTCAAATTCATTTTGCGGAATTCTAGTGAAGTCAACAAAGACACACACCAAGATGGAGTTGAGTCCATAGCTGTACTTTTAGACTATCATTAGTACCTCTCATTAGAGGGGGAAAAAAAAACAACCTTAAATTTTAAAACCAAATTGGGATGAAAAAGAAATTGATTTTTTTTTTTATAGAGTGCATTAAAAATGAAAACAACAAGCAACCTTTTTATTTTGCTAGTTGTAAGTTCATTTTTTTGTTAAATTTATCATATTTTCCTATTTGCATGTTAATTTTATTTATTTATTTATTTATTTATTTATTTATGGTCAAATGTTTCATCTGAAAACTTTACAAGAAAAATACTGGCTTCTTGATTAACTATTCTTTTTTCTTGTTATTCCCTTTTCCTGCATAACTTCAGAGTTGTCATGTAGAAGACATAAGGTTGTTAAGAGTAGAATTCATCTCACATCACCTTAGAAGTCTGGAGTCTAACTGTCCACATTTGAACTACATTTCCTAGGCTCCATTTATAGTCTAAAGGAAGACAAAGGCACTGCGGGACATAATTAATCTGACCTATCCTAAATAAGATGTGAAGAATAACACCCTATGTGTACTTGTTTTTCTCCACTTGCAAGAAGGGTAATCCAGCTGGCAAGATCAGATTTACACTGTAGGAGGCTACATTTGATCAGATGAATCCTCCCCCGCTGTCATACATTTCTTCTTCCTTCCAAGGCTAACCTTGTTCAATCTGATATGATTGCAGTTTGTTTGTATGATAAATTGCATTTGTGAACCTTCATATGTTCCAGTCTTTTTGATGTTTGTGCATTAAAAAAGACAAATTCCAAAGTCATGAATATGATGAATCTGATGGTGTACAATTTGATACATTTGTCTGTCTAGTGTATTATATCGGCATCTGTCACAATAATATACGAGCACTTTAATCATCCCTATTCATTTATATGCTTCATTAAAAATCACTGCTCTTTATTCGAGTGTGGTAGCATTGTTCAGATGTAATGTAGAATTATCTAGGTTAAACCAAAATACATTTTCATTCACATTAAGAATATATAGAGAGCTAAGTGGAAGGATTATGGTTCAGGAACTTGTAGTATCTGTCATGATAAGTACTGGATCCAAGTGACTATAAACTGGTGGTTCACATCCAAACCCCTAAGATGTCCTTGCACAATTTCTTCTGAAGTGCTATTGTGTGGGATTTGTTATCTCTGGGAAGAATTTCCAAACTTTCCATCCAGGTTACTGAAGATGCTACTCGGCATTGCTATGTAGTTCAAAGTGCCATACTTTCTGTCAGCATATCGGAATGAAATCACACTGCAGCTGATATTATCATTTCAATATAATTCTCTATGGTCTTTTATTGCTGTGGTACTTTTCCAATTATAATGTTTTCATACTTAATCCTTGTATCAGTATTTTAAGATATGATTTTCCCGTTAAGTGTCAGTCTCCTTTGATTATACTCTTAAGTGCAGACAGGAACGCTGACACAACACCTGAATTGTGGCTAAAAATGAGAGCTCCCCATCTGGTTCATCTAATTTTTTGAGAATATCACTACATGGTGGAGGAAATGGAAGATGTACATGACTGTTCTGCTATTAACCTGATGCCTCTTTTAGCTTTAAGTCTACTGTTGAGCGGAATTGAATGGTCTGTTAGGGTATGCTACAAAGATACTTGAGAAGGAATTTATTTGTTTATTTATTTATTTTTTCCAAATATAAATGTATGGAACAATTTAGCGTTTTTTTTTTTTTAGATATTGACTTAATCATCCTCAATAATATATTTTGAAAGTAGAATGGTAGCATGGGTAGTCCTGCAAGATACTTTGCCAGACCGCTTCATCCATTACTCACACATGGTCAGTTTGGTCAATTCTTTTTACTTTGTTCTTGGTGATTCCTTGCTTCTGTAGTATTAAAAACTAATGAATTAGGAAGTGCCACAAGGTCTCCAGCCACCATTCATCAACGCTTAATTTTCTTCATTTTCTTCAATTATTATAAAGCATTTTTATTATTTTTATTATTTAGCCCAAATCTTTTTCATCCTTTAAACAGAATTCCACTAGATTTTTTCTCATCTTCAGTATTTTTGGGTCTATGTTATCATACTCTCACTTTGACCTTCTCTTCTTCAGTGTAAGCAACAGACATATCTTTCCTCATGTGTACTATTTTTAAGACATCTGATGATGATTCTCGTTCTCATCCAGTGTCCACATAGGCTAGACTTCTTTATTTTTAAAAGTGTAACCCTGTCAGTCATTACCATCTTGTCATTACCTGCAAATGTAATTATCTGCAGATTCAGTAAGTATACTCTTTATTCTGTCAACAAGGTTAATGAATACCACAACAGGTACATACCCCCATGGAGACTCTATGTTCTTTCATTTTTGTAATGTACTCTTTGTAGCAACTATGAGTACAACTGCAGTACTGAGCACGAAGCAAATCACTGAAAGTAAGACCAGTAAAACTGAAGTAATTACTGACTAAGATTTTTGACAGCTTCTGTTGCAAGTTAGTTTCTTATCTTCATTTTTATTGTGTCATACTCCCCGCCCCCCCCCCCCCCCCCTTTTTTTTTTTCCTTCTCATTTAAATAAAAGACCAAACAAGAACCAAACTCCTTGCTCTCTGGAATGAGGCATTATTAAGATGGGAATCACTGTTATGATGTGATATTTCTGCTGTTTGTATAAGGCCAATTGCCAGTTCCAAGTAAGCTAATTTATATATTGATCAGCATACCACTTTGAATGAAAGCATAATGCTTGCTAGAGATAAAAAGCAAAGAACTCAAAGCAACTCTAAATTAATAATGGAATGTTATAATGAAGATTCTGATGTGATTGATAGGCCTGTTATTTTTGTGGAAGTACATTGATTCTGAAAGCATCTCTGGGATACTCCATTGTCCATGTGTAAGCCACAGTGATTACGATCCTCTTTGGCTCTCCATTTGAGCTTCTGTTTTTAATGCTTGGCATTCTAGTTCAGTCCGTGGTTTAGGTCAGAATTTTCATGAAACAAACACACCTGCATACATACACAGAGTTTTTCTATGACCCCAATTCAACCTTTTATTGGTGTAGATGAAACTCCAAATTTTTGTAAGGTTACGTATTTGTGGAATAGTAGCCAAAGTTTATCTTTTGGTCTACAAATAAACATGTTATTTTATATCTTATTTTATATATTAAAACCTATAGAAAACTTCCAGATGAATCTGAGCAAAGAACCCCATCTCTTCCATTGCTTATGGAAACCAGAGTGCAGATGTTCAGCTCTGGCTGCTTATTTGCAGTGTTACTGTTCAGGTCATGGGTGACCATCTGTTTCCTTTTGCTTTATGACACAGTACTTGCCCTCCATGAATCTTTGTGAGTTTCCCTCTGATATGATGGTAAAAGAGGAATGAAAGAAACACTTATTTGGACAAGAGGCAGAGAAGCTTGAATGAATAATATTATTGTAGTAAAACAGCATGATTCTTCTCTCTAGTTTCCAAGCATCCCTAACGGTGCTGTTAACTACTTTCCAAACAGAGCGAAGAGAGATATACCCAGCTCTATAGCTGGCTTTAGTCCTTATGGAACTCTGTTTCTCACTATCAACTAGATCAACACATTTAGAAATTGGTAGAATAGCTGTAAGTGCCTAAATTAGCTGCCTTAATATGAGCACCTCTCTAAATATCCAGACTAATGCTTGGGGGGAGCAAATATTTGTCTAAACTTTGAAACAGTAAAACATTGGCTCTTTCAGAAGGCTGAGCTGGCATTCAGTATAGTTTCATGAATCAGAGGTCTTTTCTGCAACACAGTGGGCATTTTTTAGATTAATTCTAACCCTATATTATGAATAGTTCTCTTCATGAGTGTGCCTGAGTTTATTTCTACAGGGAAATAGTATCTTTTCTTATTTGAACAAGATACTTCTAAGCATAAGGAAAGAGAACAATGAGACAATGTTGAACAGAAAAAACAAAATGCAAAGTTAACCACAAATTTCCATAATGAGGAAACAAACCACAATGTACTCTGAGATGGTGCCAGCCAGTCCCTCATTGGTTTTCATTATGGAATAGAAGGCAAAATAAGAAAAGTCAGGACTTTTCAAATGATCTACATGTCCAGTTGATTATCCCTGTGGCCTAACTTCTCTTGTCAAATATATGTATGTGGCCCCATTCACTTGAATGAAATAAAAGCAAACTTACATCCAGTGTATACGCAATACCAGTAATGTGACTTTCGAGAGCCTACTAAAATCCCAAGTGCGGCAACAATCTGGAAAAATGGAATCTATTTCTTGTATCCTCAATAATCTTATTGCAAAATGTTAACTTTATAGTACAGCTACTGTGCTTAGAAGCTTAGTATTTTTAACGTTGTGAGTCAGATTTATTTCAACATAACTCCCTTTGTTCTGGCTGCATGTACAGGGCAAGAATTTAACCTATTCTCTCCTACAAACACTTGTTCTACCTAAAAAAATGGCTTGGATGTTAAGTTAATGACTTGGATGTTAAGTCCAATTTAAGTAAGTGTGCGCTAGCTCTTGCAGATCTTCCAGCCTAGCTGCAAGCAGTCTTGGGTCTGTGTTTGACTACATCCATTGACGTGGGAGTGAATGTACTCAGATTTGAAATTTATTCATTCCAAACTGAGCCCGAAAATATTATATTTAAAAGAACTCCAGAACCTATGAATTTAAACAAAATTAGGTCTTCAAGTTGATTTTTGTCTACTCTACAAACAGTAGATCTAAGTAAGCAAGAAAATGGACCATATACAAGTGTTCTCTGTCAACATTTGATGCATGCAAATGACGATTGCTAATGTATGCTGTTGCAGTAGAGAAGTCCAATGGGAATGTATATTTTTCTACACTCAGACTATCACACTTCTCTTAAATGAAGTAACTATGGAGAAGAGTCAGTAATTCCTTTGCTTTCCTAAATACTTAAATATTCCTTTAATGGAAAAAAAATGGCTTATTCAAATAATCAAATATGCACAGGAAATATGCATTTCAGCTGAGAGCTGAATCTCACAGGATATGCAATCAACAAACCCTGAAATGTTGATGAATATTTAGCCACAACTGGAGTGGTTACTGAATAATGTTTTCATTGGGGAAAAAAATTCATTTGAAAGACACTGATATTTGATGGAGATTTCCACAATTTACAACAATTGTATAGATCTAACTGAACTTCCTGAAAGTACATATTGACCAGAATGTCACTAATTTATTTATTTAGAAACTTATTTTTAATTTATAGAAAACCATATGAAAAACGTTATCTCCTAATCAAGTAGTATCTCCAGCAGAAAGATGGTCTTGATTTGAGTGTTATTTGTTTCATTTAAATGTGAATTTGCTATCAGTGAGCCAGGAAATCAGTATTATTACTCTGTTGAGCACTGAACCACCTTTGAAGTGTAATCATAAATTTCACAAAGAACAAAAACTTTTGGATTTTTGAAGTCTGTATGTACGTACTTAGAGATGGATAGGAGAATTTCAGCACTGTGCAGAGTTGGTTTCTGCCCCTTCTAAAGTCAGTAGCTTTTCTACAGATTTGTGCCACTATAAATAAGAAATTAACCATCCTTTTTACTTCAGTCACCAAAACAGAAAGTAGATGCATAAGTGGAAGAGAAGTAGTACACTTTCCTCTTTAATTTAGGAACACTTGAGAGAGAACGTCCACATTTGACTGAAACTTTTATAAAAGTGCAATGGAATGCCTATTCATTCCCATGGGAAATTATCCAGCAATCTAATAGTTGTAATGCTCAGGGTGCTCTTTCTCCTAATTTTTATTTTTCTTTATTTCGTACTATTAATTTTCTTTGCACAGGTACTGTATAAAGTTATTCTTGTATCCGTTTCATAGTAATGTCATTCAAATAGACTGCAGCTATGTTTACTGCTGTCTAGCTTACTGCATGAAAATGTATTTTTCCTTTGCAGTGGAAGTACTCAAAAGTTGAAAAAACAGTTAAAGGCTGTGTATGTGACTTTTTGTCATCTAAAGTGTAGTTACGATAATGCATTTAATGGCGTGGTCACACACATATATATATTTTCCAGAGGTTCAGTCAGAGATCAGTTTAAACAGGTGATCAGAAAATCCTGTAGTTAGAATTGATGATTAAGGAAAACCTTATTCACTGTTCTGGGGAGTATGGAATACATTAGACAGGAACATATAGCAGACTCTTGCGATGGGCAGCTAATTAGACTCAGTGAGATCATATCTTTTTGACTGCATGAGTGCAGGGGAAGTTGATGCTGCTGGCCACATTTGCATGATCGCCTAGTAAAGTAATTCAACTCTTTACCAAAGGAACTCTTTGATCTAGCTTCAAATTGAAAGAGGATTTTCACATTCAGCTTTTGTACTCTAGGAGGGCATCTGTACCAACAGTCCCTGGAGAGATCTGACCAAGACTGAGCTTCTCTTCCTGTTAACACTGAGATTTATTAGAGCCAGAAAGAGAAAGCCGATCAGACCAGATAGTAGGAACCTGACCCTGTAAATAATGGTTTGGGAATCTGGCCAGGAAGGCTCACGTGGATTCTAGTCCTGCAGTTTTTTTTTTTTGTTTTTTTTTTTTTTTTTTTCCCTAAGGGCTAATATTTAAACTACCCTGGGAGCAAACTGGTACATGAGTGGAGGAAGTGGTTTCAGGCACTTGGCGCCTGGAGCACTGAGCTGTGACCGTGAAACAGGTGTTGTCTTGGATTCAAGCAAGACATTTTAGGTACACTGAAGCCATCTGACAGGACAGGATTATGCATCTTCATGTTCTATATACTGTCTGCTTTGAATCCCAGTCCAGAGATGCAGTTTTTCTTCCAGACAATGTAAAGCAAGGTTGGATGTTTGACTCAGCTTTGTGAATTCCCTGTTCGAATATGCCAAGTATAGAACTTCTAAGCATTGCAGCACTGAGCACTATTGATGTCAAAAGCTTTCTGCTGAATGGCTGCTATGGTGAACTCTAAAATTATGCTTCTAGAATTACAAAAACATTTTAATCATTTGGCCTAATGAATGTCTCATTTTTTTTCTCATTATTTGCATATTGTGCAAGTAGGGACTCTGTGGTACAGGCAGAGATAGCAGACAATTTCGTGGGTTGTAGTCTCCACTGCCAAGGTTTTCATATCCATCTTCAGATTTTTTCCCGGTCTCCATGATAAATCATTCTTGATTCATTCCAATATCCGGTTCTCTGTTCTCCTTTATCCTGATTCTTGCTTTTACTTTACTATTTTCATTATAAGCCTGTAAACCAGTCTTGCTCAGTCAGTTCCAGAGTCCTTTCCCAGGTCTTGTTCTCTAAACCAGACTCAATATTACTTCTGGCTTCCCACTCCCATGACTGGCTATCCTCAAGTGGCACTCTTCTTTTCATCCTCCTCCTCCTATCTATCATGGCCACTTATTCCTTTCCCGTGTGTTTGTGTTGACTCATTTGCATTGGGGGTGCATGGCTTCTTTTTTTTTCTCTCTCTTTTAATTTTATTATTATTATTATTATTATTTTGGTTGCCAAGTGTGGGGCAAAACCTAACCCTGTGCTCAGGAAAAGGATGCACCGGAACAGGGAGCAGAGGTGACTACAGGCAGTCTGAATTTGCAGTTTCAGATCTGTCTGAATTATACAATGTAGAGAAAATTTTCAGGGGATTTATTCTCTAAATTAAAGTAGTATGAATCTAATACATGTTAACAGTAATTTTTCAGAGGATTTCAAGGTCAGAAATCAATTCTTCAAAATACAACTCAAAGACCCTCTTTGTTTCTATTTACTTTTCTTCCAGCTTTACAGTAGTTTGATTATGGATGTCCTATACTAAGCACACAACAATTCCACAACTCTTCAACTCTTCTGAATATGCATTCACATATAACCAAAATAAAGGTATTCCTTCTTATGTCTTCAGACTAGTTATGTTGCATGAAATCCTTGAACAACATTTATTTGGTCATGAGAACTAATTTGTGACCCTTCTCTCTCCAATCTCCCTGATGTTGCAAAACGTGTTGTGGTCACACCATAACAACATATAAGTAAATAACTTCAATTTTGTAGTAGTGACATAAGATGGGAGAGAAGAGATGTAGCATAAGAAACCTCTTTGGTGTCTCCCCCTAAAAGGCTTGTCATGGCTGCTCTGTCTATAGCTGATGTGATTCCCCTCACCTTGAAGTCAGAAATGGTTGGTATCTTTTGTTTTTAGTTTTCTAAAACAATAATAGCTTGAATCTGAGCTGTGAAATAAAGTTCAAATGACTGGAACTTCTCCAAGTTATAAATGTCAGAATCCAGAGATTTACACCAAGAATGTAGCTTTAGTAGTGCATAGATGCTAACTACAGTTTTGTTTTTTCTTCTTTCCTTTTAAGTTAATGCCTCCAAAATCTACTTAAACAACAAACAGAGCCCATTATTTTCCTGTTAAGAATAAGACTACTATAAATATCCATCCAAAATTTGTGATTTTCTATTGCCAAAGCATAATGCAGGCTCTTGTTTAACTGTTTATTGAAAAATCCTGCTGGATTATGTGCGCATGTGTTTGAATACTTGAGAAGGTGTCTCTGAATAGTGCAAGAGCCATGCTTTCAGTGAAATCTCTTTCCATCTTGATTCCATAAGCGAGGGCTATGTGCCAGAGAAAACCTTTCGAAAAGGAAGATTGTTTGCTCCTCCAGAGCATTCTTGAAAATCCTCCTGTAAATAATCTATACATAGAATTTATTGTATGAAAGGTGTTTTGTTCTTTCTCAGATAGAAGAGCTCCAGAAAGCAGTATGCTACTACAGAGGTGACTCTGGTTAGAGATGTTTTACCCTGAAGTGAACCAATGTGTGGACATCAGAGCTCTCCAGAGCTCCAACAGTTCCACCTCCCTGTGAGTTCCATATTGGTATTTTTCAATGTGTATGAAAGCAGCAACACACACAGTTTTGCACCAACAAGCTGAATTAATCTCCAGTGATTCACTCCATTAAACCTAATGGAATTATTCCTGAGAGGATACACAGGAAGCAGAAGTACAGGCACTAGAGGGCTCTGGAGTTCTGTAGATGACATTGGGTTTTTTTAATATGAGCGTGTAGTAGAAAATGTAATAACCTTCAGAATTGAAATGCAGTTAGCTTAGTTAGTAGGCAGTGGTTGGAAATTTTCTGTGGACTTCAGAGAAAACCATCCAATCCCTGCAGGAAAATGGGGATTACTTCATGGTAAGCAGTCACAATTCTTAGCCTTCCAAAAGCTATTCCACCTCTTAAACAAATAAAAATGCAATTGTGTTGGAAATTCTGGAAAGTGGGGAAAAAACCAAAACAGCAACTCAAAAAGATGCAAATAATCTTATGTGCAAACAAATGACTCACTTTTTCTTGCCATTCAAATCTTTTAATAAGATTTTATCATTGAAAATAATAGTTCACTTAAAAATAATAAAATAACAGCAACCTTATTGAAAAGTTTCCCCCTACACACACCCAAACGTACAATTGCCTATTTATTTTCTTACAGCTATATTACGAATTCCCATAGGAACATAGATCTCTTTTTGATTCCAAGCAGGAAATATCATTCTGTCAATATGCTTGTCTAACATACACTAAGTCATTTTCTTCCAAATAGGTGACATTTTAACATTACATTTCATTTACACACAGACTACAATATTAAGAAAACTTAATGTAATCATTATTCTTGTTTGAATAAGAATCCAGATACCAGTCTGGAATGAATTTTTCCAGTGGTGTTAAAGGTAATAATAGTTAGCTTCCTAACTGCTGATGCTTGGGTTTTGGCTTTTCCCACTTGTGGTTGTTCAGCTTCTCGAGTAGCTGCGAGTAGCTTGTTTTTCTACTTGATATTGTAAGTTTAGTGAGGACGCATTCCAACAAAGCTCATAAGTAAAACTTAAAGCAGTAAAAAGATCCAGTGAACCATTTACTTGAACTTACACATATGCTCTGCCCTTTTCTTGGCTGACAGCCTGTGTCCTAGTTGGATACTTTATTCCTCAGCTTCATTGGTGGGTCCAGACCTGTGAGAAGTATATATCCAAGAAAAAAGACAAATACTTACTTAGGGTGTTCCTAAATATGTCTAGCAAAAGCTAGACACAAAGAAGATGTGCTATAGTAGACTGTATGAGGATGCAGAGTTGTGCCCAACTTTTTACATCCAATACATCCACTTGCTCATCCTCCTATGATACTATGCTGCAGTCATCATATCCCAGTCTGTATAAAATGGCTTATTAAAGGCCTTATTAAAAACATAGGGTATTATAAAACATATAGTTTAATGAATGACATATCTGAGAGACTAATGATACAAGAGCTATAGTCTATATGTGTTGTAGCTGGAGGCTTGTACAACATGTTGGTAAGTTAAAAGAGGAGTTGCTGTGCTGTGGGGAGTAGTTATGTCTTGTGGCTTGTGGATGCCATTTATGCAACATGCATATTCATTTGGTTCTTTTTTAATAGTAATATCTTAATGGCCAAACTGTAACCTCAGTGACTTCAAGCCCTGTTCGCATTACTGAAGGAATATGTTTAGTGCCAACACTGTATGTTCCTTGGAAAAAAACAACGATGCATACAACATCACACTACTTTTTTAGTTTCACTTTCTAACTTTCCATGGAAGTAGTCTCAAAATGAAGACTCTTTTGATTGTCTTTGTATGGTTGTCTTTCTCTGCACTGAATATCGCAGCTGCTGCTGAAATCAGTGGTGACTGGCTATACATCACCAGCAGAGCCAGATGGATCTTTCAGTCAACGCTGGGAGGAATTAGCATCCTGTTAGGTAGATGGTGCTGTGCACCTCATTGGTGAGGAGCTTGATTCAGCAGCCCTCAGCTCCAAAGGAGAGGCCCGGCATGCTTCCAGCTCTGGGACTTGGACTCCAGCCTGCAAGGAGAGAGCAATCTGGCTTGCTTCCAAACCCCTGCTCTACCATCACCTTCTCTTACAGAAATCTCTGGGTGTTAAATTGGTTGTTATTTCAAGAGAAGTGGAAGGAGGATTTCATATAGCTTTTGTAACATAAGTTTCAGGGTTACTAGCAGTGGCCAGGATGCACTTTTTCCCCCTTTCAGTGTTCAATATGGTTTGTGAGTTTTATGTTTCATTCTTTATTTTCTGGAGGACAAAGTGTTGCAATGTGAGCAAGAAGTGCATATGTTCTTACAAGTATTTGATAAGCATTCAGAGATCTGACTGATATGTGTCATTTGGGGTTTTACTGAACTCTGAAGATTTTGATTTAAGAGATTACAAGATCAAGTTCACACAGACCTCTTGGATTTTGCCTCTTATTCTAACTGTGGGCCAGAGTGCGCTTGACAGAATTTCTTGGCCAGTTTCACTTAACAGACTTTCAACTGTTGCAGTGACTCAGGACATTGGTGCTGACTGTGAACATAAGGTTACAGCAGTAGCATATTTACAATATCCTAACTGTTGTAATGGCTTCGGCGCTGGTCATAGCTTCTATTACCTGGATACACTGAAATTAAAGTACATTGTGTACAGCAGGAAGAGCTCACAGTACTTTCTAAAATAATGCTATTCTAAAATTCATTTCATTTTATATCAGTGTAATTTGTATCAATAAAATACCAAAAATATTGATTTCTCATGAAAACCCTGAGTCATGAGTAGTTTCTGTTTTTTATTTAAGTTACCCTTTTCCTTCCAGAAGTAGTAAAATCTTGGAAATTTTGTCTTTGGATACAAAATTTTTAAGTACTGGAATAACGTTTTTGTTACAGGATCATGTTTATCTTGGTGATAAATGTTTTTCATTAAACTGCACACTTGTGTGCATAATATTCTCAGATGTACACAGAAGAAGAAACTTCTAGAGATAGTGTTTTTTCTCCAGAAAAGTTTTGTAACAGAAAAAAACCCCACAGAGGTTCATTGCGGCTTTAGGTTTGAAGTATTTACACATATACAGAAAAGATAGGCCTGGAAACCAAAGCAAACTGATCTGCATAAAGAAGGAGGCTTTGTATTTCTCCAGAACTTGTAATTATAACCATGGCCAGCTTATACATCATGCTCCTATCAAAAGCAGTTAGCTTAAAAATATTTTATTTGTTAGGGGAAGCTTCAAAGTACTGTGCTCTACTACTTGAGATATGAGCATTCATTTTGTGAACTGCAACATTATTTAAAAGCATTGTAAAAAGATCAACTGCCTCCTTTTGTTCTCTCTTGACTGGTGATTTTGTACTGTCTGAGGAAATGGCAGCATTGGTGGCTGATTACAATGCTGATATCAAAGAAAGAGATGTCAAAGAGATGCTGCATCCTAAGTTAAAAAAGCTACCTCCATTACATTTCTGTTTGGTCAAATGTATTGCAAATCCTTTCTGAGCATTAAATTAAACTGCACGACACTGTCCAGAAATCATGTTGGTTTTTTTAGCAATTTTTGATTTTCCCAAATCAGTTCTTCTTGTACAGAACGACTGAAATATTTCGATGCTAATAATAATGCCTTGACTATTTGATTCACAAAAAGCACTACTGCATTTTCTCAGCAGTGAGTTATCTTGAGCTTAACATGCAACTACATAGATATATCGTTTTTATTCTCTTCACAGAGATCCCCAATTGGAAATGACCTCAGAATTTCAAGAGTCACATATTGCATTTAGCACATTATCAACTTTAAATATATTAAAACAGCAGAAATGTTGTAAAACATTATTTCATTATCTAATGTGACTGTTGTGTTCAGTAATTCAGTGCTGGTTATGGAAGTTTAACTAAGTTCCCCTGTCCTCCAGTGGTGAAGAGAATGAACAACAATGGAAGAAAATAATATAATATAATTTAAACATTCACAGATAATGTAATATAGAAAGACAAAGAAATCTCCTCCCCCCCCCTCCAAGAAAATAAAGCAAAAAAAGCATAAACCAACCAACCAACCAACCAAAAAAAACCCAATACCTTGATACCATTCCCACCTTTCTAATATTGTCTTAAATTTTGTCAGTTTCTTCAGAAATGACTAATAGTGGAAAAACACAGGTAATTTTTTATCTTCTTCATATTTGGAGGAAAAGCTGTGAGGCAACACATACAAAAGAAACATTTTTCCTTTCATGGACACCCACAACTCTATTGCCATAAATTCTGATGACTGCTGTTGATACAAGCAACTTGCTGAAGTAAAATAATAATAATTATAATGAAAACATTAGAAGAGCAATCTATATCCATGTAAATAAAGAAAAACATTAGGGGACTGAAATGCTTCTGGTCATTCTTACACAGAAGTTTTCAGATAATAATCGCGTTGCTATAAGTTTATTCAGGACAATAGCAAATGCAACTTCAGTAGGTCTAAATTTTTACTCCGATATTGATCCATCTCTGAAGTACTCATGATTCCCACATGTGTACATCTTGTTAACTGTAGATTTCAGTAAGAATGGATTTTCTACCTGTCTCCACTGAACCCAATGGTAAAAACCACACACTAAGGATGTGAGCTTTTGTATCATCAATACTATTTTGACCAAAGTAAACGATATTATCAATTGTTACTGAAAAGAACAAGCATATGCTGTTGCGCAAATGTGTTCCTGTTTATGTTTTGAAATACTGGCTGTTGAAAGCTATACTGAGGTCTAAACAGAAACCCTTATCCCCCTTTCCCCATATGTGCACACACACCATTTCCTACACCTCCTATTTACCACCCAGAGAGAAGGATCGCATTTCCACTCCTCCTCTGCTCTGAGTGTATTTCAGAAGCTTTTAGAAAAACTCCTGACCTCACACATATGTACCATTACCACAGGAAGCTCCTTTAGCTTTCCTCCGATACCTACTTCTGGGTAATCTCATATGGAGCTATAATTAGGGTGAAGAAGGAATACTGTCTTTAGAGAGCTACTGTTTTTCTTCAGATATTCTTGTGAATGATTATTAACAAAATATTTAAGTAAAGTGCTCTCCTCAGCTCTTTCCAGCAGCTCTGACCCTCACTGCTACATGTGAAACATCTCACTTCTCCACAGTAGCCACCCTGCTTTGCACAACATACAGACTGTTGAAATGCACTGTATTTTGAAATTAGTCAGATTTATAAGTAGACGTGTGTGTTGGGGGTACTCAGTTTATGAGTAGCAGCTATTCCAGGAAGTTATTTAGAGGAGCGGTTGATAGAAGGACCTCCAGCACTGGAAAAGTTGCTGGAAATTCCCCTTATATTCAAGGTGAAGGCATACATAAACCCAGGTAGGCCAGTTGGATGTGGATACATTCTGTAGCAGCAATACTTTAGAGAGTAGCATAGCTACTGACACGTTTGACACTGCAGTGCTAGTGGTGATCTGTCTGTAATACAGCAGAAGCAAGTTCATGACAAAAAACATTCTGATGCTACTTAATCTCCATGTTCACATGTTCAAAAATACACCACAGGTTGCAAAAAAAAAAAAACAACAAAAAAAACCCAACATGGGATTAAATGTGTTATTTAAAATAGATTAGTCAATGATTTTTGTTGTTGTTGTTGTTTTTAATACCATCCAGCTTGTTTTCATCTGTCTCCATCAACTACTATCATTTTCGATCAACAGTTAGTTTTGAAGGAGGCTTTAAGGTAGCAGAGACAACTGCTTTCTCACAAATTCTGTGAAAATCCATGGCTCCTTAGAGAGGTGTGGCAGACAGAGCAGAGGTCTTACATGTTCTGCTCAATGTAACAGCAGATAGGCTTCATCTGTGGATGAAGATGCATTGCCCTGTTACCCAATGAATGTATTGGAGGGATATGGAGGCAGGCCTGAGATTATCAGCATGTAAAGGGATGAGGAAGAGGTTAAGAAAGAAACCGCAATATCTGAGGGAAACCAAGCGTCATTCATTTTACTGCTTGTGTTCCTTTCTTCTTTAATTGCAAGGTAAACTAGTGTTTTCTCGAGCATAAATCTAGATTTGCTAGGTTTTTCATTTTTGTGTGTAAAGAGCCGATTTACATCTCTGGAATGTATTTTAACCAAAATTTCTGAGATAATTCCACCTATTTTAAAGATAATTCACCTGTTTCAGAAATTGCTTAAAAAGTTGTACATAAGTACTGAACTGAGTAAGTACTGAGGGTAAGGGTGATTTTTTACAAGCTGGATGCCATATCGTACAGCAGAACAACAGGAACACCCAAGTCAGTTTCTTCCAGCTTCCAACCTAATCTTCCTTTGTTCTTTTGAATATTGTCTCGAGTCTCCCTACTGCCTACTGAAACATACCATGTTCATTTTCCTCCTGAATGTGTATGCCTTCTGCTGTTTTTGTTTTGTTTTTGTTTTTGCTATTTTTGAGAATAAATGTATTCAGATTAATAGCCATTTTCATTTGTATTCTTCAAAACAAGATTTTTATTATCCAATAAGATCTGGATAATTCCTTCCAGAGAGGATGTGACCAAGCATTTTCCTCCTTCAAAATGGCTGCAGCTTCCTATTCTTGGCAGGTCCAGGGCTTCAGGCTGCCCTCAGAGAAGGTGGTGACCCCTGTTTCAACATGGTCACCTCACTTGTTATTCTCACTGCTCTCTGTGGAATGAGCTTGACAGCCCTTATCTAGGTGGAATTCTGACTACGCTTCTCAAAGCCTGTATACCTCCAGGATGCTGAAAGACAACACACTCATCTGCCTACACTCAGAACTGAGGCATTACAGCATTGGACAACTCTGATTGATTGAATAGACCCTGAGGGCAGGACCCTATTACCAAGCCAATGCTCAGAACTGATTAACCCCTTAGCCAATGTCAAATACAGTACATTGCTGTAAGATGACTATAAATCATAGGATAACTGTAGGGTCAGGCCTACTGTGTTCCCCTTACATGTCTTGCCTAAAGCCTACTGTTGATCTTTCTAAACAGACTATGTTAGTGCTCTTCTAGCAGAAGGAAAATGGCACAGGAGCTTCCCATCTAGATTTTTTATTAATCAGAGCATGCTTGTGGCATCTTCATTTTTTCTCTTGATTAGAGAGGAATGCACTACATGCTAGACAAGGTGCATTTAGCTGCTGGGACAGCTGTCAGGAGAGATTTTTAAAATCTACTGATATTCTTGTACCTTAGAAAAGTTGCTGCCTGCACTCCCAGAAGTAACTTCATGTCAAAATTTTCCCAGGATTTCCTTATCCCACATTTCTGTTCACTTTTGGAAAGGGTAGCTATGTCATTTATTGTCTTAATGCTGGATCCAGCAATGGA
Source organism: Alectoris magna (assembly GCA_030625065.1). Classification (NCBI taxonomy): domain Eukaryota; kingdom Metazoa; phylum Chordata; class Aves; order Galliformes; family Phasianidae; genus Alectoris; species Alectoris magna. The sequence continues at coordinate 29,408,713 of CM060561.1, forward strand.
TTTTCAGTATTTTCTTTTTATTCTATTGAGGTCCCTTTCAATTCCTGACATTCTGTGATTCTGTGATTTTAAAAGCTAGATGCAATGCCTGCAATACCAATATACAGCATTGTAGAATGGAACCTGGCAACTGGCACCTTGTGGAGGCTGTTGGTAACATTGAATCAGAATCAGAAAGTCTACTCATTTAACAAGGAACACCTGAGATTAGCAACAGCTGACAGTAGACAATAAGAAATGCTCTAAGAAAAAGCATTCAATTTTAGCTGTCCTTGAGGTTTAGGAGCCTTGCTTAAGTCTCCAAATGGAAATGTTCAAACTCTTCTCTTTCAGAAAAGAAGCACAATCTGCATGGGTGAAAAATAGAGATAAAGTCCGTCCATATGATAGAGCTAGTGTTGGTGATGGTTCTTTAAGCAGCCCAGTGACTAAGGCACTTGCCTGATGGGTGACAGCAGGTAGAACTCCTGTTCCTACACCCATTGCTGTATTTTCCATAATATATTGCTAATACAAATGAGCAATGAACTCAGACAGAGACCAGGGTCCATTTCTCCAAATGCGTGTCATGTTTGTTCTTGTCTCTCTCTCTGGCCCACTGAATCATGAATTCGCCTTTTGCATGTTAGCTGTGAAAAAGACAGTGGATAATGCACCCTCTCCTGAATAGTGTAGAATATGTCTTAGCACAGAGTACTGCTCAGGGCATCCTCCTGGGAGGCAGAAGATGTAATTAGAATATCCTCACACAGAGAAGAGGGCTGATTCCAAGCCATCCACTTCCTGGATGAATGCTTAAAGACAAGTGCCTGCATTATCACCTCCTTATGAAGGAAAATGAAAATGGCTCCTCATCTAACAGCACCTATCTTTATCAAGAGAGACATAAAGGGCAAATTTTTCAAAAATGGGTTAGGCCCAGGTCCTCAAAGACATTTAGGCATTTGATTTTCTTTGATTGTAGGGGGAATTAGCTTCCAAAGTGCCTTTGAGGATCTGGACCTTAGAGATTTAAGATACTCAATGTCATTTATCAAACGTGGAATCGGTAGGAGTCGGGCATCTAACGAGAACCCCACAGTATATATGTTTCTAAATTATGTATGCGCTTTGAAAATGCTTTTCCTTTATCATGCAGAAAATCAGAATAGATGACTGATGATCCTTTCTCATCTTAAAATCCCTTGTAAAGCTGGCTAAGAACATGTAAGCGCTGTGATGGACACATCACAGTCATATGTATGTCATGCATCCTGAGATATTTTATATCTATATACACTTCTGATGGACAATCACTTTCCTTCCAATATGTCTTACGATAGACTGCTTTTTAATTATTTAGATCATGTTTGAATTTTCTGATATTTAGATTTTATGTCTCATGTTCTAAAAGAAAATTCCGTATATCCTTATGTTGACTGCAGATAATTTCTAAAAGTGCAATGTTTCAATATTTGTTTTACCTTATAGAACCAATTGTGTGAATAACACCTACACTGTCTATTGAAAGAAGTCTTATAGTATTTACCCTGAGTTTTTATTTCTTAAAACAGATGTATAGCTTCCTTTTCCTGATTTTTTTTCCTTAAAACTTTCTCACCTTTTGACAATGTAGTTTCTAAAATCATCTCCAAATTTTAGGCTCTTACGTTAAACATTTGCATTATCTCTCACTTAGCAGTTTAGGCAGAAAGCTACTGGCTGTCATTATGTGCTGAGTATTCCCGGAGAGGTGAGGGTTTTTTTGATTTGTTTTCGTTTTCCTTCTTAGATTATATTTTAGCTAAAGTGCTCTGAGAATTTCCTGGTCCCATGGGCAGTTTTTGAGATCCTTTACTCCAAGCATTGTCAGTATAACACTGATAACCTTCACCACCTGCTCATTGTTCGTCTACTTTCTGTGATAACCACTGAGTATTCAGCATCTTGGAAACACACATAGACTCCAAATTTGATACCAAAAGCAAGATTAAGTCTTCACTACGCTACCCATATTTCATCTTCTTTCTTATTTTGTTTTGTTTGGTTTCCTTTCCTTCTCTTTATTGCTACAGTGATTTGCCACCTTAAGGGCAAGACTAGGTAAGTTCGCTATTGCTAACATGAGATTCATCTTCATAGTCCTGGGTCCCTTTCAGACTTAACAAGCAGTATAAATTGCCTTTATCTTGTTGTTTATCTTCAGTTATTCTGTGATGAATCTTCTTCATGAAATCACTCCATTCTTAGGTTTTGATCGTTCATCCACGGCTTTCCACACTACAACCTCACATGTGACCTGGCATGTAGCTTCCAAATGAAATAGAGGATGAAGCATTCATGAAATAGAATACACCAAGTAAGAAGAGAATTATTATATAGAAACATTATCAAGGGTATTAAAAAACATCAAAAGGGGTACGAAAAGCAAGAGCTGGGAATGCAGAAATGGTGGAATTCATCTATAGTCCTAGTAAGACTAAGTGGCACCTAGAAGGGTGGTATTGATAAAGGCAATATTATAACAAAACCTTCAGTTTTCAAGTAAAAGTAAAAAAGAACAGCAAAAAATTAGAATTAGCATAGATACAACGTTAGTGAATTACAATTACATAGCATTTTATGAACATTTACTTCCCCCCTACCACAAACATGATCATTAGAACACTGCCATTCTTCAAAGCAGCTCATTTTAAGTTTACATTAACTCAGGATCAAAATTACTTGTATTTATGAAAGATGAATGTGTAGAAGAAGAAATAATCATGTTGGTTTTTCTTTTTTTCAAAGAATCTATTGAATATTCTGAAACTTTTTTTTTTTTTTTTTTTTTCTTTTTTTCAGAACATAAAATCGGAAGAAGACAAATGAACCTAAATTTATGAGGAATATCTGAAGAAATATGGAGTTTGTAGAAGGAAAACCTGTGTAATAAAAAAGAACCTGTAGTAGCTCTTGTATGCTGAAGTAGTTAAGGAAATGAAAAGGATGCTAAAATTATTTCGAGGAACTAAAAATCCTTGCAAGAAAACGTATCCTTGAAAGAAAGAGGGGGGCTGATGACATTAGTAATGGTTAAAACTGATTGAAATTCAGTTGTCCTTTGAAAGATCTTTGTTAAGTAAGAAGCATAAAAAATAAAGCGTATATACAAGCAAATGATGACCTTTTCAGATACAAATTGATAAAGAACAGACAAAAGAGTACTTGAAAGAGTAGAACATTTACAAATTGTTCAAGCCAACTGGTAGTAAGGTAATTAGGAAATTCATTTACCCTGCCATAGGCAATTATTGTTGATGTGACATGGAAATGTGGTTAACTACAAAAACACTGTAAAGAAAACAAAAGAAGTTCAAAAGGGAAAAAGAACAGTGATTTTGGCAATTATATTCTGAAGATTCTCTTTTTATCTCAGAGGAGTAGTGGAAAAATGTTGAGAGAAGAAAAATACCTTGGGAATTAGAATACTCAGCCACACCAGAGAGCATGTCCATCCTTAATCCTCCAGCCAACTTCATTTGAATTCTGTGAGCAGGCTGAAGAGATAGTGGCAGACACAGGTGAAAGATGGAGAAGTCGCTTTCTGCATCTTCTCATAATGTATCACTTAGAAGCTCAGAAAGAGAGTACGAAGTAATTGCCTTCACTCACAAAGGAAAGCAAGAAAGAAGCTTTTACTTTCCAAACAATTTGTCTTTGGTCTGCAACAGAAGCAGCACTTTCCTCATGGGAAACATCTTCATGAACTTGAGAATCTAGAGCAGCAATGAAGTTTGAAAATGACATTTTCATAGACAAAGATGATAATGTTTTCTGTGTGTGCATATAAAACAAATGTCTGAAAGAAAAGCAGAAGTTTGAATTTGGTTAAGCTTTTGGCACTTTATTTCATGAAAGTTTATTATTTAATTTACAGCCTGAAATATGACTGCAGAACCATAAAGCAAGAAAAAAAAATAAATTGCCATAGACTGAAAAGGGAGGAGCTTAAGTTCTACTTCATTTAACATCCTTCATATTGATTTTGATGTGGGGTAATAGGTCCATTTGTGCAATTCATTAGTGGTACTAAACTGAAAAGTGTTGCAGTCAACTACAGACAAAGCAAAAGAAATTATAAATGGAGCCAAAGGAGTTAAAAAATGGACATGAAAACAAGTACATGAAATTCTTTGTGGAAAAAACACCACATATATCTCTCTGGGGTAAATATAATTTAAAACTCAAATATTCATAGAGACAATGAAACCTAGAAAGAAATAATGACAGAAAGGCTCATGAATGATCACAGAAAGAAAAATAGGCACAAATTTGCAATGCAGAATGACAGCACTAAGATTCAATACAATACTAAGCAGAATCTACAGAAGTGTCACGTCACAAAACAAAAAGATAATAAATGTGTTGTTTATAGTCCTGGTACAGCCTCCTTGGGGACAGTGAGGACAGCTTATTACTGGTGACCAGTTAGAGGGAGTTTAGAAAAATATAGCAAAATTTGTTATGAATGTGTATAGAGTTGAAAAAATGCTAGGTACATATAAATATAGAAACAATATATATAATTTAAAAATATTATCTAAATCACAGATTTAGATAATAAATCATAAATAAAACATGATATGTATTAAATATATGAAATATTATATATATATAAATCACATTAGGGTGTCACATGCTTGCCTTTCCCTTCTACCCAGTACTTGCAGGACTGGCGTGTGAAACTGTGCAGCCTTTGCCATCTGGAAAAATAAAAATGGATGAGAAAGATGGTTACAGGAATATCTTGAACCTCAAGCATTCCCAGTTTCTATTATACTGATCAGAATCTGCACAGTTCATCGGAGAGAAAGGAAGAATTCTGTCCCAAGTATCCCTTGGTGCACGAGCATAAGATGCATGGGTGAGAAAGTGTGGTCTTTGTAAACAAACCAGCGGCTATTCCATGAAATCTCAAAAAACATTAACAGGCACTGAATAGATCATTTATTTTAAAATTCAAAACACTGAGAGTAATTTAAAAACAGTATAAAATCGGAAGGAACTAATTTAAAAATAATTTGAAACACATGTATATGTGTGTGATAAATAATTGGTTTGTGTGAAATATGGAAAATATGTGCAATTGTAAGGAAATAACACTCATAACTCATGAGATTTCAACTGGCCAAAACAGTATTACAAGGCCAGCAAAACCACTCACCAGGGGAAAGAGCAGAATTCCAGTAACAGTTAAATGAACTATTTTATTCATTTATGATTCAAAAAAGCCCTCCACTAAATATGACAAACTACATCCAGGTAGCAGAATAATTCAGTGTGCTATGGAAAAAGAAAATTATCCACCCTGTAGGTTATTATTATTATTATTATTATTATTATTTTCTGAGCTTTTTACCCCTCCAAAGAAAGAAAGAGATGAATAAAGAAAAGAAATGGTTTAAAACCAAAATGGAATATTCCTCATAGCAGGCATTATATGATTTGTAAACAAGCGCCCCAAAGCAACAAAAGCTATAGATTTGTTCATACTAATACCCATTAGAAGATTTTATAATTCTCTCAATAGTTAGTGACCCAGAATTGGTGAACATAATACTACTGCTGACATTTCAGAATAACCCTTTATATTTCCTTTAGTGTGTCTCTGAATTATGCAAATGACTTTCAGTGCAGTTTTTCCCTTTCTTTAAACACTAAACACACATGGGGCAGGCCTTAGACTGAGATTCAGGATATATTCATTCCATAACCACCATTACAGATGTCTATCACCTTTATTTGTAGGCAAAGCTTAAGTTTCTGAATGTGAGCTACAGTTCTTAGCTTCTTATCTGTACCCTGCAGGAAAAAATCCTTAAAAAAGATTATTTTATTTATCTAGATATCTCTCTCTATAAATAAGTAGACACTTTATTCACTGTTTAATTACTGGTTTAGTATCAGAGACTGAGTGATTTGCATACAAAGTTTACCCTCAGCCTTTAGGAGACAGCTCTATTTTTAACTCTCTGCACTGAAATGGAGGGCTGAGAAAACTCTGACAGAGCATCTTTTGCCAGTCTTTAGCAAGAATATATCAATTGGATTCCTGCTCCTTTCTAAATGGGTCTCAGGAAAACAGAGTTTCTGTGTTCCCAGTTCTGATGCCGTTTCCAGGGGTATCTGTCTATATGAAAATGCCACTATGCAAAAATAATGTAAGAAAGACCTTATCAAGTAAAGGAGTGGCTCAGAGAATAGCTGGCCTTCCAGATGAAAGATCAGGTCAGTGTTCTCAAAAAAATCCTTTTGTGCTTTATTCAGTACCAATCTCACATTAGTGTAATTTCTCTAAGGATGAGTATAAATTTGGACAAATGCACAAAAATCCCTCTTTGATAGCATGAAGAATATTTTAGAGTTGTGTTTTCTTTTTAATCTAGGGAGAAGAATAAACTCATGCTATGGACTGAAGTTCAGCAATTTGCAATCCTTTTTATAGTATAGAGTATCTACACTAGAACAGTGCTTTATTTTAGATGAAAAATTCACATTCAAGTACTGTGGTTTTAGTCTGGGATGAGCATTCATACATTTTAAAAAGAAATGGAAAAAAAGAATGGCTTCCTCTAATTATGTAGCTTGATCAATGTATGCATTAAAGACACATTTCCTAATGTATTATGAATTCAGATGAGTGAGAGAAAATCAAGCTTAAAGAGCTTTTAAGAATAACCCAGAATCCCTTGTAATTTCCCCCACTCACCTATGCATGCCAGTGTTAGCATAGTATAAAATACTTCTTCAACTACTAAATACTTCTTCTAATAAAAGAAAGCCATAGAAGAGATGGTTTAATAAAATGTATTTTCTAGCTCCAGTTGCATACAAAATGCTAGAGACACTGTGTCTCAAGAAATGTTTATTATTTGTGTTGTCTTCTGCAGCAAGCTCTTTCACCCAGGTTTTGTGCAAAGATTAATTCTGACAGCGGGGAAGTAAAGAGAGGATTATTAGTCAATCTCAGGGAAGTCTGGAATTATTAAAGCAGAGCAGCCGCTAACCTGCAGGTCCCTGAATCTTCAGGAGTATGATATGATGATTGATAACCTGACCTACACTTCTTGGATCACTTGGCAGGTAGAAATATAACATCTGCTCTATTGTTAATGCAATAAATTAAATCACTTTCAAACATTATTTCAATAAATTAAGCCCATAGATCTGTAGTAGTTTGCATAAACTATGTAAATAAGTGCTGTGACTTACGTGTTGCTGCATGGACATAAATTCAGTCTACTTCTTTTAAAATGGAGAAGTTGGATATGGATATTTAAGATGGCTTGTGCAATGATATTAATCTTTCTACTTCATATTTCACATTTTTATGAGAACTTTATTACTAAATAATATATCTCCATGTTCCCTTTTGTAGCTGTGCTGTCCATTACTTGCCTAAACTACTTGCTGTCATTAGTTATAGCAGTTTTATGCTTCATATACTACACAGCCTCTGATGGCCGTCTCCCTAATAAATTCTTCATCACCTCCAACATGACCATCTGCATTGCAGCTTCATTAATATCCTTTCATTCCAATTTCCAGGTGGGCAATGTCTTGCTTAGTTAAAGCTTTTTGTAAATTATTAATTATTGCAACCAAGAAACCTCCTCCCTGGGCTTTCACTGGTATCATGAAATAGTGATTTCATGGATATTACAGAAGTGCTGCTCATTGCTGCCTTTATCTGTTAGGTTAATGAGGATCATTCTGCTTGAACACAATGGATCAAAATCTGGCCTTTGGTGCACACAGATATTTCCCATTGATTTCACTGAGCAGATTGCACCTGGAGCTTCAGGCTTAGCAGCTTATTAAAGTCGCATGTAGAGTGCAAAGCACAGATAGATAAGTTTACCCTGGTAAAGCAGGTGAAGCAGAAACTGTGGAAACCAGAGACTTGAAAGAACTTAGACCAGTACAATCAAAAAGTGAAAAAAAACCTGAGGACACTGGGCAAGAGATCCTGTATGATCTCAATTTCCTAACTGTACAGAAGGTTAAACACAGTTCTTAAGCAGACAGGCCTTATGCTATTTGATTCCTCGGGAAGATTTTCTGTTAGCTATAATATTGAATAGATTCAAATATGAGTACCAAACCCAAGAACATATGTATTTCATAGCAAGCAGTGGATGCTTATCATCACTTCTTGCATCTTAAAGCTTTTGCGCATTCCTCATACTGTATTTTGCAGCTGAATGAATTGGCTGTGTAAGGACAGCACAACTTCTTTTCGTTTACTGCTTTGGAGTCAGTTTGGTGGGCTCCAGTAACCAGGGAAATGCTTTTGGATTGACTCTGAAGTTAATACATAAACACAGATTTCACTGTAAACTGGATGTGATTTATTCAGCTCATACTGAGTTGAATGGCTTATATAGTTCTTCAGCATACGGTTATGATGAACCATGCGGTTACAGACGAGGAAGGCAAAACTTATCCTTATATCCTTACATCCTTATATTCTGTTACCCTCCTTCATTTCTTTAATTTGTACATTTGTGTAAACCGTTTTGTACCTGTAGATGTGCACTTACTATATATAAAATTACATTTACATTTTCGTATAAATGTATTAGATGCATCAAGCCATATTTTACAGATCTTCAGTAAGATAAGAAAAAAAGTATCTAAACTAAGAAATGAAGATTTATAACTGTTTATAACTCCATTCTTCTTTCTTGTGATTTTTCTTGTTACTTATCCTAATTATTCAGATTAAGGCCCAGTGCCTTATTTAATACACTCTATTTAAACCTCACTCAATGGGCAGAATTTTTCCTCATGGTTTTTTTTTTTTCATATTGTCGTGACTGTGATAATACTGCATGATTCATAAAAAATAATTCATTTTTGCCACATGCAGTCCAGTATCACGTTGGAGAAGAGCTCTGTGGGGTTGGTGGATAATCACTTTATCTCTAGGAAGTATCAATGTCTTGAGTACATTTTGTAGGGTTGAAATCTGTAGAAAGTTTTGGCTGATGAAATTGGAAAATGAATGTAGGTATAAAGAGATCTTTCAAGGACGTGCCTATGTTTGCCCAAGTGTTATAACTGCAATAATATCCCTGTCAAAATGGTCAGTAATAGTGCTGAATTTTGCATCTCTGTTTCAGAGTCTTTGAAAGATAGGGAAGGTTACCAAATTATTTTTTATACTGACAAAGTAAATTATTCTTTTACCTTATGAATGCAAATAGCTGGTCTGGAATGGCTCGACTTTTTAAATATATCATTCTTTTTCATATCTGTATAAGGCATCATTAAAATTTTACCAAATTTGTGTCAGGGAATCTTAGGAAATAAGTGGTTCTATGAACCCAACATATGTTATGTCTGCATTCCTATATATACACAGATTTGGTGCCTTTGCAATACAATTCTGATTCAAAACCTGCCCTTTAAATTTAACTTTTAAAAATGTCCTTTGTTCTATGACTTGCACTCAAACTTTTTTTTTTTTTCCTTTAATCTTTTTTTCCTTCAGATTCTCTACTTTTTGTCCTCTGTCCTCCTACAGTAACTCACTTTGTCTCTTCAACATGAGAACCAATCAGGCCTTCATTTATTTCAACAGAAGCCCAAAGCAGATGCTATTTTTTGCTCTGCTATCTAAAAGATCCCAGAGATGGGTTGGTGTATGACACTAGGGTGCAAAGCATATCTTTTCCATGAGCCCCAAAGCAGTCCTCTGAAACAAGCAACATGACAAATGAACAAAAGTAGCTTGCTGAGCAAATAAGAAACTCTTTGCCTTACAAATGAATGGAAACGTTTAAAGAGAAGATATTCCTGAGATGATAAGAGAAGCAGCTTTCTTGATTTGAATGGGAACATGCAAATTGCTGCTGTAAACCAAAAGAATTGTGTCCTTGGAACAGGTCAGTACAACTTCACTGTTGGACAGAGGGAGCTTTTGAGCCAGGCATGCACCTGCCAGGGATTTGACCACCTCTGCTATCAAAAACTCATGTTATTCCTGAAGTAACAAGTATAGTTTTATTTGATCATTAATTAGAGACTTCTTCAGCCTAGTGGCTGGATCTTGCTTACCTAAAGAGTAGCAGATTCATGTGAGTTTCACCATACTGAATGTATTCATTTAGTTTGCTTAATTTATGTAATGAAGTAACATAATTCTGTACACACCCAAACACAAACCTACCTTTCTTAGGTGTTCTTTGTTTTTTTCCTCTGGTTTTTATTTTTTTTCCATAATGCTAATCTATGGTTTATACAGACTGTGGGGCCCACCTACCGTGGAAACCTTTTCCCCAATATAATTGTTAACGGAGACTCCAGCAGTTTGCGAGAAATGAAAACACAACCTTATTATCCAATAAAGGATCATTAAAAATTCAGCAGCTAACAGTTTTTGGCTGACAAAATAGTTGAACATACCAAGAAGCAGAAAGTGAAATTGGCTATTTTCTGATCACAGGCCTAATTAGAAATGAATGGTTTAACTGTAGCATTATGTGCCAATAACTGTGACCTGAATGGTATTTTCATTTCTGAATCTCTTTATATAGAGAATTTCCTGTGAGATTTTGTTACTCTCTAAATGCCTCTGTATGGTATTGACTACAACCGAGGGCCAGGTTTTGTTATAAAGAAAACGTCTGGCTTTAATGGTGTGGAAGTTGAATATACATATATATTTTTTATTGGGTCAGGTTCTAAGACTGGATATTCCAAAGCACCAGTCTTGTGCTATTTTTTTAATTTTTTAAAAAATTTTTTTTAAAGAATTCATTTTTACAGCTAACAGCAGCCAATTGAAAATAAGACAATAAAGGTTATGTGAGAACTGCTGAACTATAGGACTTTCTGTAGTCTACTTCAGGAACTGAAATGCTGCCCTGACATACTCGGTTGCCTCTCTGGGACCACACTCCCTGTAAAACAGGGAAGAATTAAGTTTTATGAGCTGGATTCTTTCTCATATTAACTCCTCTGAAACCAACAGTTCTAAGAATAAATTTGAACCAGCCTGGTTAGTGCTTCTGCTCCAGAAGCCTACATCCTCTGTAGTTTCATGATCATTTGCCCCATTCACTTCCAACTTGAGACAAAGGTCTTACTGCTGAATAAAGCTTCATTATATCAAAGAAATAACATAAATAATTTAGCAGAGTTTATCATAATTGAAGGTTTCTTCTCACAAGGGGACTAAACTGACCTTGGGGCAGAATTAATTCACACCTCAGGAGACAATCAACTGCCAGATCAAGTTTAAGGTCTTTGGAAAGTCCTTATTCTGGACGTGCAGCCTGCCAGTCTCACCCCTATTCAGATCAGGCCTCCCAGCTTCACTGGCTGTTGAATCATGCCAGAGAGGAAGAGTAGTACATGTGAGAAATAAGAGTGTTAGGAAAACTGCCTCTTTCACGCAGCTTAGTCCAGTGTCCTGTTCTGTTTCTGAAAAAGCATTGGTCTTAAATAGACCCTAGGAACAATGAAATGATTGCTACTGGCTTGCTTCATAATAGATACTCCATGATTACAGAAACTGCAGAATTACGGCAACCATAGCAAAAATAGTACAAGTTCTAAAAAGGTAGAAAATGGGAAGTGTTTTTTCCACTTGCATTCAAAACTGAACATCAGTGAGTTTCTTGTCTTATTCATTCAGGTGTAACCTGTGATTAACTCTCCTAAAGTCTACACACCAATTACAGATTTCTGTCAAAGAAATAAACTGCAGAATTTATGATTCTGACTCAATAACTCAACTCCTTCCAATAACAGCATGATATAACACTTGCATAACCAAAGGATGCTGTATTGTAAGTGTCAGCAAATCATAATACAAGTGGCAAAAATACAGAGATTTGTCCATACGCCTGATATAGTACATATTAAGGCCTAGTTTTGTGTATGCCCTGACACATACATAATCTAAACACAGAGGTCACCTCTCTGCTTTCGATCAGATATCTCACATGCGCAATGTCAGCTTTGTAAGTAACTTTTTTTGCATGATAAAATCCCATGCAAAATTGTAATAGACAGTCAATGCGTCCAAGACAGCATTTCTTCTCACTAGTGTTGTAGCAGTTGCTGCTTCTTTCTGCAGCTATACAGGATTAAAATTTATTGTGAAACTATTCTCTGTTATCCTAGAGCAGAAAAAATCATTAAATGGGTCAGGTACCATTGTTCATGAATACACAAAGTGACATGAAACTACATGACTTAGTGATCTCCTATTTTATTAAGAGCCACATACTTTGGGTCTTTTATGACAAATTAAATTATACCACACTTTGACTTTGGGCAAGCTCTAGCAGAGATCTGATGGAAAAAAATATTTATTTCCATTAAACAACTAAACAGAATTTTTTCTTTTGACCCTATTCTAAAGAACTATGTTGCTAGAAAACGTGGAGTAAAGAGGGAATAGAAATCTATTGGTTACAGAGCTTGTATCACCAGCTCAGGTGTCTTGGATGTCACCCTTATGGTCTTCTGATGTTACTTCAGAAAGATTGTACTGTCAGCAGGAAAATGGGTCTTTTTGAAAAGATTTTCTCCTTTACCAAAGACGTCTTATGAGATGTTAAGCTCATTAGGAAACCAGAAGAAAATCCAGCTGAACTTTTAAGTCTTTTTTTCTTTTTCTTTCTTTTCTTTTTTTTTTTCTTTCTTTTTTCTTTTTCTTTTTTCTTTTCTTTTTTTTTTTTTTTAAACTTTTAGTCATTAAGAATGTGAAAAGGGGCTTAGCTTTTTGAGCAGCTCCAGGGAAAGATGGGGAGGGGAAAAATGTTGAGATCTTATGACTACAGTTGTTAATATACACCGGTGATACTATTCAAGCTGAGATAGTTAAAGGACTGTCAGCACTTCCATTTAAAACCTGGTCTTTTTAACATTTATTTTCCCAAAAAGAAGTCCAGTGTTAGTTGAATTTTAGCATACAAGGATTCATCTGGGGTGAAAATTCCTTTTGTGACATTTCAAGTAGATGGTTTGCATTTTACGTGTTAGAAATAATTCGGAGTGTTCCAGCCTGAGACATATTTTTAAATTTGTATCCAACTGTCAGCCATTTATTTGTGCGTGTATTCATATACAGAGATCTATAAGTATGTGCTTTGCATATAGATATATATATGTTAGTATATATTATCATACAACCTACAAGAGGACTTCTCATATACTTAAATGTTAATATAGGCCTGATCTTGCCACAGGTTATCATCAGCACCTTACAGGATGAAGTAAGTCTTTACAGCTGTTTTGTCAACAGGACTAAGATCCTGCGGTTTTATTGCCAGGTCAAGTAAGCAGCCCCTATTTTGCACAAATGTTTCAGGTTTAAGATTAATTTTTTCTTCTGTGGTACAAAATGCGTTATGCAGATAGAATGAACAAGAACATTCCCCTTCAAAAATAACATTGATATGGCAGAGGGGCAGGAATCCTTCAAGAAAAAGGAAAGAAGTGGATTCACCCCTCTATTTTCATATGCAGGAAGGAAAAAGTGAGAATGCAGATCTTCCTGATTTCAGGAAAACTTCATTTACTAATCGCTCAGTTACAAACACTACACTTCGATATGTAGAGGTAATATTACCATTTTACAAAACGTATGTGTCAGGGTACATAACACGCTGTATAAAACGCAAGCTAGAAATTTGCCACTCGTCATCCTGTGTTTTTCCATGCTTACTAGGGGACTTCTACCCACCTTGAAAGGTGAAACTGTGGCAATAATGCTATAGATGGGTAAGATATTGTTGATATACTGTAACTCCATTTTCAGAATGATGCTTCTTTGGGGTGGTTAGGAGGTATACCATGCTGCAAAATATGTTTCACTAGCTTGTTGGAAACAAGTGTTTGTAAAAGACAGTATTGGGTGCAGATACTCCTTTGAATACTCTTTGAACTAGGAAAGGGACAGGAGCAGAAGCCACAACCATGATGAGTGATGTGGCTTGCAGAATGCATAACAGAAGCTGCTGCCAAGTGATTTGCAGATGTGGGACTGTAAGAATTTTGGCCCAATTGTGAGGTAAAAAAGTCTGTTTCCACCCATCACAGTCTATACATGAAAGCTCTCTGGGATTTTTTTCCTGTATAAAGCTTGGCTTGTAATGTATATATGAGCAAAACAAACACTACCATCTGGAAAGATAATGCAATGTGTGTTATTTCGATCAGAATGGTAATTATGAGAACTGAAAGATTCATCACGAGAGGTAAATTTTCATTTTGTTTGAGCTTGTTTGCTCATTTTCAACCTTTAAAAAGTATTCTACTCTTCATTTAGCCCTTTTCCTTTTAACTCAATGTCTTCTCGGAAAGGATCTCTTGTATCTCCATGAATTTTTCCTTGGAAATTGTACAAATGTATTTTAGTCAAGATTTTATATCATACATTTTTATCAAAAATACATGATGTGTAAGGCCAAAAAAGACCACAGATAATTGAATCGGATCGTATAAAAGCACTCACTTTGCTCCCATTCACCATTATCCCTGTCTGCAGGTTAAATTTAGATTTGGACAAACTTCTGCTTCAGAAAGTCATTCTGTCTTGATCTGAGGAGCTGGAGATGTCAGCAGTGTGTTTCCAAATTTGGTCTAGCTGTTAATAATTCACACTGTTTACCAGTGGTGATTTTCAGTTTTTTATTTGTCTTTGCCGAGACCCACTAGTGGGGCTAGGAATTTGAACTAGAGGAGCTTTTCTGTTCAGTTTGTGATTTTAGTCCCCAGATTTGTTACCACAAAGATCATGTCATGTGTGTACGATAGGGGTATGGGACATTTTAAATAGGTTGTGAGAAAATAAATAAAAGGAAAATCTTTTATTTTTTTGACAATGCAAAAATGAGACCACAAAGATAAAAAGCCTAAGTTAATGACTAAACCATGTTTGACTAGAAATTTAAAGACATTCCTGGGTACAAACATGTGCTCAAATACTTTATCTGTTATCAGAATTTTTAAATACATGCTAAAATACTGATTTCAAGGCTATATCAATCACTGCCTTAATGGTAGATAAAGAGATTACAACTGTTTCAGGACTTCACTTGGGATTAAATGGTGTAGGCCAATTGCTTTTACAGTTTCAAATTAATGACATTCTTAAAAGGCAAGATTTAGGCAGATTTCTGCTTTATTTATTACTTTTCAGGATTTCAGTAGAATTCATATAATTTAATAGTGGCCTGTTATAAAGACTAATTTTAGCTCTGAGCTAAGAGCTGCAGTTAAGCTGTCTAATAATGTTCTCTTTTCCTGCATAGTGATGGCTACTTTGCAAAATGCCATACTTGCTGCCAGTGATGTAACTCTCTCTCTTTCCCACATTCTCCCAGTGTAAAAGGAAAAAGATGAGACAGTGAGATCTTCTACTCTCTGCAGATTTCACAGTACATACATGGGCAGAGAACATGTGAAAACCCTTGAGCACTGTTTTACATATGGCCCCTGCAGCAGTAATTGGGTCCTTTATTCTAACTTGCTGTTGCAGTGCAGTAAGGAATTATCTGTTATTCCTGTAGCAACTTGAAAACTTGCTCCTAGGTCTACAAGTGACCCATGGTGTGAAATGATGGGAAGACAGTCAAACTTTAAACAGTTTTTATTTGGATTCAGTTGAATGCCAAGAGAAGAGACTGGCTGTTTTTTTTTCTTCTTTTTTTTCTTCTGTCCCAAATATTTCTCTCAGCCCAAGATGAGAAGCAAAGTCTTATAGTCCATTGTTCCTTTTTCTTCCCCACAGCAGCATATTTTAAAGATGGAAATTCAGCTATCTGTATTTCCTTACTTTTGTCAGTTTGGGTCATAGCCTTAATGTTACTTAAACAGATTCTTTAAAGTAATGGAGCCCTTAATATAGACTTAATAAAGCAATGTAAGGCGGTATGGATTTCCTTCTGTCTAAGGTTCAGAGGCCTTTATCTGAATAATACATTAGATACTTTTATTCACTGGTGAAGCGTCGTAACAGGAAAAACTTTGAAGAGAACGTCTGTCCTATCATTAAATTGATAATAGACACATTCTTTACTTTTTATCCCTTTTGTAGTACATCTTTTACCTCTGACAGGTTTCTCTAGGAATTAAACAGGGACCATAGGATACTTTTACCGGCATATAACAATGTGGTCTTCTAACTTGTTGTAAGCATAAATAACTGTGGTGAGGAAAACCTTACAAAAAGGTTCTTTTATACTTGCTTATTACCTGTATTATTGTTATATATAGTGCTGTCATGTAAAGTAGAATACCTTTTGTGTGTGTAAGAGAGATGTATGAGGAATACGTAAATATATGTTCATTTTAAAGTTGCTTGCACGAAATATATGGTAACATCAGTTTAACTAGTTCAGACTCAGTGATACCTCTGCAACCAATATTTCTCTGTTGAGTATCTGCACACTTTCATTTGAAAATAGGAGGCTTTTAAATGTTTTTTAATATTCCAAAATATGACAATTTTTCCAACTCTTTTATAACAGAAAAAGCAAATACAACTGCCTGAATTTCATACGCAGCATCTGATTTTCTAATGTATATATGTATGTAATCCCAGGTTTAGAGACCTTCCAAAAATCCACTAGACTATTATTTGTTATAAACTTCTGTTAACTATTTTATGCTCTTGGATAACATGAGAATGACCGGGCCTTTCTTGTTCGTATTGTAACCCATTTTCCTTATCTATCCTATGTTAAGGTTTCCTACTTTTCAGTAAGCCTGCTTGACAGGCTATTTCAAATGAAGAGGTGCTAATATTCTGAACAAAGTTGTAAACAGCGCTTTCACTAAATATTTCTGACCAAATTCTCATCTGTAGACCAAAACAACTTGAACTTCAGTAAGCTGTTTTGCATTTACCATAACATTTGACCTAAAAGGCTTAATAAAAGTGAATATTTGGTTCTTCTGATTGTATCTTAACACTGTGGTATGCATTAGAGTAAAAAAGAACTGATTATGAAAAAAAGAGCATAAGAACTGGTCCAAATTCCTAATTCAATCAATCTCTATAGGTAAAGAGAATATATCTGGATATTTCCAGGCTTCACCTGTGACAGCAACAAGTTTTTGGATGGCTATCAGTGGGAAATAGAAATTTTATAAGAACTTGTTTATAAAATGACTGAGTGATGCTTTTTCTTCAATTCAATTCAATTAACAAACCTTGGGGCTTGTTATATTACTATAGACTACAGTTGAGAGAAGTGTGTGGGAATACGCTGCATGTGCAGTATCAAACTATTTTGTACAACTCTTCATGTCATTTATAGATATGTATTGTCATCCCAATTGAATCTGAAATCTGTTAAGAAGTGTCCTGATTTAAGTCATATATTACTAGAAATCCAAAATGGAGTGAGCAATGTTTTGCAAAAGATAACAATGCAAATTTTTTGAAACATAACAATTCTGATTTTATTTTTTAAATGTAAATCATCATAATTTGTTGTAAATTAGTAAAAATACTACCATTCTTTCCATAATGAGTAATAGTACCAGATATTGGGAAAGTCAACTTAAAAAAAAACACGAGAACATTAATTCAAGTAAGACACATCAGCTGCCTTATTCTGTTCTCTTGCAGTTATATCACAGAATCAAGGAAACTTAGAATGACTTATGTTGGAAAGGACCTTAATGATCATTGAGCTCCTACCCCCTATTATGAGCTGGTTGCCACCCACCAGCTCATGCTGCCAAGGGCATCATCCAGTCTGGCCTTGAACTCCTCCAGGAGTGGGGCACTCACAGCTGCTCTGGGCAGCCTGTGCCAATGCCTCACCTCCCTCTGAGTACAGAATTTCTTCCTAACATCATGAAATGAATGAAATTATGAACTGCAAAAATATCAGATTTTGTTGACTACAGAACGCAGCACCTTATTTTAGTTATTTTAGTATTTATTTCAAGCTTTGTGTAGTGAACTCAGTAGTTTTTCTCAGCTTTGTACTGAAATGCAAAAGGCAGCAATTAAATTATGTTAATTGTTAACATTAATAAAAACTTATGTTAATATACCTTATTGCTTCTGGCTAAATGCTGTGCAAACATGGGTCTTTAGATTGGTTCTCTTCTATATACTGTATGATTCTTGTAAAAAATATTCAGTCAGAGGGATTCATGAAAAACAGCTATGAGATTTAACTTTTACATCCCTTTTTGAAATTTCTCATATAGCAAGAAGTGAGAATATATCTTCAGAAGGTAGGAATACACAGTAGTCTGCAAACCTTTAGCTTTCCATGAGTAATGAATAATTTCTTGGTGCTTTTAAAAATTATCCTTGAACTTTAAATACAATTATTTTATTAGATGTATTATGTTAAAGTAATCTAATTGCATAATATTTCAGTTTTGTTCAGTTCCCTTCTTTGAACTCAATAGAACACTTATAATTCAAACAAAAATGTTTCTAGAACTAATGACACTACAATTAGTGACTAACTTTTTTTCTGAGGAAATTATTAATGAAGGAAAATGGAGGTAAATATTCTATCATTAGTTTCTAAGTTAAGGAGCTTGCTTATTTACTTTAGTCTTAAATTTGAGTCAATTAACTTAATAACATAATTAATTGTACTGTAGATTCATAAACATATATTGGGATAGGAATGCTCATAGTCTTTTACATATTGTTTGAACGCTCTTCCCAGGTATATAGCTGGGAAACATTAGCATTTACTGTTTCAGCTGCAAACCAAAATCTAGCAAAAATATTAGATAGATTATATGAGCAGTTTTGTAATCATTCCCTTGAAATGACTGGATTAACTAAGGCAGAACAGAGATGAGGAATACAAAAAAACATTCCTTCCTTGTAGATCTCCCTCCTTTGTGAATCAGAGGAAGCTGAGCTCATCTGAGACGTGAAAATGAGATACAAGAAAAACAACATGGCTGTACTGAGTATATTGCTGAACTCTTCAATACTTCTTGATGAATGAGACCATTATTCTGGGAGTTCATGACAAAATACCCTTCCTTTGTTGACAAGGGGACTTTTTTTTGTTGAAAATTCATATTCTAATATATAAAAAAAAGTTGGCCAGCCAATGCTTAGCTTGTCAGTAGGGAATAACTTTTGATCATGGTGTGGATAAGATCTGGCTGACACCCAGCCCCTCTGGGAAAGAATATGTTTATTCAAACAGAAGTCTGAGCTTTCTGGAAGAATCATTTAGACAAAGCTTTTTAAACTTGTCACTCCAAGTGATCCTGCTCTCTACACCCTCTGTCTGCAGCACTGAACTCTGGTATTAGTGAACATAGTAGTGCGTCAGTGACATATCAGAGAGGCTAATTTTGCAGCCAGGGCCAGAAGTTCTCCATACAATTGAACAGATAACCACTGAAATGCACAGAGAAATGATGTGAAAAAATGGATGGGAAATTCCAGAATTTGATTCTTTGTAAATGGCAGTAGTGGAAGTGAACAAGTTGTGCGTTCAGAACCAGGTTCCCCCATTCTCAGGTCAAAGAGTATATTTAACCTTTCTTGTATACTGCTATGTTTTCTTTCACCTGCAAATCAGCAAAAGGATGTGTCATTTCTCAGCACCTTAACACTGCTAGGCCTAGATGGGATTCTCAGAGAGAGAAAGGAAGGGACTTTCTTTCTCAGAGGACTTTTTTTCTACCATGTGACAAAAGATTTGCTTCATGTAGTGACAAAGTTTCATGGATCCATTGGGAAATGTCAGATGTTTAAATACAGGAGGAATTAGTGCCCATTTCCACCATATTTTTCTGCTTCTAATGTAGCATAAATATTAACTTTCACTCAGCATTGGAAGTTTCTGCACAGTTCAGTTTCCTGTGGCTGAAACTTTACAAATTCAGATTCAATACAAACAACTGAGCACAGATAACTATTTTACAGTTATATGAAGCATGTGGGCTCCTTTAAACTTATTGCTGATTTAAATAGCTGAAGGTAGAAAGTTGGAGTAGCTTTTCATCCTCAAAGGAAAAACAAAAACAAATACAGAAAATACTGTTTGTTTCAAAACTGGTCTATCTGTATTTTTGTATATTAATGTTATTTGACTATACTGTTCACTGTGTTTTGAGGCTTGCATAGAAAATACACTAGCACCAGAAAATGATTCTTTTTAGAGCATTACCAGCTATACAGGCATTTATTGGAAACTCTCTTATTCAGTGAAGCAGCAGTTAACAATTTATTTGTTACTGACCCTTTTGTTAAAACAGAGCTAATTGCATCCACCTTATTAATGGGTCATAAAAAGAGGACTCAGTAAACCCTTGTTATTTAAAGCAGAAATCTTTCTTTTAGTTATACTTTCCTGTTTGCCAGAGAGCTCTTCTTTGTGTGACTTATGTTTTTCAAGGACATTTGTGATAGGACACTGTGAAAAAAGCAGTGTCACTTCAGGACAGATCATTTCTCTTTGCTGCAATTTTAGCAGCTCTTTTTTTCTCTCATTTGCTTTTCAGAAAGGGAAAGAAAAGTTTTTTCTTGTTTTTCTTTCCATTCACCAGATTTATATAGTGATCGCAGGAAGTTTAAAATTTATGAGGAATGTGAGATTACCTGTTAAGTCTGTGCTTAGGTGGGGTATGAAGCCCTGGTTTTTAGATTTTTTTCACTATTAAACACCCTTCTATTTAATTGTAATCTATATGGCTTTTAGGCCATACTCACACATTGTTTTTACTTCCAGATTTCACTCTGACCTGGGGCAAATCTCTTAACCTCTCTGTGCTCCCACTTACTCATCTGCAAAATGGACAAAATAGAATTAACCTAATAAAGATTCACATTTGTCTTGTGCATTATCGTTAATGGGGATGTGAATCATATTGGTAGAGTGCTTTGATGTCCCCTGATGCTGCTGTAATCATGAAACTGTTACTCTGTATTTGGGCAAAATATCTGAAAATGGATCTGCATAAATTATGCAGGAATAAACTATACATCTAAATAATTGCATACAGTTGTAAAATTGCTAGTGGCCTATGGAGAGATTTGTGAAGCTCTTCCTACATGTATAACACTTGTAGCTTGGCTCTTGCTGAGTTTGTTCCTCCTAAATGTTTTACCGTAGCCTTAACTTTTTTTGTTCCTTATCACTGGTTTTCTCTAGCACAGTTAAAAAGTTTTCAGTTCATCCCATTTGGAAATAGACCCACAGTGGGGCACAGGGCCAGAGGGAAAGGGCAGTGTGATTTAAGGAGACAGTAGCAAGGGGGATCTTGTGAGCATTCTCAGAGGTGTGTGGCACTTCACTGAGGGGCAGGAGAAGACACGGTGACCTCATGCTGACAACGAGTTGTTCTATTCCTGCTGCATACACTAATACAACTGAAAGCCTTCCCCACCTCTGCTTTATTCCTATGCACATTCAGACACAATGGAGGGAGGGATGGGTGAAAGGCAGCCTTTCAACTTACCCACTTGAGATGAGAAAGAGGGAACAGGCAACTGTCTTCAAAAGGATCAGGGCTCAAGTACTGCTAAAATACAACCAGACTTTGACAACTAAGAGACTTCTTATATTTCTTTGTTTGTTCATTTGTTCATCCCTTTTCCTCCCTCCCTCCTTCCTTCCTTCCTTCCTTCCTTCCTTCCTTCCTTCCTTCCTTCCTTCCTTCCTTCCTTCCTTCCTTCCTTCCTTCCTTCCTTCCTTCCTTCCTTCCTTCCTTCCTTCCTTCCTTCCTTCCCTCCCTCCCTCCCTCCTTCCTTCCCCCCCTCCCTCTTTCCTTCCTGCCTTCCTCCCTCCCTCCCTCTACCAGGACGCTAATTAATATCCTCCCTTATTCCTTAGGCAACTGTCATTTTTCCCATACTGTCACACAAATCAATCTCAGTATATAGCCAGGGGGTTAATAGCAGTAAAATAATGAGGAATATCCAGATTATCTTGAACCTTTTCCATCTCTAAGTTCATCATTTTTACTTTTACATCATGTTTACATGTTTTCTGTAACTGAAATAGATAATGACAAAGTTGAGCCTATTAGGTGAAAGTAAACATGATGTAATTAACACCTTGGCTTGGGCAGTTTTGTTGTTTTGTGAGTTAACCTGCCAACTGCTGACCAAAGAAAAGTGCCAGTTGGGTAGTTCTTATGGAATATGATGTTGGCAGGGGAGTAGGTTTGTAGGCATTCGAATAAATGTTATTTTGCCCATTTTCGTGATTAAGGACAGCAGCAGCAATTTTAGGCCTGAGAGGTGCCTATCTCCTCATCAATTTTCCAGTGTTGGAGACTCTTCAAATCCTTGGGACAATTTGTTCATCTACTACCTAGTCCTTAGAAAGTTTGTCTTAATATTTAATAGTGACTATTTATTATTTGTCACTTATTAATGCTGTCTAGCATAGAAAAATACTTCAAAAGGAGCCTGAGCACTGTACAGGTGCTCTGTCAAGTGAGAATAGGAAAGAAAACGGCATCGAGTCACCTGATTAGGATGTAGATACATCACTGACTTCAGCATAAGTTTACTGCTTCATCTCCTAAATACCCTTCTGAGTTGGACCATAATACTTAAACCAAGTTGATTTCACCAGTTATGGCTTTAAAATCATATTCAGTAGCAAGTCTATGATACATGTAGAAACCTATTGTGACTTAGGAAATGTCATTGGTAGAAAGCTTTTCACTGAGATACTGGAAGGGGAATTGTGGAAGGGTACATTTTTCCTTTGGAGTAAATCAATGCAAACAAAACTTTGGGGCATTTATTTAATTCTGTGAATTTCTGAATACCAATTTTTTCAGTAAGGCTGTTTTTACCTAGAGGGAATTCTGGAGGAAACAGTGTTCTCGTGCTAACGGCATCTGCAACAGGGAAGCCACTTTAGAGGTGGATGGTGAAGAGTGGGAAACAATGCAGAAAGCCCCAAGTGTCATGAGGAAACAAAATACGCTTTCATGTCCTTCTCCTGTCTGAGAACATAGTTAAGGAATATCAGCCTAGCATCAGGAGATTTCACAACTCATCCCACATTTTTAGTCCAAAATCCTTAAAAAAAAAAGCTGAGCATTCAAAATATTTACTACTTGGTCTAAAGATGTAGGACTATAAACATTCCCTTCCAGAGATTTGGTGGAATTAAAAGAATCATATTTCAATGTCAGAACAAGTTGAAAGTAAGCTTTTCCCCCTCCCCCTCCCCCCCCCCCCCCCCCCCCTCCCCCGCCAGCCCCAGAGTTACTGGAATGACTGATCTTTATACCACCAACCTGAAGATACTGCCTGGACAGAACTCTCCACTTCTAAGTGTGAAAATAGTTGTTCCATGCTGACAGTTTCACCTCTGACTTTGTAAACTCTCAACAGAAGTAAGATCTGCTGCCTTCTATTTGTTAGTGAGTACCACCTCCAAACTAAGGTGTTGCTCTTTAATTTTCTTTCTTTCTGTCCTGATAGAAATCAGTGAAGGAATTCTTCACTGGGACTAAATCTTATTTCATTTCTAACCTGTAATAGAAGAAATATTATTGATGAGCAAGCTTAAGTCACTCTCTGTTGTGATGCCAAAGATATGGCCTTTTTGCAGGCTTTGCTATACTGCTAATGAATCTTGTGCTGGTCCTCTCAAAGATGGGAACTTTGCCTCATGATCCCAGCTACATACGAGGAAACCTTTTTTTTTTTTTTTTCTTTTTTTTTTTTCCCCCCCTTTTTTGTGAAGATACAACAGAAATACTGTGAGACCTTGCTTTTCCATTAAGTTATAGGCTGGAGTCAGTCTAGATCTCAAGAGTGTGAATTCATTTTATTGGATGAGGGAATCTTTCAGTTTCTCTTCCAGACTGAAGGCTATGACTCTGGGTTAAAATGGTATGAACCTCCATATCATTCTTGTGTTCATTATTAGAAAGAAGCCTGCATGAGTTTCAGTTACAACAATTCTTGTTTTACCTAAGATAGTGCTGAAAACATTACTGCTGTTTTACTTTTCTCAAAGTTGGCCCATTATTCATTATTTTTCCTACAGTAACATCTTGTGCATTTCGTGTTAACACTTGCTGACCCAGCGCAAACACTTTCCTCTGCATGCATGCTTGTGAGGCCCTGTTGTATTGAAAAACAAAATTTCTGTTCAACCATTCTGTTTTACAAAATCTGATTCTGAACTAGCAATGTCTAGACCTCCAAAGCCTTCAACAAAGTACTTCCATTTACTTATCATGTTCTCCTTATTTCTACAATAAAAGCATTAGAGCTTATGCCACATTTTGTCAAAGAATTTTCTAGGCTTATAAAAAGTCTTTGCAATTCCTATTTGAAGTACAAACTTCCTAAGCTAAATCCATAACTCTCCTTAGAAAAAGGTAATAATTAATTGATCTTGCCATAAGGCTTGTCAATCTTAAATGTAGTGGATTTTTAAACCAACTCCTTAAAGCATTGTAAGACAATATGAGGAAGTGTGAGAGAGAGAGGTTATCAGGTTAACAGTAGTCTTTCCTTAATGAAAAATTGTAACTGCTAAAAAGAGTAACTGGTTTCCTAATTCCTCCAAATATGTTTGTGAATGTACTTTAAAAAGTACTTGGAACCTCAAGATACCTAGACTTCTGCTACTTGTCTGAAAGCACACTGTTCTACTAGTGATAAATTTTCCAATAAAGATGTTCTCATGAATTGCTGGTGCGTCCTGGTTTTCATGTTATTTCATAGAATCATAGAATGGCCTGGGTTGAAAAGGACCACAATGATCAAATTTCAAACCCCCTGCTATGTGCAGGGTCTCCAACCACCAGACCAGGCTGCCCAGAGCCACATCCAGCCTGGTCTTGAATGCCTCCGGGGATGGGGCATCCACAACCTCCTTGGGCAACCTATTCCAGTGCTGTGAAAAACTTCCTCCTCATATCTATCCCAAATTTCCTCTGTGTCAGTTTAAAACCATTCTCCCTTGTCCTATCACTATCCACCCTTGTAAACAGTCGTTCCCCCTCCTATTTATATGCTTCCTTTCAAATACTGGAGGACCACAATGAGGTCTCCCTGGAGCCTTCTCCAAGCTAAACAAGAAACTTGAAGAAACACATTCTATGATGATAGAAAGACACATTTGCATATGGAAGGCAATTCAGACTTTCCACCATTTCTCCTTCCTTGTTTCCCATTCTAATCTACTTCTTTGTTTTTCTGTCATCTCTCAAATTTCTCCCTCTGTTGAACACTAAGTATACTTCAGTGCGTAAGCGGTGGATCCCAGAATGTACCTCTGAGAATCAGCACATTATTATAACATCATAAAGATCTCAGTAACTGCAGTTCTGCCTTGACTGTGTCCTGGACTGTCCGTGCTGTAGCTGTTTGCAGTAATGCACCTTTTAAGGGAAAAACGCACAAAAAAATTACCTACAGTACTACCAACCAGACCTTTCTCTTTTCTAAGCTGTGGCAGTTTGCAGAAGAGAAGTGGACGAGTCACTGACACTCTTTCCATGTGCAATAGCTAAAATCAGTCCTTGGGTGCAAATTCCACTTGTCCACAATAATCTGAAGTGCAGGTTGGAAGTGAGTTGAACCAGAAATAGAAAGTAAAAATAAGAATGAGTAAGTCCATCTGCTGAAAATTATATGCATTCTCAAGTGATGTAACTCAGACAGAATTTGTTATTTTTCTCTCACACATTTAACCTTTGACTCTTCTGTTCTGTTCAGTTCCATTCTGTTCTGCTCAAGGAATGCAAATATCTTCTTTCTGGAAATATGGGCTTCATGGGGCTGGCCCATAACAATGATTATCAACTCTTTTTTTTTTTGAGTTATTACGGTCTTTGTGAAATGCTTTTATATTTGATGTGTTCTGACCAGTGCAGGTTAAAGCTTAAGCTATATTCCTGTAACACTGTGTGTAAGAGCAACGTTTCTCTTCAGTGGATTATAGCTAAGCATTTCAAAATGTGTGACCTTTCTTTTCCTCAGCACAAATCTACACTACTATGGTACACGTACCATTCCTGAAAAAAATAACTTTTTCTTTCTTTCCCCAATAGAGTAACAGAAGTGATCTCCGTGTTGTGATGATGGACTGTAATTCATCTCCTCCACGCACTTCTAAGTTGCCCATTTCTCCAACATTATTTTTTTGTCTAACCAGTGCAGTGAAGAGCAGAGCTATGAAACGTTGGTAAGATTTCTGTTGCCCAAATTATTGAAATTCTAGGAGATACAGGCCTTCCAGCACATTCAGAAGAGTGAAGGCTGGACACCCAATGTTGTTATTAATGATCTTTCTAGAGGCAATAGATTCAAATAATACAGTTTGCCTAACAAAGTTTGGGTTTATTGAGATCCAAAGATCTGAAGCACTGGTTTCTACCTATAGTAGGCATAAGAGCTGCATACGTGTTTGCGCACTGAGGTGTATGATTTATGTTTGAAGAGCTGAAGTCAGCTGTGGTAGGAGGAGCAAATCTTTAATGATATTTTCCTTCAATCGATTTGAATGCAGAGGTGCAGGCCTGAAGGGTATGAAAGAATCTCTTTAGATAAAGGAAATTCTATCGAATATACCCCTCTTTGTTCTCTTCGGTATTAGCCAGTGGGTTTTTTTGTTGTTGTTGTTTGTTTGTTTGTTTGTATGTTTGTTGTTTTGTTTTTGTTTTGTTTTGGTTTTGGTCCCAGACTCTATCTGTTATGGAAACAGAGATTCAAGGGCCGCAAAGGGAAAACTGGACATCACTGAAGAAGACAGATGAGATAATTAGGTCTGGAATAAAAAATGCATGTTTTGGATATAACAGTAATGCTTTCACCAACTGCTCTCCCCTCCCTCATGAATTTAGGCAAGTCAATGACGTCTATGCTTGCTTAATTATAAAGTTTCATTATTTCCTATACCACGAAGTCTGCTTTCTGTTTTTATAGAGGCTTGGCATAATCTTTTTTATAAATGCCAAGAACAATTCCAGTTAGCTTGTGGGTAATAGTGATCAATTGTAGGAGAAAGAAGTCATCTGAAGTCATATAGCTTTGACTTGTGCATAGCTCTGCTGAGTTGTCCAATGCCTCCTTCCTGATGAGCAACAATCTACCAAACTGTCTCTAACTGACCATGAGGAGAACATCCAATTATCCTGCAGCATCAGAGGTATGATGTATGCATGTGTATATATAAACCACATTTTGCAGTCTGGAGACATAGAGGGTATATATCATCAGACTATTTTTTACCCTTTTCAGTACTGGCTGGCATTTTCTGAATGGAAAGTTTAAAATGCACATTCTTCCAAGCAGGACAACCACAAAATGGTTTATTTTTGCAGCAAGTATTTTTGGAAATGTATCCCTTCTCTTTCACATTCCTTATGCTAATGTTCTTTAAGCACCAGTTTAAATACATATCAACACTGGCTCCTTCTCTTAATTGAACTTCCAGCATTTCTAGACAATGTCCTGCACTTTCCTTACAATGTGCTGCATACTCTTATATCAGACATTTGTATACTTACTGGAACACTGTGCTCGCTCCAGAATTATCTGGCAGTCCTGCTTCAGTCTATTTATTCCATCACATGATTGTTTTAGTGTTGTTTGAAGCACTATTTTGGAGCCAGACATAATCATATTATACAGTTCCTCACCTTATTAACTGACAGAGAACCGTTCCCCATTAGACAATTGATCCTGGGCAGATGAAGCCATTAAAAACAGTACTAATTAGCTGAATAGTGGAGACAGTAATATAGGCTGCATCACTTCCTTTCATGCTTAGGGAAGTTCATTTTCCAGACAAATAATAATTGATATGTAGTCTTCCTTAATTGTGGTTGTTAGCAGCTAGTATTATAATGACAGGCTGACAATCTCTGTCTAGCCTATTGTATGTTTATTTCTGAATCCAAGAACCACTGAATAAGGTTTTGGTTTAACTTGAACTTCGCAGAATATACTTTAAATGTCATTATAATGAGAGTTGGGCAGCTAAACTTAACTTATGAGTTATTCCTTACACGCACATGTCTCCAGGTGTCAGCTGTTTGTTTTGGAAGACTAGGTGCCCGTAATTACATGGAATTATTGCATGATACATTAGAAGAAAAAAAAAACCCCAACAGATGGTTTGAATAGGAATCCAAAAAAATACTATATTAGATCCGTAAGCAGGAGCACTAGGAGTCTAACTAAATTTCAGTTTACTAACTGCAACCTACAGGGTTAGAAAATCATGCAGACTAAGCAAAAGAATGCTTTGATTTTCTTCTCTAAGAAATGTGTTCAGTTTTTGAAGATCTACGTGCATATATGCACATGAATATATAAATGCATGTGTATGCATATGTAATGCATATATCACATTTATTACAGAAAGTCGGTAGAATTCTCTATAATTCAGTTTGTAAAGACATGTTCACCATTATCGTATATTTTCAGTCGTAATTACCCAGAATATATATATTTTTAAGTAAAAATTCTAGGTGAAGGGTGATTTTTGTTCCTTCAGGTACTTCTTCAGGTACTTCTGTTCAAAAATTCAACTGCAAAAAAGTCATGGTAATATCAGAAAACTTAGTTTCATCAAGAAGAATTAGCATGTGAAACAGCAAGCGTTAAATGCCTTCAGTTGATTCAGTAAAATTGCTTTTGGGGTTAAATGATTTTAACCTTTTAAAAACTGTTGAGTTTTAAAACATTTTTCTCCTTTTGTAGATGTTTTCCTTAAAAGAAAATGAACTAAAAAAAATAAAAATAAAACTCTTACTCCAGGAAGATTGAATACAATAGAAGTAATAAGTGAGAGAGATTAAAAGATGACAGCTATAAAAATTTGAAATATTACATCTCTGACAATAGCTGGCTAAATATATTGAGTTTCTCACCATTTCCAGTGTTGTCCCTCTACTTACTGCTCTTCTGTTATCAAAATGCCCTGTATTTTTTAGTTTGGGGAGGAAGTTTATAGTTTTAGAATAGTGTTCTGAGTTAGTTGCTTTGGATTTTATTGCTGACTGCAAGATCTTACATAGGTCACTGACAGCCAGATTCCCCCTGCTTCATTTATTTGGACAGTCAGTCCTATTAAAATCTGTCAATGAAATTCTGGCCATGTTGAAGTCAGTGGCAAGACTCCAATTAACTTTAAGGGAATGAGGATTTTCTGTTAAGATTCTAGTCTTCTGAATATATCTAAACAAGCAGTTAAACATAGTGCTATCTTGCTCCACAAGATGAAGTTTACCATTCATTCACATTACAAGTATTCAGAAACAGGATAAGTGACAACTTCATCACACTCTACAGATTTCAGAGGAGGGAAAGAGCATGGCCCTAATTATCATCTTGGCATGTCAGAGTCTCCCATTCACATGGTCTTGATCATTCAGGCACATGCATGGAGGTTGTAAACTTCTATTATTTAGACATCAAGAAATGCTTGGCTTTAAGCTCTTCTGCAGTAAAGTGAGTTTCCTACTTTTTTTTTTTTTTTTTTTTTTTTTTGACGTTATTACTTTTTCCTGCCCATTCTTTACTAAAGTGAAGGTTTTGTGTTGATGAAAAAAGACAAATTTTCCCTTTAACTCAACAAAATTACTAATTTTCCCTCAGATGCTCCATTCCCTCAGTGACTCCACTGAAGTCACTGGTCTGACTTTGGCTTCAGTGGATTTTCAATTAGGCTCATATTCTATTGGCAGAAATAAATCACCATTGAAGAAGGAGAAAGTATATGTGGGGACAAGAACAATAATTTATGACACTCTTCTACAACACAGATGATTGTGATTCATAATGCTGAATGCATCCAGGATGTTGGTTTTTTGTTGTTTTTTTTTTATCTGTTTGTAGGAAGACACATGGAAACATTCTGAATATTTTGAATATTTGATAAAATATGAGAAGATTACACATACAGGTATGTAGTCATGCATATGTGGTCATAATACACAAATCTTTACTGATTTGGGATCTGATGGGGTCAAAAAAGTTAACTGATTTTGATAGTATTTCAGAGATTTCTTTTGTCCTTCAAGCGTGGAATTGGCTCTAGGAGTTTGTGTGTCATGTATTTTCTCGTGTAACATACTTTTTATTTTTGTATACTGAATTCAAATTTCTCAGTGTCCAATTTTTCCAAATATTACATGGAAAGCTGTGTGCTGAAATCAAATTAAAAGTTATAGTAACCTAGTGCAGTTCCTCAAAGGTGAGAGCACAGGGGCTTTGTCATTCTAAGAAACTGTGTGCAGTAGGAAACTCTCCTGATGTATGTCCAAACTAGACAATACTTCTGACTGTTAACTAGTCAGAAAATCTTGCATCAAATACAATCATTCAACAACCCTACAGAACAAAGTCAAGTTAAGCTGTGTAAGACACAAAATTCTCTTTTTACAAAAAGGACAGAAGGATGGAGAACCAAGAGAAGCTGTTTTCTGAAGCACAAGTAGAAGAGTGCTGTACCAGCCATGCTAAATAATTTCTTGTGTTCTTGCTTGCTTAATAAGAACTGGCATAGTTTCTTTTCAGTGGTCACATTTTGAGAGATCCATTTAAAAATAAATTTAACTTGGGAAGAATATAACCTGCAGAAATGTGGTAATTCATAAATATCTTTATAGCTGTACCTATTTCCATGGAAGTGATATCAAAACTAATTGTTCAATTTACTGTGAAATAATAGTAATAGCAGTAGTAATCATAAGTAATAATACAAATATTTTACTAAGCTTGCTAGATCAGTTGGTGTAAGTTGTATTAGTACAAAGATGACAGAAACAATACTGGTTTATATCTCAATAAATTGACCCAGTGACTTAAATTAATCATTAGAAGTCTTTGCTGCATTTTAATATTCATTGTCTTTTTGTCATCCATTACAATTACATTTTGTTTGATGGAAAGATCAAGGAGGAAAGAATACAGGTAGGTTTCAGTTTTCACAACTTCAAAAAAAGGGGAAATGACTCAACGTACATGAACTGCTCTGAAAGTAATGCCTCCAATTTTACTATGTTGGCCCATGACATCAGAGGTGGATGTTGGTGGTATGGCAGCAGAGGCTGAACCTTCCTGACAATACCTTATTACATTTTGTTGCAGTGTGACAGATGATAGCAGAGGGACAGTCTGACAAAATGGCATGGAAGTGTCATGAAGTGTCTGTGAAGAGAAGTATATGATTAAATTCCTCCATGTAGAAAACATCGCACCCATTGACATTCATTGACACTTTCAGAGCACTTACGGAGACAAAATAGTCAATGTGAGCACAGTGAGGCAGTGAGTGGTGCTTTTCAGCACTGATGACAGTGACGTGAAAGACGATCCATGTTCCAGACAGCCATGCACACTGTCACGTCATGAAATTATGAGTGTTTCAATCAGCTCATCTGTGTGAATCTGTGAATCACAAGAAAGGAACTGTATACAGAGCTGAATATCAGCTTCGGTGCATGGAAAATGATGGCAACGACTTTGGAATATCGCAAAGTTTGTGTCATATGGGTCACACAACTATTCACACAGAAACAGAAAGAACACTGTATGCAAGTCTGTCAGGAGCTATTGAAGGAATACGAGGTTGTAGGTTACAGTTTCCTGGATCACATAATTAGTGATGATGAGACATGATGTCACCACCTTTCTCTTGCACCTTGATAACACCAGGCCCCAGACAGGTTGAAGACTGTGGAATAAGTCTTGGCCTGACTGTCCTTCCACACCCACCATACAGTCTGGACTTGGCACCTTTTCACTTCCATCTCTTTGGGCTGGTGAAAGATTAATTGCACAGGCAACATTTTCCTAGCAATGATGACATCACAGTGCGTATGAAATAGTGGGTGTCCTCTGCTGGTGAAGATTTTTGCAAGTGTGGTATGCAGGCTCTTGTTTATCACTGGCAAAAATCCATAACTAATGCTGGTGACTATGTTGAAAACAGTGTTTTGTAGCTGACAATTCGCTCTATCAAACAGTGTTATTGTGCCTTTTGCATCTGTTGCAGTTTACATGGAAATAAATAGGAGTCATTTCTTTCCAAGCAGCCTGCCTAATAAGAATCTTTTCCCAATGACAAGGATCACAAAAACCTCAAATGTCTACCTGACGTATGGTCTTACTGTCTCAGTCAAACTTCTAGTGGTAGTTATTTCTTTAGAGGAAGTTCACCGATTTGACTTTTCCTCATGATTTTTTCACGTGTTACTACGTTATCTATTTTTCCCCCCTTTCACAGTGTTAATCTTTCTGTTGCATAGTACTCTTCTTTCTGACCTAGATCAAATGAAATCAATGAAAAAAGACAGTTCTGAAAAAAAAAAAAAAAAAGAGACGTTTCTCAAAAAAATGGTGGTCACTGTGTCTATGCAGGCCTTCCTCTTTGTCGGTTGTGGTGTTGGTATCGATGGTGTTTTCAATCTGCCTATCACACTGGTCTAAGACTTTCAACACATCATTTCTCACTGTCTGTCCCCTACTATTTCTCCTAGTTGTCATTCAAATTGTTCCACTCAGAGAACAAATAAATGCATGCCATGAAAACTAGCAAGATGATATAATGAATGAGTTACAATAAATGCCCCCAGCATAAAACAATTATGTACCTGCTATTGTCAAAAACATTCAACATTCCCTTTGTTGAAAAGGAAACAGCTATAAATTATTCACTAGGGCACTGAAACCCCTTTTTTTTTTTTTTTTCCCTTTCTTTCTTTCTTTTTTTCTTTACTTTTTTTTTTTTTCTGGTTGCTTCCAATTAATTTTTCCCTGAACATCCCTAGGTATTTAGCTGAGGGTAGAAATTTACAATGCAAAGAGTTTTAGCTGTTCCTTGGGATTGTCAGACTGAGTGTCCAAATTAAAAATAATAAAAAAGTTTACCATATTTTTCTGTCGATAACCAGAGTTCAGTTATAAAAATATAATTCAAGGCTGGCATATTTTGTATGTGTTCGGGGGTAAATATAATGAGGGATCCTCTCAATCCCAGTAACTCCCCGGTATCCACCATCCTCAACTCTCATTCTCATTTCAGAATTTATCCGAACTTCATGCCTTCTTTATTTCCTTCATGGCTTTTTTTTTTTTTTTCCTTTTGTGTGTGTGTGTGTGTGTGTGTGTGTGTGGTTTATCACCGAATACAGTCTTCCTGTTGAAATACTGAAATACTGAAAAGTTTCAAGAAACACTTTTAAAAAGAATTACTGAAGGTGCAGATCGTACAACAACTGTGAAAACAACAAAAAGTTGTTTTTTTTTTTTATATAAACCACCCTGTGGGAATCAAATGTTGTTTCTGCATTTAGAACAAGATAAGAATATTTTATTTCAAGGTCTCAGTATATAAGTGAAGCAATTTGTAGTTATTAAAAATTAGGTAAAAGTCATAGGTACAAAGACTGCAGCTCCTGTCTGTCTAGCTGTCTGACTGATTTTTGGTGCTGGACAAACAAGACCTGAGTAATAAAGGATCCAAAGAGGAGAAGTTAAAATAATTAACAATATACCTGTATAAACTAGCAACAATGTATGTTACATATATATATATATATATGTATGTATGTACTTAATGTTTTGTTGTACACATTGTAAAAATATGCAAGTCGTGACATACCTAAGGATGTGCCTGAAGAGATATCAGGAAGGACTGGGATCCCTGGCCCCCCCCCCCGGGGCTCTTTGTTTAACAAAGTGTCCCTCGGACAGAATGGAAGAAGCTTTGAAGGGAATCAACATATCAATACGATAGGAGTATGGAGACATCTTGGAAACAAAAACAGCAGGATGGCGACTGACTGGCAAAAGATAGCACATGAATTAACAAGTGTCAGAATGTAATTAACAAATACAAACCTCAGGTAAAATTGTAACCTGGAATACCCAACCAGAGGGGAAACAGGGGAGGGAACATGGGAGAAAAGGTATAAAAACTGTAACATCGTGTCCTTTGGTGCGCTTCTGCTAGCAGGGCGCCCGCCATTGCAATCGGAAATAAAAACGGCTTTTATCAGAGATACAGTCCTGACCAAAAATTATTGAGGTGTTTCCAACAGCCCCAAGTCAGAAACTTTCTGCCAACCTGTTTTCGTGCACCGAGTCCAAGAGTAAAGACAACATGCAAAGTTAGCGTTCCGTACTTACTAAGGAAGCTGTGGGACGAGATTCAAATGGAGCACCTGGAATAATTAAAAAAGTGACAATGACTAAGCTCCATCTTTTTATCCAGGAATGGAAGTGTGCTCATTTTACTGTCAACAGTATTCCATTTTATCCCAAAGGTGGACCAAAAAAAAAAAAAAAAAAAAAAAAAAAGCCTAAAACAATGATTCTAGATGGCACTAAAATGCACCAGCAAAAAAAACTGTTATTTCTGCTTCGGTTAAAGCTTTAGTTCTTGTGCCCTGTATTGGAAGTAGATGTCTGTACAGAAAGAGGGGCTCCCAGCAGGATTTGTTGATTTGTAGATTTCCAGGTGCAAAGGAAACATATTCAGAGTGGGCCATGCAAGCAGATACAAATGTTGTAGACCTCCTGTCCACCTCTCCAAGCCAAAAGCCTATATCTCTGTACCATTTCTAGTGTGTGGTTGCAACAGTGGATTTTACGACTCAGCTATAAATGTTAGTCGGGACTTTCTGTGGCAGCCTGAGGCTTAAATGAGGAATGGCCTAGGTTAAATTCCCATGGAATGCATGAACCATGCCGTTAACCTAAGAGCCCTATAGAAGCAGAGAAAAGCTGCAATTACTTCCCAGCAGATTCCAGGCAGTTCAAAGTCATTCTCTTCTGATTCACATGCAGCACCTGAAGAGGAAGTGAGAGGCACTTGTAGCAGCAGAGAAAAGCCAGTCTGATTCGTTGACAGAGACCCTGCACTCCTGACAGCTGCTAGTCCAAAATCCCAAGACAAGAAAGCACAAAAAAGGGAGATGCTTTTGTTTTCATTTGGTTTTATCAAGACACTTTTAAATTATTTCTGAAATACATTGTTTATTTGATATAAGCTGGTTAGATATATGCTGGTTTGCTCAGAATCAACATCACTAATGGTTTGCTAAAAGGAAATTCTATCCTCCAAACTGCCAAAAGTCATCAGACATTAAACAGAGATGTATGGTATAACCTTGGCTCGTCAAACACCTCTGTTTTAATTCCCTTTGTAATCTTATGATAGTGTGTGTGCAAGACGAAGAGTGCAATCAGTTTATGACGGATGTTACATGAGGTGGTTGCTTGTGGTACCAGCAGACTAACCTCAGTGACCCAGGAGATCCCTCGTGGTTTTGCGTTGCTTGTAATTAAAGCCGCTCTAAGAGCAGTGAAATTTTGGGAGTAAATTAGCTCTGCTGTTGTACTTCATTAAGCACTGCTCACTGCCTGCACCAGAACTGTCCTTTCGTTAAGTCAGAGTCACTGTGGGGAACAGAACAGAAGTTCTGGATGTAGAAAAAATAGCTCTTATATCAGTATCTCCATTTGATCCACAAAGACCTCAATCGTAAGAGTTAATGGTATTAAGCGTACAAAGAATGAAGCAGACTCCTGGGTCTTTTTGCTGCTTGTTTAAACATATATATATTTTTAAAAAGATGAACATTAAATATTTGTGTTTTTTTCTTTTCCTAAAAAAAAACAACAAAAATCCTAAATATTTGAAATATTTGGGTTATTCATTTGTGTTCAACTGAGATTTTGTTTAATGAGATATGTAAGCAAAACAAAATAATGAAAAATTACAAGGACAATGTTCCTCCTCCTTCAGTTGAAAAATACTGTCTATGACCCCTTGTGAACCTGTTCTGTAAAATCCAAGTGTTTGAAAATTGGAGAATAAATTATTTCTCTTGTTGAAGCATATTTGACTTTTCCTTGAAGGCAGTGTTTGATTTCCTGAACTCACATGTTTCAGGAAATAAATTATTAAATGAATTTTATTGATCTAGTCCTACTTACTAGTACTGTTAATCATCACGATACAGGCTAAGAATTACAGGTGTTAAAAATTCTGAATAAATAATCTGAATATAATCATATGAATGCATATTTTCCCATGAATGAGACAGTGAATAATTTTCAGGAGAACTGCAGGTATTTTGAAGTTCAAATGAATAAAACGTTTATGCTAAAAAGAAAACACTTTTTAGGAGCCCAATTTTTAAGCGCTATTTATTCATTTGTCTGAGAATGAAAATAAAACATGAAGAAATAAATGTATTACTTACCAACTTGGATTAAAATGTGGCATACAAAATTCAGTATTTCCAGAAATGAAATAGTATTAAACTTTTATTTGCTTAAATCAATATTCAGTGCTTAAAAAGTATATGCTACAACTGGTAAACAGATTCATCAAATCTTCTAAGGCTCTTCTAAAATTCCATACTAGTTGTGCACAGCCTCCTAAAAAAAGAGTCATAACAATAAGTTTTCCTCAGATTTTGGGTAAAGTTGAACTGAACTTTTTTTTGTGTAGGCAGGTCAGCTCTCGCAACTTCATACATTATACAAAAGCCAATGCTCTGTTTAGTCATATTGGCTCCTTGATCCTTTGCTTCTTTATTTCTACATGTGAGTTTTGCAACCATTAAATGTAATTAATAGCAGGACATTGCTAGAAAGTTAGACATAATTTATTTCTTATTTTTTTCTGTGCTAAAGATCAAGGGGCTGTATCCTTCTTTCCTTCTTCCGTCATTATACATGCAGAACTATAGGAGAATGGACCCTCTGGGACAGCTCTAATATCCGGTACGCTGCTGCCTCCCAGATCCTTATTATAAAAAGCTTTCTACTCGAGCCAAGCTGTGAAAAAGCTCATGCAGTACTGGCTGCAAAATGAGAAAGTTTGATTACGTAGTTCCCATCAAGAGTAAGGTTATAAGTTAGCAAATTGAATTCCTGAACAAGACCTATTCATCAAATAAATCTGAATAGTAAGTGTTTTCAAGGAGATTACAGCACGTTTCTGGGCAGTAAGAAAAGATGATGCGTTTGATGGAGAGTTTTGTCTTGACTTTATCTGTTATAAAAATTAGAGCTAAGTGAATTTTTCCATGAATATTAAATCAAATTTTAGTAGGACCACAAGTATTTGGGAACACAAATGAGGGAACAATTTGTAACAGAAACAGAAGACATTTTCTTTTAATGCTTTCAGACAGACAAAGATGAAGTGATTAATTTTGAAGACATCAGAACAAAACCTGTCTTTTTCTCCATCAAAATGAACTTTTCTACTTTAATGCTGAGCTGAAAGTAAATAAAAAGGTGTGTTCCTCATTCTAGCAGACTCCAACCTGCAGTAAAATCCTGCTGCAGTCAATATCTTTATTACATTCTTTTTCAAATTGTCAACTAAAAAGAAGCTACAAAGTTTTAAAAGGGATGTTTTAAGGAACACATTATTATGACATTGGTACATCTTGATCTGTTCATGATGCCTAATTTTGTAATTTGCTTGTAATCGAGACGAAGTACCTCTTCCTCTTGTACTAACTCAGCTGGAGGAACCCATTACTCCACAATTTTCTTCTGTGGCAAAAGTTACAAGTTTCAGGTTTTCTGAAAGCAAAACAGAACCAATTAGAAGGTAGGATAAGGATGAAAAAACAAAGAGTTCAGAAACGATCCTTTCTCCACCCTCATTGTGAAGAACAGAACAGTATTACTTGTAGCAAAGAAATCGTGTGAAAGAACACTATATTCCATGGGGGAAGGGAAAGTACTTCCCAGTGAAAGAGAAGAGCCTGGAAACACTGTCATTTTAGGAAACAGAAGGGAAAAACCTCAGTTTTGTCCTGATGCAATTTGGAGGGTCTCCTCCACGAAGGCAACATGGCCAGTAGCCCATCTGAAGTGCATCTACACCAATGCATGTAGCATGGGGAATAGGCAGGAAGAGATGGATGCCGTGCTGCAATTAGAAAACTATGACCTCATTTCTATCATGGAAAGGTGATGACATGAGTCACACAACTGGTGCACAATGATTGAAGGCTACAAGATTTTAAGAAAAGATTGGCAGGACAGGAGGGGCAGGGGAGTTTCTGTCCATTTAGAGGGTGAATAGATTGTAAAAAGCTGTCTCTCAAAACCAGCTATGATCATCTTAACAGCCCGTGGGTTAAAATTAGGGACCAGACCAATAAAGATCATCTTGTGGTCGGTATCTCCTACAGGCTGCCTGGTCAAAGGGATTATCCATTATCTTTAAATTGGAAAGATATAGATTTGAAGGCTGGGCTATTCGTTGGATAAGGAATTGGTTGAATGACTGCAGCCAGAGGGTTGCAGTCATTAGCTCTATGTCCAGGTAGAGTCTGGTGACAAGTGATGTTCCCAAGAGTCCATCCTGGGACCAGTATTCTCCAACATCTTTATCAATGACTTAGGCATTGACATCAAGTGTACCCTCAGGAAGTTTGCTGCTGACATTAAGCTGAGTGGTGCAACTGACACAGTAGAAGGCATCTAGATGAGCCCGAAAAGAGTAGGTGTAATCCCAGATATGTGTACAAACTGGGAGAAGAGCTCATAGAGAGAAGCCCTGTGCAGAAAGACTTGGGGATCCTGATGAATCAAAAGCTGGACATTAGCCAGCAGTGTGCTCTTGTAGCCCAGAAGGCCAACTATATCCTGGGCCACATCAACAGAGGAATGGCCACCAGTGTGAGGGAGGTGATTGTCCCCCTGTACTCTGCTCTTGTGAAGCCTCATTTGGAGTACTGTGTCCAGGCCTGGGATCACCAGTATAAGAAAGATGTGAAGCTTTTTAGAATGAGTCCGGAAGACCACAAAGATTATCAGAGGGCTGCAGTACCTCTCTTATGGAGAAAGGTTGAGCTAGTTGGGTGTGTTCAGCCCGTAGAAGAGAAGGCTCCAAGGAGTCCACATTGCAGCCTTTCAGTTCTTTAAGAAAGCTTATAAGCAGGAGGAAGACAGATTTTTTTAAGTGATCTGGTAGTGATAGGACAAGAGGCAATTGTCTTGAATTATAAGAGGGGAGATTTAGATTAAGTATCAGGAGGAGATCTTTTACTCAGAGGGTGGTGAGGAACTGGAACAGGTTGCCCAGGGAAGTTGTGGATGCCCCATCCCTAGGGCTGTTCAAGGCCAGGTTGCATGGGACTCAATGCAGCTTGAGCTGGTGGCTGGCAACCCTGTCATAGAATCATAGAATCATAGAATGACTTGGGTTGGAAGGGACCTCAAGGATGATCAAGCTCCATCCCCCCTGCTGCAGGAAGGGCTACCAACCTTCACATTTAATACTAGACCAGTCAGGAAGGTTGGAAGTAGATCACCTTTAATGTCCCTTCCAACCCAAGCCATTCTATGATTCTATGATTCTATGATTCTATGATATCTTATATCAGATCTGTGTTCTGTGTGTAGTACGTTTCACAGTGTTTTCAAATTGGGCCCTACTCTGCTGTGGATAATAAGTACAATAACAGTAAACTCCCTGCTCTGGCAGTAGGTACTGGAAAGGAAGATAAATTCAGATATTAGGTGAATTATAACCTTTTCTTCCCTTCCCTCCCCTTTCCTTGGTTCCCCTTCCCTTCCCTTTTCAGCAAGCCCAGTTTCTTTAATTTTTCAGATGTTAGATAGATCATTACAATGCATTGTCAGTGTACCTGTTTCAGTTGTAATTAACAGAATTAGACAATGTTGTCCTAAATTGTAGCTCCAGATGGAGTGATTTTGAAAAGAAGTAGCTATAGAATGAGAAATACACAACTTAAGATAGAGGGTTGTTCACCTTGCCTTTGGATTCTCATTAGCTAAAACAATTTAAACTCACACAGTTCTACTATGCTTTTATAATTGTCTTCTCTGGATCGAGCTTTAGTCTTCCACATCTGTGAGACAGATCTGTCTGATCTTTTTGTAACCACTTTAGCCATGCTCTAAAAGCTCATTAAACTCTTAATTGAATACAATTCATAATATAAAAATCCTCACTTCTGTTTTAGTCAAATGCAACCTTAGTTTTTCCTCCTTGCAGGATTAAAAAATGTCTAGTCACTGAAGCATCAATTAGAGAGGCAACAGGGAGAGCACAGCTGTTCATGTTATCTCATGGACTATGCTGGGAGGAACAAAAGCTTCAGACCATAAAATCTTTTGACTACCTGTGGAAAGGTAAGTGCAAAAGAACATCAAGACAAGCTATTGCTGAGCCAATTTAGCTATTTGTTGAAAGGCTAATAATAATAATTTAATATAATGAATATTGCAGAAGGGCCTTAATTGATATACAGAGGCAATATATCTCAATGCCACAATTCAGTCTCACCCTCTAATATGGGCTGGAGTAGTTTATTTTTGTTATTTA
Source organism: Alectoris magna (assembly GCA_030625065.1). Lineage (NCBI taxonomy): Eukaryota > Metazoa > Chordata > Aves > Galliformes > Phasianidae > Alectoris > Alectoris magna. The sequence goes on from CM060561.1 coordinate 29,449,023, forward strand.
TGTAGTGTATAGGCAGCATGATTTTGAAATATGACTTTGAGGACAAAAAGATTCAGAGTAACTTTGGGAGTGAATTAAAAGGAACAAATCAGAATCTCTTAAAGCTTTCTTCCCCAGTGAATTGCTTATGTACTGTTTAATGGTCTTATCTGACACCTCTTCCTATTTTTTTATAACTAGCAATGGCTTTTTTTTTTTTTATAACTCTTTCCCACTGCTTTAATAATATGTTTATGAATTTCTGGTTTGTTATTTACTTACATAGAGTAAATCTCATTGAGTTGAAGATTTTGTTCTCTAATTTGGGAAGGCAGCTCATGATTTCAGGATAACTCTTCATATTTCTCTTAATAAATGAGTAGAATATTCAAGTTTCAACCTCATCCGTTCATCACAGAAGAGAAAAAATGCTATGATAATGTCTCTTGGGTATCCTATGTTTCTTTATATATTACATATAAGTCTTATGCTATATTTTTCATCCATTCCAGAAGGTTATTCACAATAACATAAAAAAAATGAGGTTTTTGATATTAGTACTGCATTATTCATTATTCTAGTGGTTTACTGGAAGAACAAATGCTGTAGTTTCCTTTGCTTTGAAAGTAAATACTAGTTGCAGTTTTACAGAAGTAGGTATGAGGGAAAGGAACAGTTTACATACGTAAGAGAGAAGAACTGCTACAGATTTAACATCTCTTCAGACTTCAGACTGCAGTCCTACTCATGGCATGCATCTCCTCTAATTTTCACAATTACAGTGCAACATCAGGAGAAGCTGACAACTAAGATTACCTTGTAACAATGCTTTTGTTCAAAATTAATACCTCTCATCAAAGACACTGGCAACAGCAGGGCCAAAAGGATCTGTGTGGTTTTACATTTTGCTACCTTTCATACAAAAAGACATAGCAAATGCAGAGTTTTTGTATGAAACTGCGCATTCCTGTGGATGCAAAGCGACAACTGGTGAATCTTAGCCATCAGTGGTAATTTGGTAGAAATGATCCAGCTGGCAATACTAGTGTCAAGAAATAGAGAAAATAAGGTCTAACTTGTAATCTCTTTCTCTTATGTGACTGCAGACATGTGAATGGAATAACAGTTTTGTTAAATGAAAACGCATCAAGGTTGCTCCAAAATTAATGCCTCTGATTTAATTTGCATGGAAACTACAACAGATACAAAGAGCACAATAACACTATGTGCAAATTCTCAGCTATAAAACACTGTTTTTCAACATAATCACCACCATTACTTATGCATTTTTGCCAGCAATGAACAACAGCCTGCATGCCAAACTCAGAAAAAATCTTCATGGTTGTTTGGAATGTGGCTTATCTGTCATGTCTCTGTTGCCACTGCTGAAATGCACCACCCACCACCTCACTGTACTCACACCCATTGTTTGATCTCCATAAACATTCAGCAAGCATCATTCAATCACAGAATCATAGCATGGCTTGGGTGGGTTGGAAGGGACTTCAAGCATTGTCAAGTTCCAACCCCCATGTTGCAGGCAGAACAGCCAACCTCTACATTTAATACTAGACCCAGCTACCCAGGGCCCCATCCAACCTGGCCTTCAACACTTTCAGGGACAGGGCATCCACAGCCTCCCTGGGCACCAGCACCTCACTACTCTCTTAGTAAAGAACTTCCCCCTGATATTGAACATAAATTTTCCCTCCTTCAACTAAAAATCATTTCCCCTTGTCCTGCTATTATCTACCCTATAAAGAGTTGACTCCCCTTCTGTTTGTAGGCTCCCTTTAGGTACTGAAAGGCTGCAATGAGGTCACTCTGCAGCCTTCTCTTCTCCAGGCTGAACAAGCGCAGATCCCTCAGCCTGTCTTCGTAGGTGAGGTGCTTCAGCCCTCTGATCATCTTCATGGCCCTTCTTTGGACCCTCTCTAACAGCTCCCTGTCTTTCTTGTGTTTGGGGCCCCAGACCTGGATGCGTGTCAATGGGTGCCACTTATTCTGCATGGAGAAATTCATTAACACACCTTTGCTTCATACACTCTTCCACTTCAGATAGCAATTTGTCAGACTGCCCCTCCGCTGCCATTTATCACACGGCAACAACACGTAATGGAATATTGGTTGGAAGGTTCAGTCTCTATTGCCATACCACCAACACCTGCCTCTGATGGTGTGGGCAGACATAATAACATGGGAGGCATTCCTCATATTTTGATTGTGAGTCAAATCTCAGGGTTTCACTATGATCTCTCAACGTTTTTCCAGATACTGCTTTCTGGGTGAGAATAATAAACTATATATGAATTGGCTAATAGCATTTGCTAGCAGGGGTGCATTCCAGGGGAAAGAAAAGTATGTCATCCAGTTTGTCACTGTACAATTCCTATACTATGGGGTGAGAAACATTTATAAAAACAGAAGTAGTTTTTCATTTTACTTATATATTTCTAAATTAAAATTATCTGCTCTCTGAAACTCTAACTTACAACCAGGTATTTCTGCTGATGCTGAAAATAAGTTTTTTGTTTGCTTGTTTTGTTTTTGTTTTGTTTTGTTTTGTAATCAGAGAGCATATCTCTATACCAGAGAAATCATTGTCTCAGAGAAAATAAAAGACAGTTAATTCCATTATGAATGATTTACAAAAGGTTGATATTGAAATAATCTCTAGATCTATTTGTATTTTAAGTACCTTTTAATAGAAAAGTACATTAAATCCTTTTTCATGTACGTCTGACCTTTGCGCCTGTCATGGAGCAGATCCTCCTGAAGGCCCTACTAAGGCACATGGAAAATAAAGATGAGGTGATTGGTGGTAACCAACATGGCTTCACCAAGGGCAAGTCATGCCTGACAAACTTGGTGGCCTTTTATGATGAGTTACAGCGTCACTGCATAAAGGAAGAGCAGCTGATGTCATCTACCTGGACTTCTGCAAAGCACATGACACTGTCCTGCATGACATCCCAGTTGCCAAATTGAAGAAAAAAGGATTTGATGGTTGGACCACTCACTGGATAAGGAATTGGCTGGATGGTTGCACTCAGAGAGTTGCGGTCAATGGCTCGGTGTCCAAGTGGAGACTGGTGTCGAATGGTGCTCCTCAGGGGTTGATGTCGAGACCAGTGTTACATCTTTGTAGGTGACATGGACGATGAGATTGAGTGCACCCTCAGCAAGTTTGCAGATGATACCAGTCTGAGTGGTGCAGCTGACACACTAGAGGAAAGGAATGCTATCCAGGGAGACTTGGACAGGCTTGAAAGGTGAGCCCATGCCAACCTCATTAAGTTCATCAAGGCCAAGTGCAAGGTTCTGCAGCTGGGTGAGGGCAATCTCAAGCACAGATACAGGTTGGGAAGAGAAATGACCATGATTACTCTCTTCAGCCTGACCCACTGCAAGGACTCGAGTGCTTTGTGAAGCTCAATCTAAATGTGTGCTAGGCTCCTGATGATCTGCTAACATGGCTGTCATCTGTGCAAACTCATCATAATAGCCCCCTTCCTTTATTATTCTTTCTGACATTTCCACATCTATATATTCTCAGTTACTGTCCATTAATATTAATTTTAACATTTCTCTTATAGTTATCTATATAATTAAATTATATAATTAAAACATACATAATTGGATTATAAAGCTAGGTAATAAAACTATGTCTATTCTTTCTGATGCCTGAGCTCCATAAATTGTTGTAAGTTAAGTTGAATGCTGTATTAATGACTTTTAGGACTTCTGTGATTCTTAGTCTATCAATATTTAGGATCCAGATATAATAATAAACATTTTTCTTGCATAGTGGCTTACCTTTAAGCCACGTGAATAACAAGATGCATGACCACAGTCAAACTGCAGGAAAAACTGTCATACATACTCTAACTTAAGCCAGGGAGAAAAGGTTAATACTGTGCAAATAACAGAAGAAACTGGAAATTTTATTACCATTTAAAAATATATATAAAAATATATTTATACTTCAGAGCAAAAACCCACCTAATGTATTTCTGGACATAGAACAATGCCTGCTAAATCCCTACTGCTCCCCTAGATACATAAGGAACTGTTGTAAATGCCTGATAAGACCTACTGCATTTAGGGCTTTATTTGGAGGAATGAAATTTCATTCAACGGATGAGAAGAGTTACTATTATCATGTTGATGAGATTGCTATTTAAAGAAATGTAAGGCACATCTGTTGAACAGGCACATTCTGTAAATCTAAATAAGTAAAATAAATTAAAAGAAATCCTAACGTGTCACTACAGCTTCAGGAAATCCTTCAGGCATGCACTCGGATTTAAGATTCAAGGAAAAACTTTTTTTTCCTAACTGTATATGATAAAATTAACCATCGAGGACATGACTAAAGCTGTCACAGTGTAAACACACATACGCACATCCATTCATACATACATTATTTTAAAGAAATGTGTTATTAATAAATACTTGCTTCTGGGCCTGCTCAGCATCAGTGCATGTATATGGCAATCTATATATACACGTGTTCATAGTAATCAGTACTTCTCTGTGCTGCAAATTACAGCTTTAAATAAATCATAATGAAATTGGAAGCAAGATAGTCTTTGGAAAGGTAAACAGACTTGATGTTTTTATATTATTGTGTCATTTAAATGACTGCGTATGATAATTAAATACCAAGTTTATTTTTTATTTATTGTTAAATTGATTGCTATTACTTTAGACCTCTCTTAGAGATTGTTGGAAGAAAAAAGACAAGGGTAGTTTAAAATCAATTACTTGAATAAAACAAAGCTGTCTTGATTAGAAAATGAAGTTCAGGAACTATGTAAATGCATCATGTTTTGGAATTGAAATCTATTCTGAGATAAGTGATGCTAGTCACACAAAGCAGAGAAAAAGCCTCTGATCGAGGACAATTGTGTAATGTTAATTTATTGGATCACTCCACTTAGATCTGTTGTGAAAAGTCAGATGATGATAATAAACAAACACTGCCCCAACCAATGTCTGGCATCTTATCTGTAAATTTGTGCACTGGTTTCAGAGGTCACTCTTATGTCACCATGCTTCTAAAGGCTGATATTTTGTCCACACGTGACATAACCTCATACAGCTAGTTGATCATATATTGTAGAATGGAAACAACACTTTTTAGTATCACCTACCCTATAAGGCAGTGATGACTGGCTGTCTGAATTTTGGAAAAAAGTTTATCTCTGAGAAAATAAAAATAAAAATGTAGCTTTTGTTTACAAATCCCTTTATTCGGTTTATTCTTTGCAAATTATTGCAAAAAGCTTTTGCAGCTTATTGTTGCAAACGCTTTTATTTAATGCGCTTTCTATAAAACTTGTCAGAATAAACTGAGAAATAGGTAAGACATACAAAGGATAGGAATGTGACCAGGTAGAGTTAAATATACAGTGATACTTCTCTCTCTCCTTAAAAAAGAAAAGAAAAAAGTTATAGTATATACACTTTCATGAACAATCTAAAATACCATATCTGTGCTGTAATCTAACGTTACCTTTGATGTAAGAAACTTTGTAAGAAACTTTGATGAACTACTAGTCTAGATTTCCAGAATTTTACTTCAGTTCCATGTTCAGACTTGAAGTTCAGCTTGTTGAAATAAACCAGTCCTAAGGTAGCTCTACTCTGCAAAAATACGAATTTATTCATTCACTGCTCCAGAAAGATGTGTGTGAAAAACAGAATATGTGCAAATATATATAGAATTAAAAACTGTCTAGTTTATATTCCTAGATTAAATCTCCAGTAAAATGGACTCCAAGTTGAGAAGATGTACCAGTAAGCTAAGGAGAAATGCTTTACAGGAATGTTGTAGTTCCTCTGGAAAGAGAAGGAATAAATTCTGGAAATTTAGATTCAAGGTAAATCTTAATAGAAATCTAAGCCACAGAAAGACATATCTAACATACTCAAATAGCCTTAACTCTGCCCATTAGCGATCCTTTTAAACGATCAGGCAATTATTTTTTTCTGTAATTGTTTTTGCACAGTCCAATTAGATGAACCCATTCCTGTTAGATTGTTTTCATTTTTATTTTCTGTTATAGTGTCACTACAGTGTGAAGTTAATGTTCTCTGGATCCCTCTGTATCTGAAGTCTTGTTTACCCAAGAGATAGTTTGGAAAAAAATCTCTCTATTGATGACACCAATTCAACTGAACAAATTCTGGCAGCAGTGACAAAAGTCTGAGACAGCTTGCTGACTGCCAACATCATCTCAGTACTGCCTTAGTTAGGCTTTCTCCCAGCTGGGAGAACTGGCATGGTGTTGAAAAGGGTGTTTATTGTCTAGATCAGAGTTCTATTCTCCATTTAATTGCTGCAATACGTCCTTTGTAGGTAGGTGTCTTCAAAGTTTTGTCAGACTGCTGATAGACAGTGGTAGATCTGAGACAAGTTGAATAATTTGGGAAACATAGAAATAAAAATCTTTGTGTGTTTGAGTCTTTGGAGGTCCTGGGGCTAGGTGTGTACTCCAGAAAGGAACATGTTCATTTTATGGCCTCTATTTATTTCCTGGCATTATATTAACTTTTCCAGTGGTCCTCTATTATTTCATGTTAAAGGTTTTGAATGTCTCCCATTCAAATTTTTACTTACACCAAATATGCGAGGGATTAGGCTTATATTTAGCCAGGATGCAAAGTCATCTTGATATTTAGTCACGGGCAGAGTAGATATTTAGCAATAACCACTTAAGAAATAATTACACTACCTCCTGGCAGCATTTTGGCTAAACTGTTCACTGAAATTCCTATTACAACCTTTTTCCCACCCACACTGCTTCCCACAGCTCATCACCCAGGAATGGAGCCTCCTAATCTTGGTTTGGCAGTTGACTTCTTGCTTCTCTTCTTAACTCCTCTGTCCACTCAGGTTTACACCAAAAGTTCTCTCTCTGCACAGAAAATCCAGTCTGTACTTTTTCTTTCCTCTTCACTCTACCTCAAAACAATTATGGAAAGGACAGTATTTAGATAGGCAGCCTCAAGTCACCCTTCCCAAAATGAACTATGGCTGTGTAAGAGGAGAAAACAGATCACCTGAAGTTTGCTGTCTTTTTTAGGATCAAATTAAAAACATATTTATGCTTTTTTTTTTTTCTTTTTTTCTTTTTTTTTTCTTTTTGCATATCTTTGCTCCTTGAATTGATGTGGCACGGGAAAAGATTTTTCAGAGCTATCAGATGAATGATAGAACTGAAAAAACAGGAAAGTTTTCACTCTGATATTCTCAGTGCTTGTCCAAGCTTTCTAGTTTTTTTTGAGATTTCCTAACTACTATCCTTTCTCTTGGACTATGTTTCCACACCATTTACTATACCGTAAAACTTCTAATTCCACTACTTACCCTATAGCCTTTAACTTGATTGCACACAGAATGTTATGAGTATGCAGATGTATACCTACAAAATTATTTCAATTATATTAAAGTTCATTTTCATAAAGAAATTTAAAAGACTGAATGTATTTTTCCAGCATCTAGAATTAATGACTATAATTTAACAAAAAGTTCCATGAGTAGTTGTAATTAAGTTGACTTGCGTTTTATGCCTGCATACATATTTGTCTCAATTTATCCTCATGTCTCTTGTGACCTCAGTTCACTTTTCCTATAAGAACCTTGAGTTCTCCTTCATATTCAAAGTAGTCCATCAGAGTATCCTCCTCTCCCTGGAATCTCGTTGCTTATACCAAAAGGAGAACAATGCCAAGCTGATTTTGAATCACATCACGTTGATTGTCCTGTTGTGCTGACTGATGAAACAACATACTGAGCTCTTGAGTTTGTATTGCTTTTTAAAAATTGTTTTCACATGCTGAGCTCTTTAAGTCTCCCCCAACACAGACACTTTTTCACAGACCCTGTATAAGCTTAACAACGTAGAACTTTCTAAACCCTGTTAATTGTAGCCAACTGAAATCAGGCAAAGAGTTGAAAAAAAATGATGGGGGTACTGACAGACAGACAGACAGACAGGCTAGAGTCCTGGGGAGGGAGTGTGATTCTCCTTACTCACCTTTAAGTATAGCTGCCTTCTATGTGTGCGGTGAGGGGATGGGTGCATGGTATGGTTCTAAATGAGCATATACCAAGTAAATCCAGTATGATGCCAAACACAGTGATCTAGTTACAAACCAGGTGGAAGAGGAGATGCGGAAGCTGAAGGAAGGAAGGGTTCCAGTTTTGTAAACTGAACTGGATGAAGGGAGCCTTGTGTTTGAATCCCGACATTAGAAATGTTTCTGTGTTTTACATGTAGCAGACTTCTGGGTGGTATTTGAATGAGTAACTAACTTCTAGGAAGTTTGGTACCTTTGCATATTTGTCAATTTTTATTCTTGTCATTATTCTGGTAAATTGTTTGTATAAAAATAGATATGCAGAATTGAATCCCATCTTTTGGATTAATAAATTTACAAGATGCAATAGAAAAGCAAATTTCATTAGTGTTGTATAAAGAACAAAGATTGTTTATAATATTTAGGAAAAGTTAAAGAAAGAAAATTTCTTATCTGGTTGGCTATATTAAAGCTCCTTTTCATGTAGACTATTGATACAGTACATCACACCCAGCTAGAATAAATTCATAGGCTAGAAAACACTCCAACATGCTACGCACTGCACTTCATTCTGAGTAGGGGTATTCATAACTGTTGTGTTTCCTGTGAAATCTGTGTGTAAATGCATTTTATTTTAATAAACAAGTATGATATCTCATTCTCTCTCTCTCTCTCTCTTCTTTTTTTTGTAATACAATTTTTTTAGACACTTCATGACTTCTCTTCCCTATGGAAAGATTTGTGCTGGGTTATTTCATGACTCCGGTTTTCTTTAGCAGTCGTAATCAAAAGGGATAAGAAAAGGAGAAGGTAACAAAGATCTCCTCTCAGCTGCCTCTGTTTTTTATTTTAAGACATACTTGAAGCTAGTCATATAATTGTGTTTGTTTCTAAGTTGAAACAAATATTACTTGTATATGGAGAATAGGCACTAATTGATTGTGTCATAAATTAATAGATTATCTCCAGATTCTTGCTATTAACTCCCTCTGAATCCCTCCCCCCAAAATCTAATGAGCTGCATAAAGTCTCTGGGGATTTTAATTGATCTTCTGATGTATTTATCCATAATTTGAAAACACCTGCATCTTTTGAAGGTATTCAGAAATTCTTGAAAGCATTTGGAATAATGTTTTCAGAATGTGTAGTGCTTGGCAGGTGCCAGCTGAGGCAAGTTCTGCAGGTATTAATCTGAACACTGTTCACCTTGTTTGTTCATTAAAGTAACTTGTTATAAGCCAAGGTACATGGAATGCATGCTGCTTAAAGTGGAGTTAAAGCCTAATGAATTGTACAACTGCATAATATCCTAGACCTTTTTCCTTCTAATCTTTGCTCCAGCCAATGACTTGCAGATGTTTTATATGATCCTATCATATATAGAAGCCAAAAGTAACTGCTTTGTGTTGATATAATTCCAATGTCAGATGTTTTCCTTGCTTGCAATATTATTAAATCTAAAAAGGGAGTGCATGCTAATGATATTGCTAAAGGTTATTTTATTGCAAGAAATAAATGAATAAAAATTACAATAAATATGTATGTATTTATGCATATGTATCAAGCAATAAAACTTCATGAGTAGATAACGCAGATTTGTTCCCGAGTTTACTGGTTTCATTCTGTACAAAAGTCCTGATTTTCAAAAAAAGAAAAGAAAAAGAGAATTACTAATATTTACAGAATCGCGGTATGGTTGAGGTTGGAAGGGACCTCTGGAAGTCATCTGGTCCAACCACCCTGCTCAGCCAGACCCAAATACAGTCAGTTGCCCAGGACTATATCCAGATGGCTTTTGAATATTGCCAAGGATGTTGACTCCAGAACAATAACTTAAATAATGTTGGCCATTGTTGTTCTCACACAGAAGCAGAATTTGCAAAATATAATTAACTGAAAATAAGGAAAACTCTGATCTGATGTACAGCCTCTGCAAGTCCACCCATCCTTCTGTGCTTCTCTTAGTTTCCAGGGACTGTGTTTATTTAGATTGCAAACTCTTTTTTTGGAAAAGGATGTCTTCCATATGTTTGCTTAGTGTTTAGCACACTGGGCCCTATGCTCTCAGGTCTTTAGCACAGTCCTGCAATACTAATGTTCAGATCTGCCCCTATAAGTGGCACCTTAATGGAAGTATTAAGCTGAAGGTTCAAAATCTAAGCTATAGAATTTGCCTGAGAGCAGGTAAACACCTCATTGCTCCATGTCCTCTGAGGCTATAGTCAGTGAATCAGTTGTTCAAATATAATAGAGCCAAAGAGCAATCCCTAGCCTCCAAATCAAATGGTGCTCACTGGACTGTGTCTGTACTGCTCAAAATTAGCTCCCACTAAAATAAATTGACCACGTTTGTACTACCAAGCACTCAGGCCTGGACCTATTGTGTTATTTCTCTCACCCTAAAAATAATTACCAATTTTTGGAGCTGGATATTTTAGTACAGAATACTGAGATAATGTGAGGTTGTACTGGCAGCCCATGTCAGGGTCAGCCTTTTTGCATGAAACTAAGGGTATACACCATACAACATGGAATGTGGGGATGTGTGAGGGCACAAATCCTTATTATATTATATATAATTGCTATATAATTGTTATAAAATTGCTAGATGATGTATTGTGGCAGGAAAAATATCTGGATCTATCTCACATGTGATGACTTTGGGGAGCAGCTGTGACATGAATTATTCTTGTAAAGAAGTTTCCACTAGCTCATTTGGTAGATATCCTCAAAGAATACTTAAATGCCTCATCACACTAAGTACATATGCATTAAGGATATGTAGAGTGCAAAGCACAGTAACCCGTTACTTTAATCTAGAAGCATGGCTGTCAGTACTTTATCACTTTACTAAGAGCTCCTGAGCTGTTTGGTGACACACCAGACACCATCTCGCTCCTCATCTCTTTGGTACTGTTATATATTTTATTTGCATCTTGCGGCATATCTATCAGTGTTGGATTTTTTTTAATTTTTTTTTTTTTAACACATCACTTTGCTGTGGAACACTGAAGAAGTCTAACATCTACTCTGAGCAACAACTCTGATATCGTTGCCATTCATTCAACTCTTCATATTCACTTCTTTTGAGTCTAAATATCATTCATCATGGCAACAATCATTCCACCGGGGTTACTTGTAGTAGTACAGTAATAATCTTGCACAAACTTCAAATAATGACTACGATCACAGAATCACAGAATTACAGAATCACAGAATCACAGAATGGCCTGGGTCAGAAGGGGCCTCAACAATCATAAAGCTCCAACCCTCCCCCCCGGCCACAGGCTGGGCCATCAAGTTCCACATTTAATACTAGACCAGGCTGCACAGGACCTCATCCAGCCTGGCCTTGAATGCCTCCAGGGATGGGGCATCCACAACCTCATGGGCAGCCTGTTCCAGCACCAAATATACACAAATATACAAGTATATACCTAAGGGATGATGTAGGGACACATTACCATAAGAATGGGCTGGGCATGTTACCACTACAAGCAAATACATAAAATTTAGTATATCATAAATGGTTTTTTTTGTTGTTTTGTTTTGTTCTGTTTTGTTTAAATGACCACAGTTACTATTACTGAGAAAAAATAATAGCAGTGTTGTAGTTTAAAGAGTTAATCACATGACATTCCTCCCTCCCTTTTGGGAAAAGGTAGGGGGGGAGGGAGAGGGAAAAAATCTGACTGAGATAGGAGAAACAAATTTATTAAAAGAAATGTGAGATAATACAGAAGAATTAAGAGCAGTAAATCAAAATAACACCAGAGGAGAGAGAGATAGTAAGACCAAGTCTTTATTGGGGCAGGCCCTCCACCAGTCGCATCCTGGAAAAGATGAGAGCACTTCCCCCTCACCTGGAATCAGATCACTTCTCCCAGAGCTATAACTCACATCTGCTAGAGTCTGCTAGAAGCACAGCACACGGGAATTGTACCCAGAACTGTGATTAAACATCAAACAGCTTGCTGCATGATGCCATGATATGGAATATTGATAAAACCAGGACAACCCATTTTTCTTAAACTAAGCTAACTACATGTAAATGCCCCGGTAATATGAATTTGAAGATTAAACTCTTGAGGTTTCAAGAAATACATAACAAAGTTATATGCATGTGTATGAATTTACTTAGGCCACACAATATCTTCCCATGATCTGAGGGCTAAGTTATTAAGAAACACTTTATAAAGAAGTGTTACAATATCCCTCTGTGTCTCAACTTCCCTTTCTGTTAAATGCAAAAATGACATTTCATTTGTTTCAATATGATCTGAGATCTACTGGTTAGAATTCAAGAATTCAGCTAAGGAATTACTGTTCCTGGGGGCCAGCCCCTATCACAAAATATTATAATAAAGAAATGTACTCAGTCTAACAATATTTTCACAATTCTGATTGGTCCTTGATTTTCTGGTGTCCTCTCAGAATCCTCACCAGTGTAGCCTGACATCTATTATGAATGATGTTAAGACCTTTGGGGGTTATTCTGTGTAAGGGCTGTTGTATGTTCTGAGCTAAGTTTTCACCAGTCTAATAAAGCTTTCGGTGGACTTTTATTGTCATTCAGAGCTTTATTAGTCTTTTATCTGACTGTTGCTTTGGCCTTTCCTTTGATTGACTGTGTCTATATCAGGAATGCTATCTCAGCTAAAATACTCTTCACTCTAATTGTGATGCTGCCTTTTAGGGAATAGGATTTTCAGAGAACTAGTCAGCTGCTATTATAGCTAAACTCAATGCCTTGCTATAAATAGCTCAATGTCAAAACTCTCTCTGGTTAGATAGGATACCTATATCAAAATTCTGCTTTTTTAATTTTTTAAATAATTATAATAACCCTTGTTTTCTGGAAGCATGGTCCATGGTTTGGCATGTTTTTTACATGCAGATAAGCAGTATTGATTTTGCAGGTATCTTGAGTGAGAAATGTGATTATGATTATTTTGGACCCATTTTAAGGTCTTCCATACTGTACACATTTGTCCTTATCATATGTGTACCTAAACGCCCAGGCAGAGTGACTGCTACCTTGCTTGTATTTGGAACATAGCACTGGAACAGACTACCCGGCAAGGTTGCGGGGTCTCCTTTTCTGGAGACATTCATAACATGCCTGAATGCTTTCCTGTGCAACCTACTGTAGGGAACCTGATTTAGCAGGGAGCTTGGGGCCTATCATCTCCTGAGGTCCCTTCCAGCCCCTATGATTCTGTATTTCAGACAGATGAGACTAAATCACATAACATTAATTGTATAATATTTTTGGCATAGGTTTACTAATCTTAAAATTCTGTAAACTTCATATTAGAGATTATTGTAAAGATCTGTACTAATGTATGCTCCAAGGACTGCGTGGGATGTGGCTCATTCCATTTGGTAGAACCATTCACTAAACCTGTTACAGTCAGTTGATCTTTATTTCCCCAGCACTTGCTTCTTCTTACAGGTAGTGAGTCCTCTGCTAGCACTTCTCCTCCCTGTACTGGCAGTTTCTGCTCTTCCTTTGCTCTCCCATTTATCTCAGGCTCCAAATTCCACATCATTTCAGGAGAGCACAGCTCCTACTGGTCTCCTACCCACGGTATCATACTGTCTTAAGAGGCTGCTCTACCTCCCAACATTGTTTCTGCCAGACCCACAATTTCCCACAGCAGGGAAGCCAACTGGATCCCAAACTGAGCTCTCTTGTAGATGCCTCTTCCAGGCTTCTCCACCGAGACTCATGATTAGCTGATGTGGACCTCATTGTCTCCTTTCGCTTGGAAGAAAAAGTGATCTTAGCACTGACATTGCCAAGATATTGTGTAGAAATACCAGATAACTATTACTCTTTACAAGTGTGGGTTGTGTGATTTGGATGGAGGCACTAGGTGACTTCTGTCAGTATATTTTTATGAGGTTATTATGTAGATCCACATGAGATAGATTATATTATTTTAGCTGTTCTTTCTAAAACTCCAGATGAGAAACATTTTAAATTGGGGATTTTAGAAATCACTCATCTTACATGATCTAATACTGCCTGCTTTATATTACAGTGTGACTGATGAAAGGTCCTGAATCAGGCTGTCCACTTAGTGACATGGTAGAAATTAGCATCACCCCATGATCTCCAGGACAACCCCACAGGAGTCACATAGTTCTTCATGCTAAGCCTCATGCCTGTACTCCTTCTGTGCTGTCAGTAGAATAACCAAATATTTAGGCCTGGAATCCACTTACCAAATATGTTGATGAGGCAGCGCATCTAAATTAGCCAGTGAGAAATACCAAAGAGAAGGAGAGATTAGAAACACCTCCTTGTGCCTTCAACTCCATGCCTAATGAAGGTTATTTGCGTTAGATAAATATGCATTCAGGCACACATTCAGGTACACATATGTACAAGTGTAAATGATTTTATGTTCTTTTAACTTAGATTTGCATTCATAACCTTTTTTTTTCTTTTTCCTTTTTTTTCCCCCACAGTATTTGACAGCTTCTTCTGCAAGAATTTGTCCAGTCTCTTCTTAAACTAATTCCAACTTTTAGTTCTCTTTGCTTACTGTCAAAATCTAGGGCCAGCTGGATGGCTTTCAATTCTGCCAACTGACTTGCGGATGGTGGTAAAGGCCTTTGTGTGAAAAGTGATTTCCTTTGTATTTATTGTCATATTCTGTATTTCATTATCTTTTGCATTTCTTCTTTATCTTTTATTTTGAACCCACCACTTGCTGCTTTCATCAGTCCCTCAGCTCTTCTACTGAAATTACACAGTCATAGAATATATTTGTATGGCAACACTAGGCGGAGCGCAACCCTCGAGAGGCTGTCAAGTATATGCCATGACCAACATATTACGTATAATACATATTGGCTGATGTTCTTGGAGAGTATCACCTACTCAGAGACACAAAAGCAGTGGGTCATCACAGCCATTACATCTCAAAGACAAATTAAGGAATTTGTGGTATCCTCAGCTCTTGCTCAGCTTGACTGGCTACAATAGGCAGTGAAGATATCTCTTGGGGACACCCTGTACTGAGAGTGCTCCCTGTCACGTAATTATGGACTCATAGAATAACCTGATTTGGAAAAGACCCTTAAGGATCTTCAAGTCCAGCTCTTGATATGTCTCATACATGGAGATATGCCCCAAGTGTGAGAAGAATGTGGTTGAACCTGGGGACTGCAGAGGAGATTGTCTTACAGCTCATATGTTTTTCAAACCTTGTTTCCTTTTTCTTCAACAAGCTTGTGCAATCCTTGTTTTAAAGCCTTTAAAGCAAGAGATTACTGTGGAAATGCCAAAACAGGATGACATATAGTGGCATTTGCAGACAGCAGGAGACAAGGCTGTAAATCATTTGTTCCTGATGGTTGGTATTTTCTTTATATTCAAATTACAGTCACCAAGAAAAAAAATCAGTCCCATGCTGCTAACTTCAGCACTAATTATACCACATCTGGATTTGGCCCAAGCAGTCCACGCTCATGTCAACGCAATGAGATTATATGAGCAGAAACGTGAGGCAAGGTACGGTATTCACAGTTCATCAGTCTTCTGCCATTTGCATTAGACCATATCAATTGTTAGATCCCGTCCAGCCCTCAGCTCATTCTGTAATATTTACATTGCCAATTTGTCCACAATACCAGTGCACTAGAGCAGAACTCCCAGAACTAGCAGTTACTGTATACCAAAATTGTATTTTTTTTTTTTTTTTTTTTCATTCTGGCACTTAATAGGCAATGCTTTTCCACACACACACAAAAAAGTAAGAGCATTTTTGTAAACAAGTGCTGCAAAATGGAAGTGCTCAAACAGAGAGGGAGAAAGAGAAATGCAAACCAAATCTTTCTTTCAAAGCAGTTCTTTCTTTCCTTGGGGAACAAGGCTGCTCTAACAGGTGGAACATTATTAGAATCTGTAGAAAGATAAGAAGGTCACATGTTTATTCTGGAATATGGTGTGGGATAACCAGAAAAAACGGGATTGGTCAAATTCATCCATTGCTTTTGACCTCAGGAATGAAGGCAAGTCAAATAGTAGTGCCAGTGTTTTAATATTTAGTTGTTTTGTATAGGTCGCTTTTTTTTCATTTAGCACAAACTATACTTTACTCAAAATTTGTGTGATTAATGCATTGATTTAGCTTCCCAATGTGCACTGCTGCTAGGCGGATTCAGATATTATTTATTTTTATTAGTTTATAATATGTCAATTTTTCTTGCTTATCTGTCAGCTCCCACAAAAATACATAAATCAAAAATATAGCAATGTGGACACTAACAAGGCATAATTATTGTAGGGTCTGTCCCCTTTTAAAGAAAAATACAATTACCTACCAATATGTTGCTGGGATTAGGTCAGAATTTGCATAATACTGACTCATATTTTCTTAACAATTTTAACATCAGACAATAGGTTTTGCAAATCTATATTCCTTTCCTGTTTTTCAGTTTTATTTTTCAGGCTAAAATAATAAGAAGCTCAGTCAAAACAAGATAATTATTGCAGTCTATCCCCACAGAAAACTTTAATTACTCCATGGCATGTTTCTAGGATTAGGTCAGATTTTTATAAGGCTGATTTTTTATTATTTTTTTTTAAATAACAATAGGCAATTAAGTCTTCCAAACTGTAATTTATTACAGTTAAATTTATTCATTTTTTCCACGGATAAATATTTAATAGAAAATAACTCAATCACTGCAGGAGATTAAGGAAGATTTTTACCTCAGTATAATCTTAGAAAAACAGCAGATAGTTTTCTGTTCTTGGCTGTAATACCAAATATAGCCAAGTTAAATGACAAGATGAAGATTGTTGAAAATTTTTAACTTCTGTGAAATAACAGCTACTAATGTATAGGATTATAAACCCCCCAGTAGCAGACTACGTAGCAAATAGATCCCTCCTGAAATACGGAAAACTATGGTTGGGATCTAGGGTTAAATAACCGTGATATATTTATAGAGGGCAAGGGATCACCATAAAATAAAGCAGCAAATAGTAAAGAAGTCAATGTAAAAGAGAGGCCAGGGATTTAGGGTATAGAGATCATAAATTTTCATCGATATAAACAGTCCATGTACCTCAGGAGCTGAGTTTTAGCTATAATTTCAGGTCTGACCTATAGGCTTTTGGTGTTCACAGTGCATGCACGATCAAGATGCCATCCGAGGAGGTGAAAAAAATGTTTCAGATCTGTGTGATTTACTCATTTAATCATCTCCAAATCCACCCCAAACACAACAATACTGTGTCGAATATCAGCACTTGAGAAGATTTTATTGTCCCACTAAATTACATTTAATTCTTACTGTAACATCTCATATAAACAGGAATAGTGAATGATTTCCTCCCCAGTGTGTTCCTCGTGAGGCAAGAAAAGATTGTTATATGGAATGCATAGATCTGGAAAAGGTCACCTTTTCCTTATCCCCCAGATCTCCAGAACGTGCATGGATACTTTCAATTACATCGAATGGTTTTCTTTTTCTGCTTTAAGGTGATATTTTCTGTTTTCAAATAATAATTATGAAATCGCCACAAAGAACCATTTGAGGCTTTTAGCTTTTAACTAATTGCTCTGAAAGAGAATTCTAAATGATTTCCAAATGACTTAAATGATTTGGCTAAAGAGCATCTTATTACAAATGGGCTTCGTTGAAAACATTGTGTCAGCACTAAATGAGGCTTTTTCCCCCCTTGCTTTTCTCTAATGGGCAGATCAGAACATGTAAAGCACCCTCCCTGCAAAGACTTTTAAATAGGCTTTGGACCAAGCCTTTATTTAGACAACATTTTCTTTTTAATGGAGTTTACCACACTGCAATATTTGCCATTACTACAGTCCTTGCAGTATTCCTTGTACCACGAACCTGAAATCCTCCAAACAACATGGGCAACACCAGTTTGCAATAAGTACCCATTCATGCACATGACTCCAAGCCTGTCAGTGGCATTGCTTTGGTACTGATGACATCAAGCTGGAGAATTTCTGGCCAGTGACCCTAAGCAAAGGAGAAATCCTTACATGTGTGCATACTCATGTTAGTTTCATCAGAACCAGTTGCATAAATTACACAGCCCAAGTAATAGCTTGCAAGGCGCAACCCAACGGCAGCAGACCATTTACCCTCTCAAAGCTGTTTGCTCAAAATCCTGCCAGCTTTCTAGAAATTCTGTGATAGCATCGAAGAGACCTTTCTTCTGTGCCAGCCCTAACGAGATAACTGAATGACTTGTAAAGGAAGAGTGTTTGATGTAAGTACTGTTTTTCAAATACAAAGATATCTGCAAAAGATGTCAAGCAGCTTTGCCATTGAGAGCTCCAGCGTTATCCAGAGCCACTAGGTAGCACTGTTGTATAGAGAACAAGGTGGCTCCCTTGCAGAGCGGCAGACAAACAGCCTCATACTGTGCAGAATCTTGTAAATACTGTTTTACAGTTTTCACTAACAGCAGAAGTATATGAGATCAAGAGAGAAAGACTGGCATTTGGAAATCGTTGTTTTCTCTGCAAAGGCAGGTCCAGGTCCTGCTTTTAGAGAGGTGGTTCTGTTCTGCTTAAGGTGCCCTGAAGATAATCATACATTGGAATCATACTTCTAATTTTTTTTTTTTTTTTTTTTAATTTTTAGTTTGTTATTATTATTATTTTTTTTCCTGTGGAAAGGAGAAGCTGCCGAGGGACAGGTTTGGGAGGGGGAACCAAGCTGTTATTCTTGAAGAATTCTTGACCTGACACGTGTGTTTCTGGACACCCCTTCCAAAGCTGCTGTGGGCCTTGCTATGTACATAAACTCTGAACACGTGCTTCCCCTTCCCTCCCTCGTTTGGCAATGTTCGATGGCCCAGACAATACAAAAGAACACATCAATTACTTCCCTATGTACATTACACACTCTGGGCAATCGCAAACATTATACACTGTTCATGTGCGAACAATTAATTACAGTTATATTATTTAGTCATTCTTTCCACTACCATTGTCCAAAGTAAATTTTTGCTTTAAGTGTAATATGGTTTTAATTTAGGAAGCAGGGTTTCTTTAACCTATTTGACATTATGCAAACCATCTTAAAGGAGGTTTCATGCTATTTCCACTCTGTCTGCTAACTTAGCTCCCTGCCCAAATGTGAGCTGTGTTTCATCAAGCAAATTACTTACAGAGGACTTTCAAAAAAAATGGTGGGTTCATTTCTTTACCCGTATTTACTCAGCTCTGGTGTAAATCTTTTTGTATTTTGCTCTGTGGATTAGCACCTCTGTCATCCTCCAACTACCCCTCTCTTTAGGGCGGAAAACTGAGACAGCAGTAATGTGGAGCAGAGCTGGGACTCACCCTGGGAAGCTCAGGAAGGAACAGGTCATCTCGGAGTCCTGCAGCTTATGCCTGGGCAGTGCAGTTGGCCTGCTATAGGCCTTACATTGGGAACTAGCTGCTGCAGATTTTGACTCTTTCAGTAACAACTTTTCTGCCCGCTAATTAAATTCCTTACTGATCTAACACCAGAGAAGACGAGTAAGGTTCCCTTAAAAGGGCACCTAGATGAAAACAAACTTCACTGATTACAAGAACATGTGTTGCATGCAATTAACCCATTGCTGGGTCCTGGCAAGAAGGAATGTGATCTGAGGCAAAAAAGAACAAATGGAAGAAGAGATACCTAATAGACTAAAACAGAATTTTATCCATTGGTCTTTTTAATTTGAGGCCGAGAGGCTTTTTGCCTGTGATCAGACATAGTTGCCTCTTCTACTTTTGCTCAAACAAAGCTGATGATTCCACTTCATTTCACTTAACACTAATATAGAATTAATATTTTTGGACAGCAAGATCACACACGGACTTTTACTGCAGAAAAAAAATAGAGGTGAACTGATACTGCAAATATCCTGTCTCAGGTTTCTCTGGCATCTTTAATTGCACTTGTTTGCAGATACAGGTGCAATTTCCTGAGTGTTTTGCAGTCAAGCTGGTATGCCTGCATATTCATCGAAAGAGAACGTGCAGTTGTACTGGCAAGTATTCTCACATAAATATTCAAATGTGCAAGTTTTTATCTTCAAACTGAATGCTCATCCAAGCAGCGAACCAACAGACTTCTATAATCTCTCTGACCAAATGTAACAGAGCATTGGGAGCCAAGTAGCGGGTACCTGCATAAAGTGATTTGTGCTCAGCCCCGAAGCTTGCAAATTTGCAAAAGAAAGAAATGCTTGATTTGGCATAGATGATAGCACATAGCAAATACAGTGTGTTTGAAGAGTGAGCCTAAGACGTCCAGTGTGAATCACAGGATATGTTGTAATAAAGGTACATAGAATGGAGAATATCTCCTCCCATGGAATTTTGTGCCCATTAGCACGGTAAAGAGCAATAGAAAAAAGAGACAGCAAAATTGTAGCCGTGCAGTCTCCAAATGGAGGGAGTGCTTATTCCCTAGGACAGAAGGAAGCTGTATCAACAGGAGCTTCATGTTGGTGTAAGAATATGTCTTTACACTTCTCTTCATAAGAATAGGGCCTTGGTTAAAAATAGCTAAAGGAACACACCGGTTTTACTACTGCATCCACACCTGTCTTTGTAAATGCAGGGTTTTTATACACTGAGAAATCACTGTCCACAAATGACCAGTAGCACTTTCTTTTTTTTTGTGGTAAAACACTATTCATGATTTCTCTATTCTGAATGTTTAGTACAATATTCCTTTTCTTCCTTCTACTAAATTTCTTCCTTCAAGCAGGCTATATTTTAGCGGCCACACAACTTTCATAGTTGAATACACTGCCTAATACAAATACAGAAGCAGAAATAGCACATGTGTTCTCAGCCATGTTTATTCAGGGATCAGGCAGATGTCATGGCAAAGGCTTTGTGTGTATATACTGTACTGCAGCAGTCAGCTGCAAAGGACAAATCTGAGGTAAGGAGTAGTCCTTTCTATACTCAAATGAAACTTCAGTAAATAGGTTTGTTTGCTTAATTAGTACATATGTGCATATAATGAAAGATTGCATTCACGGCATGCTTACCTCTGTCCTGTTAGCCTGCATCCTGACTGTAAACACTACACAGATTGTAGTCTCTGCCCATAAGACTCTGCACACTTTGGAGTGGGTCCAGCTGTTACTGGGTGTTAATGAATGTGTACACCTGGTGGGAAGGACTGAGATTTGAGCTCTGGCAGAAAGGCAATGCGGATGGCCCTGATTCAAGGCCCTGGGCTCTGTGAGCCACAACATACGGCTTTTCAAACGTTGTAAACTTATTCAGAGGTTCTCTGTATAAACAGCCCTTGGAAGACATGAGCACACATGCATCTGTTCCTTTTCTGCCTTTTTAAAAAATGGGAAGTGGAGCAGTCCAGCCCACACCCATCTAGAATTTGTGCTAATTAGTCTTTAAAAGCTAATGGATGCCAGCAATGTATGGGAAACACATCTCAGAATGTAATGGATATGAGTTTGGACAACAGCTCCTGCATTTAATGTTGAACATTTTTTATATAAGAAGTGGAACACATTTATGAGAAGTGGATGCAGGATGTATATAACTAATTACAGTGCAATTAACACGATGGATTGCATCTCTGTTCTTCTACTTCCCCAGTCGTTTTGATATAGTTTCTCCTGACTGAAGCCAGTTTATGTTTATATAATAACTCTCTATCTTTTTGTTTTTATTCTCTTTTAGCAGGAATAATCAGACGACAGGGGGTTAGAAAATTAGCCTGGGGAACCCTCTTTAGTTTGCACTCTTTTTCTCTCACTCCTTGTGTTGAACTAGTGAGCAAATTTAACCTGTGACTCACACACTCATCATTAGACCAGCATTTTTAGCGCAAGTTCTGTGTTAGATGTGCCTGTATTTTCATATTAGAATTCAAGGGGGCATGTGTGTGTGTACAGCACTGTGTATATTATGCATACACGTTATTGTTCAAAAGGTTTCTATCATCTATTCCCTTGTAACACCTCTATGCTTGAAACACAGTGCTGTAATGTGCCTGTACCAATCAGAAAACTGAGCGATCATAACATTTTCCTTATATCTAAGCAAAAAATATTTCAACTGTCGCATCAACAGAGTAAATCCCATTTTATTGAGTATACTCAGAATATAAAAATGATAAATGCTAACAATTAGATGTGAGTCATATGTGTTTTTCAGGGCCTTAGAGTCAGAGCATACAGGATTGTGTAAGCCTGACCTTCCAGAGCCGTCCACGGAATAGAGGCAAGAGCTATGTAAGCAGGTTATGGAAATGTGTGATTAACCCTTGCCAAGGTGGCCTGCCAAATGAATGCTTGCTGGATTTCTTCTAAATAACTAGTAGGTCTGATCCACTTAAATATTTATTCTCTCTCCATTCAATGAAGACTTAGAAAAGCATTGTACCAGTATTTTTCTTTCAAGACTGTGGCCATACAATAGCAGGCAAACATTATCCCTGAAAAATATTAGCTCCTCCAAGAGCCAGAACTGTATTTCCAGGTTTAAAAAGGCTTGACACACAACTTGACCTGAAGAAGGCACTCTTCAGGCGAGCCACATACCTATGGCCAGTTATCCCTCATTGTTATAAAAAAGATAGACACCAATCCCTTCAGATGCAGCGAGGAATTGAGAGGACTTTTTGTCTTTTTTCCCAGTGATCTCACATGACACTAGCTTGTTCTGCTTGTGACCATCAGCAGAGTGGAAAAAATATCTAGGCTTAAAAAATTCCTAGGCTCCAGGTAGTAGTCAGTGATTACCTAGAAGTACATTTGACAAAAGCTGGAGAAAATCTATTGAGAAATGTGTCTACCTCATAAGAGGGAATGTTGGATGCTGTCCTTGGGTCCTGTTAAACTTCCTTTAGTTTTGTATTTCTCACAGGCTCATTCTGTGGAAATTCAATAATACAGATCTTTACATTTTGGTAATTATTTGCTGGAAAACAGAAGGATCCTTCTGTCATAGCCCTATTCTGCTTGCAAAGCTGTTTCAGTGCACCATATCACGTTAATAACACAATTAGGGAGCTGGACATAGAATTAAGGGGTTGGAAAATCCTTTATCTTTCTGGCTTGGCAAGATTTTACTAATTAAGTATATGAAATACCAATCCTTTGGTTTCTTTTGTTTGGCCAAGGGTGTGAAAGGAGTATATATTCCTTCATTTCTCAGAAACATTGTTTTTGGATCCTCTGTGCATAATGTGTCCCTGTACTTAATTCAGCAAGCAGTGGCAATGCTGGCAAGATATTACTTCTCAGTTTTGCTACTGTCTACACATGCTTTTGTTTTATGTTTCATTATCAACTCTTGATCCATAAAAGAAACAGGAGTTGGAGTCCATTCTGGCTGGAAAGGCTGGGCTCACGATATTGGGATGCATGACCTCAGCTTGCTGCTAGCCCAGATGGCAGATGTTATGCAGGACTTTAAGTCCTGCACTTAAAACAAAAAAGTGAAACTTTAAAGAGTGGCTTTAATTTCACCCTCTGGGGCCTGCCAGGCGCTGAGCAGCTGCAGAGGCCCTTGTGCTGCTGCCTGCGGGCTGCGATGGAGAGAGGCACCGGCACGTGGGTCGGCAGCTTGCGCTGACCTCCAAGCACATGTAAGCAGAAGGATGGGCTATCATTGCAGCAAGCCCTGGATACTTTCACTCAGCACAAGAGTTCCCAGGACTGAGATTGCCATTCACTCCCAGCTGTGTTCCAGTATGAACCAAGCTAGGGTTTTGCTGTGTCTGGAGAGGCAGATCCCCTCCGCAGTGGCTGACAAAAATGTGTAGTGCTTGGGATAAGCAACTGGTTCTGCCCTGGAAGAGGGATACTTCATGCCATTTGAGAATTCTGTGGGACCGTCAGAAAAGCTTTCATATAAAACAGAAAGACCCTTAAATTTTGGAACGCGTCCAATCTCAGCTAGCAAAATCTCCCCACTCCATAAAATAAAAGTTTTTCCTGCCCTCTCTGTTTTTAAAGACAGTTCCCCCAAATCCAAAGATATTTTCTGTCCTGTGGGAATTAAGATGTACACTTAGTGGGAGTCAGGCTGGGGACTTACTTATATATGCAAAGAGGTGGGATTTCTTGTTAAGGATTAGGTAGGGCAGGGAGAAGAAGCTTGATACAGACTCCAATTTGACTTGCCATTGATGGACACATCTTTTTCATTAATACTTACATATGAGTTAACTGCATCCCCTTTTCTAGATATCCCTTCCTCATGCTAACATTCTCTACCAATGAATATAAATTACTAATCTAATCAGTTTCCCTTAACCACCTCAACATATCTTATCTTGAAATTGAAATGCCTACAGCCAAATTTATTTCAATACTGACCCCTACCCCCTCTGACATACCTTATTTTGAAGCCTAATATGCCTTTTCTCTTAGCTTTTATTTATAGGCTTTATTTTCTATTGTGTGCTTTTCTCTCCCTCGAAAAATAGAGGCTGCCCTTTCAAATCTGCAGTTCTCCTCTCTTAACAGGTGCAGTCTGAGGCACACAGTGGTGACAGGATTTGACCAAGCTTCCACAGGACATTAGTCAAAAAAAATCAAGCTTTCACACATCCAAATCTTGTCCCTGGGATTTCTCTATTTGGAAGGAGGCCTAGTGTAACACTGGGTACAAAGAATTATGGCATTCACTGTTCAGTGGGAAGCTCAGGGGAACAAAAGCCCCTGAAATACCACATGTACAATGGTGGGCTGCACTAAGCGTGCATGTGTGTGCATGTATATGTATATATATCCCCAAGGGATTGCAGAGGAAGTAATTAGTTAGGCATGATGGGATGATAAAGTGTACAGGATGGAGCAGCCACCTTCCAGAAGGAGTAGCATGGGGAAGAGATGATGAGGACTTTGTATGAAAGGTCTGTGTACAAATGTAAATCTCCCTACATGGGATAGGATGGAAATACCCTCTGGAGCCTTATAAATACTGTTGTCAGAGTGTGTAGCATTAATGGAGATGTTGTGATCAATGCTAAGGTAGTGGGGGAATGAAGGGTAATATTTCCTTATAAAACACTACATGCTATGGCATAAGGATTATTATTATGTGACTCATCTTTTTTAAGCACCCTACAAATGACATTAAAAAATCAGATCTGACAGGATCTGTTTTCCATGACGCTGTGCTGACTTTGATTGGACTACCATTTCTTAATTCTTTAATGGTTTCATTTTCTATCAGCATTATCATAACTTTGAAGAAGACAATACTTAAACATAGACAATACTTAAAAATACTTAGTGTAAAGTAAGCACTTCATGTCTGCCATCTAAAAACTTTATCTTTTCTATGAAAATGCCCCTAAGCTCTAAAAAAAGTGTTTATTTTCTATTTTATTTTATTTTCCACAGAGAAAATGTTGTGGGAATCTTGGGAATATTTACTTGTCTGTATTCAGCTTGTAGGGGCAGGCTTCCAGGACCCTGCTACTTATCCTAGAGCCTGTGCTATAGCAAGGTGAGGCTTCCAGCCCAAAGAAGTTTCTCAAGGGAATAAGTATACATGCTTGATAACCCCTGTATGTGGGAACTAGAGCTGTGGATAGGTGTCCTCCGAGGGAAGTGTTCCCTCCAGTTCACATCCCCCTACTTAGTATTAGAAGTTTCTGAGTGAAGATCAATAACCTAATCCTGAGGAGTTCAGCTTTATGTCTGGTTTCGTTCTGCTTACTGCAACTCCAGAATCTCAGTGTGGAGCACCAGATAAACACAGATTTTGTTATAGCTTGCTCTTATTTGAAAGAATCCATGCCAAAATCCTGCCCTTCTTGGTTTGTCCAGTCTAATTTGGATCAGTAATCAGACTCTGAACTACAGTTTATGCAGTTGTTTGGGTTTCTTTGTCTCCCTCCACTGCTAACACTTCCAATGCATGGCTAAGTAAAGCCCTCATACGCTGAAAGCATTTGGAAAAGCTCATACATCATTCATCCAGAGAGGAGAAATGAAGTAAGGAGTGTCTTTGTTTCTTCACAAGGACTGAACGCAGTATTGAGAGGCTGTTAATAAGGTTACCATTTAGACAGAGACATTATTAGAAATGCAAATTCAGACTAGGAAATATTGAATGTCTCTCATTTTGGAAACTCATTTTTACCAGATTTACTTAGGAATTTGTTAGAAATGTAACCCCATTAATGACACTACCACTTCTTATGGATAGCAATGACAAAATGCAAAAGAAGAGCCCCAGTCTTTCTTTTTAAGGAATGAAGCCATCTTTTCATCCATGTATTCAGAGCTCTCATTCAGAAAAGATGCATTTATACCATCATATGGCAGAGCCTTGGCAATAATAACATCTCAATTGCCAGAATATACTTACAATGGGTGGCTCTGGCTCTCAACACTCAATTAAGTGCATTTTTTTTCTTACACGGTCCCTGTGGTACATTAAGTTTTACTAATATCTAATAGCTTCAGAATCTCTAAGGGAGCTGGCCTTGATTTTATTAACCTAAAAGATTGAAGAACAAAAGGCATATGTTGCTGACAGGTTAAAAATGCCTTAACAAAGGTATCTTAATTGCTCTCTTATTTCCTTTAGTATATGCTGTGGTAACTTCCACTGCTCACTGAAAAGGAAATTATTTTGGACTCAGTAATTTTCCATGAAGGATGTCTTGTTAGGTCTTCTGGTTGTTGAGATTTTTTTTGTTCAAGAAACATTTGAATAAAGTTGTCGGCAGTGTTAGAGGTGAGAACCTTTCCTTTCTTCTAAAATCCTCTGTCTGTCTGCCTCGCTCCCTCTCTCTGTCAGAGTGACTATTAAAGCTAAAGTAGTGTGCAGTGATACATACGTGATAACCAACAACTTTGGCTTTAGAGCTTATCTGTTAACGGTGTCAAATGCTATCTGATAATCAATATAGCTGTTCTTGTGTTGTGTGCCCATGTTTCTGTAGGTGTGACTGTTTGTTTGCAGGCGCACGTTCTGCTTTCTATCCTTTTGCCTCTTGGTGGTTGTCAGCCTCCATATCTGTGTCTTTCAGCAGGTTTCATTAAAACCTGTCTGTAGCAGTCGGAAGAAACTTGCAGCTTTGGAGGATCCCTGAGCCTTAGCAAGCTGTGTAAACTGTATAAATCTCTTTAAGACTAAGGGTCCCACAAAAGAACCTCCAAACTTCCACTCTGTCTGCCAGGGAATTGCAGAGGAATGAGATTTCTTTAAATGCATATGCTGCTGCCCTCAATCCCAGTGACTGACTTCTACACAGTAGTTCTGCTTTCTTTATCCTTATCACACACCTGTTTTGTAGCATACAGAGTAGGAGCCCTTTGTTCCCTAGGGATGGAAATAACACCAGTAAGTTATCCTGGGATAAAGGGATGAGTTGTAATCTTGCTGATTTTTTTTTTTTTTTAAGATGAAAAAGAATGGATATAATAGTAAGAGCATTATTCTCTCTCTCTTTTTTTTTTTTTTTTTTTTTTTTGTTTCCTTTCCCTTCTGCAGTTTTAAGGCACATCAGCATAAGTGTGTATATTTACAAGGGTGAAAATGTGCTAGAGGATTTTGCAGCGATAAATACCCGGCAAGGACACAGTCATCTTAGAGGAGGCACTTTGGGTGTCAGGGGAAGCATTAGGTGTTTCTGATATCACACCTCTGTGTGGGTAATTTGCAGGTTTGTATATACATCACGTTTAGTTGCTTTGCTTGACTTAAATATTTCTCCACTTACCTCTTTCTGTCTCCCTGCAGGAAAGTTTCAAATGCTGAGGGGATGCACCTGCAGGGCACTTCAGGAGATCCAGTGAAATATGAGGAATTCTCAGATTTGGGCACCCTTCTGGAAAACCTCAGAAAAAATTCTTCCCTTTGAGCTGAAGAGTTTGCAGCTGAAGGAGGCTGCTCCTGCCTTGACTAATGCTGTGTCCTCCAAACACTTTCAGCTCAGGAGCAGCACCCATCCAAGCATTTCTCCCTGCATGCAGCCGTAGCTGGGGAGCTGCTGAAGCAATGTGCTGATGTGCTACAGCTGGCTAAATCCTGCAGAAGCAGCAATGTTCCTGTGTGCTGTGGACAACTCAGGACTGCTGCCTTGTGTAAGTAAGAAATTGTGAAGAATCCCCATAATAAAAGTGTATCGCATCCTGCGTCTGTAAGGACTGTGTCATGGCAACATTTATTCACAATAAAACTAATTGCATTTTTCCTTGCAACACAGCTCTTTGTCTTCAAGGTTAGGGGATCCTCCTCGCCCTCATTTCCTGTACACAAGATGGGCTCCTCAGTAACAGAACAGATTGAAAGTCTACAAACATGATCACACCATACTATGAAAAAATGTATTAAAGGTATGAAAAATGGTATGATTTATTTTGCATAAATAAAATATTGAGAGTTAGAGCTTGAGAAAACACGTCTTCTATTTTTGGAGTAGGATACAATTGCCAATAAGGATCACAGAATCATAGAATCACAGGGGTCAGAAGGTACCTCTAGAGATCACTGAGCCTAAATCTCACTGCTAAATCTGCTAAAGCAGATTCCCTCCAGGAGGTTACACAGGTGTAATTAAAGATGCATGTAAACTCATTATGTTGGAGTCACGTTCCAGACCTTACCCGCCTCTCTTTCCCTCCACTGTCCTGTATGCAAGAAGGGCCACTAGCATCCATAGGCATTGATTTAGTGAACCCTGGACTTTGCCCTGGTGGGAACCTCACCTGTCATGGAGACTTTGGTTCTGTTGAGGAATGGGATGCCCTTCCAAAAAGAGAAGGAGCCACCCAGCACGGGCAGCTGCAGAGGCACTGCTCTCTGCTTCCCTCCAGAAACGTTTACTGCAACACATCAATGTCGGTGCAAACACATTCCCATGATTAGTGTGGTGGTCTTTTAGCACTGACCTCTACTTAGTGTGCAGCTTGACATATTAATCTTCTCTGAGAAAAAAGTTAATTCTAAAATAAACTTGTTAACCCCTCCATTTTCCGTCACTCCATTTGCTGCAAATTATTCTGGGACAGATTCTGCTGTCATTAAATGAGTGCCAACCTTGTCACAGGCTAGAGTGGGAGCACAATTAGCCCTTTCCTGAATCTTAATTGGCTTCATGGGTGCTTGCTTTGGGAAGAATATTTCAGCATCCCTAATCAAAATAGCGATACCGCATCTATACAAATGGAATCTTCGCAGGTGTGCAAATATTTTTCATGTTTGTAAATGGCAGAGTGAGTAGCACAAGCCTTACCTTTCCACTGAACTGAACGCCACTCCTTTTTGTGATCACTTCAAGAGCACCCTTACAGAAGGATTAGATAATAATACATCAATAGGTTTTGAACTAGATTAGAAAGTATGGTAGAAAAATATCCATGTGGCTCCTACACAATTGAATAGAATGGATTTAAGCTTATCAAAATGATATCATTTTCTCTTATGATTTACCTCTGTGGAATTTCATCATTTTCACTCCTACAGATTTTCCTAGGGCTTACACCATTAGGCTGTTTTTAATAGGATTGTTTGGAGGATCTCATTGGTCATCATTAGTCCAGAAATAAAAAAAATCTGGCTCACCTGTTACCTTTCTCTGTATTTAGAAGAGCTATATCCTCTGGAAGGAGATCTGGCTTCTCCCTTGGAAGGTCCTTCACTACTCATCACTGCACTTCGTACTCTCCAGATTACACTTCTCGGCTTCCGTTTCAGCATTAGTTGGTCAGACATGGTCAGACATGGTCAGACATGGTTGGCTCTTTTTTTTTTGGAACAGAAAAGTATATGAGCATATTTGCACTCAGCCATGGCAGAATCTCAGGCATGCAAGCTTGACTATTTCTGGACTTGACAAGATAGTCTCCTATTTCCTCTCTGCACAGCCAAAAGGAGAAAGCATTTACAATCAATTTACTAATTTTTAAACTGCACTTTTCCGGACAAAATCAAGTAAATACGCAAAGGTTATCACTTTCCAGAAAAAAAAAAAAAAAAAAGATGGCTCTACCAAAGACACAAAATTGCAATCTATTTTAGCTCATCTTCTGGAAAATAACATTTTTATGATCTGCACATATTTGAATAAAAAAAATCTCTTGTGCTATCTGATTCTCTGTTCCAAATGCCAACTCCAAAGAAATCTCTTTATACTATGTAACTTCCACTCTCTTCCCCATACCCCACTCTGTAATCTGTATCCATGGTAATACATTACTGCTTCCAGCAGCCAAGGGGTTTGGGGGAAATTATGGGAAGAAAACTCTTTCACTGTAGAAGTTGTGGTAAAATGTCATCAGTTTGACGGAACAATGCAACACATGCAGTATGAAGCCCCAAACAAATTGGAATTTGGTTTGTTTCAGGTTTCATTACAGACTTTGAAATATTGAGCCTAGGTTCATCAAAATATTTTCTTGAGTTTGCTTTTACACAGACCGTAGGCCCAATTTCAAAAGAATCCGGGCCCAGTTTTGAGCGGTTTATGGGCTGTCTTTAACATAAAACAGATCACACTTAGTGGACTTGGCTGAAATTCACTCTGAACTTTTAAGTGAGTTTGAACCAGAAAGCGAAATTTTGTGAGTGAGAATCCAAGCAAACTGGAACCAAGGAAAAGGTTAGCAAAATACTGCCCATCGATTCTGCAGAGCTTCAAACAACAGTATTTGACATCCTAAGAAGAATTCAATAAAAGCTTAAAATCCAGTTAAACTTTTATTTCATTTGGGAATTTTGCTTTTATTTTTAAATAAACAAAGTAAGCACTACATCAAACAAATTACTGAATGCAACCTGAGATGCTAGTGATGTCTGGTATAATTTAGGTGGTAGAAGAATTTTGTATAAAACCTTTAGGAAAGGATTTTCAAAAGCTCTTAGCATTGATTTAGCTTGTCTTCCTTTAAAATTAATGGGAGTTGTATTATTGATGTCTCTAGAAGCAGTATTAGCCCAGTCCTGGACATTTGTGGAAATCCCATGACTAATATACAAAAGGAGTGGGATCCTAGATGAGGTAGTGAATAGATAACTTCTGTCTGAAGCAGTTACGATTGCTCTGTAGCTAAAGAAGGATTTCACATTTCTACCCTAAATGAGACAGTGATACTGTGTTTTTTTATTTACTTTCCCAAAGCCACCGCCACCATTTATTTTAAACTGGGAATGCAGCATTTTGTTCCGAGGAAAACTTTTGCAAAAAAAATGGATAATGCTGGAGATGATCTTTTTGAAAATAATTATGTATTCCTGAATTATAATTTATTTGTCCAGACTTAGCTAAAATATAGGCAAGATCATTAGACCCCAGACCAAGAATTCTTACTTTAAGCACTCATCAAAATCCATATAAGCAGGCTTTCCTGTGTTATTCTTTTGATAAAGCTGGCCAGTGAGTGAATGTATGGTATTTTGCCTCTCCATTTTTCTAGATGGGATTCTGTCAGCCCAACTTGGCAGTTATTATTATTATTATTATTATTTTACTTCAGGACACTGAAGTGTTTCTAATAGTTTTCTTTTCCTGCCACACTCTTTTCCTGCTATTGCTCATTTCTGATATTGATACCTTGCTTCCCCTCTTCTGTCTAATGATGTACATGTCAAAGCAGACCACCTTTCAAAGCTCCCTGAGAATGAATGGGGGAGGGTGCAAGCCAGCAGCAGTCAATCTTTGAAACATTGAAATACTGAATTTCTGAGCATGAGCACAAAGGCAATAGTCCAATTAAGACAGAAACCAGCAGCAATTGGTGTAAAGTAGGTTCTGTGTTTTGTGACAAAGAGAGCTGAAGCTTCAGTTTAACAAATTAATCACTTCTATTTATTTATTTATTTTTTTTTCAGGCATTGCTTTTAGTCTTGGTAGTCTGATAGGGAAGTTTTTGCTTGGTCTTCATGGTTGACTTAATTTCCCTAAAAATATTTCTATTAGGCAATTTGTTAATAGGTTGGCCTTTTCGTTTAGGGACATCCAACTGCTGGAATGAAGACAAGGTCATATCCCATACCTTCCATGTTTAAATTAAAACATATGGATGGAGAGGAACTTGTGCTTAAAATACAGTTTTAGCATCGTGAAACAGAGGTCCCAAGGGTACTGTAAAACCTACATGCTTTTAACATACAAGATCACTAGTTTAATGCCTTCTTCAAAAAATAATAATTTTACTATACTGTGCTGTTTGAATAGTATTTATGTATACAAAGACAAACATATAGGACTATATATAGTGTTATCTATTATTTTAATAATCGAGATTGAAGACTCATTTTACTAAGTACTATAAAAGACAAGCCCCACACCTGGAATGGTAACAGCCCTCCAATCTGATTCATATCGACAAACCAGGACTCTTGCAAACCATCACTGAAGCTATTTGGGATTCTTTTGAAACTAGTCTAGCTGAAGACCTAACCTCAGCCATCACATAGCTGAAGAGAAGGAAAATAGGAAAGCCAATTAAGATGGTCTGATCACTGGCTCCTGAAGTACCCCTGCGTACAGCTAGGATGTACCAAATCCATTAGAATTACAGTAAAAGAACAAATGAGGTATGGAATTTAATCACTTGTCTCTGCTGGATGACTTCACTGAATAATTGTTTTCTTGGAGATCTTTTATTTTGGAAGAAGAAACCTGCATAGTAATCTGGAGGCTGGAACAGAGGACTTCTTTATAGTTCAACTAAAGAGGGCATTTCTCACTATGGGGGAAGCAAGCTGGGGACAGGGAAATGTAAAAATGAAAAAAAAATTTAAAAAATCACATAATCACAGGACTGTTGAAATTGGCAGGGACCTCAGGTTCCACCTGACCCAAAACATGCTCAAGCAGGGACATCCGGAAAGAGCAAGGTTCTCTGGACTTATGTCCAGTTGTCTTTTGAAAACCTTCAAGGAAGAGACTCCACAGCCTCTCTGGGCAACCCGTGCAGTGCTCTGTAACCCACACAGCAAATGGTCAGAGGGAACCTCATGTGTGCCAGTTTGTGCCCACTGCCTCTTGTTCTGGCACTAGACTTGACTGAACAGAGCCTGGCCCTGTCCTCTTGGAACGCTTTCATTAGGTATTTATAGCCATTGATGAGGTCCCCCCGAGTCTCTGTTTCTCCGGGCTCAGCAGTCCTAGCTTCCTCAACCAGTCTTCATAGCAAAGGTGTTTCAGTCCTTTTATCACCTTCATGGCCTTTGCTGGACTGTATTCAGTATGTCCATATCTCTCTTGTACTGTGGAGCCCACAGTACAAGTGGACACAGTGGACACTGGCATCATCAGTACTAAGGGAAGGACCATCTCCCTTGATCTACTGGCAACACTTAGCCTAATGCAGGCACGTTACCAATTCTGCGCTGCAAAGGTATCTTGCTGACTTGTGCTCAACTTGGCATGCACCAGGACACCCAGGTCCTTTTCTGGAGTTGCTTTCTATCTGGATAGCCTCCAGCATCTATTTTTGCATGGGGTTGTTTCTCCCCAGATGCAGAAGTTTGTACTTTTCCTTGTTGAACTTTATGAGGTTTCTCTTAGCCTACCTCTTCAGGCTGTCAAAGTCCCTTGACCTTTCGTTATAGAAGTTTATCAAGCTGATCAAGAATAAACTGATTCTTTTTTGAGTTTTGCATGACTGGCAGAGCAGAGGTTCTGGAGAGCAAGCTAAGAAATGTGCACAAACATTAAAGAAGAAGGAAGATAAGTAGATGCTCATTCTCTGTTATAAAAGTAGGTACAACTCTATCAGGATCCACTGAGGAAACATACATACCTTCCAGTTTTGCCTTTTCTTTAGCCTAGCTTCCCCCCCCCAGTGCTGCACTACTGTTGACCTCATTCATGTCTTCCTTACCTGCTTCCTTACAGCGCTGTGGAAGCTGAAAGAACTGTGAATATAAAAGCTCCCCAGACCATGAGGCCTGGCTTTTCCTAGTGTGAAATAACAGCAAATAAATGAAAATAATAATTGTCCATGTACCATCAGGAAATAAGAATGTTATCCCGAGTCAAACCAATGCTCCATAAAAACATCTACTGGCTGGTATGTATATACTTCAGATGAAGCTTAGAAACTCTTCTAATAGTGTTCGTAAGATAAATAAGTGTAGTTAATTCACTTTTATTTGGGTAATGTAGTACACACTTGTTTTCAGTGTTTGGTTGGGAACTGACTCACATTTTAGTTTTCTTTCAAAGAGGTTTAACCGTTGAT
Source organism: Alectoris magna (assembly GCA_030625065.1). NCBI lineage: Eukaryota > Metazoa > Chordata > Aves > Galliformes > Phasianidae > Alectoris > Alectoris magna. Next base: position 29,483,266 of record CM060561.1, read on the forward strand.
ATTTATCACGACATCATTGTGCAATAGGTTATTTTGCAATAACTTTTCTCAGAGGGAAATTAATAGTAGAAAATATAACATTTATCACCATTACTATTCTTATCCTTTTTTTTTTTTTTTTTTTTTTTTTTTTAAATCCCAACTGTCCTTTGTTGCCTTCCTCCTCGCTTTCTTTTTCTTGCAGACTTTTATTTCTTTTATTTTTTTTCTACAGGCAGCCCTTGGTCATCTATTGCTTTTTTGTTGTTGTTGTTTCTTTTTGTTTCTGTGTTCTTTGCTTCACTTTTTTCACTTTTTCTTCATTTTCTGTTTTTAATTATTTTGGGTTTCTTGTCTTACCTTTCTTCATTTTTTATAGTAATCACTTTAATTTCTGTTTTTCCATCTTTTTATTTTTTTCCTTCATTTTTTTGACCTCTTGTTTGTAGTGTAGTAAAGTGAAAAGTACCCTCAGTACCCATTTTAGGTCAATAGAAGTTGAAGAAGCAAACTAATGCCCTCTAGTTGCTCACATGCTTGCAGAAAATATTCTGTCTAAATCTTTAGCAAGATGATTTATAAAATTATGTTTTGGATATATGTTGGATATTTTTCTAAATCCAACATAGGAATGAATACTTGAGAGTAGTTGGACTAAAAATCTAAACCATATCACAACATCTTTGCACTGGTATTTAACTGAAAAGAATGCAAATACAACTCTTTTTTCACATTATTTCAATATATGTTCATAGTCCATTAAATTGTAATTTTATTGGGTTTTATGCAAAAATATCCATGTGTTTTGGAAGAAAATAATAATTTAGCCTCTCAGTCTCTTGGTGTGAGTATTATTGTCATCCCTATTTCACTGATGTATACATAGCTGGAGCCTGTGTTCTGTGTACTATGCCTATAAATCAAGGACATCTGCCTTCTTGCATATTGGTGAGGTGTTAATAGGTTGGGAGGCACAGATGGAGGTACACACCAGATGGAGATATTATTGTTAGTTTAACTGAATACATGGGCTGGCAGATCATGGAGAAATATTTGCTATTACTTATGGTGCTGATTTTTTTATATATATAATAAGGAGATTAAAAAAGTGATACTCTCTGCCTGACTCCTCAGTTGTTGCCAACTGCAGGGATTTTATCAGGACTCTCATGATACTGGTATTTTACTCAAAGTCCTAGTCCTTGGAATCAATTATCATCCGATAATCTTAGCTTTCATTTCAAAATAAAATTGAGTTTCTGATCTTCATGAATATAGAAGACTGGAAAACACGGTTTGAGTGCACACAAAAGGCTCAGAGACAGCAAGCAAAATAATTCAAACTTTTTTTTTTTTTAATTATGATTTAAAATAGCTGTATCATTTGCAGGAAGCTGACTTGTAATTTTATTTACATCATAGAACAATATTGTTACTTAAGTTTTAAGATAGTAAGGACACATATAGGTAAAAGCCGTAACATAAAAATAGAGGGAAAAAAGGAGAGCTATGAAAATAATTTCTTGCAATGAAAGAGACATTCAAGTTTCTCAATATCTCACACATTGATTTCTGGCAGGCTATTTTCTTAATTCTTAATTATGCGTGAGGGCTACTCTGAAAGTAATTCCTCCTATTTCATTCTTTTGGCTCACGATGTCAGAGGTGGATGTTGGTTGTATGGCATAATTTGAACCTTCTCAGCAAGGTTGGTGAAGTCCTTCAAGTTCATCCAGTCCAACCATCCACCTATCACCAATATTTCCCATTGAACCATGTCACTCAGTACAACATCTAAATATCTCTTGAACACCTTCAGGGATGGTGACTCTACCACCTTCCTAGGCAGCCTGTTCCAACGCCCGATCACTCCTTCAGAGGAGAAGTTTTTCCTAATGTCCAACCTGAATCTCCCCTGGTGCAACTTAGGGTCTCATGTCCTATAGTCAGTTACACAGGAGAAGAGGCCAAGCCACCTATATGACTAAGTTAATAAAGAACCAGGCTCTAGGGAACCTGATCTAGCTAAGAATATCCCTGTTCATTGCAGAGGAGTTGGACTAGATGATATTTAAAGGTCCCTTGTAACTCTAAGGATCGTATGATTCTATGATTCCATGATCTTTAGGTGTCTTGAGCCACCATATTGTCTGTTTAGGCTGTCTGGAGTATCATCTAGTGATTGCAAGCAAGCTGAAAGAGAATGAAAAGCAGAGACTGGCACACGATTTAAAACTTCTGTTTGAGGAATCAGTTTACCACCTCATTTCTCTCCCAAAAATTATCCATAACTGGAAATAAATTTTCACGATGCTCAGGTTTTGTAATAAATTTCTTCCATGACGCTTGCTGAATAGGGAAAGAGGGAGACTATGGGTACCTTTTCGAGATGTTCTTCCCATGCATCATACAAAAAGTGTTCAATTCAAAATAAAAGTGCTTTACAAGGTGCCACATGAAGGAGGCAAAACACATTTCCCGTGTTGCCTCTTCTCGTCATAGTGTATCAGGATAGAGATTGAATAATCCATGGACCTCCATGGCATGCTAAGTCACCACAGACACTAGAGCTGGAGACACTGTATTAAAGCATTTAAATGTAAAACGGATCTGCATGATCGAATCTTCCCACTGTTTTGAAAGCTGTGCCTGTGCAAGACCATGACAGAAATACCATACCTTGTTTATTTTTTTTCCCTGTGAATTTGATTCTTCTAATGAGGAATTTGAATGTTGCCAGCACAGTCTGGTTGTATTCATGGTGAGCATGCTCCCCATTATTCCATTCAACATCCATATTCAATGCAAAGTTTCAATATTCAGAGTAATGAACTAATGAAGTGGCTTTTCTCTAGGTATCAAAAGCCTCAATTTATTGATTTTTTTTTTTCATAATAAAGAAAACTTTCAAAAGAAATCCGAGGCCAGAAAGCAGTGAATAAAAACAGGGAGATTCCCAGTAAAATACAGCCCTGTAAAATAGAAGGATAACCATGTACTTGTTAAGATGTTCCCTATGGATTTTCTTTTCTGAATTCTTTGTTATTGCAAGTTAAAATCAACTACTTGAACATTTTATCTAAGAATTTAAAATACATATCTAGATATCTTTAAGTAGGTTACCTGTGAACTAAAAATCAAAAAAATATATTATCTATAGAACCATGACATTAAAAATATGGACTAGAGTTCAGATCTCGCAGGTCTGTGCTGCAGTCTTGTTATGAGTGTAGGGAAAAAAGGAACATGGATAAAAGAAATTGAGCAATGATTAAGAGAATGCATGGGTCCTGAGATCCTAGTATTTTGAAAAGTAAAAAAGGTGCTCATTTGATCATAGAGGTTAGGCTAGGCAAATGAAACTGTCTCAAAGATTACATTTTAACATTAAAACTCTGTAACCTCTGGAAATAAGAAATAATGAGGCCTTGCAGTTCTGGTATCAAAAGTGGAATCTGCAAACATTTATTTAAAGAGAGAAAGAGTAAGGGGGATATTACTACCTGACATGAACACAGATTAAAACATTATACAGTTTTGAATCTGTGAAAATGTATATGTATGTATAAGCTTATATTCTGAAAGAATATGTGCACGTAAGAGAGAGGGGAATGGATAAAATGCACTCAGTGTCTTTCCAGTGTGATGTCTGAATGCAATTAAAATCTCCAGTTGTGATGCTGTAGCAGATCTTTGACAGTCAGCCATCCGAATACCATTTTGACAGCTCAGACACCTTTTTATGGTCACGCTGTAGGAAAGATCATTGAAGAACAATTATTTTGTACCCATGACTGGAAAAAAATAATCAGAATCCCTCCCTCCTCCCGCAGATCTGAATGTTTTGTTTGCTCTACCATAATAATTTACCCCTTGATGTGTGTACCAGGGAACCCCTGCAAAATTGCCCGCTAAATGTTATATTTTCCAGGATCAGCAGAAACTACAAGTTAAGCTTAAAACATATTTGAGACTGAGAAAGAAAATAGAGCTGGATTGTCTAAACTGTTACTCATGCAAGCCACTTCAGAGGCATTTGGCCTGACAAAGACTTAAACTGGGTAGGAGATTTTGGACTGAGGTCTTGATCCTGGTTCCATTAACAGCAGTGGTAATGTTTGCCTCTGAAACCAGCAAAGCAGAACAGCATCCAAGATGTCACATTGTGGCACATTTAAAGTGATCCATGGTGCTCTTCCTTGGCCCAATTACCTCTGATGCTAATTTCAACTATCTCATTGGCTGATATGAATGTATGGAAATAGGTGATCTTTTATTATATGATCCCGTAATAGAAGCTCCAGCTTATCAGAGTTTTAAGAGAACATATGCACTGTAAGTGGCAAAAAAAGTCTAACAAATATTCTTTGGTTTTCACCTTTCTTAACTATCAGCAATTTGCACTGATACAGCAGCGTTAATGCATAAACCATTAAAGTACAAACATCCCAGAGGTTTGATTTCATCAGTTCATTCTTAGTCTAAATACAGACTTCTTACATATGAAGGAAACCGTGCTGTAGCATCTGGGAAAGAAAAGATCATAAAATTAGAATTTAAAAATGATCAAGAGACTGGATTAAATTTCTTCCATTCCCTATTCTTGCTGAAGTCTTTGTCACTGAAATACAAATGTCACAAATGTAAGAATAAAACATCTCAGGCATTAGGATTCTGTGATAGCTCATTCACATGACAATGACTGCACTGAGAACAGAACATTTCACAGAATGTAGCCATTCTTGTGGCAAAGATTATAATGACAGGGAGAAATGGTGCAAAATTAACCAATTCTTGCATCTTCCAACAGTAATCTAACAAGCCTGCCTGCGTTCTGTATAATGTGTTATATTAGACCCAAAGAGAGGGTGAGAGTGTGTGTGAGAGAGAAATGAAATACTGCACACTTTGGGTCATAATTAAACTTCTCTGCTTATCTCAACAGTAAGAAGTCTGCTTTTGCCCATGCTGTTGCCAGCAGGTGCCACTGCAACAAATAGAAAAGTACTCCAAAGATGTGGGAAGAATTAGGATGATGCTGTGGCTGTGAAATAAGAAAGCTCTCCTGGCTATAGAGAGCACCCATCCCAGCACCATGGCCTCGGCTCCCTGAGTCCCCATCCCTGTGTGCAGGGTGTTGGGTAATGGCACGCAGTTGATGTTTGAGCAGGGTTGGATGCCCCAAATTTGTGATAAGATGCTCCTGAAGACTATTCTGCAAACCTCTGTAATTTCCTCAGTGTGAGCTGAGATATCCCAACCCCTGTTAGGTTCAGACCTGCAGTTAATTAGGTCACAAGAGCTATACCCCAGACCATCAGCAGTGGATTTTCTTTTAAATACAGTTCATTCAATATATTTAACCAGAAATGAACATGACTTCCCTTTTGGCTCTGCTGGTTTCTGGCTATTTGGAGTGCTCCTAACCCTTGCCTCGTCAGCCTCTTCCCTGCAGTCGCAGGGCAGCTCGGAGTGTGTGTTCAGCGGGCTCTGTTAGCTGTGCTCCACCGTGGCTCTGTTAGGAGGCCCTGGGGACTGCTGTTCTTAGTGCATGTGTGTTTCTTTACAGGCATTTCCTGGTTTGGCGAAACATCAGTTGGGGCCTTGTCTGTACAGGAGTTTGGCTTCATTTAGGTATTTTTTTTTTTTTGTGAACCATCGATATTAAATCCTGTCTCTTGAGAACATTTCATCCTGACTGTATCTGAAAATGATTCACCACAGAAATGTGAAGCTTTAGTAGTCTGACAACCTCAAGCAGGTTTACTGGTGTGACTCTACACCCACCTCCGGTCTCAGGGCCCCAGTGTGCCATTCTTTATAGAGTTCAGAAGGGAACCTGCCCTTCTGTAGCTGAGACTGGGAAGAGAAAAGCTGCACGCTTACATTCTCTTCTACGTTCCTGGACCTATTAAAAGTGAGAGGAGTGAAATCTTTGCTGGTCTTAGATGGCGCTGCATGAACGCATGAAAGAAATTACAAGGTGACAGACTCTATGAGCAAGCAGGGTAATTCCTGTGCTATGTTACTGTGAATGAACTGAAATGTGAGCAATGACATTCATTTATTTCTTATATTCATGTCACTTCTGCAAACAAAAGCCCACCCGTGTAACAGTTGTGGACTCCTATCCATGCCCCAGATCTTCTTGGCTTTATGGCACCACAATTCTGATAAAGATTTATTCATCATTGTCTTCAGAACTTAGTTTAAAAAGATGAGTTTCACTACACAGAAGTTGCTGAACAATTTCCAATTTCCTTTTGCAATAACTTTTAATAGACTTATTGCTCCGTGTGAATAATAGCAAAAAATATTCTTGATGCACAGTCTCTAACCTGAATCCTATTTGGCCTCCTCTACAAATGCTGATGAAGACTTCTCTGATTCTTATTCTGAATTATGGCTCAATGTAAGCAATATAAGAGATGTGGCATGCACAAACAATGTATATTCTCCCCTAATTCTATGACTGCTTGTCTACCTATTTGGTTTATACTGTTAATTCCTAACTAATAATAAACTGGTGGTAGCATTTCTACATTCTGCTGGTTCCAGGTTTCCAACATCACTGTGTTAGTGTGCACCAACTCTTAACTTATGGGGTGCTTGCAAGTCATATGGGTGATACGATCTGTTTAGCTGCAGCTTGTCCTAAGAATGTACAACTTTTTCATTGTCCCTTGAAGTACTGGGGAAGGTGATAAGATGACAGTTCTCCTTTGTTCCAGTCTGAAAGTCAGTCATTTCCATTAGGCCTTATTGTTCTTTTTTGAGGGACTTACTCATTTTTCACTCACAAAAAACTGTCAAGAGTTTAGTCCCAAAAATGAAGTGAAGTAAAATAATAATATAGTTTGATGGGAATATCTGCTGCATTGTTTAATCCTCTCTTAAATCTCCTCTTTCAGCTGCTGTGCCTACAAATCACAACTTGCTTGGCAAAGGTAGGCTTAGAGGAGAGTCAGCTTTTTCTGCTCAGCCCATTTTATTTTTTTATTTATCTCCCTTTTCCAGCCAACCTTAACTTCACTGCATGTCTCTTGCACCTGCAGCATCCCATCTGACAGCTAGGCTGTGAATCCTCAGGGGCAGGGAGATCTTTACAACTTGTTTGTGTTGTACATGTCACAATACAGCACGATTCCTTGATTGCTACCTCATAAATAATGAGAACATTACAAAATTAATGTGCAGAAAATGAATAAAACTGGAAAGCAATATTTTGGCAAGATTTTTTTTCTTTTTTTTTTTTTTTTAAATTTTTTGCTTTACTCTTCCAGAGTCTATAACAAGAGGGCTCCCATGAGAGCAATTGAAAACTCACAGCCATGGACAGTGTTTTGTTTTCATTTGAATTCAGACAATTTAACTTCTTTTGGTTCCCTCACAGGGAACTAGCAGAATGTAACCAATCCTGGAACATTTCTTTCAGGGTAGATCCTGCTGATACTGGAGGATCATTGGAAAAGTGAATGTAGACCCAGGCAATATTCAATTTATTTCCAGGAAAAAAAAAAAAAAAAACCCACAAAAAAAATCCAAGACAAACAAACAAACAAAACCAAACCACCAAAACAACTCAAACCAAATCACTACCACCAACAGCAAAACAAACACCAAAACCAACTATACAAAAATCTCAGCAGATTTCTGACTTTAACATTCTGCCACAGAAGGTAAGATTTTGGAACAAGGGGCTGATTCCTCTCTCATGTGTATGCACTCAGAAGATAATTAGAGCATAGTGGGAAAAGGTAACAAATCTGCCACACGAGCTAATGTATTCCTTAGTAAGAAGAAGAAAAAATTAAGTCAAAAAATAAAGAAAAGATTCCTTGAAATACATTTTATTTATTCTGGTAGAAGAGCTCAATATGAGAAGTAGAAAGGGAAAAATCAAACAGTGAAAAATATATCTTTCAGCTTTAATTTCTTTTTCTGTACTTTACTCATTTATATACCTCAGAGTACTTTAAAGTTGTGTATGGAATGTCTTCAATTAGTTCGGTATCTGCCGCTATGAAGTCCTAGAAAATTCCTTACTCTGAGAGATTTCGTTGTTCACTTTGATATTTTAGTTTTTTTTTAGTCTGAGACTCTTAGCGGCTTTGAATTTATTCAGGTATCCCTCACACACACTCATATATGTATAAACACGTAAATATAGATATACATATATGTATGTACAAGTATGTATATACAGGTGTGTATATAAAGGTACATATACCCATGGGAGCATATGATAACCAATGCTCTCTCAATATTAATATAATTTCTGTTGAGAATAAACTGATTTTTATACCCAAACCTCACCCTCTTATTTCCAGTTACTAATCTTTGGCCTCCCTCACTTGAGAGAAGTGCTCTACTTAATTCAGTTTACCCTTCATATTTACGCTCTTTGACTTGTGATAGATTGCCATAATTAAAACTTGCAATTGCAACTCCTCCTAGAGTGCAAACAAAATGTTATTAATTTAAAGCAGTTTATTTTTAATTAGAAATTACTCAGCTTCAGAAGTATATTTTCAGAATTAGATTAGGAATGAATTTTAGACAAGAATTTTGGATTTTCAGATCACTGGTGAATGGATCAGTGCTTCTCGTGTTCTGACAGCATCTTTTTCATTGTGGGCACTTCAGGAAATAAGTGGTGAGTAAATAATACATCTGAATGGTTCTCTCGGAACTTAGTTTCTTTTAGTATGTCAAGATATACTCTTTATATGTTGCTTGTGAGCTAATCAGTTGCTGCTGATCCTTCCTTTTTCCAAATCATTTTAATGAAAGTATATTCCAACAAAGGTTTTTCTGACATTGCTTCAGACTGGTTTCATTCCATATTTAATTTTCAGCATTCGTAAATCAAATTATATCTTGTGTGTAGTCAGGTAATTCAGGGGCTAGGCCCAATAACTGTTCAGATTCATATATATTACCAAGCTTATATCACACACAGGTTGAGAGTGGAATTCCATTCTCTATAACAAATGTGTATTTGAAGTTACTCTAGTGAGATTAGCAGAGTCACAGTGATGTAAATGAGGGGAGAATCAAGCTTATGATCTGTCTAACCGTATATATTTGGATGGCATGCAGACTATCTTCTGCACTTAAAAAAAATATTTTATGGTATCTTTCCAATGTGTCTGTTTGGCTGATTTACAGTATTAGAAAGCCAGGGAATTTCTAAAACTGAATCAATATAAGACAAAATTCTTTTGATTGGACCTTATCCCTAGTCCATCAGCACTCTTCCATCACTTTGAAAGTTGGCAGTTCTCAGACTGAAACAGTCCCAAGGGTGGAAACCTTGGGTTTCTGTTTGACTTGAGGCTTTCTCTTCTGAACCATGTAAATATAAATATTAAACTGTCATATTTAGCTCAGAAATGTACCAAACTTTAACTTTAGTAGTAGTTAAGGATACTAAAATATTAGTGCAGCTCAGAAAAATGCAAGGGAAGAGGTTTCTATGTATGCATGGGCAAGTATAACTGTCTTCTAATCAGATGAATTCTTTAGCAGCTTCAGAATGTACTGAATTATGTCGTGCATCTTCTCAACAAACCAAAACTTGATATGCTCATTTCCCCGAACTCATATTATCTATCCATAAAATGTCATATTGATTTTTAAATACCACTTTTGAACTTCATGCTGTCCACATCCTGAACTCGAGTGGCTTTGAAAGTGCTGATAGCTTTTGTTCTGCTTCACTAGTTTACGTATCAGTAATAATCCTATTTTCAGCAGCATTGGGATTAATTTTAGATCTAAAGTATCTGGATTTCAGTGAATTAATTCTGTGATTTTGTTTATTTTTTTCTGAAAATTTAAAATTTGTTATTTACTGACAAATATATCAGTGTAAAACAGCTTCAGTGTTAGAAGACTGTTTCCACAGAAATATCATTTTAAGTTCATATGGGGTTTCAGGCTAAATTTCTCCTTGAAAAATGATAGAAAACAGCTCGTGACTTAGCTGTTTAGTGATATCTAAACAAGAAAAGACATGTTTTAAATACTGGTAACCTATCCATAGATTTTTAAAAATAATATTTTTCAAGTATGTTTGATACATCCATAAGCTCAAGGAAACTTTGGCTGCCCCACTGGTAGTCTGCAAACAGAAAAAAGAAGATTGCATTTAGTGGGTACTTTATGTATGAATTTTTCCATTTGGACCTGATATTGTGTTGTTGTTGTTGTTTTTTTTTTTTTTTTTAAATTTTTATCTGATGTTCCCCAGTTCTGAAATAAATAAATGGTACAGATCTCTTTAAGCTCAATTCAATGTTAGTTGAAAAAGAACCCACTAAATTCTTCATGAGTAGGGCCTCATACAATTTAGGTCATCTGTTTTGGGTTAATCTTTGGGAAACCATGATTCTTGGCATAATACCCTTCCACTGTCACTCCACTACAGTAAATAAAAACACTGGAGAAGCTTGATGACAGCAGTACCAAGTTGAAAATGTAACCTCGGCATCACTTGAAATAAAAACAGACGCAGCAAGTAAAAGTTTTGGCATCAAAATGTTAAAATTATATCCCACTTCAAATACAATTCTTTAATTGGGACACATCCCAAGCAGAAAGACTTTATGTCCCAACAAACACAACTATTATACTAATTGGTATGGCCCCCACACAAGCCTTGGGTGGATCTGAAGTTAGCTGTTGTTATTCTGGCCTGACTTTCCAACCACATTCATTTTGCTAAATTGCATTTCTATGAGAGTGGGTTGATATCCTGCAAGTGTTACTAATTCTATTGAAGCACTTTTTTCCTTTTAAACAGAAGATCAAAAACCCAAACCACTTTCTATTTTTAAATGTTGTATTTCCATAAACATCAGTAGACATTTGAATAACCACCTTATTAAGATTAGGTGTTCCTGAAAGGGAGCCCTGTTTCTCTGTGTTTATTACTGACCACAATACTAAATTATGCAAATCTTAAAAGTATGTTTGAACAAAAGAACTATATAATTTAGCTGGTTGAGATTTTTATTTTTAATCTGTGGGAGTGATTTTAGTGCTGACAGAGGTAAAGATTAAAAATCCATTAGAGCTTCCACTGGGCAATCAAAAGGGCCCAGAGCAGACTTGCCAGATCTCCTTGGACTTATAAGCAGACTCTGAGCTGCAGTGCCTCCAGAATACCCTGGGGCAAATTTAAAATCCCACAGGCAGGAAGAGGATAATACTTCTTGAGCGGTAGTTTTTGCTTTCACAGAGCTGTAATCCTGACACTGATACTTGGAACTATTTTGCTGGTCTGCTTGTTTCTAGTGGGAGTGGGAAAGGCAGCATTACATGGGGAAAGAATGCTTGGAGCATGTGGTGTCTTAGGTAAAAAAAGATAATGTTCTTTCTCATGAGCATATGTCTCCAGTTTACTCCTTCCAGGACTTCAGTGAGACCAAAGTGCACTTTTAGTGAGGACAAACACCCAGCCCACCCAGGTCCTGCTGGCCTGCTGGAGAGCTGAGTTGAAGGGAAGAGAGAGAGCCTGTGGTCTTGACTTCTGTGCTTTTGAAACAGAAGTGTCACTAAGAATGCTGAAAAAAAATATTGTTCCATGCTTCAATGACCTAAACCCAAGTGATTCAACAGTTCTGCTATGTATTAAGTCAGGATCTTGGCCACTGTCACCCTAAACACAAAGTATATCATTCATACATTCCTGAATTTCCAAAGATTTACCCTTTCTATGGAGAAAAAATGATGAAACAAAACCTCACTAACATTTTTTTTTTTTTTTTACTTTCCTTGCATGTTCATTTACTTTCTGCTTTCATACTGCTTTTTTTTCTGCTTTTTTTTTTTTTTTTGCTTTTGCTTCTCCAACCTTTTTGCCCTTTTTGCTTTTCATCCATTCCACATTAGATTCATTTTTTCTTCCAATCTCTCTTGCTTTGAAAAGGCTTTTCAAATTAATTTTTGCACTACATTTTACTGCCTTTTTGATTTCGTATCTCCTTCTAATGTCTTTTTCTCACTTCTTCCATGCTTTTACTTCAGTTTCTTTCAATTTCCTCACTCCCATCCTATTTCTAAAATTTATTTCTATTACATCAAAACACCATGCAGATAAATGTCCCCATGGGGACTTTTATCTTAAGAAGAGCTCTGTGGCCATGAGGTGCCACACCCCAGCACCATTGCAGAGATTTCCATGCGGGCTTTGTTCTTAGACCCCTAAAATGTACATTCAGTTGCTTAGCACTGATGTCTAAACTTGAGCAATCTGAAATTCATTCTTAAGTTAAATGTAGGAAGTCTCCAAATGCACTCCTATGCTCAGATCTACAAACTTGTAATGGAAGAGAATGTGATTGGCAATGAACGTCTCTTAAAATAACAGTTAGAGACTGGCAGAATTCTCTTGCATGTGCTGCAATGATATTGGGCCCCCATTGCTCTGAGCATTTTCTGCCTTGTCTTGAATCCTTTAGGCCTGAAAAGGAGAAGACATTCCTGCCTTAACACTGCACACCCTCAGGACTTGTAGAGCTCCCATGAGCTGGCTTCAGTCCTCCAGGTAGGAGGTTGTTTTGTACTAGAATGAAGCTAAAGAGATAGAGACTGCTCACTGAGTGGAGAGTTTGCAATATCTCCATTCCTTTAATTTGACAACAGAAGAAGGATAATCCAGAAAAGTCAGAATGGCAACTTTTTGATCTAGCAAGAGAACAAATCCCTCATCATGATCTGTCTTGGAAAGGCTCTCATCACAGTAATGAGGCCTGTCCCAATCAATCTCTCACTTCAGAAAAGAAATCCTATGTTGTAGTAAGAATTTTCATCATAACCTGTCTGCATTTGGCGTGCTTTGTTTTGTGCACCTTTCTATGGCAGTACTTTTCTTATGTGTCCTCCATGTCTTTTCCCTCGACAATAACAAAAATGAATGTTGCCACTTCTTTTTTGTTTTTTTTTTTTTTCCTTTTAATTCCACTTCTCCAAGGACACTGCTGCTTACCAATTCCATTATGGGGGAAAAAAATGCTTTCTGACAGCAGGAATGTGTGGTTTTCCTTCATTACTTTCAGCCTACAACTGCATCCAGAAAAGGAGAATTTTAGTACCTCCTAGAAAGCGCCGATCTTTCACCAATTTAACACTAGCAAATGTCTTTATACATTTCTTTAGCATGTGGCGAATTTCATAAGAAGCTTTGCGGACAGGCAGTGGCTCCTTCATTTGCGGCTAAAGCATTTGTTGCTTTTGCAATTTGCAGTGATTGCTTACGAAAGGAATGGTTTGTTTTTGGAAGGCTGCTTTGAGTTCTGCCGGCTCAGTGCATAGTTAACGACAATGCTTTAATTTTGTGGTGGGGGTGGTGATGCAGATTTTTCTTCTTGGAGTCTTTGCTGCATTCTTACAGATTACATGTTGAAGGAAGCCTGCTTTTGGTTTACTTCAAATTTAAAGTAATCCCCTCCCCCTGCTTTTATTAGACCAGAGGTCAATTCCAGGAGCTCTGGTGGCAAAAAGCAGCCGAGCAACAAACGTGTCTGATCCCTGAAGATTATCTGATAAATCTCCAGTGACTAAGGGCAGATGTTCTGGCTTGTATGCCATCTCCTTCTCATGCCTGGGAACTGGGAATGCAACCAGATTGTGACTGTGCTCAGAAGATTTACACTTACCAGAAAGACTGTTACAGTCATTAGTCTGGAGCTCTGCCTGGGATATGGTTGGCACAATAACAGGAGGGTGACAATGTGGCAAAAAATTTTTGTCCTCTGCTTCTCGGTCATATGTGAAGAATATGAAAGAATCTAATCCTCTCACCTGTTTTCTTTTTAAGTCAACATTTGCTTTAAAAAGGCAGAAGAGTAATAAATGAAATAATAAACAAACAAGGCATCGAGGGGAGACAGAAAGCCTGGAGATATAATGACAGGTTAAAAGTTAGTAAGTGAAGTGCAGCTGATGCTAACATTCGTTTTTTAAGCCCATGCTGACTCTATACAGTGTGCAGGGTATGTTTAATTCTGGGATGCCTGCACCAGGCACTGCTGTTGTGCTTGCCTAAAGCTCACACAGTGCTGTACACAGGCATTAAATGAAGGCCGAGGGGCTTTCTCTTATGTCCTTGAGTACATGCATGGCAAATGTACTCCATACCATGCTATGTTTGTGAGAGAAACACAAGTATCCGTAACTATGGCCTAAATGAAAAACATTTGGTAATTCAAACTGAATCAGGGTCCTGGTTGGTAATAACACAGTGTCAAAAATTAGCAACTAACTTAAGGATTTATTTTACGTGTCTGAGTACTCACTGGAATTGCTCAAGAGAAACTGGACTGCCAGTTGAAAATAAAACATCTAGTGTGCAGCTACTGCTTAGATGATCAAAATATTAAAAAAGCAGAACTTGTCCAATAAAAAGTTTTAAGTCAGAAAAGTTATACTGTACCGTTATGGAGATGAAAATAATGCAAATGTCTCTGTTTGTTTGTTTGTTTATTAACTACAAACTGCTGCTATTTGCTTGTGTATAAGATGGTAGAAGAACTGGTAAAACATTGTTACGTGGGGTACATTAAGTGCTCTCGTAATAACACAAAGTCCATTGTAACTCTGATCACAGGTGTCAGGTCAAAATGTTGTCCTCTAAATCAAGAGAAACAATTGTAAAGAAGATATATAAGAAAAAGCTTTTTTTTAAATAATCTCCATTATCTTGTAAAGTGATCCTCAACTATTATGCCAAGTTTTCTAGAAATCAAGGTTTCTTAAAATGTTATTTTTATGTTCCTGTGCTACTTCATACTTGAAACAAAAATGTGCATAAGAAACCTCCTCCTCAGCAGGAGCAGTTGTGTGGAGTAGGAAATCTCCAATGCCCAATATGTCATGTAAGAACACTTGTGGAGAAGTGCAAGCTTCTCCATGTTGCCAGGTTCTCCCCAGACCCAAGGCATCACTTGACAACAGCCTATGGATCTATTCTCTAGTAGAAATGTACAGCTGAGAAATCTCTGTGGAAGTCATCCAATCTATTCTCCTACCCAAGACAGGATTATCTACTGCAATGTCATTTCTGATGTGGTTTTTTTTCTATCTATCTTGTTCTTTTAAAAGCCCTTAATGATGGAGACACCACACTCAGCCTTCTTTCCTTTCAGCAGAATAACTCCAACTTATGTATTCTTTCCTTTTCCAATATATTTTCTAGACTTCTGACCTTTCTTTTGGATTTATTCCAATCTTCTTTGAAATGTGGTGCCCCAGTATTGGCACAGTACTCCAGATGATGCTTTGTTCTAGAGGACGAAAATAAGTGAGATTCAGCATTCTGTCAGCATCTGGCTTTTTCTGGATTTAGTTAAAATTAGTTTCAGTTCATGCCATCATCTGTCTTGATGGTATATCTCAGATGAAAACACCTTAATACTGAGAACAGCAAATCACTGACTATTGGGAACAATCATGCAGTACATACCTTTGCTCACTCCCAACAGATCTGGTGCCCCTCTTACCAAAACCTTAAGACGTTCAGTCTCTTAGACAGTTTGCTATTGTTCTTCAATATTTAACACCATTAAAATCTTGGAAATGTTCCGAGTTCTCTGTATCCAGCACACAGAGCCATAACGAGCACAAAATTTCAAATTCTGAGTTTTGTAGCTAAAGATATAGAGCAATTGTTAAGTGTTGGATATTAGGTCATGTTGAAGAGGACTAATTTGATAAAAGAGTTGCAGTTGTGATAAGATCACACTTGTGGAAGAGTGGAGGTGTGTTTCTCCTTTCTGGACCAACTGCAAGCTAAAATTCCCACAGTGTTTTTATTATAAAGTATCTGTAGTACTTTATACTAGTATCTGACAATATGACTACACCAGCACTCAGGGCTAGAGCCCCTTCCTGGCCCTGCCAACACCTAATCATCATGGGTAGCTGTAAAAGAATGATCACACACTGGCTGTGCTTGCTATAGTATGGTAAACAGGGCAAGGCTTCTGCCACCTGCATTCTGTCCTTTTCATCCCTGTCCAGGAGGAGGAATTGCTAAGTGTAAGGCTGCTTACATCCAGTTTTCTGCCTCTTGAACTCACCTTTTTCTTCACCAAGTCTCTGCTGCAGGCTTGAATGAGCATTTTGCTGTTTCCATCACTGCAAAAATATAAAGCCAGTGTAGAGCCAAAGTTCTTCTCATATTTTTCAGCTTAACAAATGGCATAAAATTAAATTGTGGTCTTTTAGTCCCAGTTTCTAGTAAAATAGTATTCCTGAATTTCCTAGGGCAGACTTGGTTGCATCATGCCCAGTAACATGCTGTTGGCATATGTTGGTAGACTGTAAAATGGAAAGACATGAATCAAAGGCATGCTAATATTAATACATCTATGTTGCTTGCTGCTTGAGGAATGCAGTAGAAAGGGAGTCATATGTAGTTTATAGAAGAAATGAATACATTCCAGATGTGAACCATGCAACCAAGCCTTGTATATACAAAAAGGGTTTTCCCAATGCCTATATTTAATCTCCACATAAAAAGGCAGACCCTCTAAAACCCTTCCCACTATATGTCAGCATAAACTGGGCGCATTTTTCATCTTGCATCAGAAATTTAGAAAATAATACCCATCTACTTTAGTACTTGTTTATTCATAAGCATCTATTTATTAACGAGAAACTAAGCATAAATGCTAGAGGTAATCTAATGCATGTGTAAGTTTTGAGCAGAGGCTTCTGCTCCACCCACTGCTTGTGCCAATGTGGTTAGGTAATGCCAGCCCAGTGGAATATCATAGGGTTTACTTGATGGCGGATCCAGACCCAGAAGGCATCACAACTTAAGCTCTTTGCAAGATCTGGTATTTGTACTGGAAAAGAAAGAAAAAACAATGTACTTTGGGAGATGCTATTGTTTGTACAGTACTGGAAACTTGGAGTATGTATATTCCATTAACATGAATTTGTCTCAGAGGCAAGATATCTGATGAAATTTTATCTATCTATCTGCTCATTTTGATGCTGAACTGGAGGCAGGAGGATCTATGTAAAATGTCACACCTTTATATGCTGACAGAAATTAACACATTTTGATATTAAATATGTAGGTAAATCACATGATCTATGCATCCAATCTAAAATATGTATGGCAGTTCAAAATTAACATTTTCCCTATGTTTGTAGCAAACAGTTAATGCACAATATGTAAACTTGAAATTAAGTTGCCAAAGTAATTGGTGGAGTAACTGTAAATGATAAACAGATTTAGTAACATTGCTGGCTGCTTAGTATCAAATAATGAATGAAAGAAAGAAGAGATTAAATTATTCAAATTATTCATAGATTACAATCTTTTTGCTCATCTCTGATTATTTTTGTGGTGTTAAAATATACAATATAAGTAGCACCTAAAATGTAGGAAGCATCTTAAAAGATGAAGGCAACCACTTGGATGCCAATTTGGATAAAAGGCTGGACTGCTATCCTCTTCTGTTTGAAAGTATGTGGGAAGAGGAAGAGGAAAGGAGGAGGAAGAAGAAACTTCTGATATTTTAGTTGTTGTGCAAAGCTATCTCCAGTGCTTTTTGGAATGGATCGCCTTCTGAGACGGATTCCACACCAAACTAGTCTTTCCAGTCCAGGAAAATCAGGCTGAAGCCATGGCTCCATAGTGTGAAGCCTATCAGAGACAGACTGACTCAAGCAATGCCTCGTTCTTTTTGATGAACTTGTTCTTTTTGTTCTTTTTGTTGCCTTTTTCTTTCTGTTGTTGAGAAATGAGCTTGGAGAATATAACAGAAAAAAAAAAAAAGAAAAAAAAAAAGGTTCAAAATACACCTGGAATCTGTATGTTGGCGCAGTTAAGGCTGGTGTACTTGATAAAACCAGGAGTATAAGAACAGATATAATACAGCACTGAGGCTGTATTGCTCTTGTGCCAAAAAGTATAGCCATAGGCAAAAACATGCATGTGGAGAGCTACTCCCCTCTTAGCTCCTAGAAGAAGTGGTACCCAAGGCGGCTCTATGTCAACCTGTGAATTTTCACCCAGAAATTACTTTGTGCTAAATTTCTTAGAGGACAAGATGCATGCCCTGCAATCCCACTAGCTTTGTTTTCTCCTTCAGTGCAGAACCATGCTCTTGAAGAATGAGAGGGTGCTGCTACAGGGAATGTGGCATACTTCAGTTCCATCTGCAACCATGAGTTCTGTGTGCCTTCTTCTACCTGTATGCTGCCTTTTTGCTCTCAGTGAGTTAAATCTGCAGCTTGCCAGTATGTAGGAGGTACAGACAGCGATCTCAGATAAACCCACTAGTAATATTCAGGATGTAGATGGATGTCCTTTGAAGTCAGCCCTTCAGTCCTGATCTGGCTAGAAACGCAAAGAGGAGGACCTCTAGGGAGAGATGCAAAGTGCTCCACCCAAGTGCAGGAGGACAGAGTGATGTAAAGAGGGGTGGAGAGGTTTTGAGGAAACTCCTTGACAGCTTAAAAGCTGATCTCTGTCACACAAGTAAAAGACAGTCTGTGGGAAGTGCTGACCAGGGACGTTTGCTTTTCAAACTGCTGTTAGTGATTAAGGCATTACCACCTTGCCGACGCATATTTCCTATTCACTGCTCACACATGATAGCAGAGTGCTTACAGTTGTTTCAGTGCAAAACAAAATGGGACAGCTCAAAACTATTTGGATATTGGCCCCATCTGTTACTTCAAGGTACTTCTTTGGCTGCTCCGGTCTGAGAAATAACAGCTTCTTAAACACATCCCTCTCCTGACCCACAGCACCTCATGTCCCCAGTGACAGAACTCTCATGCGGGCCTCGATTCTGGGGGAAGGCAGGGTGGCCAATGTCTCCCAGCATCCTAGCAGAGGGATGCTACCCTGTCCTGCAGCCACAGAGGCCTGAGACACGGCAGGGCTTCTGGCTGATGCAGGACAACTGCCTATGAGGCCTGAACACCACCGGGCCCTGTGCTGCCTCAGAGCAGGGCACATATTGCTGGCTCGCCCACTCCATAGCTTTGTCAAGTGGTCCAGAAGTGGTTGCTTTTGGGTTTAGTGAGGAATGACACGCATTATTCATCAGGCTCTCTGACCGCTTAGCACCTCCAGACTCCTCCTGGCTGTTTATATTTAAAAATAAACCCTAACAATCGCTGTTCAAAGTAAGGGCTGAGAGCCCGTGGCATTTTTATTTAAGCACGCTGAGCAGAAACTGAGGAGAACAGATAAGAGTTAACGGGTGTTTGTAAAACAGGCAGGAAAAAGGATGCTGATTCGTGAACCTTCACTGGCAACAACTTCCACAGCTGAGGAGCAGAGATGCTGAAAGCGTGAAAGCCAAAGGCTCTTGCTTTAAATGTAGGATTTGACAGGAGAGCAGCAGGGTAGGACCTCAGGGAATGACTAAGCAAATACTTAGATAGGAGGTCTGTGAGGTAAGCAGGACTAAATTGGTGCATCACTTTGAAGGTCAGCAATGCAATTTTATATGTAATTCCAGATTTAATGGGCATCCATGGCAGAGCACAAAGTATGGGAGCAATGTGTTGAGAAAAATCAATGCCAATGCTCTGGCTGAAGTATCCTCCCTGCGAGGAGCTGGGGCTGACAGCAACTGCCGGAGGGTTCTGAGCAAAGCAGCAACCCTGCGCAGCCCTACAATTTTGGTTTAAAAACAAGAGGAATTTATCTTATGCTTTATAAGGTACCGAACACTGAATGGATGTCTTTGTTTCTCAGTTTTTGAACCTTGACCACAGAAAATATGTTTGTACTCCCTTAAAATATGCCAGCAGTTCAGAACTTGAAAACAGTCAAACCAAAACTATTTCAGGAGAAATTTTACCTGGAATATTTGTAGAAACTGCCATCCTGTTTTTTTCCCCCTCTTAAGATGTAAGTAAAAGAATGTAAAAGCTCATAGCAGTAAAAAATTGTTTTTGTGAAATCTGAATAACTGCATTAGTTACAACAAAATGCGTATCTCTGTCTGTATCCCAGTGGGTTTCTCTCCTGTGTCAGTTCTTTCTCCAATGAGATGATTTTTTGTGTATATATAAATAAATAGATCTGCTCAAGGCCCTATTTTTCCTTTCACTGACATAACTGATAATATTGTATTTGTCCTTCAAAGTCATGCAAATGGAATCCTCAGGCTCTTGATATTAAATGCTGGTTAACTTGATTAACTTGATTTTCTTTAAAACATAAATGAAATTATTACTATTCCCCTACATTTTCACACCCTTTATAAACTCCTGGCAGAAAAAGGAGAAAATAGATAATAAGATACTCAAATCACTTTCTTACCCTGTAATTAGCACATGAAAAAAGAACTTGTTGAAAACAATAATTCCTCAGTCATTTGTCTTTATTTTAATTTTGCTTTGAAGCCAACATATTTTCTCTGAGATTTCATTAGCAGCCATTTTGTAAATGAGATCCTCACTAGTAAGAACCAAGTTTGAGTGCTTCATCGCATTAAAATTTAACAATTTTCTATGGCTTAATATAACTTCTTCTTAATGCAGAGAGACTTTTCTGAGATGTTCATAGTTTAAAGGGCTGGATATAATTAAGAACATACGTGCCGAAAAGTAAAGTGCTTCACTACCTAACTCTGAGGCATCTGGCTCCTCAAATAGAATCCAAAAATCTTAAGTTACAAAGCACAGCAAACATCCATGCTTAAAGAAAGATTTAAGCATTTCAGAAAAAAACCCACCAGATCCAAAACAGTCAACAAGCTGAATGAGCAGCTCCTAGGACAGTTTTAATGTCTCCCACATGGGCTTCTTTATCCAAAGGGAAGCGTCTTAGATACATTTTAAAATCTCTCCCGAAGATTAGCTCAATTTCTCTAAAGTAGTTGAGCAGAGTGTTTCATTTTTAAAAATAGTCACTGGGAGAAAAAAAAAAACAGTATTAGAAACCGTCCTTGGAATAAAACCTGGAAATTAGGATGGTATTTCCCTGCTCTTGCTGCCAAGCTAAAAAACTGTGCTCTATCTACGTGTCTGCTCCCAAGCCTGAGCTTTACAGCCCGTTGGTGAAACTGCAGTGGGAGGAATGGAGAACATTTCCACCAGCTCATGGGAAGTCAGGCTAGTCCCCTCATGCATGCATTTTAATGCATTTTAATTCACTGGGAAGTGGTACAGCCATTTGGTTCCTGCAGAAAACACAGGCAGTGTCTGACAGGGCAGTATTTGAAAGAGGCAGCTGTGACTTGCAGTTCGATGTAAATTTATCTTGTGTCTGGCTTTGAAAGGGAAGATTTTTAGTTAAAAAGTTTCGCCCAACGACCTTAGCCCCCTAATCTGCTCCATGCCCGAATCCTTTTTCTTTACTTAAGCCCTCCTTGTTTTATTTGGTTAAAAACACTGGCCAAAAGGCTCTTTTCACTTTTCCATTTTCACATCACAACTCCAGCAACAGAAAAGCCCCTTGGGGTTTGTGCTGCTGTCAAAACGTGCTTTTGCAGAGCAAGGAGTAGGGAAAAGAGCAGGAGCCATGATTTCCAAGCCTGGAGCAGAGCACTAGCTTCCTGTTGCATGAAGATGAGAGAGGATGCAGTTTTGCGTGAGCGTGGCAGAAAGCAACCTGCACTGGACTGTATGAATGCCCTGGGACCAACCCCCATCCCAGATGAGTCAAAAGGGCATGGAGACTGCACTGTCCCCAGCTTTTCCCTCCTGTCCCAGGATGGGCTGCGGGATGGATAGTGGTTATGCAAATAAATAAGATTGGTTTGTTATTCTTCTCAAGTGTGCTCACAGGGGAGAAAAGCCTAACCAAAGCCCCACTGTGGGATGAAGTTTTGCTTCTGCAGATTAAGTTAGAGCAACGATGCTACCAAGCAAGCTGAATCTTGCCCCTGACTCTGTATCTTCTTTCTCTTTCCTGTTTTCCTTGTCTCTTGTTATAAATACTTGGTGATACACAAAGGCATATACAGTGTTCACCTGTGTCTGCTTTGAGGTGTACCATAGGATACGTGTCTTTCCAAGACTGTCCATAAATTGCAATTACAGACATTTCTTCTTGTTGCTTTGCTAGTTTAAAATTGTATTCACATGAGCAATAAGTATTCAAATCATACTGCTATGTGCTCTTGGCTGATTATCTGACTTTAGGTGTAAACGTGACCATCAATAAAAAGCATAATGGAAGCTTGTTATTTTTAAACATAATTAAGTCAAAGGAAAAACAGTTCAGCATGACTGTAGAAATAGTAATTGGTTCATTACCTGTAATCATGTTAGCCTGTTCACATTATCAGAGGCTAATTGAAGAAAGAAAAGAAAAAGAGAGAATATATCACTGCATGTGCAGGTATGATCTGTATATCTACGTGTGTGTTAATATATGACACAAAGTTCATTAATAAAATTTCAGATTAAACAGGAGAACTATGTCAATGCAGAAACACAACTACTGAGAAAATCTTGAAGGCACATAGAGAGGGGTGAGACAATGATTTGTTCATGAGGAAAATTTAAGTAGATCTAACTTATATTGTTATCTTAAACTCCGAGAATGACACTTTGTTTTAGTGGAAAGAAGTTCTTATTGCCATTTCTGGTTTAGAACAAATTGTTTCTGAGATAGGCAAGGTATGTTATCAGCACTTGTCTTTTCCTTGCAGAGCACTGAAGCAGAGATGTAATGGGAAGACCTTTACAGTAAGTTGCCTGGTCTCATACCACATTTTTCAAAGTCTCGTTCTTAAAGTTTTTATTCTGTATCTCTAGGAGACTGATGAAAGGGATTACTTATGTGAAAATAACCTGCTGGTTCTGATAACAAATTTGGCCTCATCTGAAGGCTATGAAATTTATATAAATATTTGATAAACTGATTCATGGGAGCAACTCCTGTCATTTGCCCATTGTATTTACTACTGGTTTTCAGTTTATAGGAAAATATCATACTGCAGTGCCTTTTAAACTTCACTAAAAAGATATCATATAAATCCAACAAGTAACAGTAGGATCATGGATCATAGCCCCACGCCCTCTTTGCCTCTTACATGCAAACATATAAGGGTAGCCATGTGGACTGTGGGATGTCACAGATTTAAGTGCTGCCTTTGTCCATTTGCTACTTCAGGGAAGGCCAATGTATTGTATTTACACACCTGTAGGAGGTATATACCTCAGCATGGTAATGCCAGAGTTTGGAAAGACATGCAGAGTATGAATTGATTGCTGCTTCTTGGTTTATTCTTTCCACTTTTGCTTATTGTTTCTAGTGCCATTTTTACGAGAGCTCCTTGATATACTTCACTTTAATGAGGAGGAAATAGCATGGCCAGCAGAGAAGGAGTGGGGGTGGTTAGAACATAGTCCTTTGTTATGCGCCTTTAATGTCCAGGATCTAGCAGCAAGAAACTGTCCTTAGATACTTCTTATTTGTTTGTCAAGGGGACAGTACTGTTGAATAAGCACCGTATGGTGAAAGACTGAGCCATGGAAGACACAGTTAGGTTAGACAGACCTTTAGTCTGACCCAGTAGATATTTCTTATATGCCATTTCTAGATGAAGAGTAGGATCCTAGTTATAGTAATTTACCAAGGCAATGACAGAAAGGGGAAGGCCCAATTGAAATATATATATATATATATATATATTTTTTTTTTTTTATTAAGTTCTTCTTATCTTTTCTTCCTGGTGTACAACTGGGGGACCTGGAAACTAAGTGTAGTCCCTTCAAAGCTTATAGCATTCAAGATATATGGAGATTTTCATGACTATTAGTAGGCTGCAATATCTGAAAGGCGACGTGGACCAAATAGTGTTTGAATAAGGTAAGACTCCTCTTGGAGCTAGAGAATTCATGTTTATTTTCACCAAGGTTTTATAGGAATTACTGCCTCTGTGACCTGCTTGGGAGCTCAGATCAAAGACCAAAGTCTCCTAGCTCTAACATTGACCCTTAGGGAAAGAACAGAAAAAATAAGACAGCTATAGAGTGATCCTACCCATGGTATAATTTCCCAGCTCCCAGCAATCAGCAGTTTAGTGATTTTTTTCTGAGCCAGAGGTTGCATCTGGGCTTTCATGTTTAATAACCAATGATGTACGCCTCCTCTATGAATGTGCTTTTTAAATCCAGATAAAGTTTTGTCCTCTGCCTGATCCTGTAGGCAGTGGGTTTCACAATTTGATTACATGTTATATAAAATGTACTTCCATTTGTTTGTTTTAAACCTGCTTTGTTTTTCAGCAAGGCAAATACTGACAGTAATGACACCACTTTGTTAGTGTAAGTGCCGACATACTAGGAGTTTCTGCTGGCAGGGCTGTGTTGATTACAGGTCACTCCTTAGCTATGTCAAAAGCTATGTTGGCAAAAATGGGAGATATGCCCTCACTTAGGTAGGCATCCCAGAGGAATAAGAGGGCAGGTTGCATTCTCCTCATACACCAAGGGATTTCGGCACCTGGTCTGCACTCGGGTCGTTTACTAAGGATGATGAGAAAACCCTTTTGTTTCAAACCTGTAAGTGAAATCTGCCCTTTTTTTTTTTTTTTTTTTTTTCCCTGAGCTTCTTGCAGGTGCTTAACTGGGGAAAAAAAAACAAAAAACAAAAACAAAAACCCAACGTATTTATACAGCGGATGTTCAGCTATTCAGCTATTTGACCATTATGTTGTACTTCGGCTAAATGATTTAACTGTGTGCCTGGTCTCTCTTTGCCAGTGTACCAGAATGTGATTTCTTTCTCACTGGTGGCCTGTTTCAGAAATGCTTTTCATAAAATAAATTTCAAGCGATAGGCTGATCTTGGCTCACAAGCACCCAGAGAAAACAGCAATCATGAAATCATGTGTTTAGCTGCTCCACTCACAATTCCTCTCTTAATATTGGGCTGCAATATTGATCCATAGCTGAAAATACAGAAACTTTCTGTATGAATGAAATGCTTATTGTCCTTTTTCATAACCATAAAAATAGTCTGTTGAAAATTCTTTTTGTGGGCTTTGACATCCCCTCATCATCATTCATGTGAAGCTTATCTCCACTTAATCTACAGTTAGTTTTGATTGCTTGTTCTGTTAAATTCTGGCCTGATTAGATGATATTGTTTTCTGTGCATGGTTTAGCATTCACTACTTTACTTCCAGGCCTTATTTCCTTACATTGCATGTAAGGTTTAAAGTAACTCTGTTTTAGTCCCTTTTCATTAAGTAAAATAAGTAATTTACCTTTTCATGCATCTGTATGGGGATAGCATGTGTTTATGTATGGTGATACTTCCTCCCTCTTGAGTGCCATGTTCAGTTCTGGCTGCACTGTTAGAAAAAAAGAAACTGAAGCAGTTAAAAGACAAGTTGCAAGATCAATCACAGCCTTGGAAGGGCTCGAATGTGAAGGAGTAAAATGATGAGTGCTGCTTAGCTTAGGGAGAGAAAAACAAATGAACAAACATCACAGTTACATAGCAAATAATGGAGAAAAAATATCACATTTGCCTTTTCAGCAACCGGGGAAAAAAAAGACAAACTATTCAGTAAAATAGTTGCTTTAAGCAGTTTTAAATTCGTTAACTTTTTGCAGAATCTGGCTGTAACAATGCTCAAGCTATTATACAGCATATAGGTGGTTCCTTCTGCTTAGTCAGAGCAACTTTGGAGGCCTCCTAAATGACTTGCCTTGTGATAAAAATGAACAGACAATGAATGCTGCTGTGCTTTGCAGCAAGACTGTATCTGCAGGCAGAACTTACAGTGTTCTTCCATGTAAACAGAATCTTGGAGGGAATGCTGGTTCTGCATAGAGGCATTTCTAGACTTTTTGTTTGTTTGATGGGAGACTGAAGGTATTTTCACTGAGGCCAAACAAGACGGCACCTGTTTTGAAGTATACCTGCCAGATAGGATTTTCAGATAGGCTGAGTGTTCTGTACAGAGCTGCAATGTACTGTTATCCATTTGTTACTTCTTGTGCTCTAAAGGAATTCTATTTATTTATTTATTTATTTATTTTATTTTTACCTACAGAGCAAACATCTTGGACCTTTCTTTACACTTTTCAGACAGGTTGACACAGGTACACACTGTAAGCAGATTTAGAAACTGCAGCATTACTTTGTCAGAGAACTTCTGCATTTCAGGTCTGAGAACAGGATGTTAAGAAAGGTATGAATCTTGCATGAATCTGTCATTAGCAAAGCTGTCTGCTTCTATTACTTGAATTTGTGTCCTCCTTTGAAGTCTTTCCTAAGGAAACACATGCTGTCTAGCTGACAAAAGCACTGCTGAAACTTATCACAATGTTAAACACTTGTACTCTCCCCTTATTTTGCTCAGCAAACTTAAGCTTTTGAGAGCTGAGAAAAAATACGGAGAGGTGGAAATATGCTGAGTTGGCACTAGTTTTGAAAGGAAAGTGGGAAAATATAAACCCATTCTTAGAGGAGAGCTGTTCTAGCTCTCACAGGAAAAGCAATCTATTAGTTCTGCGTAAAAGCAAAGTATAAATACTGAAAGTAAAACTATTCACTCTGTGATTGAGCAGGTTCATGAACTCATTGGAATTTCAATTAGTGTAAGCTTTAAATTACTAAACGTCCTTTTTTTCTCCCACTGTGCTGAATGACTGCTTCTGAAGAATACTCTCAGCTATGCAACAGAGCAGATCCCATTCTGGGTTACTTGACCAGAAGCAGCAGCTGAAATGGAAGACTGCATTTTGCACTCATTCTCTCAAGGTGTCATCGTGAGCTTAAAGTAGTTTTAGCTGTGGATATTCCAGATATCACCATCAACTGGTCACTATCGAGTAATCCATGTGATTAAGACAATGGGCAAAACAGAACTCTTTTATTTATAATATAGCGCTATTATTAGTGTCTGCTTCTAAGGAACCACATGTGAGGCCCCGTGATGTGATTAATCAGGCATTCCAGCTGCTTTTGAGTGATCCCAGCACTGACAACTGAAGCAGGAGGAATTCTTCTCCAGTGTAGCACAGTTTATGACATCCTGTTATGCAGTCTGAAATGAACGCCCATGTCTGAGTGAAAGAAAGCTAAACACTTTGTATGAGAATGTACATAATCACTAAGAATTTGGCAAGGACAAAAGCCAAATCCAGGGCCGTTGATTTGGCAGTCTCATGTCTCATCCAACATCTTCTGTTCTGGTCTTGCTTCTTTCCTAAATTATGAATATGTTCTTGGCCTGGTAGAAGGCATACAGCACAGATCTTCTGAGGCACAGCTGACTTTGGGAAAAAGCAGACCTGTACTAGATGCTTAGCTGCAGTGTCTGATTTTACAGAGCAAACATATACTTTCTTCTCTGCCTACTCAGCAGTTTTGATCATCAGAAGATTTTGAAAGCCTTCTTAATAAAAAAAAGAACTGCAGGTATACTCGTTCCTGGAGCAAAAACTGCAGAAAACGTTGTGAAGTAAACCAAGACTTTCACCTACAGTTATGTTAAGGCAAACTGCTTAAAGGGGAAACAACAGATAACACAGATTTTTTTTATTTATTCCATTGAGCAGGACTCAATGGAATAAATACGCACCACTGGCATTGTGTCTCACAGGCTTATGTATACATTTGAGCTATGTTGAAGTTGATTTATGGAGTAAATATGCACATGTGGCTATAGAGCTGGCCAAATCACTCATTGCAGATAAATCTGGAATTTATTCAACAGATCTCAAATCTACTTTTTTTGTTATTTGAGTGAAATAAATTGATGATTGAGTGACATACAATAAACAATGTATTTACAAGACTGAAAGAAACTGTTGAGCCAATGATTCAGCTCCCATGCGCGCAGAAGCTACAGCATCATGCACTATTGTTCAGTGGAATTTGAAACTATACATGATTAACTGTTAAGATTATTGAACCACCTTTCCCTGTACTCGGGTTTTATGTCTAAAATGCTATGGGGTAATTTTGCTGCAGGCAAATTAGGCTAATGCAATCTTGTTCCTGCTGTTCCAAACTCAAACTGAACAGCCCTCCTCAATCCAGCGCACCCACTGCTTGCTCAATGGCACCTCTCTTTGATGTGAGGAGTGCCAATTCCTACTCTCCAGCAATCCAACTTCATGCCCAGGCTGATTAAATAAACTTACGAGTCTCTGTAGATGATTGTACTCAAGGAAGTGCATTAAAGCTATAAGATGCAGAAGATAACATGAAGGTGAGAACGCCTGTCTCTTAGAGTAACAATGTGAGATCTTGTTGAATGGAAATCTCTCTGAAGAGCCCAGCATTACTGCCAGTAAAAAAAAAAATGACATTATCTCAATTTTATTACTTTTGTTCCCAGCACCTGTTTTCCTTAGTAATTATAGGAGACCAAAACAAGTAGGAGAGCTCTCACCATTACCAACTGAAAAAGAAAGATATACAGAAAGTATAGTGTGATGCCAATCAGTATATTTGGTGTTAACATTATCACGTGCATGTGTTTATTACAAAAGTGACTGAATGAAAAAAAACCCCGTTTTTTTTAATGGAACCAAAATGTCGCTTTGAGAATAACAAATGTGTTGGTTTTGATGACACACAGTTCTTAAAGGCAAATACACACTTTTCACAATTCTTCTGTCAGGACCCACAAGAAAATGTATAACTTTCCATTCTTTTTTTTTTTTTTTTTTTCTTGTTCTTATTGTACATGTAATATAAATAGAACATATTTTACAGGATAAGTGCCTTAGAAAAATAGATGGAATTCTCTACTGTGCTAGACCAGAATTTTGTGTGCCGCAGCCATCTTGGGAGTCGGACACAGTAGGCAGGGCAAGAAAATGGAGGGAAGGAGTCAGATAGCAACAAAATTACTCGGAAGTCGTTTCAGAGGATTTTACACGTTTTGGTCCTCAGTATGATTATCTGCAGCATAGCCAGAACTCTAAAGCAGACAGCACTGTTGCGGGCCCTTAAAAAATAAAAATAATAATTAAAAAAAAATAAAAAAAGACAGCTTCCTATATCTTCATGTTATTTCTGTATTTATTTTGGAAAAAAAAAAAGAAAAAAGGAAAAAAAGAAAGAAAAAAAAAGAGCAGAAGAGCAGTTTGTCAAACATTTAAGGTTGACAGTCATGTTGTTGCAATGCAGGTAAACGCTGCCATGAGTGACACTGGCTGTGTCACTACATGCAGCATTAGCCTGGGAATTTGAGAAGACAGGCTCATGAAAAAAATATGAATGTTGTCTGACAACCCTACATTTTTTATTATTTAAATCTTGGGTGAGTTTAGTACTCATGAAAGAGAGGGACTAAGTTTCTCCACATATCCCTTTCAATACATCTCAGTTCTGACCTGCAGCACTCTAGCTATTCTAGTTACAGGCCTTGAGCAGAGATTGCTCACCATGTCAAATTGTGCTAGTTTTGTGAAATGGATAGCTGAAGACTTCGATAAGGCCACTGAACATATTCTTATTTGTGACCCAGGCATGAATTAAGCCTGGGCCTCAAAGATGACAAGCCAACACCAAAGATGTATGCAGCACTCACAAATTACGTATCCCACTATGCCTCCTTAAAATGAAAATTGCTCAGTTGGCAATTGCTCAGTATTGCGGGCTTTAGTGTTATACATAGAAATCAATAACTCACTTTCTTGTAGGAGGTTACTTCTGTCTGTGGGTATTTTGGGGATTTATTTATTGGAACAACTATTCTGAAAGAACCTTCCAGAAAGCTGTGTCTCCTGGTGCTATGGAAACACTGTTTTGCAAATTGTCACATTCAAAGTGTAAGAGCACTTCATTATCCAAGTGGACTCAGTTTCTACTGCTGAGCAAACGAGTGTTTCTCAAGAGGGATGAGGAGCAAGTGGGGCTGGTGGCTGCATATTGTGGCTCCAGGCCTCATGCACAGCACTGTGAAATGTTTGTAGGCGCTTATAGCAAGTCCTGACTTTGAGAGTTCAATCTGCAGTACAACCATGAGGAAATGGACTGCAATTAAGCAAGGATAAGCAATGAACATCAAATCCGGGATGTTTATGAGGGAAAGCATTGAGCAGATATGTGGGTGGTGTTGCAGGGAGCAACGATGTGATTTTCCCTGAAGAAGTCACGGCTGGGGGATCAGGGCTCCTGCCTTAACCCTGGAAGAGCAAGCTCTAAGACCCTGCGGTGCAAAGGCCCTGGCTCATACATTACATGTCTCTATGCAGAGCCTAATCCACTTAGGCAAGCACAGAGTGAAAATATCATTGCCTTTACAACAAGAGCCGAAGGCTACAACAAATCTAAATGCCATAGCTCCATCAAAATAAACGCTCAAAGCCATCTTGACATTGAGGATATGGAGTTGAGAAAGACATTGAGAATGAGATTTTTGGAAGAGTTTATCTCACTCTTCATGCATATATGGCTGCATTTTAAGAGGATTCTAGTGCCTTTATAATATTTTTGTACTCTTAGGAAGGTCAAGAAACTTTTCTTATGCCCCTTATTTTCTGAGCTGTGAATTATAGGATGTTATTACTCCTCCTGCAGTGGTGAGCATATAGCTTAATTACAATGCCCACCAAACCGGCAAAAGAGAAAGCTATCTGTCCAAAATACATCCGACATCATGCCTGTTAAATAAGTAGGCATACATTCATCTGCATTACTCTGGGAACTATCCACAGAAAGATACTTAAGAATCCTCTTTAGTAATGTCAATTATGAAAGCAAAGCCTAGAAAGATGAAGTGAATGGCAAGACATTTTATGTAGTGTATAGAGATGCAAATTACTTAACTTTAATCCTGATCTGTACTACAACTAGATCTACAGCATTTCAACTTACATTTCTTTCCTCTTTTTAAAGATATGTATTATTTCAAACATACCCAAATTATAATCTTGCCACAACCTGCATAGCAACATTGCATCCTGTTCATGTTTGAGAGCTTTGGGAAGACAGTTTTAAGTTTTTAAATGAAGGAATCCAGTTGTCCTTGTAAGTCTCCCAGTGCTTGGCAGGAGTCCACTATTTGCAGGAGGTGCTGCTCTTAGCACCTGATTTATTATTAGTTTCAGTGGAGTTACACTGTTTTGCAATTCTGATAGCTCCATTAGAAAATTGTGATGTGGCATTAAAATTTTAACGGGCAATGCTCTGTTTGCATTTTGTCCCACTTAGCATGAGATTGCGAGAGACGAGTGAGGAAAGAATATTAAGCATTCATAAAACACACAAAAGCTAAAATTCCAAGGACTAAAGAACAGACAAGAAGAATGATAAAAAGAAGAATGGCTAGAAATGATTAAATTTTAAAAAAACAAACTCTGTTCATCTTTTGTATTTATTTATTTATTTTGAGAATACTGAAATATTCATCATTTACCAAATTACGGCTGCATGTTTTTGTTCAGTGGTTAAGTCTGACCTCTGCCAGCAAAGAACACTAAAACTACCCTAGATCTACTGAGATTTTGTGAGTGTAAATATAATCAAATTCTCAGAAACCATAAATTGTGTTTATACATCACTGTTGAGCATTCTTGTACTTTCACTGCACTGTTTTCCATTCTATAGAGATGTCTGGGGACAGTTTGCCTTCTTTATTTGATTATTTTGGCTTTCAGAACACTTTTTATTTTACATAGTAGCATAACAGTATACGGTACTTTGTGGGTCGATTTAATACTTGCATAATCTTTAGAACACTTCCTTACAAACTGACCATAAATGGATCTTTTACTCCACAGAATCTCTGATAAAAAAGGCTCTCGCTACAACCAATGGGGATAGAGGGGGTGCAGTGGGTAGACTTTCAAATTTGCTTTTACAAGTGCAAATCCTCAGGCAAAATAAACAACATTATTTCAGATTAAAAAAAATACACACAGAGGTGATAAGGAAAAATGTAATGTGTGTAGAAAGCTGTGCTTTAGCAAACTAGGTATATGTTGGTATGTTTGCTTATTTTTTAAGTTTTCTAGTACCAAAATGCATGTTTAAATGATTGCATTTGACAAAGGAAAGACAAGGAAAAATGGTGCAGCATCTTTAATTTATCAGTTTACATGAGATGCAGGCAATAGCCTGTGGGTACCAGATTGTGATTTTTCTACTCAAGTACATTCTCATGTTTTACTGATGAGCTATATGCCAGACCCTTGTGTTCTGTATAGTAAGAGTTTCATGGAACATCTGCTTCAATTGCTCTATCTCTTGTTTTGTTTTGTCACTAAACTCACTTATTCTACAGAAGCACTGACTATAAAAGAAGCTACTTTAATTCAATAGCATATCAGGAAGGCAGATTTTCTAACGCTTGTAATACAGCTATTTTATGTCTAATGCTTTTCTTTGCACCAAAACTGGTATGACTATTGACACAATATTCTGCCATACTTCATAGAATACAGCTTTCAGACCAATGGCTATGTTTTTAACAAGAAAAGTTGCATGTACATATATGCATGCATGTGCAGAATGCCATGTAGAGAGGTGTATGTGCATACCTGCACCTGCAATGGCACGTACAAAGACACTTAATAAAGCCCACATATGCAATTACTGAAATGGTAACATTTCCCTCATTTCCAAAGTCATGTATCACGAAGGAAGCCGACAGAGAAAGTAAGTCAATAAGGTCAGAATAGCTTTGAGTGTTGTTACTAACTGTATGCTTTAGCATTTACGTAGCAAATGGCATTGGATATCCTATATGTGTTTAAACTGGAAGGTTAAAGTGGTTTACAAAGATAAGAACATTGTATGGAATATTAAAACAATGTACATCAACCATTCTCAGTTTACTTACTGTATTTTCTTGTTTCATTTGACAGCCTTGGTTATTCAGGTTGCAAAAGGAACACAAGGATTTAAGGCTTGCAGTTTCACTTTCAACTCCTGTACTGTGGTTAAAGTTGGCTCAAAATAAATGTTGGTTAACTGTACGAAAATGCTGTGATTAATAGTGTATTAAACCTGAAACTCTGTGTCTACAGCATATGATCTATCTCTGCACTATTCTTTAACAATTTCATGGAATAAATGCAGGAAGGAAAAAAAGGGAGAAGCTTTAAAAAAAAACCAACAACAGGAAAATAGGACATATATGCTTCCTATGTTTCTTAAATTCTTTCTCTTATTTGTGATCTGAACAAATGCTGAAGAATATGATGTTGTGACTGATCTTTTTTTTTAGGCTTTTAATCTGTATTTCTTCTTCTTAATTTTAATCTTGTCTGTGCTGACATCCATTCTGAGAAATGCTGTTCAGAACAAAGAAACTATGAGCAAAGGCTGAAACCATCTTTAGTTTCAGTGTCATTATTACTGAAAAGAAGTGTGGGTTAATTTTATTTTTCCCCCCTGAAATATGGTTTATCATTGTATGTGAATTGCCATTGTCAGGGCTGGTAATTAGCCTCATATTATTTTCAGCATTGTTCACATCCACACATCACAGGACAGAAAATGGGAGCCTTAGACAAACAGAATCCTTGTAGAAGATCATTAGGAATCCCACTGTGACAAGCCACGTGCAACCTCGTTGATTCAAATTAGTCATCTGCATTGTTCTATACTTTAGACTGCAGGAGGTTTCAACTTATTTTACAAAACCACAATTGTTATACATTTATGGTCAGAGTAACAAGTAATGCTCTGCACTCTCAGAAGACACCAAAGACATTTTAATATGTACTTATTATACAGCTGAGCCTGCAATGCTATTTAGAGTTTCGTCAGTGTCTAGGTAACAAAGCTCTATTTTCTCAGCTTTTTACAGCTGAACTATAAACATGAACTCTCTGTTAAACACAGCACTATACAGAAAGTATTACTAGGACTCAGGGTTATGACTTTTTTTTTTTTTTTTTCACTAAAAAGAGATCTTTGATGATACACACCTTTGAAATGGATGTATCCTATTCCTGATTTTTTTGTGTAGATGTAATAGTGACTCAAACACTGTTAAACCCACTGTGGTATAGATGATAAATTATAGGAGCAAAAATGCTGTTTGTCACAGTCCCAATTTAGTGTGAGGCCAAATATATACCTTTAAAATAGATTTTACAGCACAGTTATAAAATGGTCCTTTATGATGCCTATTTGATCCTATTCACATCTTTATGCAAAATCTTTGCTGGTATTGCTGATGGCAGTATGTATATTTTTAGCAAATATACCTCCCCCAACTAATATGTCACAATAATTTACGTTCTTTATTCCTTGCTGATATTTACTGGTGCAAATCCATCTATTTCAGTACACGATTTATTCCAGGAGAACATTTAGTCCCACCCACTATCCTGTCATAAAACTCAGTCACCTCAGCAAATACTTGGCGCTATTAATGCTACATATACAAATGATCCAAACCAAGACCTGTCTGTGGTAGAGGCAGGCGCTTTCTGAAAGATCCCAGCCTGACAAGGGTATAATTGAGTTTTCTTGGAAGTTGACAGAATTTTAATGTTCAATAAAATATGTGTTTTTTGTTTGTTTGTTTGTTGTTGTTGTTGTTGTATTTTTAAATTCAATAGCTACAAATCCACACACACTGAAGAGTAATTCTCATTCCTTTGTGCACAGAATGAGGAATCTGATATATTTACTTTAAGAGTACATAGCACAGCGCCAGAGAAAGAATTCAAGGGTAGTGAGCAGCTCAGGGGACCAG
The DNA here is from genome assembly GCA_030625065.1 of Alectoris magna. Lineage (NCBI taxonomy): Eukaryota > Metazoa > Chordata > Aves > Galliformes > Phasianidae > Alectoris > Alectoris magna. The sequence goes on from CM060561.1 coordinate 29,517,867, forward strand.
TAATGGAATATGAAGCCTAGGTTGTTGGTTCAAATCTAATCCAGGTTGGAAGTAACAACAATTATTGCCACCTAATGTCTTTTCAGTGATCTGTATGAAATGAGTTTGTGGTCTCAGTGTAGTTTCTAACAGACAGGTGTCTAGATCATGGCTGACACCATTGTCAGCAGATTCAGTGTAGGGTCCAAACGTCCAAACGGTTCTGTAGATTGAACAGGTCCTTGGTGTCAGGGCAAAACTCAAGCTTAGCAGCAGATTATGCAGGAGAATTCTGCCACTGAATTTTTTGAACCTGTCCTACGGATGAAAAAGTTTTCAGTTTGTAGGCTCTTCCCTGAGAACCCTTTCCAAATGCAACATTTTTTATCCATTAAACAATAATATTTGTATTGCTCTCATAACACCTGATTAAACGTTAGCACCCAGAAGCACAAAAAGACAGATGTAAAAGGAGCAGTCAGCGTAGCTTCAATTTACTTGCTGAAGTTCATATGCTTAAAGCAGGTGCTTCACAATAGAATTCCTCTAATGCCTTGCAAATTTCTCCTGCACAGCACACCACAACATGCATATAAAACATGGTTATATTTCAGAAATCACTGATAGTAGTACTGTGGGTGTCACCAGTTTCCTTCTACTCACAAGAGCACCAGGAGGAATTTTTATCTGCTAAGAACACTGTTCTGATGACCCTCTGGATGTCATCATTCATACCACTTCTATTACCAAGGCCTCTCCTCTGTCTTCCTGTTTGGGGATGTGAGATCAGAAGGTATGTGCAGATCGACTCAGGAGTGATCGTTTGCTAGACATGGCTTTGCTGGTGTTATGTATCCCAAAGGATGTGCAGAATCCTCCGTACAGCTGCTGCTGCTACAGTGAGCTGCTAAATAATGTGTAGGTTGCAGAGCCACACCCTGGGTCAAATCTTCCCCAGTTTAAATCCATGTGCAAAATCCTGTGGATAAACGCCAAGTTTTAAGCAGAAGAATACCACAAAGCCATGTAGAAAACTGTCCATTTTTATGTGTAGTGATCATTCTGTTAGAAAAATGAGAGTTCTGAAAAATGGTGTTATTTATGGACCTTCCCAAGGGTAACCATGCTATAAAGAGAGTGGGAGGTTATATAAAAAAACACAAATCAGTGTGCTTAAGGCAACTAACTGGCAATTATGTACAGTTTTGATTATGGGAATTTACATTTCCACAAAAGAAACATAATTACAATGAAAATAACTTCCCTCCCCCCCCCCCCCCCCCCCCCCCCGTTCTTTTCTTATTTATTTATTTATTTTTATTGCTTGCGTTGTACATTTTGTCCTGGGTTTAAATTTAGCAGAGATGCAGGAAATTTGATCAATATACATACATACGTAAATGTTTGTATACTAAGTTTCTGGCAGGCAGCAGCACTTCTACTGAGGATTATCTGGATCTGGATTCCACATGATGCTAATTGGTAGGTAGAAAAGCCAGTGTAGGAGAAAAATCCAAAGAGAAAAGATACCTTATTTTTCCTACTATAGGTAATATTTGCTGATTATTTTATATTATCTACTTATAGATAATATAGTGGCAAATGTAAGCTTAATATAATTGTGTAAAATCTTACATGTGTAGGTTGCTTCAATAGTAATGCCTCTTATTTATTTCCATGGCAACTACAACAGATACAAAGAGCACAACAATAGTATTTGATAAAGCAAATTCTTAGCTAAAAAACACAATTTTTCATCATAGTCACCACTATTAGCTATGCATTTTCACCAATGAAAAGGCTTCTTTACTCTTTCACAAGAGCCTTCATGCTGTACTCATAAAAATCTGCACCAATGGAGGTGACCCACTATTGCTGTTACCACTGCTGAAACACACCACTGCCTCATTGTGCTCACATCTACTCTTTGGTCTCCATTAATGTTCGGCAAACATTGTTGAATGTCAATGGGTGCAATGTTTTTCTGCATGGAGGAATTCAATGACACACCTTTGCTCATCTTTACTTCCATGTCAGATGCCATTGTGTCAGACCGCCCCTCTCCTGTCAACTGTCACATGGCAACAACATGTAATGGAATACTGATGGGAAGGTTCAGCCTCTATTGCCATACCAGCAACATCCAGCCCCTGATATTATAGGCCAACCTGATAATGTAGGGGGGCATTCTTTTCAAAGTACTCCTTGTACATATGGAGAAAGAGACAAAACATTTGGGCCTAATTCTTACATATTTTTATCGTGCAAATTGAATCTCAAGAGGTTTGGAAAGTTGAAGGAAAATAAAGGAAAGAAGGAAAGGGAGGAACCCAAAAGCAATAATGGAAAAGAGAAGGAGTGATATTGTTAATAAATGAAGGATTAGGAGACTCAAACAAACAGGGATTTAATATATGATAGAGAAGAAAGAAATGGAAGGACTTTTAAATTTAATAGACAGATCATAAATTAGAAAATCTGTCATATAGTATTAAAAATCACACTTAGCATTTCACTGAGTAATATATTATTAATTTATGTTATGAGATATGATTCACAGTAGTGCTAATAATTTTTATTTTGTGTAGAATTCTAACTCTAGATTTACAGCTTTAGTAAGCCTCGGAGTTTTGTCTGGCTTTCCTGCATCTAGCTTTCACGTAATGATCAGACAATTCTAAAAAAAGCATGAACCCTGTGTGAGAGAATTACAGCAAATGGGCAGGAGCGTTCCTTGTTTAACACAACATATGAGGTCACAACTACATTGCTGGGTTTGTCAAATTATTACTGGGTACTTATTTGTGAGCATAGGAGAGTCCTGTAAGTTCTCAGTGCATACACACTGAAGCATTTTATCTTTACATTTCTGAAGGTTATAGCAGGGGTATGGGCACAATAAGACGATTGGTTGGCACAGTAAGACTCTCAGCTAAATCCCCATATGGCACTTTGAAAAGAGAGACACTAAGATTTGATGTGCTTTGTTTCGCTTTGTATGTGTATTTGCACCTACTTAGGGTTGTGTTTGTTTGTCTGTTTGTTTAGTTTTATCTTGTTTTTCTTTCAAAATGTGTTCTGCCCTTCCTGGAAAGCCAACTTAATCTTAATTCCCTAAGTCACTCTCTCTGTTTCTCTTGAGGTCTTCTTTGTCTTTCCTTTTGAATTCCTCTTTTCTATTTCTGCCTTACCTACAGAGATACCTCATACACCTCTCTCCACTTCAGACAAATCTATCATAAGAGATTGGGCTGGGAGTGAGAAGTTGTTCTGAATGGAGACTCCTTCCTTCAGTCCAAATAACAAATGCACCATGTAATGTTCCCCCTCCCTGTCTAGCAGCACCTGTGCAAGAAGGTACTGATACAATCCCTTCTTATTCCACATCCCTTCCTATATGTCATTGTAATCTTATAATCCAGGAATTGGTAACCATCACCTTTAAAATAAAATTCGCTCCGACTCCTTCATGGTTACTTAGTCATAATATTCACCTGTGTCAGGAAGCACAGCTATTGAGTTTAGTATAGTATATATTTTTGTTTCTAGAGAGAAATTGCATTTAAGGCCAGAAACAATGCAGAAATGCATAACTATATATGTTCATTATTTTTGTAATCAGAGGCGACTTAAATGGGTAGTATCTCTGAACAACAAAGAGTAGAAAATTTTAGAAAAAATGCCAATTAAATGGATGATTTTTTTTTTTTTTTTTTTTTTTTTTCTGGGGGGAGAGACTGATTACAGGTACAGCGAGGAATCTTGTAATCACAGCAAGACAAGAGAACCCTGTTATTCTCACCACAGCCCAACCACAGGATAGCAGTAGAGACAGATCCACAGCTGCTAGGGAGGAATCCAGCCAAGATAGAAACCCTTGAGCTGTCAATAAATCCAGACGTTACTGCTGCTATAGGAAAGAGATACACTAGAGGTTGTCATCTGGGTACTACAACTGCCAAACTTGACTGCCTTTGGCCACAGCTGTTGACTTTGTTGCTGCAAGGCTATTGAGTAGGAAGAAGAGCAAAAACAGTGCCAGCACAGTGGGAGGCAGCTACCAAGTTAATGCTCAAGTGGTATCCTGGCAGTTCTCAATTTGCTTTGTAATTGTTTTGCTTGGTGGGAAAATAGATGCACCAATAAAAGTTTAATTTATTACTGTAACCTTAAGTGTGTGCATGCAGCATGGTAGTTGTGCATTTGTAGATTTATGATGAGTGACAACTGGATGTCTGTGTTATGGAGTTCTCAACACATGGAAAAGCAAATATTATCGCAATAAAGTTCTTTTCTCTGTTTTAAGTGGTTAATCAAACTCTATAACCACAGCTCATACTTTTGCTGGATAACATTAAAAGAAGATACTGACAAAGAAATGGAATGACATCTTGGCTGGGCAAATCAATAGCAAATGTCTGGTTTATGGCTTTTTTTTTTTTTTTTTTTTTTTAATATTTACCAAGATAATACGGTATTTGAAAGTCAGAATTGGAACATTTTGAAATGTTGCCACATCTTTTTTTGCCATGATCTAAAACACAGGATGGAAGATTTCAGGGGTCCCCAGTGCTCAGAGATGATCAGTGCCTTGTTGTATTAGTCATTTTGGTGTCTCTTTCATTCAGAGGAAATTTGCATGAGTATCTTCTAACACCAATGCATTCCTTTATGTTAAACAGTTCATTTTACTCTTTGACATTTATCATCTTGGTCTCTGTTTATAGAGGGCAATCATATCCCCTCCCTATAACTATTTCCCATTTCTCCCATCTGCTAGTAGGTTTCATTCTAATTCATTCTAGTAAGCCACTCTACTCAAAGTTTGTTCTGCTGCACAGAAATGTTGCCAGTATAGATGTTTTTTTTTTGAGCACTGTGAAAAAAAAAACACACAACACCTTGCACTCCCAAGTAAACATAGCTTATAAAACAGGATCCTTATTCCCCCAGCCTCTTCAGCTCCTGCTGTGTGTAGCTGTAACAATTTAAATTAATCTTTTCTTAACACAGGTTATTAGAACCATACGCTGTATTTCACATGAGAAGGTACAGTTACTTAAACAATTGTATGAATATGTCCTTATTTTGAATAGAAAAACACCCAAACATTTTGAGCACCAATTCTGCCCACATACACAGACAGAATTCTAGTTTGTACGTGACTTCTGAATTTCTAGCTGTCTTTCCTCACGGCTGCATCATTCCATGGCTTAAGATCACCCTCTGACCAAATAATATTGTAAAACTTCGTCTAGGTAGGGCATAATGGTGCAAATCTCAAGAAAAAAACAAACAAACAAAAAAACCCCTAGAATTAAAAAAATACCTTTGAAGACATTTGACTCTTCTACTTCTGTCCTGAATTGCACTGTTGGATCATGACAGTATCTTCTCCTAGAGCCTCTTCTTAAGAGGTAGGTACCCAAAATACTGCGAGCAAGAAATTTCTTGTTCATACGGGAATCATCCTGGCTAGCCTGCCAGTATCAGCTTCCTGGGCTGGATCGTATCATATAGCCAGCCATTTTGGTCTTTTAGTTCAGTAAGGTGAACAATGAAGACTTCTGAAAGAACATAGTGATTAGATCCGTTCTAGGTCACCGTGAGCAAGCAGTCAGTTTAATTTCTATGTAGCCACATAAAGCTTTTCTTTTACACATTCTCAATGTACAAATTACTGTGGACAGAGATTTTCAGCGCAAGTCAACTGTAACTTCAGGAACCATACCAGTTTGAAAACTCTTGATAAAAAATGGTTATTGGAAGCCAAATTATTTGCAGAGGAGGCAAGACAGAATGAGGGAAAGGTGATTCCGAGGGACCATAAGAAAATTTGAGATGTGCATTTTTTGGAGGTGTTTTCTTGAAGCTAACAGCACTTAACTCAAGCTTGATGTCCTCATCTATTTGTGGGATATAAACATCTTTCTTGAGGGACTGACTGATGGACTGTCTTCTCCACTGTTTTGTAAAGTTCCATTTTTAGAAAACGTTCTTCCTATGTGCGGTATAAATATAACAATAAGTTAATAGAAAATCTGTAGAGAGAAATCTGGAACAGTTGTGAGACTTTTAAGACCCTGAAACTAAAAAGGTCAAGCCATGACCCTTTACAGAAAGGGTGGTTAAACATTGGAATAGGCTCCCCAGGGAGGTGGTTGAGTCACCATCCCTGGATGTGTTTGAATGTGGTGCTTGGAGATATGATTTAGCAGAGGGTTGTTAGAGTTAGGGTACTATGGCTAGGCTGCAGTTGGACTTGATGATCTTTGAGGTCCCTTCCAACCTGAGTGACTCTATGATTCTATGACAAGAGATCATATGATGAGTATTTTGATGGCTTGGGCAGAGACAAAAATCCAGACCCTGCAGGACACAGCAAAAGTGTCTGTACCTATTAAAATTATATGAGGAGGAAAATCACTGTCAAAACAGAAAAAAATGCTTTAAGGAAATGTTAAGGAGATTAAATTTGTCCATGTGGTGCTTTAAATTGTGACTGGATGTCCATGGGAAGAAGAAGAGGAAAAAAAAATAGCAAACAACTTATTTGAGCTAAGGTAATGCTAGGCTTCGTATTGAAATATCATGCGAACATTTCTAAAATGTGTTTTAGAACAGGTATATTGGCCTCTGTTAATATAATACACATACATGCATAAGTAAAAATTTACTGCTGTTTAAAATACACAGACGGACTTTTTTGTTGTTGTTGTTTTAAAGTACCTGTTCATACTTACAATATGTCAGGAAATATGCATAATTCCTACAGACCAATTCTAAATTTCTACAGAATTTTTTTCCTTTTGCTGTGGAAGGAGAAGAGGAAAGATATGTGACAGAGATTTCCTACTTTCAGTAATCCTGATGACTGTGTGTTGGAATTTTGAGTGTCCTCAGTGCTGCTTTGGTTGTGAACTTGAATGCTTTGAAATATTAGAGTGGAGTGTATCTTTTTGTGCTTACACTGGAAATCTGAAACCCTCATTATTTCTGCATTTGTTAAAATACAGCTCTCTGTTCAACATACAGGCAAAGCATAAGGCTTTGATAAAACCTGATCTACATTCAGAGATCTGTTATGATCTCAGTTTTTCTAAAGTGGCACATTGCAAAAGGCCCAGTACTAGTAGAAAGTACTGAAAGAGGCTACTTTTAACAGCTTTTCTTTACTTTTCTTGCCAGCAGTGTTTTCATTTACATACCTGAATTATGTCATTATTGTTGCCTTTGCTCTGTCTCTTTCTGGCACTTCAGTGGCTTATCACCTTTCCTTTTTCTTTCTCTTCCTTTTCCTTTTTCTTTCTCTTCCTTTTCCTCTTCCTCTTCCTTTTCTTTCTTTCTTTCTTTCTTTCTTTCTTTCTTTCTTTCTTTCTTTCTTTCTTTCTTTCTTTCTTTCTTTCTTTCTTTCTTTCTTTCTTTTTCTCTTTCTTCCATTGTTTAATAAACAGTGAGCTCATTACATCTCTTATGTTGATCTCCTGAATTAATATTCATGATTCTCCTTTTCAAGCTACAAGATCCTCTGTTGATGTTTGCTTTACAGTACTCCTATCAAACGTATTTTTACAAAATAAAAGGTCTTTTTCCTTTCAGAGCCTTATGTTGGAATGTAGACAGTTATCTTCCACATGGCATGTAATAAGATCCTGCTTTTATTATCTAGACAGATACAGTTTTCTTGCTCTCCTAAGTTTTGCTGTCTGCATTTTTAAAGCATCACTACATCATCACTATCTAAATTGATCCGCAACGCAAAGTCACTGGTCAAAAACACATGTATGGGCTGGTTAACAAATATGATTCTCTGGATTATTATTTTTACTGATTGTTCCATTTAGAATAAAAAAAGGCCGAAGATGGAGTGCTAAGTTTTTAGTACTATTGTCAGTGAATATTTATTTTATTTTAAAGTTCTTATCTATATGTTTCTGATAGAAATGAAACACAGGTCCTTTTAAAGTTAGAACCTAAAGAGATTACTATTTCCTTTCTCTCACTCCCCATCTCAAAAAAAAATGTTAAAAATCAGTATATATTTCATTCTTGGAAAGCTTCATTTCACCTCTAATTTTCCGTATTATGTCCTCCTTGTTTTGTGTTACTCCCTACACAAGACTTTGTTGCCCTTGTCTAAAATGGTAATAGCAATAATTAAACAACCATTACTGTACATCTGTGTTTCGCAAATACTCCTTCTTCCTCAATCACCAGAGTCTTTTGACTCACTGATAATTAAGTCCTGCATCCATCACGGTTCCTTTCTTCTTTTTTCCTTTTTTTTTTTTCTTGGGTCAGCTTGTCCATCTGTCAAACAGGGCACTAACACAACCACTAACAGCAGCAGCCATCTTTCATGCTGAACACCACCACATTCAGCTCCTTGGAAGGGCTTCTGCCTCAAGTTAAGCTGAGCAGAAGACTCAATGTCTACCTGCAGTTATTAAATACATATTAAAAAACAAACAACGATTAAAAAAAAAGTTGTTTTTTTTTTTTTCCCCTCCCTCATCCCTTAGTCTGCTTTTACTTTCTTACATGTAGATTATGAACTTTTGGTGCCATGAGCTTTCCTTTGGCTGTTTGAATGTGGGGAACAACACCCTTTGCAGAGAAGATAGATCTTGCTGCATGAATGTGAAAGAAAGGAGGCTTTATGCAATGGTTATGTTACAGAGATAAAAACAAGATGAGCTTCCTGTTTTTATATTCCCTGCCCTGATCCCCAGCTCCATCACCTCCCCTACATATACCTCCCTATGCCATTAGGCCCTGTCTCCTAGCAACATATGGCCCCTTACCAGAGCGCTATCTGGCTGCTGCCTGTATGCAATCAGGCTGTCAGTCATTTAAGAGAGAAAGTGATCGGGCTCTGTCCTGGATGCATACATTTGCAGCATTTAGACTCTGTGCATAGATATGAAGAGAGGATATGCATTGATGTGAGTTTGTGATGCGGTCAGACCAAAGCCACACTAAATGAACACTATTCTAAGTGACACAGAAGACTTCATTTTGAACTTGTGTCTGTCAGAAATAATCTTTATATCTACTGCTTTAATTTATCCATGGTACTGATTGTACAACTGCCTTTATTATAGCAACACTTTTGCTTACTTGCAAAAAGAGTGAATTCTGTTTTAAATTTGGAGTATCCTATGGAAGTTTTTATGAACCTTCTAAATGAATTGGTTGCCTGCCCTACTCACTCTGAGTTGGATGGGATACTATGCTGACAAAAATCACGGCCTGCCTTTGTTATCTAGAGTGGTACAGCACAAATGTACACTTTTTTGCGCTGAAGTCCTCCTAATGGGAAACCTGCATATGCAACATGTGCCAAAGGAGGTCTGGTGGTCTGGGCAGTCATTGTCACAGGAGCAACATGACTGCCTCCTAATCCACAGTTTTCATATGACTGTATGATCAACAATGTTTCTGGAATTATACTGTTGAAGGAATTATTTTTAACACCAAATGTTAGATATTTGTGTTGTCTAGCTAGTTCGTGCTTTAGCTGCTTCCTACAGTCATTGTAGAAAGGTAGGATTTAAGATCTATAACAACTATTGACACCTTCTGCAGTAGTTATAGGCATAACATAGACTCCAACTTGTTTTGAGGTATGTAACATGAGATGATTTTTTCAGTTTCATGTTGTGTTTCCTTCCTTGGGAGACAACTGGTCTTGATAGGGCAGCAATCTTGTGGCATGCTACAAAGGTAGACCTTAATGCTGAGATCCTGTGGTAAGATAAGTCCAAATAATATACCTTAAACTGGACCAGGGACAGGTGTGTAATCCAAACAGGAAAAAGGATAAAAGGCTGCTGTAGGAAGTCCTGACTTTGTGTTCTCTCCTTCTAACGTGGTTTTACCTAAAGAAAGGGAAAGACTCATATTTCAAGGCTGCTGCTTGAAATGCTGACCACAACTCATCCTTGACTCTTGCAGCCCTGGGCCTTAGTCAGGATTCCTTCAGTTACCTCGAAGGGAGATTTAGGCGTATATTCAAGGAGGTAGCAAGCATTTCTGACTGCATAATCTATAGCTTGGATGACCTGCACCTGTTTAAAATTGATTGGAATCAAATCCTAAAGTGACTTGCACCTTCTGGAACCCTTACAAAATGACGGTTAGCAGTACACTGAGGGAGCAGAGATTTTGAAAAAAATTTCTCTGTTTATTATCGATGGTTGTGCATTGACCTATGCTCCTGCTTAATCACAAGATTACTTTTTTAGTAGATTACTTGTAGATTAATGTGTAAGAAAACATGAGGCCCTTCAGGCACCTGGTTATAGACCTGATGTTCCTGTGTGCATTCTTCAGAGAGAGAGTTGGGCAGTGCTGGATAATGAACACTTGCAATTCTTTATCCCTTTGGTGTTGTAATACTACAATTAGTGCCCAAACCAGTGCCCACTGGAGTAAACAGAAAGGCTCTTATTGACTTCTTTGGATACTGGATCAGGCCATTTATGGAGCAGATACGTTTTGATAGCCAGCCAAATGGATAAAACCACTTATTCTTTCTTTTAACACAATGTTTAGTCTTCAGTAATCAGGGCATAGTAATTAAAAAAAAATACAGAGGCTGTACTTCTGGAAATTATAGATATATACATAGTTCCTAGCGCATAAGTGAATGCACTGGGCATCTGAATTTGTCAGTATGTCAAGACTTTTGACTTTTCTTTTATGTCCAAAACTAAAATTTCTGGCATTTACAGGGATACTCAAGATAACTAATAAGCTGAGTGCATTTCACTTAACAGCAAGCGAATCAGCCATTTCTGATCTGCTGCATTCCAGAGTTTGGTTCCTCAGTCATTTCATACAGACTTCTGGTAACAATTAATACTACCATAAAAAGAAAATAACAGGGAGAAACATGCACACAAATTGAAAGCAGATATCTGAATGTTGTTGTCCCACAAATTTAGATCAACCGCATGCCTGCTTGGAAACTTGTAACTAGCATTCATGAGTGATGTTATAATATAAAGTGTGGTAGAGAAATGACAGTGGAGCCTGTTTGTACTTTCTGGAATTAATATATATGTGCAGATAATTAAAAGTACAATAAAAATACACAAGATGAACATACACAAGGGGAAGGTTTAAACATCATCCAAACATGTCATATGGTGCGGGCCTTAGGGAAATAAAGGCTTACAGGATACTGGCAGACAGTCCTGCTGCTGGTACCAGAATTTAGCAGTTTCACTGCTTGAAAAATAAATCCTTTTAGTTAATCCGGCTCTGTGGGTGGAATTACACACACCACTCCCATTATTGTTAGACAGGAGTGCAGGCTGAATTCCCATGAACTTTACTGAAAATGTAACTTCCAGCATTCCCTATGCAAAGCGTTATTTATTAGGAATGCTTTTCAACATGTCATGGTGAAATCTTATCGTGGCAACATCAGATGCTGGTGATATTAGTTGTGCACATTTCACCCTTGATGTGTACCTGCAGCTCGTATTAGCGTTACAGAGCATTTACTATGCATATCAAGAAGGGAGTATGTGAGATTGTGAATTCTTTCACCCAGTGTGTTCCAGAGAGTAAAATCTTAGTGGCCAAATGTTGACACCTGGCATAGTGAAGGGTTTGCCGCAGACAGCCAAGGTTATTGAATGGGAATGTGGCTGCACTGTAAGCCTTCCCCTCACCATCTGGTTCATTCTGGAATATGGAATATATATCACAATTACATGAATAAATGAAAAGACATGCAAGTTAACTGAAATGTATGTGTTTCTGTGCTTTTCTACACAATGAAACAGCCATCTGGGAATCAGTGTGTCTCACATTTCAAGCACAAATCAAAGCAAGCAGCAATTCACTCTGTGACGTGTGCTTCAAAGAAAACTGGACTTCATTATCACAGAGTTAATCACTTTGGAGTCTTTTTTTCAGGGTTTTTTCTTTCTTTCTTTCTTTTTTTTTTTTTTTTTTTCCCCCCCTCTCTCTTCTCTATGGATACAAAACAAACCTATCTGGAAATACACAGAGACAACTCTTATTAAAACTGTAGTTGGAACGTACTATGGTTAAAAAATAAGAATAAAAAAAAATGGAAGCATATTTGTTTGCACTCTTGTCTTTCAGATCCAAGCTTAGAGGTGGGTCTATATACAGGAGATAAAGAACTGCAATATGAATATATATATATTTTCCCCCCTCCTTTGCCCCAGTTAGTTTTATATGCACATTTTCCTTTTCCATGTCTATGGTGGACATGGATCCAAAGCATATGTTGTTGCCCAGCAAAACGTAATGGAAAGTGGATGGAGTGGAGGGGCATACAGAGAGTCAGAATGTCTGCCAAGAAAACAGCTTCTGTCTTTCTACCATCCTTTGGCATCTGTGACATGTTGAGATGATAGAACCTCCCCCTCCAGATTTTCCTTTGCCTTCTGTGAATGGTGGGTGCAAATCCTTACAATAAAAGACCATGGAGTGTTTCTGTGGGAAAACTCTTCTGGGGCAAATCCTGAGGAAGTGGATGCTAAGTTTGAGTTGAATTAAAAGGCATAGTTTCTGCAGCTTCAGTGGTTGTGTATCAGGGTCTGTATGTTAACTGACATTGCATCCAAAGGCAGAGAATGTGTCTAGTGGACAAGTTGTGATAACACTTTGAGAAAAGCTGTTTTAAGAACAATGAGTTACTGTGTTTCCATTTTATATATGTCCTTTTTTAGCATTTCTGGAAAGAAAAGCTGTCTCCATTAAACAAAAACTGAAAAATATAATTGCTGGAAGACGTTCATGCACATTTGCCCCTTGTCCAAATTTCATTAATCTCCTTGAACACAAGAGTTGACTAATTGTATGAGCTTTTAGCCAAGCTCTTAAAAAATAAGACTTGAGAGTAAATATTGATGATTTTCGCAAGGGTCCTTCCTATGCTTGTTCTCTCATGTAATCCTGATCTTAACAAAAAGCTTTTTTATGTGAGATGATCTCAGAGAATGCACTTTTTTTATGTCTTGGCTAAAGTGACTAAATATATAAACTCCTTCTTTACAAACAAAAGACCAGTTCTGTAGTGGCTTCATTTTGGCTTGTGCTTATGCACATTGGCAGCATGCTGCAGAACTGAAGGAGGCATTTCTTACTAGAAAAGAACAAACCTGCAATCTGAATGCGTTACATTGTTGTTTAACCCGCTAATAATAAGAGTGTAACAAATAGCCCTGCAAAGTCAGCAGGATCGCCATCATGGACAAAAAAAATCTTGAGCTTTCAGTCCTCCAAATTTGTATCGTCCATATGCTGAATATATATCTGATGGATTGAGAATCCTCAAGACCAACAGAAAACACCGACAGTGAAGCTTTTGATGGTGAGGGATCAGATCCTTGAAGAGAGCTGAAAATTATCAGCCCTTCTGATTCTAAACTCTTAGCAAGCAGTGGAGATGGAAAAAAAAAACACCTAGACCAGAGCTCACTTCAAACCGTGTTGTCTGAAATCTCTTTGTGAATGTTGGAAAGAAAATCTGCTTTGAATATGTTCTCTCTACTACAGTTGTCTAAAAAAAAGTCAGGGTCAAAGAAAGGGCACAGTAAATTCTGAATATCTGAAGATGTGGAGCTGATGTATATCCACTAAATGCTAACATAATTAAGACATGACATCATCCTTCAAGCATTATGGGTGCTGTATCTTGTATTGTAAAACCTTATCTAGCTTCTAATGGTTTGCTGAGGGGTTGGTTATTTTTTCTTTCTGCACCTCAGATATGTGAATTAAAAATTATAAAAATCAAATTGACTTCATAATTGATTTTTTATGGATGTTATTTGTTTTGCCATGAATATTTCATAAACAATTTTTTTCCTAAAGTATGGCATTATGAGACATGCAACAGAGAGAGAGAGAGAGATAGCAGTGGATGCCTGTAAGTCTCTATGAAATCAGTGTTATTCTTCAATTTAAAATGTTTGTAAATGTGTTGTAATTTTTCATGAAACAAAATCTTTCTTATATTAAAGTCAAAGGGGAATTTGCCATTGTCTTCATTAAGAAAAGGAATAGACAAATTATCCCCTTAGCATTTTTCTTCTACCTTTCCGATTCATTTAACAAGTTGCAATGAATGCAATTGTCCAGAATCTGTAACGCTTTATCCTATGTAAAATCTTTATTCTCATGAATCACTCCACCGGTGTCACTGCATAAAGAGGAGTTTCAAGACAGAGCTTACTTTTCTCAGCTATGTGAATTTTGGCTTTATCAAGCTCACATGTGGTGCAGCTGAGGTGATGAAAAGGTGACTAAGAAGATGAGGATGGGTGGAGACCTTTCAGTTTCCCACAGCACAGAATTTCTAGGGACAGAGAGGAGAGAAAATGAGTATGAAAAGCCAGACCTTACTCCAGACAAAACCTCCTCAGGATCTTATTATTCCAAGCCTTGTGGTAAGGCCCTCCTCATTCCAAACATAAAGCGCATCAGAATACTCCTGAAGAAGCTGCAAGGAGAGATCCTGTGTGACGGAGCCACGCTTTGAAACGAAGCCCGGGTTTCTTTGCCATTCTATAGAGAAGAGTAGTGATGGCTGATGGGCAAGTGTTCTCAGTAAGCAGTGTATCCAGCACTTATCACCATTTAATTTGGCCATCTAGGAGTTAAGATTCAACTCTTAAATAGCTTTTTGACCCCAGGTATAGTCAACAAAACCTCTCCAGACAGGATTCATTGCACGCTATAAAAAATGGAGTTTGCAAATGCTTCTCCATTAACAGTAAAGAGGTCTAGACAACTGGCTTAATCCCAACTCTAAAGAGGCTGTATTTAGGTGAGAGGAGCTGCACCCAGAGCCAAATCCTTAGCATTAGGATCACCATCAACTAAGCATCAACTGTGAACAACTTGTAACACTGCAGTCTCCCTTCAGCAAGATTTTTCTCCTGCTTTGTGCCCTGAGTGCTCAGATAAACCAAGGCAAGCCCACTGGGTAAGAGCAGCATTACTACCCGAGGATTAGCTGTGTAACAAAAGACAGCAGAGAGCTGTTAACCTTTTGCTTTGGTAGGTGTTAAAAAAGAGGGTAACAAGAATTTTCCATCACTAAGGACATATCAGGCAGCATTAGCAATGGATAATTTGAGGGGTTAAGAAGACTGCCCTGCAGGATTTTTTTTTTAAAGTTAATCTTTTATAAAGATTGAAAGTTTCACAGGCATAAAGTTTGCCTCAGAGAGATTTAGTTCTTTTAGCCTTTGCTCTTGATACTTGCCAAAGGACAAACAAAATGTGAATTTGCATCATGCCTCCACATGTGTTTCGCATATTTTACATGTGGCGTCTAAATGGCTTCTGTGACCTTAGTGTGTGGATCACACGTTTTTCACATATGCTTTGTGCGGTTCACATCTGCTTGAAACATTGTTTCTGACAGTAGAAATCATTATTGTTTTACAGCAGGCTCTAATAATTTAATTCAAGCTGCAGAATTTGAGAAGACACAGAATGTTTTCAGTTTTGGTTTAGATTTTGTGTTGAGTGCTACCCATTATAATTGCATACCAGAGGAAAGATTCACAGCCTAGGCCAGAGTTTCCAATTAAGTCTATCAAGACTTTTTTTTCCTTCTGCAAATGTGCTGGCTTGTCAAAGTCGTCGCTTTTACAGAAAGGTGCTCGATCCAGCTATTATTGTGTTCTGATGAGTTTTTTGGGTCTCTGCTTGAATTTCTGCTCAAAGCTAGAAAGTTAGTGGTATGCAGGCAGGTACACACACACAGGATTTGGGAAATAATTTTTTATTCTCTAAGGTTTAGAGCATAGCTTGAACAGAGCTCTTCCATTAACCCTTGTGAGTGCCCTAACGTCTTGGGCTGTGCAGATGTAGATTTTTTCTGACTGTGGCTTGATTATTAGGACAAAGATGTAGGAGACTCTTGTCAAAGTCCTCAATGCAATGCAAGTTTAATTATTAGCACAAAGCACCAGTGGAAGAGGTCGAAAACAAGCTATTATGCCATGTGATGAACAGGGCTCTTACCAGACCTATCAGATACATGAGAATTTGTGCTTAATCTGAGTGAAGCTGAATGAGAACTTGAAACTTGGTTTCTCATGCGCGGCTTCTGAATAACTGCAAAATGAACAGCTGTGTCCTACAGTGGCAATTCTCAAATCATCTACAAAATGAGATGCACCTGTCTGACTGACTTCAAGTCTTCCCACACCATCAAAGGCACAGTCGGGGTTCTGGCCAGAGCACGAAGGACTATCTATCTCCTTCCCTGACCACACGACAGACTGCTGAGTTTACTTGCACCAACCAGCTATAAGCACCATGTCAGGCAGCTGCATCTGGGCGAGACTACGGTCATTTCTTACATAGCTGATGCACACATAATCATTTACTAAGTTATAGCAAAATGGCTCTGTAAGAACAGAAGCCCTTTCTAGAATCTAGGATACACTGGATGAATTCTATTCTTTTCTTAGCTGATTCTCCATGACAGAAAAATCTGTCCTGGTGCGCTAATTTACCCAGCTTTTCTCCACTTATTTGCTTGAATTTCCAGGTTCCCAGGCCATAAAACTATACTAGAAACAGGTGAGCTGCAGGTATCCAGATACTGTGTTGATTTTACCTACAGTTCTGTCCTCCACAAACTGAACAATGCCTGTAAGCTCTTGAATTTATTCTCCTTGTTCTGTTCCGTCTATTTCTTCATATACTTCTTCTAAGAGTTCTCTCAAACAGCTGTCTCCTTGCTTTAAATTACTTGCAGCCTCATGTCATTCTCTCTATAGGTGACAAAAGATGTTATTTTTCAATTGCATGTTTAGTTGGTAAATGTTGCTCATTGCAGTAGAGATTCACAGGAAAAAAGACATTGCAGACTGTATTGCTGTGCCACAGCTGCAGACCCATGGGCAACAGGCCTCCTCCAGGGATTATCCTGCCAAGTTGGCAAAGAAACACGGGTAGTGAGATTACTGAACTTACTAAACAGGGTCCTGAAATCGATGGAGAAGTGGTCGTGTCACACATGTATAGTGATTGAAGGAACAAGACCTTGAGTAAGTTCTGAATGACCCTTTAGACAGAAAGCCAGCTGGTATTCAGAAGTCAGAAAACCAGCTTGCCATTTAGTACCACTTTTGTGCTCTGACATCTTCTTCTAATGATACTGGAATATGTATTTATTCTTTTTTTTTTCAGTGAGGACAGAAGGAACATGGAGAGATAAAGTGGTGTGAACAAGATAACAGAAGGTGAGCTTATACTTGGTAGGGCAGAATTCAGTGTGTAGACATCATTGTTTCTGAATGTATGCTTTTTGCAAGTCATGTTGTGAAAAAGTTCTCAGTTACCTTAGATATTGTGCCCTGGTGTTTCGGATTTTCAGCTGCTTATTAGATAGCCTTCTGAGTGAATCCATCTTATTTATGCTTTGGTTTTTGCTTTCTCCTTCCAAAACAATCATAACTTTCTCTGTGGGGGTAGAGGGTCCTAAGTACAATGGTTCAGCTAGTTAGGGAGGGCAGTGTCATGTAAAAGAAAGGTCATAAAGGGGGATCTCTGCTGCTCATTCACTATACTCAATGGCATTTGTCATCACAGCAGATTTATAGGGGTTGCAAGAAAGGGCTGTGTTTGACAAAGGGACAGGGTCAAGGAAAAAATTATTAGATACCCATTCCCCAGGAGGGAGCTGCTGCTGTATCACATAAGCTGCAGTGAGACATCTGAGTCTGGGGGAGGGAGAGTGTTTTGCATCTCTCAGTCCATCGCATATCCCCTGCACATGGCCTGTTTACTCAAGCTTTTCACAGGCATGCAGGCTTTGGCTCAAAAATAATGAACTTAAGCCAGAGACAGGACCTCTGAAAGCAAAACATTAAATATAAGGAGCTATGATTCTCCTTTCCTCTCCTTTATGTATACACGCAAAGCTCATTAATGCTAATGATAGTCTAGGAACAAATGAGCCATGTTGTACCGCGGCTACTTTATCCCATAGGCAGATCAGGAATGTGGCACCACTCACCCAACAAGTTACCTAACACAGAGTTGGCCTCATGTTGAAAGAGATTTGAAGCTGTAGGCAGTTAAATACATAGCCTGCCCCTTAGGACTGCCACCGTAAATAAGCATTTTAAAAGAATCTCAGCCTTTAATGAAGAACAGAGGGAATTTTCAATCAGTAATCAGAAACAGCTCTCAAAATCAGGGATAGTGGAGTGGTATGCATATTTTTATTTGGTGCACAGAAAATGCATTGTTTCTGAGTTATTTCTATAAGTAGAGTGACTTTACTGTTAAAACCTTAGTGGATCCTGCAGTGTTTGTGATTCTCTGAGTATTAAAGGAATTAGAGAAAGCCTTCTAAAGTAGTTAGAGGCACCACAGTGAGAAGTGATTACCCACTCTAGGACCAGCCATGTACAATTAAAAAGAAAAAAAAAAAAAAAGAAAGAGAGAATAGATGCACATAAGAAAAGACTGAGTCCAAAGAAAGGAAAAATGATTTAAAATATCTATCTGCTGTAATCATTCCAGACACACTGTGAGACTGCATGTGCTGAAAAGGAAGATGGAGAAGTAAAAAGACACTTATCTAATCGTCTGCAAATTATAGTAAGAACTACTATAATGAGACCTAAGGATATATCCCTGTTAATGAGTCATCTGGATTCTCAGGAGTAAATGAAATTCCATGCTTGTGTAGTAGAATGTACCTAGGTCAGACTGGAAAGACATTATTCATCAAAGAAGACATAAATAAAAAAAATGCTAGTAGTCAAAGCTATAATCAGTGAAGCTCACATGCTGAAAGCTAAAACAACTTAAAAAAATTAAATAAAATATCTAGTCCTACACAATATGACACAGGTATAAATATGCATAAACCAAAATAAGCTGAGGCTTAAAACTGCAATAGGGAGGAAATCAGAAATGTCTTTTATATTAAAAAAATATATATATATATATGACATAATATAGAAAACATCCCCCCAAACATCTGGGGAATTCAGACACTGTCAACTGGTGCAATGGTCAACCTGTCGAGAGGAAATCTGTAAAAGTGATATTGTTTCCTTCTTGTCGCTGTTTTATACCTTTGGTGAAACTTTTGGTAATATTTGAGATTTTGATTGAGTGACCAAACTTGAATGCTAAAATCTGAAATATAAAACCAGAAGTGAACTTTATATTTCTGGGTGCTGTAAGAAAATACAAGAAAACGAATATCTAAAACAAAATAAGTTTTGTGAATTGAACACCTTTCCTAGTTCCCATGCATTTACTGTAGAGGTTAGTAAAAATGGAGAATAACCTTCCTGAAGTGTATGTATGCCCAATTGGAGAATGCTTCATCAAGAGAAAGTAGCAGATAAGTAGTGTATTTTCAGATCCACAGTAGTAGATAGAAATTTCAATCTGTTTACAGTTTAGGCCACATGACCAGGGAAAACAAAGACAAAGGGGAATCAAAGTGAAGAAGAGAAACGATTGCAAGTCTTTCATTTAAACTGTCCAGAAATTTTCACTCAAAAAATAAACAGCAATTAATTTTGAAAATTATTGTTTCAACATTTCTGAAATATTTTGTCAGTGTTATCCCATTTGAAACTTGTCCTTGATTGTAGACAAAATTCACAAACAGTTTTGGTTGTTCTGAAAATGAAGTTTTATGCAAATGGTTAACTTGCCAAAAAATAGTTCCCACCTTCCAATCTTAGTTCAAATATTCTTAAAAATGTGTGTTTTGACACACATTGCAGTCTATCATTAGATAGGCGTCTTTCATTAGAATTTTTATTGGTTATAAGGACAGAATTTTTTATATAACTGAAGATTTTTCCATCATTCTTTAATTTTTCCTTCTTGTATGAGAACTGAAAAAGCTGAAGTCATGAAAGGCAATGGAAAACTGCTTGCCCCTAAGAAATCTGAATGTGGCCAGGAATGTGCAGTGATGAGGTGTCTTAGAACTTTGCTTCTTCAGCCAAGGGTAATCTCACTCAAAATTACACATACATGAAAAGAAAAAGATGTCATCAAATCACTTCCTTCATCAACAGCACTGTGATGTGGGGCCTATTCCAAAGAATCTACATATCTTTCTTTGCTCCAGCTCAAATGACTTTCTTCTCACTAGCCTCCTTTGACTGTATTTTATTTCCAACTGTTTCTGTAGCAGTTTGTTCTGTTTCCCATCATCTCATATATTCATGAGTGTCCTTTGGCCCAGATCCCAAAGCCAAGCCTTTAGTAACCTTCTTCATCTTTTCAGAACAATTAATTTTAAGTCAAAGGAAATCAGGGAATAAATGTTATAAAATACATTTCAAAACCTGAGAAAATGGGTCAGTTTATATACGAATGTTCTTGGGCATATTCTTAATTTGAACTACTTTTAGAAGGGTCTCCAGACAACTTAAATCCCATGTGATGTGGCAGCTGTTATGTTAACTAGTATGTTTCCATAAAAGCGTACAATGTGGTTGTGTAATCCTAAATGTAAATTCATTTGTTCAAGCTAAGTCAGCCAAGACACCTCATTTTTTTTTTTTCAGCTTTTTAATTGCTCCATAAATCTGTGCTTCTTTGTGCTTGGAAGTATAACACAGTTGTGGTTTTTGTTTTTGTTTTCGTTTTTCTTCTAATCCATTGATTTTGTCCTTATGATGAAGTAGGTACCTACCAGCTGTAGCTGCACTCAGGTGTGGGATGTTGTAGAAGCAGAGATATACACCTGAGATCTGCCTTTACTAGAATTTTACATCTCAAATGATTTGACTTGGGCATTATTACTAGTTCAATTTAGTGCCTAACCAACGAACAGCACAAATAAAAGGCAATGGGCAGTAAATGAAAAAAATTTGAATCCTCAATTTTCCAAATTATTCCCTAATGAAAACAAGGACTAAAAGACCTAATAGGTTTCTGCTTCAAAATATATTTCTCCTGATAATACTAATAATATTTTCACTGGTGTGATTAAGGTTTTGGATGATTGTTTGTTACCTCCAGACTTCTCTGACATGAAGTCTTCAGTGTTATCTGCTGGGGATTATGAGAGGCAGTTCATTCTGACAAAGTCTTGACTGTCAAATATTTAACAAAATGAGTTACTTTTCTGTTTGTTTGTTTTAATTAGCATTCTCCCATGTACTAAATTTATTATCAAGTGTTTTTTTGTTTTGTTTTGTTTTTAAATGTTATGCCAAATCCTGGGCTTTGTAGATTTTTTAGTGAGAAGAAGGAGGTCACAAAATGAATGAGATCATGAACCTGCAGGTCATAAGAGAGCCATGTCTTCTGTGAGCAGTTCCCAGAGAGGTCAGTGCCACACTTCTTATGGAAAATATCACTCAGTCTGTCTTTTGCCTCTGCAAATGCTGTCTGAGCTGGTTTCTGTCCTCAGCCCAGCAGCCTAAAAGAATTAGCTCAAGTTACTGGTACACAGGTTCCAGATGTTCTAGACTTTGTTTGGTGAGAAAAGTTAACCACATATGCTGGGACTTAGAAGGAAGCTGCAGTTACATCTAATGCAATTTTCTGCTTGAGAGTAGCTCTAGATAACTCAGAGGAATGTGAAAACAACTATCCTTAGGTAAAATGTCTGAACTATTAAGATTTTTTGAGGTCATTAGGAGTTCAATTTTGTGCCTTTTTAAGAATTCTTTTTTTTTAAAAAAAAACATATTTGTTATTAAAACTTTATATTTTTATCATTCAAATTTTGCTGTAGTTTTAGGCTAAGTAATATCGTGTGTATGTGATGTAGAAAAGTATCTATCTGTGTCAGATTTGAATTTACTACCTTTCAATATATCCGAATGTACCCTTTCTCAAGTGCTACAGGACAAAGAATAAAAATTGTCAGTATATTCTGTCTATATCATTCATTCACTATTTTATAGACTGTTCTTTAGTCTATTCCTATTAGTCTTCTTTTTGAAGTTACAGTATCTTCAATTTTTCTTCAAAATAGTAATTTCAAGATGAACCAAATTTAGAAAATCAAAATGGAATCAGGAAATTTGCGTAGAAAATCTGAATATAGCAATGCCCACTATATTATTGGCATTTATCTGAATAGGAAATAGATGAATCAAAAGGAATGCCTTACATATTATTTATTATTCTGTTTCTGAAAAAGAACTTCTCTTTATAAAAATAAAGAAGCTTTCAAATTGTTCAGTGAGTAGTAAAGGCAAAGTATAGAGTTGTATTTCACAAAACTGATTTAATTTCTTCCTAATTGTTTCATATTTGTGGGACTAGAAGCAGAAGATGCAATGAAGACAGCTTATCAGTTTTATGGATATTGTAGAAAATAAAACACATTTTGCCTTCACTGAATTACTGTTATTCCTATTATTTTAGTTGCTGTTAATAAAGAACATAAATAGCATAAAAAGGAAAACACTTATGATTTCCATATTTAACTATATTCTGTTTTAGTTGTTGTTGGAAAGCAGAATTTGATGTTGTCAATGTAATTTTATCACAAGGAAATTTCATGCTTTATCCTGCCCTGATGTGAACTGCTTTAACTGACATCAATGAACAGGGGAATACTGGTTTATTCTCTATGGTCTTCTACTGAGAAATAAGCCATTATTCATATATTATACACAGCTTAACAGCATCTTTCATTTAATCTAAAACTTTTCAGTCTCAATGCCAGCTTTGAGCTTTGATTTGCATTTTCTGCAGTACCCAATGGTACAGTGGGCAGAGTGCCAGGAAAATGAAAACTACTATGAAATTCCTTTGAGAAAGCTTACTAAGCATTTCAATCAGGACACCATGGGCAAGTCGTCAAGATACACCTATTTCATTTCACTTGGTTCAAATTGCTGATAGATATTGATACACTGTGAAAGAGCAGGAAACGTGAATAAAGCATTCAATGTAATACCATTTGCCACTGCTTAAAAGAGATGTTAAACACCAGGGTGTCACAGGGAGTGACTTAAAATACCCATCTCATTTTACTTTGTTGGGTGATGTTAGTAAGATTTTATGAAAAGACTTAGTTTAAATTTACCAGAATAGTTCAGATCCATAAATACTGCCTGTGATTTACATGTTGGCAGGTGGGAGTGCTTGAACTGTCCTCCAGCTTACTGCTTTGACTCCATGTATAGGCCAAGCCTGTGGACAGTGTATTGAGTTTGTACTATTTTCTATCTAATGACATTGTGTGGTAACAAAAAATGGCAACTGGACGGATATACCAGTTTGCTATTTTATGTGGGATGTTTGTCAAATTTCTGGATTATGAGAGAGGTGAACAATGCATTGTCAAATTTTTCAGGTAGTTACTGGGATTGTGGATGAGTGTGTCCAAATCTTACTGCTGTGTACATTGCAGTCATCACCAGCTAAAGTCTGGATGATGGCAATGCACTCCACACAAAACCAAGAGTTGCTCTTTTGCATAGTTGTAATGATTAAGGCTATACAATAAGATGCATTCATTTAAGAATAGAACCTACTGGGTGTGGACAGATTTTGAAGATGCACTATAAGGCAGGAGGGAAAGAAAAAGAAAAGGATAGATATTTGCAGGTACAGTCAGAACTGTTAGTCATTCAACAGATTCACCTATCACACCATCTTTAAAAAGGGGGAAGAAAAATATACTATATTAGATATACGTGTAGAAATCACAGTACTGGTATTCATTTATTCATTAAGTAAGTAAGCCAAGTCACTGATGAATTTGTGTTTAGATTTTAATTGATTTGTACAATAAATGCTTATAAACAATTAACAATGTGCAATTTAATGTTTCTTGATTTTAAAAAGACCACATTTTCCTTATAGTAATGTTTTTTTCTTGAGAAAAAGTAACATAAAGCAAAGTTTAAAAAGAAGCTGAATGGGAAAAATCTTCATGAGTAGCGCAAGATAAATAATACAAAAATAAAGCTAAAAGTCATAAGTATTTTTTTCTAATCAAATGACAAAAGCCCCACCAAGCTTGTAGGTTCTTATACTTTCAGGGTACTCTCATGTAAGAGGGACACTTTTAATAACAGGCAGCATAGCATAAATATTCTTACAGATGTCTGGAAAGGAAGTACAACTTCAAGAAACATTTACCCTGGATTTTTTTCTCACATTTCATCAATGCCAAACAGAAGAAAATCATTGTGGTCTGTACTAAAACTGTCTGCATGTTAGATAAGATTACATTTCTACTTACACAGTTATTTTAATATAAATGTTAATTGCATAATATTCCTCCTCTATGCATGAATTCTCATTTGCACTGAGTACACTCGGCAATTTAGTGGTTTTAATTAGCCACTGATCAAAAATCCTTGTTGTTGACCCATTTTATTGCTGTGTGTTTTTTTTTTTGTTGTTGTTGTTATTTTTTGTTTTCAGTTATTTGATTAGAAGAGACAATAGTTTGATCTCAATTTATTTAGATTTTGGTTTATTTATAGTTAGCTCTTTTTTCTACCATGTAACCTTGGGTGGGTCCAGTTACATATGCTTGTCTGGAAATCATCTGCACAATCCCTCCTATAGCTAAGGAGGGATTTAGGGAAATTATGTTAGGTGTCATTCTTGCCTTCTTGCTGACATTTGATTATTCCAAGATGATCTTTAGGAATGTTACCACTATAACTACCATCATCATTGTGAGGTTGTCTAGGAAACCTTTTCAGTCTAGAGATCTGTTGATTAAAGAACTTCGGCATTATTTTTGCTGTTGATTCATACAGTGCATAATTGGGTTTTGATTTCTTCAGTGGAAGCTTTTTGCAATTGTTATTGGCCAGTACAGCTCTAAGAATCTTGGCTTTAAAGGAAATCAAAATAAAAGACTAGCTCTCCAAATAAGAACAATTTAGTGAGGTAGAAGCATGATTGAAGATCTGAAGTTATTCTCTTGAAGTCACTGCCTGTCATTTTTTTTTAATTTTTTTTTTCTAATTTGTAGTTGGGCATAAAGAAAGAAAAAAAGAAAGAGGGAAAAGGAAAGATTGAGTAAAGATTGATTATTGATTCTCTTATGATTTCATTAAGGAATTAGGAAATCAAAGGTGATCAATAGAAAATGATATCCTAAATTAAGTACAATCTGATGTGCAAGGCTAACTGGTGTGATGGTTATTACCTGAGGTTTCTGCGCATGTTGGTGTAAAGGAGTGTCTTGGAGAGGTTAGCTAAAGTACAGTCAGTCTTCTGGAATCACCTGCTCCTGTTCTGTGGCCTCAGCTATGCAATCACTTAAAAGAAATTTTCTTGAGAGCTTGTCTGTATGCGGGATGTGGCTTTCGATATGGTCCTTTCCGTGTTCGTGCTGCAGAGGTGGGTATTGATCAGTACTTTGTTTGTCTGAGGCAGGCCAGCAGGCCTGATTTCAAGGAAGCAGCAGGTTTCCTCAAGCAGCTGTGCTGCCTGTGAGAAAAGGAATGGTAATAGAAGAAGGGGGCTATTGTTACGTAGAACAAGTACCAAGATAATGGATTTATGCCTTTTCTTCTGAAAAAGAAAATGAACCTCCCTTTTTTTAGCAATACTCATTATAGAGGAAATGAGGAATGTTTGCCTTTTAATGTTCATCTTCCGATGTCACTAGCATGGCATTTAGCTTGATACAAGCGTGTGATGACACAACTTTTTGTCATTGGATTTCACCTGTTTTTAGGTCAGAGAAATTACCCAAGCCGACCAAATGATTTTGTGCCTCAATAGTATGAAAAGTGACGCAAACCACATGGAAAGAAGAACTGTCTCGCTCATCTTGAATTGCAGGGTTACGGTGCTGTCGCAAGACTCAACAGTCAATTCATTTTCAACCTCTAGGAATGTTGCGTTTTTCCACTACAAATGAATTTACCAGCTGCTGTGTTTTTATTTACTTTTAGAAAAAAAAAAATATATATATATATTGCAGATTTCTTGCCCTGAGGTCCAGCAAAAGCAGTATTATCATTGCCAGCATCAGCCCACAGGTCTTCTGGTAATTCCACATTACACTAAATATAAAAGATTCCAATCCCAGCCTACTAGATTTCTTATTAACTTGTTAGAAGGATGTGCTATGAGAACTCCTTCTTGGTAACAGGTGTTTCTTGTGGGACAGCAGCAAAGGCACTGCAAACTTGTGCAGGTTGCACGAAGATGCCAGGAGCTGTAAAAACACATAACTGAAGGTCAAATACTGGCCATTGGAGAAGCCCATCCTTGCTAACTGGGGAAAAAGAAAGAAAAGAAAGGAAAGGAAAGGAAAGGAAAAGAAAAGAAAAGAAAGGAAAGGAAAGGAAAGGAAAGGAAAGGAAAGGAAAGGAAAGGAAAGGAAAGGAAAGGAAAGGAAAGGAAAGGAAAGGAAAGGAAAGGAAAGGAAAGGAAAGGAAAGGAAAGGAAAGGAAAGGAAAGGAAAGGAAAGGAAAAAGAAAAGAAAAGAAAAGAAAAGAAAAGAAAAGAAAAGAAAAGAAAAGAAAAGAAAAGAAAAGAAAAGAAAAGAAAAGAAAAGAAAAGAAAAAGAAAAGAAAAGAAAAAAGAAAAGAAAAGAAAAGAAAAGAAAAGGAAAAAGGAAGGAAGGAAGCATGACAGAGGAAAAAGAGCTAAACACCTTGGCATTAGAGTGTGGCTCCTTCTTCCTGCATTTTCTTCTGAGCATGTGCTGTTTCCCTTCCATATTCCGCACTTTCCTCCTCTTTAATGCCATAGTTCCTCAGTGAAGACCTTCATATAATCTCAATTTAACTAGTTATTATTTTTGGCAAAATACGATATGAGAAGAAAATAAGAACAAACCATCTTATTTGCAATTCTTCTAGCAGGATATTTTTGCTGAAACTTTAAGTACTGATCCTGTCAGCTATTCAAAGCTTTTTCAGATTTTCTGAGATGCCTCTCACCTGTGTTATATTCATGGGATATTGAATCAAGTCCTTTGTTATCAAAAAGTCATATGGAATAGAAATCAGGAGATTTGAAACTTTCCTTAGCTATTGCTGGGGACATCATTACTGTAATAGAGAAAAAAGGAGGTTTTTGGTCAGCTGAAAAAACCCAAATCCTTGCTTTACATGCGGAGTGGATGTGGTTTGGGAGATTCTTATTGATAAGGCTTCAGGCACTACATCTAGACCTCACCTTTCTTCTCTCCCACAGATAAATTTTCAAGCAATTAATGTTACACTGGAGTTTCATTCACTTATACTGCAAAGGTAATTTCCAAGAGTCATTTTGATGGATAGATCACATAGAGAAAACACCTCAGTTTACAGAGGAACTTCAGTGGACAGTAAAAATCGCAGTCCTTTTTATGGTCACCACCACAGAAGAATACAAACAAAGAGATGCAGGCCTCCAGTTTTACACCTAACTATTGTACTTTAGTATATTAGCTCATAAAGATTTTATTTCAGCTGTGCTCTGAGTAGTATCATTGTCACTCGTATGATGTAGTCTCTACCATAATTAATGTATACTCATAGGGTAGAATTGTCAATAAAATATGCTATAATTGCTCGAATATCTGTCAGTGATTGTCCATCATGCCTGCATGATAATATGCAATGATAATATCAAAACATTGTAATATGTTGTCAGATCTAGAGTCAGTCTTATAAACAACCATTACAGTCATGTCAATTACATCAGATAAGATACAGATATTAGGGTGCATATTTTTGGGGGGGCTGAAAATGGAATTATTCTACCTAATGTCATCTGTGAAGAGACAGCAATATTTCTCATAACAGCTGAAGTATCAGAAGTCTCTGATTGCTGGATGCTGGAATATTCCCCAGTGACAATTCCTTTTGGAATAATAACGGACAGGAGTGCCACTTTCAATTCTGTGCTGTCAGCCTGTGAGGCCAAAAATCCTGTGGGTACCACAACACTGCCATTTTGTGGAGAATTTCCTTAATTTGTGAGAAAAGGCACCCTTCTTAAGATGATTAGATTTTGCCTTTGACTCCAGCAGGACTGAGATTTCTTCTTTGGTGCACTGCTATTCAGATCTGCCTTTTATGAAGAAAACAGAATAAAATAAAATAAAACAAACATTAAAAGACAATTATAAATGTACTATCATATCATCTTTGGGATTTCAGCTCTATTCTTGTTCTGAAGTATGGATAAACAGTGTAACAATACTTGCTGCCACAATATAGTACTTTTAAACCATGATGTGTTGCTGAAGATAATGTAATACATATGCTTTGTAGACAAATATATATATATTTAAATACATACTAAACATATATATGTACCTCTAAACAAAATGTTTGTATTACATTTTATAGTTCATATATAGGTGCATAAACATATGTGTATGTAAATAATACACCATGTTGCCTCTGTGCTGTTACAAATTACAGGATTCATTTGATTGCAATTTCTTGCCTGCTGTCAGTCAGATGCCTGTAATTCTAGGGATCATTTTCTCTCAGAGGGACTTTGTGGCCAAGTTGTTTGCCCAGGGATTCCTGCAAATAGGTAACTACACTATGCAGAAAATGTATCTATCTATATCTCAGCATTTTTGTGGAAGATGTATAAGTGGAAATTATTTAGATTTTTTAAAATATCTATAAATTGATGAAGGGATCCAGGAAAGTAGAAAAAAACCCCAATGCTTTCAAAAGCTTTTTGACATTGCCTTTCTAAGTCTGAACAAATGTAAAATGGTAAAATCTTTGCAGCAATTTTTTCAATGCCAAATTGTAGTTATTAGGCATCCCATAAAATGATACTGAATTATAAAATGCCTAATAATGCAGAATTTATAGTGATAGTGTGACTTACATTTGCAATAAAGCATGGAAACTATCTTCAAAGAACGGGAAGCTTGGTTTTACTGTAAGAAATTATACAAGTAATAAAAAAAATCATTGTTGAGGGATTTGTTAAAACCAGATCATGGGTCTCAGCTCTAAGTGAATTTATTTTGAACCTTCTGAAGCAGACATTGCAAATTTTTACATTCTAATGAGTGAACTAAAAACATATATTTCAAAGAAAACAGCACTCATAAATTACATTTATGACACATGAGGTTGCTGACTGCTGTGCAGGGAGCACAGAGTAATGGTGCTAATATGCACTCTAGCTTGATTTTCTCAGTTCCCAACATGCTCTAATTCTACACTACAAATCTTTAAATGGCAGTTATATTTTAATTAATATGATTATGTGCTGCCATTAGCAAACCCTCCCCCAGCACATTTCTCGTGCCAAACCCATGAATGCCAGTAAACCATTAACATAAAAGGGCTGTTTGCTTATTAAATTCATCTACACAAATAGGCAAGGGTTGCAATTGTTGATTTGCCATTGAAAGAAAAGAACATGAGCGAGCTGCACAGTAGCTGGCAGTTGCAATTATCTAGTGTAATTAAGTCTAATTTATAAGCCCCCCTCAAATGAGAAAGTAACAATTTTTGTTAATTAACAAGAGCATTTGTAAAGCTCGTTAACTCCATCATTCACCATCTGCCTAGATAGATGGGAGCATGCAGTTATTATTGTGGGACATGTTGCATATGTGTATTTGTGCAGCAATCTGTTTGGAAAGTCTAATGATTGAAATGGGAGATAGGAATGGATGTTATATTACAGTGAAAAGAAGATCTACTGTTTTCATTTATCTTTACAGCAATGCAAGTGCTTTGTCATTATCTTGTGCATACGGTTTCATTATTCTGATACAGCACTCTGTTACATTGCCTCATACCATCATCCCTACAAGCCTGCAGGGTACAAGAGCACTTATCTTTCCTGATGACTGTTGAATCATTTAAAACAAGTTATTAGTGAAACAATTAAAATGATATTGGTTCACAATTGTATTGATAGCTGCCAGGCATAATGAAACATTCTGAATAGCAGTTGGGGGTTCTCCGAATGGATAGAAAATGCTGTTAATCAGAGACAAGAGAAGCCTCTAAAGAAAAACTAAATTGCAAGAACACATTAATTGTATTGGAACATTTCATTTAATTGAGAACAAAGGGAAGGTAAAAATCATATTATCAATGTTTTATGAACATGAAGGAATAAGAAAATTACTATGTCATTTGTCACATATCTTCTGTTGGAAATGAAAATTGAAAAGGCTGTATTTAACTTTAACAGAAGAAGGCCAAATACATCATGTTGTTACACATTTTGTTTTTTCACTGGGATTGCAAAAAATGAAAGGAATAAGGATTTTTTCATTTACAAAGTGATGAGTGAGTAAGCAATAAGCAAGTTACAATCTGCCAATCAGCAGATTATCATGAGAACATGAGGTCTGTGCTCAGTCATGGAGGTCTTGAGAAAATAGCAGTATAAAATCAGACATGAACAATGTGCAAATGACACAATACACACCCTTGTTTTCTTCTTCATGCTTTCTTAGGAAGAAGATCCGTGTCGATGCTGTGGAATTGTAATTCTCAGAAGAGAACATTTAGTACTTCTGGCTGATAATAGACTTATGTACCTAATCCAGTGCTCTACTGTATCTACTACAGAGATTCAGATCAGATGATTCTCATTTACACAAAAGGCCTTAGTGTGGCCACAAATATATGTAATTTAAAACCTATTACTCTGCAGAGCATTGCAAAGGATCCTTGAGTAAATGGCAATTGGACCAAAGTTGACTGAATATGGAGTAAATTTATCTCAGTTCTACTCTCCATCACCAGTGGTCTCCTAGAACTGGGCAGCATGAGAAAAGTTTGCCATTTTTGCTGGGTATTGGTGGCTCTGGGATTTTCCTCTAGGGGTCTGAGTAATGAGAATGACCAGAGGGCTGAACAGATGGTATGGGAATTGGACACCTTTATTTTTTAAAAAAAGAAATTGTATGAAATTATATTTAAACCAGTGATGATGGTAATCGTTATGTTAATTATTTATTCTCTTTAACGTACCAGTTCTTTCAGTTTCTGGTGAAGAGAGAAGACTGACTGGGACACAGACTTGGAGCCAAACCCTGGCTAATAGAACTGACAAAGCAGCATTTGTAGGGTGTGTTGGTATGGTGGTAACAACAAATAGATGCAGACACCTTTGTGAATGCTAGGAGAAAGGCATGCAAATTTTTGTGAGCTGTTCTTCAGAAGATCTATCTTTAAAGAGACCTGAGCACCTGCAGTTTTTAATGGCTTTAACTGAAATTTTGAATATTGAGATCTTTCAGAACTCATGCCTTTCGTAGAGAGGGATAAAAAAAAAAAAAAAAAGAATCTCACTGTGTATGTAGTCTCCTGATGGTTTACTTTTAAGAAAAAAAGGAAAGTTGGAGTTTTGCCTGTCTCGAAAGGAAAGAAATATACAGGCTAGATTTATTGGCTACGTAGCAGATTTTACCTTCAGTTTCATTTTTACATTCAGTTTTCTACCATATGCATATACAGATCAGCTGGGTAAGCACTTTCAGCATAAGAAAATGTGTTTGTATATAAATATGTTGATTCACATGCAAATAAGCTCATTCATACATGAATACGCATGTTTGCCTGGATAAAGTATTCCAGACATTTGTGACGAAGAAGTAAAAAGCCCATCAATAACAGCCCAGATGATCACAGCAAGGTGAAGAAGAAAAACCTAATCAAAATCCTGTCATGGACTGAGCAAAAATATTTCTAAAAGTATGGCTCTATTAAATTTCTAACAACACCTGCTTTTTCTTATTTACTTGTTGTGCAAGGAAAGTCATTCTCATAAAAACAAATTTTAAATATGAAGATTACATATTTGTATGACAAAGAGATTTTCCATATGAAGAAAGCTTCCTAAATGGGCCATGGTGATGAAAAGCCACAATTCTGCTAATTTTGGACTGAATATATTTATAAGTATTTGTATAAAACTTGATGCATATTCTAGAAAAAAAAACTCAATCCCTGCTTTACCTTCACCATCTTTTATTTTCATTTTTATTTTTAATTTTAGAATGATAACTTTGCTTTCCAGCCAATAGTCTTATGAAAGTGATGATGTTTGTGGCCCTGGTTCACCACTTAGTGCTATAGCACTGGTACAGAGACCAAGACAAGAAAACACCATCTGTTTTTAACTCAGTGAGCTATCTTAGCTTTTGCTAGTCCTAGTTTTTACTTTATAACCTATGCCCATTTTGCTTTGCTAGTATTTGGAGAAAGTGATAAAAGTAGAAATTCTCTATTGATGCTCTCTTGTATATTTAATTGTACATGTTTCTCTTTTAAGATGCCACAGAATTAGTTCTCCATCAGGCAAAGGGACTTTCTGAATCAGAATGTAAACGCTCTGCCGGAGTCATTTTTCCATGAGTAACACGGACTCTTAGTTTGAAGAGATCTTCTCTATCTATGGTATCTATCCCTCTTACTGTATGATGAGTCTCATTTCCTGCATCTTAAGTTTAGATTAGACATCTGCTCACTGTGATGTCTTCTCCTCTCCTCTGGTCCTTCAGTTGGTTCTTGATATGCTCACCCTACACTCCATAAAGCATTAGTGAATGTGTTTGACCAGCAGTACCAGTTATTCCCAGAAAGATCTCATTAGTATTCGTGAGAATCACAGAATCAGCAAGAAAAGACCTCCAATATCATCTAGTCCAACTGTCCACCTCCTGCTAACTTTTCCCTACTAGACCATGTTCCCCAATACAACATCTAAACATTTCTCGAACACCTCCAAGAATGGTGACTCCACCACCTCCCTGGGCAGCCCATTCCAATGTCTCATCACTCTTTTCGGAAAAGAAATTCTTCCTAATATCCACCTGAACCTCTCCTGACGCAACTTGAGGCCTTGCCTTTTAGTCCCAGGATCCATTCCCTTTTGTTTTCATGGCTTTCTCATATCGACAGCTTAACAACAGGGTGGCAGGGATTGTGTGATCAAATGAGTGTGCATTGCTTCCCATGCTCCTTTGTCACTTCAGCTGATTTTTGTTTATTTGTTGAATATTATCTCATATTCATAACTGTTGCCTTCAAAGTCAGTCAGGTCTTTCGGTATGATATCCCAGTCCTTCTTTGTTATTGATGCTGCCCCACATCGACATCACCAGATATCATCAAGACATTTCTATTTTGTTTTGTATGAAAAAGCTGTTATAGAAAATATTATGGTCTCAGAAACTTTTTCACTAGAACTCTATATAAAAATGAAGACTTTTTACCATTCCTCATAAGTTTTCTGTTTCTCTGGATATGTTTTCTGGGTGTGGTTATTGCTTCAAATGTTTCAGGAGTCCTTCCTAGAACAGTTTTTCCCTTGTTTTGGATACAGATTCTGATATCTTTGATTTGAAGTCTTTCTGGACTTCCTAAATATAAACATCTCACTTCTTCTTGGTATAGCTGATCTCTCTAACTACTTCAATTAATTTACTAAAGTTTAATTTGTATAATCAAGAGTCTTAGTTGTCACTCTGCTGTTTCGTTTATTTTCACAGTTCTTCCACTGAAATGAAGCCAGATTGGCCTTTGACTACTCACTACCATGACAAAATTGTGAACAAACTACCTCACCAACTGAAAATGTACAGTTATCACTTTGCATAATTTTCCGCAAGAAAACTGGACATTAGCTGGTGGCAATTTCCTGTTCCATCTGTTTATAAAATAAGCTACTCAAATTTGCTCCTGAGTTATCTTCTTTTAAGTGCTGGAGGTCAAGATATCAGGTAAAACAAACCTCAGGTACAAGTGTTTGCTGCTTGACTAAGTCTGGCTGGGATGGAGTTAACTTTCTCCTTGGCTTCTTGCACAGTATTGTATTTAAAATTCATGACCAACAGTGTTGATAGCATCAATATTTTGGCTGTTGCTGAACAGAACTTGCACAATATCAAGGCCTTCTCTATTTCTCGCTCTGTGCCCCTAGCGAGTAGGCTGGGGATAGGAAAGAGATTGAGAGGGGACACAGCAAGAAGATCTGACTTGAGCTGGCAAAGGAAATATTCCATACCATAAAATGTCAATGTTCAACAATGAAAACCGGTCATTTGTTTTTCTGAAGCAGTCATTTCTCAGAGATTACCTGGACAATGGTCTGCTCAGGAAAGGCACCAGGTGATTGATTTTTACCCTTTTTTTTGTTGTTGTTGTTGTTGGTTGGTTGGTTTGTTTGTTTTTTTCCATTTTCCATTGCAGTCTAAACTTTTTATCTTGATTTGTGCGTCTTCTCACTTTTGCTCTTGCTATAAGAGCTACCTCACCTCTGTCCCAGGGAAGGTGATGGAACAGCTTGTGCTGGATGCCATCTCCAGACAACTGGGAAAAAAGGAGGTTATCAGGAGTACCCAGCATGGGTTCACCAGGGGGTGGTTGTGCTCGACCAACCTGGTGGCCTTCTATGAAGTTGTCACTGGCTGGGTGGATGGGGGGAGAGTGGTAGACATAGTCTACCTTGATTTCAGTAAGGCTTTTGATACTGCCCCCATGACCTCCTTATAACAAAGCTGAGGAAGTACGGGATAGATGAGTGGACAGTGAGGTGGGTTGAGAGCTGGCTGACTGGCAGAGTGCAGAGGGTCGTCGTTGGCGGTGCAGTGTCCGGCTGGAGGCCGGTAACTAGTGGCTTCCCCCAGGGGTCTGTGCTGGGTCCGGTCTTGTTCAACATCTTCATCAATGACCTTGATGAGGGGATAGTGGCCACCCTCAGCAAGTTTGCTGATGATACGAAGTTGGGTGGATTGGCTGACACGCCTGAAGGCTGTGCTGCCATTCAGCAAGACCTGGACAGGCTGGAGAGCTGGGCAGTAAGAAACAGGATGAGGTTTAACAAAAGCAAGTGTAGAGTGTTTCACCTAGGGAGGAATAATTGCATGCACCAGTACAGGCTGGGGGATGACCTGCTGGCGAGGAGCTCTGCAGAGAGGGACCTGGGTGTCCTGGTGGATGACAGGTTGGCCATGAGCCAGCAGTGTGCCCTCATGGCCAAAAGGGCCAACGGAATACTGGGGTGTATAAAAAAGAGCGTTGCCAGCAGGTCAAGGGAGGTGATCCTCCCCCTCTACTCTACCCTGCTAAGGCCTCATCTGGAGTACTGTGTCCAGTTCTGGGCTCCCCAGTATAAAAAAGACAGGGATCTCCTGGAAAGAGTCCAGCAGAGGGCCACAAAGATGGCGAAGGGACTGGAGCATCTCCCCTATGAGGAATGACTAAGTGAACTGGGTCTGTTTAGCCTTGAGAAAAGAAGGCTGAGAGGGGATTTGATCCAGGTTTATAAATACCTGAGGTGGGGGGCCATAGTGTTGAGGCCGGACTCTTTTCAGTAGTGCGTGGGGACAGGACAAGGGGAAATGAGATGAAGCTACAGCATAGGAAGTTCCGCACGAATGTGCGCAAGAACTTCTTTATGGTGAGGGGACGGAGCACTGGAACAGGCTGCCCAGGGGGGTTGTGGAGTCTCCTTCTCTGGAGATATTCAAGACCCGCCTGGACGCCTACCTGTGAGACCTGGTGTAGGGAACCTGCTTTGGCAGGGAGGTTGGGCTTGATGATCTCTAGAGGTCCCTTCCAACCCCTACAATTCTGTGATTCTGTGATTCTATCCTTCCCTTATCCCACACTGGGAAGGTGGGTGAGTGGTATGAGTGCTTAGCTGCTTGTCAGGGTCAACCCATTTTGGCTGTTTACTTAGGAGAAGAGAGAATCTAACATATAAAAAAGAAGTGTGGTCCTCATGTATTCAGAAATTTGCTAGTACTCTGAACAACATACTGCTAATATAAGTTTCAAGAGTCTTGTTTTAAACAGATATAATAAAAACACTACCAATGGGATTATACTGTGATTGCCCTTTACCAAAATATTCTGTATCTTTAGCACCTACTTGGAATATTTCTGAGACTTATACATAAAATGAAACGGCTTTTATATCCTCACACTAGAACAGTATAACTCAAGGCATTTTTAAATGTATCAGATGTTGAAGTTTCGTTGGGAGGAAGGAGTCTCCTGTGCTTCAAAAACTCTACGGATATCCTGTATTACCTCCTGTTAGAACACTGCACCACAATCATTCAGTGCAACTGGAAAGCAATCTTGAACTTGGACACACTTCTCAGCAGCATTTAAGAAGGTGCAGCCAAGCTGAATTACCTCTCAGACCCAAGAAGTGTGGCCTGTTTTCCCATCTGGTACACAGTCAAGTGGGATGCTCCCTAAGCCACCCCTGTGTTCATTTAACATTTCTGCTGAAAGGATTGGATGATGGCACCCTGAATCCTAGCACACCATGGCTCGACTTTGTGCAGCTGCAGAAAGCAAACAAGGACAGCTCCTGGGAACAGCTTTTGCTTATATGGGACGCACTCCCAGCCACTGCTTTAACTCCAATGACCTATTCTCTCACTCTGAAAACTAGGAAAGAACTTGGCAAGTCAGGAAACAAAAACAGGTTTCTGAATTTTGGTTGGCAAGACTGGGATCTCAGTAGCAACTAAAAGTATCAGAACCTTAGGGCAGGAGACCAGTTGTGACTGCTGGAGCACATTCATGCTTTTCTAAAAATACCATCCTGTCTACGACAAGTCTTTCCTGCTGAGAGATTTGTCCTTACAATATCTACCTGCTCACAAACATTTCCTTTTGTTTCTGTCTGATGTAGGACTGCCAAGTGATGGGTATTTAGCGGTGCTTGTGCTTCAATTAGAAGTGCTGTTCTCAGAACTTAACAGAGACATTCCTAACATCCTTCCTGAATCAAATCTTTTCTGTTGCAACTCCCATCCACTGTCAGGTAAGTTCAGCAGATGAGAAAAGCGTGCGTGTTTTCAACAGAGAGAGCATTTCTTCAAAGAACTTCTTTCTGCATGTTGATCTGTTACATGCATGCCCAGCTAACCCTGTTCTAAAAGAACATTCTTAACCTTTGACTGGGATTTTGAGGACAACAGCAGCCTCTGCTGTTTTGACAGGCTGTCTTTGTTCAGGTGGCTTTTTGGAACTTGTGCTCAGTATATTAACCATAGATGTGCTTGCTCTCATTTGTTTAATTCATACTGTGCTGAAGTCAGCCCAGCCAGCCCATTATGTATCCCTTTGTACACTACAGGACGTTGTATTAGTGTGATGGTTAGTAGCTCAGCCAAGCAATAATTCAAACTTGCAATGTCTGGGTTTGGGAGCGAAATACTCTCTACCCATCTACTAAAGTAACTCATACATAGCAGAAATGAAGTAGAAGAATAAGATATTTTCATTCTCTGGGACCAACAGGCAACTGCAATAGGCTTTCCCCCTTCCAGGCAGTATTATCCATATGAGGCTTTCACACACATCCACCTTGTTTACATTATAATTTCTACTCACATAGGGCAGAAATGGAATTCCCAAAACACAATATAGCAATAAACACTGGTTAAAAAATGTAAAAAATGACTGACCAGGCATGCAATATGCTTCTTGCCTCTGTATAAATCCTATGTGGATGTGGATGATTTGATTTACTTTCCATATCAAAAGCAATATCTTTCCTAAGGCAATATTAGAATAGTTTTTAATGATAACAGTCTGTGTAGTGATGACTTTTTTATATAAATTTAATGATTTTTACCGTAGGCCCTCCTATTTGAAAATCTATATGAAATCAAATGAATGCTAGCTAAATAACGCTCTCCCCACCCTTACTGTAGGTGAGTGTGATTTTGAAAAGATACTGTCTTAATTGAACTGATTGCATCTGCTGTATGTAGAAGTGACAAGTTTAAGAAAGAATAACATTTAAGGATTATTGCCTTAAATTAACAATCTGCAACTTTGTAGACTCAATTGCAGTTTATCTTGTTAAAGATAGTCAAAGTTAGTATTCAGATATCCTTCTTACATTTTCCAGGGTCTCTTGGCCTTATTAATTCAAATCTTACTTTCAATGCATGCATGTAGCCAAGATAATTATTAGAAGGAGAGATCAAAGCAAGCATATTATAGTCCTATTCCATTTTCTGCTGATGTGAGTGATCTGCCTCTTCTTTGATGTTGTATGCTTCTACAGTGAAAGTACAGAGGATAAAAATACTACACCATGTAATCTGGCATTTATCCCATGAGAGCAGAATTCCAAATTGTGACACATGTCAAGAAGTTAAAAAAAAAACTTAAAAGAGCCGTATGCTTTCTACAGTGACATACTCTGCATTTAAACACCATCAAACATCATTTTCCATTACAAATGTAGTCCCCTATATAAAATTCAAAGAATTTCTGTAACTTCAGTAAAAAAAAAAAAAAAAAAAAGACAGCAATACTTATAAAATAGCTACTATATTTACTAGTAGTTA
Organism: Alectoris magna; assembly: GCA_030625065.1. Taxonomy (NCBI): domain Eukaryota; kingdom Metazoa; phylum Chordata; class Aves; order Galliformes; family Phasianidae; genus Alectoris; species Alectoris magna. The sequence goes on from CM060561.1 coordinate 29,556,103, forward strand.
CACTAAGACTGCAGCTTAGCATTCTTTTCTTTTTCTTTTTCCCAAACCAAATCTTTTTTTTTTTTTTTTTTCCTTAAAAAGGCAAATGGAAGACAAAATTAGCATTTTTGTGCAAGCAAAGATGCATCTTCTGCACAATTTGGATTCATCTCCACTAGTCTGTTTGTTCAAACTAAGTTTTGTCATCCTTTGCAAAATAGCTGTGTTTCCAGGTGCCAAAACCAGATCTGGTGCAGACTGATAAGATTGCTTCTCAGAAGAAGGAAGCAGGATTTATCCTTTATTATTGTATATTTAAGAGGTAACTGCCCCACATTTATTGTCAGAATTCTGTCATTTTGACACATATATTGGAAGCTGAACTCGTCATATTTTTGCCTTTGTAGAATAACATTTGATTGTTTCAGATCGTAAAGAGCAGAAGGAATGTCAGTTACAAAAGTATAACATTTGGCCTTCTTTGGTTTACTGGCAAATGTCAGAAGTCTTTGGATAGTTGGAGAATTTCTCCTTCATTATTGACACCAGTAAGGATTTTATTACCTTCAGTGTCTGTATAGACTTGAGACAATACCAATTCCATTATGTCTAGAGGATAAAGCAGGTCTGATAAGAATACGCTTTTTCTTCATGCTCAACATTGTAATTAATTCCAAACTGGTTCATTGTGATGTTTGAAAAATATCCTTAGTTTTCTTTTCAGTATTTATCCACATCTTCAGGCATCTGAGTTTGATAGGGACCAGAAACAAAGCTGTCAAAACACAGGGAATAAAAAGAAAATGTTGTTCATAAAAGACTACTGGAATCAGGAAGATCCAGAAATATCGCCAAATGCATTAGTTCCTTTTTATCTTTGCAGTTATGAGATGTTTGTATACTGCAGATAAACTACAGACTATCACTAGATACCTACACCTGGAGAAACTCATTCATGGAAACTCAGACCCTGACAACTCCTCTTGCAGTTGTTGCTAAGCATGTCCTGATCCCTTCACTTTATCATTCAGAAAAGATTTGTTTAATTTCTCTTGCTTTCTAGCAACACTCCTGGGTCTTGGTGGACTTTCTTCCTAAGTAAGTGAGGAAATAGTCTTGCATGGATTTTTTTATTTTATTTAATTTATTTATTTATTTAATTTTCAGTGTAGTGCTTTTGTTATAGAATGAGCCTCAAAATCCCAGCCCTGTAAAGCTGACCTGTACTGGCAGTTGAGGGTTTCCCTAAACAAGACATTCAAAGGCAAATAGTATTAGATTTATAGCCTGGGATCCTCCTAAACTTGAAGTTACACTTAAGTAGACATGAGTGCAAGAAACATTCCTTTTCATCTATGTCTGCCTTGAAGATTACCCCAGATTCTATCAGACTGTCATCTGGCACAGGGATACATGCTCCTGCCACATCCAGGCTTGAGTACTGCAAATCATAGGACTTAGGATTGAGGTTTGCTAAAAAAACCTCATAAGGTGAGTCAGAGCACATCTGCTCATCTGCTCAAGAATATGGGCCATAATGTTCTTTCTGCACGGTACTTCTACTGATTTCAGAATCCACATGTGCCTTTGAAGAGTTTGTAGTGATTTGCTATTAGAATGATTGTTAGGTGGAAAGTAGGCTTTCTTCAGAATCAAAACTGGTCCTCCAATAGTTTCAGTTTTCCAGCTAATTCCAGTTTTAACTCAGAAATTTAGTTCCAGTTCCTCCATGTATTAGCACAGTGTCCCTCTGGCTACTCTATCTATAGCTCCTAGGGTCTGTCTTTTAAAACGATCAAACATAGAAAACTGATGAGATCTAGGTCCTTGTTCCATAGACTACTCAGTAATTTGCTAGGAGGAAGATGACAGAGTGCTTTTGACAGCACAGGAAAGTTCAGAAATATTTTTGAAAAACTACCTGTGAAATTTACTTGTAAACGCATTCCTGAATTCTCCATATCAGGAATTTGAAAATTACTAAATTAAAATCTGCTTTGTAAGTTGTTGTTTTGTTTTGGATTGTTTTTTTGTTTTTTTTTTTTCCCTGAAAAAGTATAGATTTCTATATGACAATCCAATTTCTCACTGTTTCTATCTGCAATTTTGCAAACTTCTTGCAGATTCAGATGTGACTGTCCCAGGTATTTGCAGAGAACGTTCCCAGGGCACAGAGCAGGGAGAACAACAGCACGCCTGTTTAACTACTGTGGAAGGCGCAGCAGGGCTCTTTGCTCCCTCCCTGCCTTGAGTGCAGAGAAATCAGCCAAGCAAAAGTCAGAAGTACTTGGCTGTAGTTCTCAGACTATTTTCAATAGGTTGATGTTATACTGTATTTTTCCTTTCATCTATAAAAAGTGTCTTGCATTTGTACTTGTGGCTGTTCCAGCAGTCCACCTTGTACAAAATCATGCGCTGCTGCACGAAGAGAGGTCTCTCTAAAGAGTGAACAGAGTCAAATAGTAGAAGTGATGAGAATGCATTTATTTGTCCCTCTTCACATTTCCCCTTGGACAGAGAGGTGAATTTGTGTTATCAGCGTGGCATGAACAGGCTTTTTCCTTTTGCTGTAGTACTGACTTTACATTCAGCTAAAGCATGACACTACTCTCACAATGCAGCATTCCTGTAGCAACTGGAAGGTAATTGTAAATGTTGGAGACCTACATATATGTATCTAGCTTTTCTATGAAAAGAACTAGATTAATGAGAAATGAACATGTTAAAGATGGTAGATAAGTAGGAAATACATTTTCTAAAGAAATCTGAGAGGAAAGAAGGATGTGTAATTAAAGTTCCAGGCTGAGAGAGTAGCTTTGGTTCTTATCCATACCACAGAGTTTTTGTGTGACCTCGGCAAGTCATTTCATTATGCACTGTCTCTTTCCTCCACACTTCTTTGCTCAAAGGTGTTGAAAAGATTGGTAGCAGAAACAACTGTGGTAAAAAATGTGCATTTGAAGTGAAATCTCCAGAACTACTGTAAATCCTTTGATTGCTAAGAACCACTTCAAAAATCTGTTTTCTTGGGGAGCACCTGTGGAAAGCACCTCATCTTGAGTGACCCTCTGGCAGGCAACCAAATTTTGTTGTCCTGTAGGCATATAGCTCAGTATGATTCAGTGGAGTTATATACACGCCTCTGAATGGCAGAAATGAGGCACATTACTCATGAGAGTGTTGCTTTTGCACAGTGTGACTGGATAACCACGATCGATTATATATCTGAAATTCTGAATTACTGAAATACTTAGAGGATTCTTGTCATTCTTCCCATTTCTGTTACTGAATGCTGCTGGAAGTAGGGTGTGGTCAGGAATAAACTTTGTTATAAAAATATTTACTCCTTACTTTTTCTGAGTAAATGCCACAAATACCTACATAAATGGCATATAAAGATTTCACGAATCAAACCTCAAGCTAGATACCTAAGTGGTCCCCACTGTATTCACATACAAACTGTTGCACAGTATATTAGGAATTGAAATAGAAAAATAGCTATAAAATATAAGCATGATTTTGCTTCTAGTTCTATAGCTTCTTGTCTTGATTGACTTCCTTTAAAAAAAAATATGGAAAAGTTGGTAAAATATTACAAGTTTGGATAGAAAGTAGTGACACTGGACCAAAATTTGGAGATATTTTAAACTTTCCATATTCATTCATTACTCTGGAAGAAAGATGAGTCCAGGTTATACTGAATACATTTCACATACAGTCCTCCTAGTTATCAATTAACTCAACTTACTTCCTCATCAATTCTTTTCCCCCTCAGTCCTGATGGTTTTATGACCTAGACTGGTGATACCCTTAGGCACTCCATCTGATAATTGACACATTTTCTAACACAGCATAGTGATGCCCAAGTCAGTACTTTCAGGCCGTGACTTCAGCTTATTGGAGACTGCAGCAGGGACTCCTTTTATCCCTCATACATCAGAATACACTGACAGCTCTCCCAGGCAGGGACAAGGCAGATCTCTCCCTCAGGAAAATGTATGCAAACACCTCCGGAACATTGTACTCGTTGCTAGGCATCACACTGGTGACATCTTTATGATAAACATGGTATGCAGAAGAAGGCCTAATAAAAGAATAACAAATTATTACATCCAGAGGGCAATTTTACAAGATTAACTGGTGTAATAAATTACTGCTGTAGTCAGAATACTATGTTACCTTTTAAGGTATTTCACAGCAGAGTGCAAATGAACCAGCCTATAAAAACACAGACTATCTCACAGAAAATAATAAACACATTCTTACATTTTTTAATACCCGTCATGATGCCAATGTGTGGTATTTTGCTTGCTTCATGGAAGATTCAGCAAGTGTTTGCTATAAAATAAGACTATACATGCAATTCATATCAAGATGTCTCTGTTCATTATTTTTCCCTGCTGCTGAATGTTCAGTACCACTGTAATCTACATGATATCAATTTGAACAAAAGCCTGTAGCATTTTTTTATAAAATATTTTTATGCATTACAAATTATGAAGAAAATGCCAGTAGCCAAATACCCTTTATACTAATTATCAAATGGATTTTTTTTTTCTCTAATTTCTGAATGCTTTTATAAAAAAAAAGTCAACTCTGACTCCCTCTGTTTATCTGTCATCCATTCTGACTTGTTTTCTCTCCTTTCCTTTTTAACTGTCTGAATATTTCACTTACTCCATTACTAATTTTCATCATAATTTTAGTCTTACCCTTTAGAATAACATGCAACTTTTGCTTTAAAGACAGCTTTCGGGAGGAAAATTATTCCTCATCTGAACCCTAATTAAAGGAAGACACTGTGCATTGTCATGTAATATTTTTATACCAATATATAAGTGAATTTTCATTTGCATTTCATCTGTAAATGAATGAGATGCGTTTCCTGTGGTTATTCCAGTCAGAATCCCAAGATTTCCCACAACCCGTAAAAGGCAGAGCGTACATCTGGAGTTCAAAGGTCACGGATGTGCTACAATTTATCATAAACCGTCCTATGTTACTCTAATATAATACATTAACAGAATAACAGTTTTGCATTTGTAAGTTGCAGACCATTTGCAGCTGGTTATGAGGTCATATTCTTGCAGTTCCACCAATTTGGGATAGAATGTCTTTATAACTGAAACTGCTGGTCTCTTTGCTTTCAAAAAAAAAGTCATGCTATAGATTGGGTATTCACTCCAGTTTTAGTCAGAGGTCTTTGTGAGTGGTGGTGTGCTCCAGTCTTCTAAATTTTGATGTACACATTGCCCTTCCCTCTCACATGCTAAGGGTACAGCATATGGGACCGCAGTCTAACAAGAACCAGCAGCTCCAAAAAGCCTTTTTGCCCAGCTGGTCAAAATTACTATTTATTTCACTCCCTATAGAAAAGTAAAATTTCTTATAGGAATCACAGTACCATTTAGCTCCCTTGGTAGCTAAGTCAAAAAGATGGCTTTACATGTATGCAGAGCAGTCATTTACTACAATGTAAATGATGTTGCATTGTAAATGGCAACATTGTAAATCACAGAAGATGCAGAAATATTTTGAAAAGTGCCAAAAGGGCACTACTTGGTTAGTTACATGGATCCCGTCTGTACACTAAATAACAACTCATTTTTCAGATTCCATCTTATCCCTTTGCATAAACGAACCAGAAATATATGTGTTCTTATTGATGGGTTACTTGAGTTCACACAAAAAGTGATCTGTGGCAGTCCTACATATTGAAAACAAATTTCCTGAATTCCCAACAATGTCACAGCAGAGGGAATAGCGGATGGTGCAAGATGGAAAAAAACAAACCAACAAACAAAAACAAACAGCAAAAGAAGAACAGTAACAACAACAACAACAAAAATACAGCAGAGGGAGGGGATGAGCATGGTACACATCTTTCAAGGCACTGCTAAAAGGTGGCACTCAGACATCATCATTGATGGGGATCAAGTGGAAGGTTCAAAGCAAGCTCTTTTCCTTCAGCAAACAAAATAATACTCTCAATGGGTGGAGGCAATGGAGGAAGGCCAAGTGACAGTGTGCTGGAGATGAAAGTAGAGTCTAAGCTGTGGGAAGACACCAGTCAGGGCAGTGCAGGGGGAGAGAGGGAGGAGGGAGCAGAAGGGGCAGAAGACATGTGATCTAGAAAAGGCCTTGAAGCACAGGGATTAACTTAACCAAGGAACTTCATCAGAAATTTTTCTTCACTTTACAGATGCCTGAATGTATAAATATGTTCATTCTGGTCAGAGGATTATCAACAAAATAGGTACTATTTGTAGAAAAATGTCAGGAAAATGAGGATCACTGGTTATGTTTTAACAAAACGTGAAAAGCGATGCGCTAGTGCTGCATCAAAATAAAATGTCATTAAAATAAAAGATGAATTATGCAAATAAAAAGAAACACTTTTAAAAATTATTATTCAGAGTTATCTTAAAAAACTATTCTAGTACTTCTTATTTCTTTGTGTATTTATAGTATGCAGGATTTAGATTTCATATTTCAGTTCAGTATCAGACACTTCTTGAAGACTAAAGAGCTCTCAAAAGATGAAAAATACATATATTTTTTTTAACTGAGTACAAAACTCTGTGCCTTTATGTATGAAAAAATATAGTAACTATAAAAAAATTCAGAAGATATTTTCACTGTCCTAATAGGATTCACAAAGAATTCACAAAATGTTTCATCCTCCTCAGTTAAATATAATATCCAATCATATTTTCAGAGGACTGTTTTTTGTCCAAACACAGAAATACTTGCACTCAGAATTCAATGCTGCTTCTCTGTGAAAGTAGCCAGATAAGTAAAACTCTAGCAATTTTCTTAGAAGAAACATTAAATAATTTATCCTTCTATAAACATCCCCCTTGCTCTCCAAATCCAGACTATAATTTAAGAAGTAATAGTTTTTTTACTACAATTATTTTAGGATATTCAGCATGAATACCTAATACTGATTTGAGCAACAAAACAGTGCTAAATTCTTTTCATAGGTTTTATTGGAATAACTTGTTAAAAAAAGAGCATTGAATAAAGCCACTACAAAGAACAGAAAAGCAGCTGGATGGAGTAGCAAAATGTGTTGTGCATGAGGTTGTGGCAAATTCAACTTTTTGCTTAATAGGCAGTACTTTGTACATAGTTCTAAAGATGTATTTGCCTTGGACTTTTATCGGAACAATAATAAGGGGGAGGATGGTCCTCATAATCAACTACCATTCAAGGCAAAATTGCTCTTAGGAAGAAAAGGTAGCTCATCAGCATCTTGCTTATCAACTCCACAGGCAGTGCCTTCTATGCAGAAGCTTCTGCTTCCATGAACCCCGACACAATGTTTGGGAAGAGGCCAGTCTCTGTACTTGTACTGGAAAAACTTAAGATATTCAGTCAAATGCACACTGCAATTAAACACCACAAAAATAAGAAAGATATTCATGAACAACTTTTGATGACATAAATGGAAGCATTGATTTAACATTGCTTCAGAATTTTTCCTTTTCTTTTTCTCACACATTTATTATTGCATCTTTAAGAAAAAGAAATAGTTAATAACTTCTGACTACCATGTATAATTGACAAAAAATCTTATCTGTCGCTTAGAATTTTCATTCTGGGCCTTATAAATGGGAAATGAGAAGATCAAGTGTCACTGCAGCTCTTCTTACAGTAACCTCAGTGTTGAGCAATATTTTGTATGCACACTGTAAATTGATCAATTGCAATGGTTCATTTTGTCTCTACATTATAGGAATTACATCTTATAGGAACACATCTTACCTTAATTCATCTAAACTTTATCAGACTCTGTCAGGTCCATATCTGGTATAAGCAGAAAGCAGAGGAGAAAATAAAAGTGCTCAGAGCATAAATAGATAGCATAACTATCTTCATATCATGAGTAACTATGCACTGGTTGTAGTTATACAAAACCAGTTGCTATTGTAAGAAACTGGCTTTCTCAAAACAACTTCAATCACAATTTAATTGAGCTTGCTTTCCCGAGGTGTAGGTAAGCAGTCTTTGTAGGTACAACTAGATCCATCTTGCAGATATTTAGTCATTGTATCTCAAATTCTCCAAATTCATACCAAAAATGATTTCGAAGAAATGAAAGGGTATATGTATCTGCCACTTGGAAAGTCTTCCTAATCCCATTAGCCTACTTGCATTTAATCATTCTCACCTGAGATACAGGTTAGTCATTTAAAATGAAAAATTTTATGATGGCATATCTTATTTGAGGAAATCCAAGTTAATGGGGCTATTTTGTAACACTGGACTGCCTCTGTTCTTCCGAGAATTTTAAAATGCTGAGGAGTTTTCTGCTATCTACAACCCAGCTATCTCATCTACCACTTAATTTCTTTCAGAATCTCATGTTATCTGCTATGAGAGGAAAAGAGACCGAGCACAGATGTCATTTTCTCAGTAGCAAAAAAAGTATCCAGTTATAATGTACTCCTGAAATACTGCTGGGAAAAATAATTGCCAGCTCCTTTCTCCAGGGTAGTCTAGAACCTCCCTGTGTGTATTTTGGCCTTCAGGGAAAAGCAAAATCACTTCACTAATCAGTCAGTACTGAAAAAATTCAATCAAGTGAGTACGAATTGGTATTTATTGCCTGAAATGCAAAAGCATTTTTGTTGGTTTTAGTTAGTTAGTTAGTTTGTTTATCTAGAACAGAATAAGAAATTAGATTGGAATGCCTGGATCAAAACCCATGTTAACGCATGAACTTTATGTTCTATGCACAAGGCTTAATGAGTTTTTCTGTTTGTTTTTTTTTGTTGTTGTTTTGTTTTTTTAAATACAATTATATAACTGGGATTAATGAGTGTCCATTAGAATCTGATTTCAACTGAGACGTGCTGTGGCTGTCGCCAGTCATTCTGTATCAGGGTTTCTGTATTGGCCTCTCTTGGGGCCTCTTGACACCCTGCCTGTGGCCCAGGCCCCAGAGTCCTCAGGGGATGCTTCAGGAGTGTCAGTTTCCGGCCCTGTCCTGGCTACCCTCTTGCTTATCCTGGATACCTTCCTGGAATTCTCTGGCTGACCCTATGCCACTAGCTGGCTGGTAAAAGTCTGCTGGTGCTCCATACCAATGATGAATCTGAACTGAATGATTTAACCAACCAGCTCTGTCATTTGTGACACAGTGAGGCAGTCAATTCCCAGCTGTCTCACAGAGATGAGTACCTTTCATTATCACCAGGCCAGCTAAATAGTTCAGCCTGGTGTAAGGGACAAGTATGATGTCAGGTGTTCCAGCTGCAGCTCATTAGCTGAGGACTTTGCTTCAGTATCTCTTTACCATCACAAAATTAATAATTCTAGTGTCTAATTAGTATCAAAGGCCTCGTTTCTTATTTATTTTCAGAAGGACCATTTTCCCTCTTTCTTTTATTTTAGCAATCAAAGAATAGCGAGCCACAATTCCATTGTGATATTTATTATTATTATTTTCATTATTACTGTTACTTCTGTGCCAGGTATCTCATATCTTTTTATCATAATAAGGTTTTCACAATATTAATATGCAATGCTATCTTTATGTTACTGATGTACAGCAGGAAGCATCTGGTAAGCATGTCATTTTACCTACTAGTTCTGTGAGATAACTGAGGCAAAAGATTTCTAGCATTTTAATTTGTTTCTTTGTTTTCCTCCCCTTTTTGCTTAGATAGTTAGAAACAGTTTTTCAAAGCTTGATTAAAACCTTCATTTTTCCAGCTGCCCTGAGGATAATGCACGGATGAGTATTTGTGCAATGTTTCTTCCTCCAAAAATTCCACAGATTACATAGATGTGAAATGAATTCTATTGCCATAGTCTAGATTTCAGATCTCCATAAAAACTTGATTTTAGTTGTTGTACTAATGCAACAAATAAAATTTGCATTGAGATAATTGCCAGTGGCAAAAAAGTGGCAAAATGACAAAATGAGTTGTAAACGGTTCAGGAAAACATTTTTCCTTTGTTAATTCACTTACACATTCCATGAGATGTAGGTTGATTTCATAAGGCATGAGAATATCTTTTAGAAAGAGAGGTGGTTCATTTTCCCATCCTGGAGTTGGCTGGCTGGTGGGCATCTCTTACCTTCAGGATTGGAGGGCTTTCTATGAGAGGTCGTCTTAAAGGCTAGCTTTAGTACCATCACAAGTTGCTTCCCAGATATCCGTCTCATTTTGCGATTGCTAGACTCTTTCATAGAAGAATTGTCCCATATAGTTCTTACCTCAATTTTAATGTGTAACATCAAAATTATTAACCAGTTTTAACTACTAGGAATTGGTTATCACAGAACAATACCATATGTGGGTTGCTCCAAAAGTAATGTCTTCTATGCTATTACATTGGCCCACAATGTCAGAGGTAGATGGTGGTGGTATGGCAGGAAAGGCTGAACCTTCCCACCAGTATTCCATTATATTTTGTTGCCATGTGACAGATGTCAGAAGGAGGATAATCTGACCAAATGGTGACTGACATAAACGTGCATATGAAGCAAAAGTGTATCATTGAAATCCTTCATGCAGAAAAAATTACACTCATTGACATTCATTGATGCTTGCTGAACTTTTATGGAGACCAAAGAGTGGATGTGAGAACAGTGAGGCAGTGGGTGGTGTGTTTCATCACTGGTGATGGTGACAGCATGCCACCTCTGCTGGTGCAGATTTTTATGAGTGTGGCATGCGGGCTGTTGTTCATCACTGGTGAAAATGCATATAAAGTTATGGTGACTGTGTCCATAGAATCATAGAATCATGGAATCATAGAACTGCTTAGGTTGGAAAAGACCTTAAAGATCATGAAGTCCAACCGCAACCTAACTGTACCCTAGAAAAATTGTGTTTTGTATTTGACAATATTCTCTATCAAATAGTGTTTTTGTACTCTTTGTAGTTGTTGTACTTTCCATGGAGATAAAATAAGAAGCATTACTTCGGGAGTGACCTATGTACTTCAGTCTGAGAGTGTTAGGACACAAATATAATTATCACAGTTTTCATAACTGCTGGAAGTTTTCAATTAATGTCAAAGGAAATGATCTAATTGTAAAAGATGACATGCGGGACCACAGAATCCACAGTTGCTTCTTTGGATACTAGTATGTGGACTACAAATAGAGTAATGCATCTATTTGGGATCAGGTACCTTAAAATAATTTCATCCTGTTAAACTGCCATATGGGGAAAAAAAAATCCATTTCCAACCAATAGTATGTGTACAGTACAATACAATACGATACAAAAATTCCACTGAGAGTCTGCCAGGGTATAAAGCACAACAAAACTATGCAGTAAAAACAGACACAAGAGCAGTTAGGCAAAATCAGCATCACCATTCTCTAGGCAGCATTAAGTATAAATCCAGAGCATTGGTGTGAAAATGTCTCTGATTTCCTATTATTGAATCTTGAAAAGTATGTGATTGAAATGTGCCCATGATGTTCTGCAAAATTTGTCCCTTTCATCAAATAATAAGAATATTCAAATGACATTATTAAAGGTCTTAGGAAAGAACTTGACACCAAATAAGCTAAACTCTGTCAAACAAAAAAGTTGAAAATGTGTTTTCTCTGTAAGCCATTCTCCCCAGCCATTCTTTGTTGTGCTTCTAATACTTCCCCCAGAAGCACCTACTATTAGACATGTTTGGGGACTAAGGAATGGAATAAATGGAAACTGGTCTAAATCACGGTGGCAACACCTGTATTATGTGGCATATATTTGATAAAAGGAGATTCTACATACCATGGGCATTTAATGTGCTGCCTGCTGTTGGGGGTATTCAGCTTGCATACGTTCAGAAGCAAAAAAAACCTGTCTTTTTTTTTTTCCCTAGTAGCAAGAGTTTGAGCCAGTGCAATCTATGAAGCCATTCTGTTCTCGCTTTTGTAGCTCTCAGAACAGCCTTTTTTTTCCACCTAGACAAAGTCAAACATCTAAGTTCCTGTTGTATCGGAGACACTTCTTTTCTGATGAGCCAATACTAGAGCATAGCCCAGTGTTGGACTCAGCATAGCCAGTTGCAATGGAGGCAGAGGTTAAATAAGGAGGTTTATTCAGTCCTGTTGGGGTAGAAACACATCCATTAGTGACACAGAGGTTTAAAGCAGTCAAAAGGCCCATTTCAAGAATAAGAGTGTCACTTTTCACAATATTGAACTCGGCAGGTACACAAAGAGTGTCATGTGTCACCAGAGCAATGTGATAGCCAAGCACAGGGGTTGCTTCCTTCAAGTCTCCTGAAGTAGTTCAGGCTTCAGACCCTTTGAAAATATTGCAGATGCAGGCAGAATTGTCACAACTGAACCAGTGCCTGGTGAACTGAGAGCAGTTCAGTAAAGCAAAGCTATCCTCCAGGGAACAAGTGTCCCAGGGTGTGAATGCCATTGTAGGAACTTATTTCAGGAACAAAACAAGCTGAGCTGCATTTATCTATGCTCAATTCTAAGGCTGAGAAGAAGGACTACAAGCCAATCATGACGATTTCAGGGAATCAAAAGCTGTATTCTAATTTGCAATGTTCTTAAAAACATTCGTAGTAAATGACTTGTAGACCAATGGACCGAATTTGTTTCAGGCTTAAATGAGATTTCTTTCAGAGCAGATTCAGAAACAAAATAGCAGCCACCATAGCAAACCTCATCTGTGGAGCTTTAAAAGGTAGGAGAGACAGAACAGATGAAAGTATATAAGAAATAGGGAAAAAAAAAAAAAAAGAAAGAGGAGAAACAGAAGGTAAGAACAAAGATGACAGTTAAAGAGGAGTGTAGAAATAAAGGAGAGAGAATGAAACAGGGGGCTTTAGTACAAGGAGGATCATCAGCAATACATCTAACAAAAAATTCTGACTTACTTATTTTGGCAGGCTGTCATGAACTACCTGTTGAATACTCTCTACACTGATCAAGAAATTAACTCAGGGAAAATGTTATTGATTGGTTTTATTATTCTATTTAAAACAAAACAAAACAAAAACCACCACCACAGAAAAAAACAAGCAAACAAAAAAAACCCACAAAACAAAACAAAACACCAACCCTGATTTTCATACTAACATTGGTCAATCTTAAATTTATTGTAAAGAATCTCAGCTTAAGCAGTAATTGACAAATGGACAAAATTATTGAACATCAAGAAGGTGTCTAGAAAGTTACATAACTGTTCAGATTTGCTTGTGTAACACCTGTCTGTGCCATTTTTTGACCAGTTTCTCCAGCCAACTCTCACATCCCTTTCTGTTCTGTGCTCCCTGGATCCTATTAGTTCCGTATTTTAAAATATATTCAAAGAACAGAGAACCTACTTTTCTCCACTAGTCCTCTACTCTCTGCTTACAACCCTCATATTCCTCATGTTGTATAAGAAGTATTTCTTTTTTGGGTTATAAATTCTTCAGTTGTAAATGCCCATGCTGCACACAGCCTTGCTAAGTGTGTGTGTATATATGCACAGAGGCACGCCATTGCCTGTCACTGACATGGTAGCTCTGTGGTCTGCACTCACTTTCTTGATGAATCAGGGCCAGAATAACTGTCCCACCATGAAATATTAGGCTGTCATTTGTTCATATCAGAATGAGTATATGAGGTTGTTTTATTCTTTTTTTTTTTTAATGAGAGATCTGTAAATCTAGTACATAAATTATTTCAGATCAGATTTGAAAAGTGATTCCCACAATGGGGGTCAAAGTTTCAGATGAACTCTGTTCCCTTTAGCATATCTGAATAAAATTTTCAGTGGTGCTGATGACTTCTAAAAATGCACTCGATGTCATTAGGCTGTTAAACAGGAAGTATTTGGCGCTGAGCTCTTTTGGATTTCTATACCAACAACACACCTGTATTTTCACTGCTGGCCTTCATTGCTTTATTTTTGATCATACTGTCAGTGAATAGCATTATTATCACTCTACTCATACCAGAACATTTTTATATTTTTTAAGTTTTGATTGGAATATATTTGGCATAATGAGAAATGTGAAATCAGGATGGATGATAGCAACCCTGGAACTGCACATCAAACGCTGTTACAGGCATTTCAGGAAGGGGTCAGTGAAATAAACTACAGCTCATTAGCCTGAGGCTATGAGTGATCTACCACCATACAGAAAACTGGAAGCCCTTCTGTCTTTTGTCCTCAAGGAGCCTGTGTAATAACCTAATTGTTAAATACAGCTAACAGACTTTTATTCCATTCAGACTGTTTTTTTTTTCTGCACGTATAACAAAATCAGATTATTTGGATTTCATTGGGGTGCTATTTATCTATGTTATAGAAATGTGCAAGAACATATATTCTTCATAGAAAATCTTCAATACCAATGTGAGATTTTAAAGGAGGGAGCAACTATAGTGTAAATTGCTTAGTTAGAAAATATTTGTGTATATCTTATACAATGAAAAATATACTACAATGCGGTATTAAATAATATTTTAATGGCCAATTCCTAATAAGTGCAGAGTTAATTTGTTATATGACAACATTTTTAAGAAGTACACTTAAATTCATTGAATAGGAGTGAAAAATCTTTTTGTGTTTATTATCCTGTGCTACATTTTTCTAACACATGTACATGTATGTATAAAGACTGTGATGTGCTGTTCACTTTTAAAATTGTATTTTTTGAAGTTAAAAGCTTTTCTGATGTTCAAAAACTGCTGAGTGAGATTTGTCCAGTACAAACTGATATTACTCCTCACTGTTCTCATTAAGTCTGGTGATGCAACACAATGGCCTTGTTGGCAACAATGAAAATGATTACATTCTGTTTCATGATTGGAATTTTTTAGATTATTCCAATCCACTGTCCACATCCTTTTTGAGATATAATGTAAAACTACCGTAACAAAAGCACTGCATGCACAGAGAATATAGCTATAGGAATGAATTGAAAACAGCATATAAAACAATTGGTGACTGGAGAAGAATGGAGAGTATTGGGGGCGGGGGGAGGGGTGGCTTTAAAAGAGGGAAATAATAGAGGAAATAATTTTTTCTAACTACAGAAAATAAGTCCTACATTTTTATACAGTTGACTATTTTCTAACATCTTGTAAACATATAAACTGTTTTGATTTACAGTTTTTCCTTGCACTAATTTACATATGAAGAGGTACTGAATTATCTCTTAATGATTTAACTTGATTGTAACATGTTGTCACACAAACACACAAAATCCATGTGAAATAGAAACTGATGATAACGTCTATGCATAAATTTAAGAAGAGCTGTTCTTTGCAGCAGACATTTACAGCCCTCTTGTCACAGTTCCAAATTTCTAGAACCAATAGGTTAGGGAAATTTCATTTGATGTCAATGAGCACTTTCAATATTGTATAACTTTGGGTAGGCAACTTGAATTATTTACAGTTCTTTCAGACTCTTGTAACCTTTCTAAAAATCACATCCTGAATTTAAGCATGAATTCTTCTCTCTTTCCCCCTCCCCCCCCTACTCCAAGTAAGACTTGTAGTAGGCTTTTTGTAAAACAAAACAAAGCAACACAGTAGTTGTCTTTGTGTGATGAAATGGAAGAATCGATAGTGCTTTAAGAAAAAGTTTTAGAAACAAATTGAAACCGACACTCACAGATCACATGCATGCCGCACAGATAAAAAAGATTATGAGATTTAATATGTTTGTATTTCTTTGCATATTGCTGAGGAAAAGTGTGGATTTTAGTAGGATTACTCGTGTTTAAAGCTATGTGTATGCTTTACTGGGTCAAACATGCAATGATCAGAGCTAGCAGGACTGAGCTTTTGTTACTTTGTCATCCTTCCCCTCCTGCCAAGCCAAAGAAACTAAGCCCTCTGTGGTTGTTTCCAGGATTTGTCAAAGACTCACTTCCATTCCAAAGGAATGCTTGCTGATTCAGTGTATGGCATATCCAGTGATCACACAAATGGGTGGTGCCACACGTATGCTTGTATTCCGAACAGCTAAGTCATGGCTGAAACTAAATCAAAGGCAAACTTTCACTGCCCTCAGTAACTGAAGAATTTGGATTTAAATAGAATCAGTTGGCTAACAGCAGCAAGGGAGGTTACTGTCACATTCTCTTCCATCCTTGCTTATGTTAGAAGTTTGCCTTTAAAGTATTTTCCTTTTTATCTTAATGGGAAAAAAAACACATGATAAGATATAGTTGTGATTTGAGTTGTGAATAATCTAATTGAAGTTGTGAATTATCTTCATTTAAATCTATCAAGATTACGATATAAAAGAAAGGTCAGAATTCTTTTTAATTGCTCTTATAAAAATTCCATAGTAGTTACAATGAAAGATTCATTATATTTTGGTTTAGTTTGTTTTGACTATTAGGTAGTCTGAATATGAAGCTGACATTACCAAACAGACAAACGGGGCAGTCATACAACTATGAACTGGTGTCCCAAATATTTATCTGTGCTTTTTGGATTCTCTTAATTTAGTACATGACAAGGTGTTTTGAGAAAACATAAAGCAGATGTTGAGGGGAAAGCTGTCAAACACAGAGTCTATTATTTTCAACTTCACAATCTTCCTATACAACATTGCTAAAGCTAAAGCATGACTTAATACCAGGTGGGTTTTAAAAAGTCTCTTTATGCATTAGCTGACTATTACTTGTGCTTAACTAAACAGGGAGTGCACACAACAATAAATGAAATAGAAAATGGCATTTTAAAGATCAGAGACAGCCTTTCAAGATCAGTGTAATTTTTCCCATGAGCTACAATCATATAAGCAAATTCTTACATTCCTTTCCTTAATGCAGACAAGGCTGCTTAGGTCCGGAGTCACAAAAGTATTTTAAATCCCTTGATCAGCTAGGGCCATCAAAAGGAAAAGATAACATAGCCAGAATTCTCTAGCATGATGTGTTAATCCAAGCTGAGAATTATGGGTGCTTGTAAAGTAATACTAAACAACCTAAGCTGTATTTAGTAAATCCAAAAGCCAAAAACGGCTCAGAAATCTTACATTCAAATGTGCACAAAAAATCTGATCCTTCTACAGAACAATCGAGTTGTGGTCTGCATTTTCTTCAGTTGATTTTATACCACAGCATTAAGGGAGTCACAGTCAAAAGTCATTGGATGTCTTCACTACAGACTATTTTTCCTTAAATAAAAGTCCTCCAAAGACTGAAAAAAACCTAACAACCACCCAAGCTACTTCAGGTGCCTTCATACCTTCTTTCCTTCCTTTTCCAGTATCATGAAACAGACAACCCCAAAAGTACCTTTTGCCCTGTGCAAGCATTTGGATTTTTATGAAGAAATTCTGGACCTTCCAAGAACAGTACAATTCATCAAGTAAGAAATATTACTATCAGCTATCTCAGCAAAGTTTACTCTACAAATTCAAGAAAAAACAATGTTTGCTTTTTCTTTTTTCTTTTTCTTTAACTGAAAGAAGCGTGTAAGGAATCTGTGTATACAGAAACACATCAGAGTAAAAGCATGCCATTTTCATAATAATGTAAATGGAATTAATGTTACTAAAGGTCTTAGGCTGTTACAATGGACCATTTAGATCACAAGACAGTTTTATAAAATGCATGTGTTAGGGTTATGTTTTCATTTATACCAATTTAAATGCATAATAACAGCACTGTGGTTTGTTGAATGAATATTTTAACTAAGAGAAATTTTCAGTCCATACTCTATGAAATGCCATTGTGAAACCTATTGCAAACTCTTAAATACTGATTACTTTTCCTGGCATCAGTTTAGACAGATGAAGAAAAAGTTTGCTACCTACTATCAAGTAGTTTGCTTCTCATTTTGTCTATTTCCCTCCCTGAGAGTGCAATAGAAACATTTAAACAGATTTCAAATAACTGCTTGAAAAATCATCAGTTGTTTTTTTGCCATTTGAGCCTTTCATTCTATATATATGTAAGTCACTTTGAAACATAGCCCCACTATTAGCTATGCATTTTTGTCAGTGATGAACAAAACCCTTCATGCCGTGCTTGCAGAAATTTGCGCCAGTGGATGTGACACATTGTCGCCATCACCACCACTGAAACACAGCACTTACTGCCTCACTGTGCTGTTTGGTCTCCATAAACATTCAGCAAGCACTGATGAATGTCAATGGGTGCAATGTTTTTCTGCATGGAGGATTTCAGTGTCACACCTTTTCTTCATATGCACTTTCATGTTAGACACCATTTTGTCAGATTGCCCTTGTGCTGCCATCTGTTACACATAGCAATGAAATGTAACAGAATATTGGCATGTAAGTTCAACCTCTACTGCTATACCACCAACATCTGCCTCTGACATTGTGAGCCAACATCATGAAATAGGAGGCATTACTTTCAGAACAGCTCTCATTGAATCAGCAAGCATCACAGAAAATAAACTTTTTTTTTTTTTTTTTTCCCCCCAAGAAAACAGAACCAATAGTATATATAAAAAAAAGCTGAAGGAGTATCTATGAAAATTTGGATTTAAAGTGATAGGCCATTTTCCCATATACTTATACATAAATATATAGAGAGAGATCAATTTAATTATCAAGAAAATAGGAAACTCAGTGTAGAAGTTGAGGAACGTACATGATTCACCATAGATCTGTAAATTCAAGTCAGCTCTAGCCTCAATGAAGGCTAGTTTTACAACCAGATCGTCCTGACTATGGAGCCAACCATGAAATTTAATTTGTTTTGTTTAATTGATGCAAGTGAGTTGATGTATATTTATAAGATGTGAATATGTATATGATGTGATATTATGTTTTCCACACTGCAGGCCATAATACTATATGCTGTTGAGCAGCAGTGTCATATAACAACACATTGCAATAACTCCCTGGCAATGTGCATAAATGGTGGCTGAAATAAGATCGCCAATCTAATTTTCATATTATTATTACAAAGATAATCAGAGGGCTGGAGTGCATTTCTTATAAAGGAAGGCTGAGGGAGCTGAGCTTGTTCAGCCTAGAGAAGGGAAAGTTTTAGTGATGCCTCAATGTGGCCTTCCGGTATATAAAGGGAGATGATTATAAACAGGAGGGAGACTGATTGCGATAGAACAAGGAGGAACGGTTTTCAAATGTAAGAGGTAAGATAGATACTAGGAAGATTTTTTTTTTTCCCCACTTAGAGGGTGGTGAGGAACTGGAACAGGTTGCCCATATATGTGGTTTATGCTCCAGCCCTGAAGGTGTTCAAGGCCAGTTTGGATGGGCCATGGGTAACTAGATCTAGCAGGTGGCCACCCAGTCCATGGCAGGGGTTTGAAACTAGATGATCTTTAAGGTCCCTTACAACCCAAGGCATTCTATCATTCTATGATTCTGTGATTCTGTGACTCCGTGACTTTATGGTTCTATCACGATTAGCACTGAGGGCCAGTGTCCAGCCCACTCCATTTCTTCGCTTTTCTTTCCCAGTTACATGTAGTGGATTATTTAAATCACATATGTATTCAGTGCATCTCATCATTTATTGTTTATTTTTCTTGAAGATAGGTCCATCCTTGTGAAACAATCAAAGTTCAAATCTATTGACAGATGTCTTCCATGAGCCTTTGCCAGAAACAGGCTTTTTTTTTCCAGCAGGTTTTTGTCTGAAATAGACTAGTCTTGTAGGACCACAAAGATTTTACTGTTCTGAATCAATGAACAAATGACTGTCCATGAACAAAATAGAAAACCGTAGTGTTCTCAAAAGAAAATGATTCAGTACTCACAGCTGCAACTCCAAAAGATAGTCCATGTACTGAAAAGCTCTTGGAAAACGGTGAGTGGCAGCTGAAGTCTTTAGTTTAGAAGTGGTTGCCATTGGCAAAAGACAATGAGAACAACGTTCCTGTGATCAATAGAAATAATAATTTGAAGAGTGCATATTTAGACTGATGCAATAGGTAATTTGGAGGTGAAGCCAAGTAAATGTACTCAGGATATTTTCTGATGAAATCAAGACATGTGCACTAACACAAGGAGGAATTTTAGATAGATGAAACTGATCTTTAAACACATTCTACCATTTTTTTTGCAACACATCAATCCATGATATGAAGTTCTGCCCAAAGGAGAAAAAGGTCATCATTCCTTCAGTAGATTGTTTTTTAAAAGTTGCATGTTTCTGTTCAAGTATATGTTAATAAGAAAGGAGAAGATCAATTTAGGTCAGGGTAATTGAAGATTAATTTGCAGCTCAGTTTTCTCATATTTAAAATGGGAGTAGCGAGTTTTGCATGTCTTCAATATGACCAGTCAGGCTTACTATGAATGTTTGCCTCAGTTTTACAGTATCTGAAGATGAGAAATGCTTCAGTAAGTTGAAAATAAGTAAAATTGTTTATTTCTGTTTGGGGTAAATTCTTGCAGTGATCATGGTAGTAAAATCTGATTGCTCCCTCAGATTTTTCAGATAGTTTATCTTTCATAAACAAAAGACAAACTGTTTTTGTCCTTGTCTGGCTCTCATGTCATGACTTAGAACATGTTCTATATTCATTATACCAGTCTCTAAATTTGTTTTTTTAGGGCCATTTATGTATACTTTTGTGTGTTTAGGCACAAAAAACAGCAAAGTGCCAGTTGATTATTTTTTTTAGTTACACTGAATTTGAAATAGAAAAAAAACAGAAACAGGAAAAAAATGTTTTTACTAGTAAACTGTGCAAACACGACATGGAAATCATAGAGGGAATGTGCAGACTGCATGTAATACCAACATAACTTATTCTTACAAATTGTATTATGTCACCAGAGGGACACTTTAAAATGAAACCTTTCAAAGTTTTCAGATATTTCAGTGGCATACACATTTATAGCTAGCAATTAAACACAGAAATTATGGATAGAATGCAATTGGAAGTGAAAATCTAAAAAGTCTGCACTGATCTAAGAAGACAGCCTGATGCAAAGCATCATCTCCCAAAGGCCCTTCTGTCTACGTAGTTTTGAAACATACACTAAACCAGCTGCCAAACCTTGCTTTTAAATGGAGGCTACAAAAAAGGTGTTCTGCATTTTCAGTGCATGCCACTTTACAAAGGAACGAAGCACTGTCTGGCTGCCATATAGGCAGGCAAAAGGGAGCCAGCTTGCAAGTGATTAGAATAATGAAACTGGAAAGGATTAGCCACATTATCCAAACATGAAGCGATAGGCTAGTCAAACTAATCCCTGAGGAATAGTTAAAGGAAACAAATGACATGATAGTCATAGGGTTACTTCTCAGTAAGATAGCATTAGAGCATGTGGTACTTGCACTCTAGTTCTGCTCACATATTTTTTTAAAAGCACATGCAAACAGCAAGAAGGTAAGCCGGTGGATCTGGATGACAAGACTGAGCTAGTTTTATTTCAGATTCTGTATGTCTTATCTGACTTTTAAAAATAATTAAAGTGTTATTAGACTGACTGATATCAATAGAATATCCACATCCTGTGGAGCCTTTAATTGCAGGAAAAGAAGGGTAATGATCCAGATTTTAATATGACTGTGTCTATTGTGCCCTGTTGGATAGATTCATTATGCAGTGAGTGAACATTTTTTTCCCTCATTATTTAATTATTTTGGAACTGTAAGAAGTAATTCCAGTGCTAATCACAACATTTATACTTTAGAAAGACGAATTAGCCCCAGATCTTTTTTCTTTTGTATAAACTCATCATATATGGAAATGATGTCCCTGTCCTGTATTCACATATTGTCAGATTTCTATCTATTCAGAAAAGTTGGTAAACCTATTAACATTAAAAACAGGTGAAAACAAAGCATGCACTGGGTATTTGCAGAAGACATGGCCAAAGTCCACTGGAGTCAAGGAGGGTCCATCCAAATTCATTTTTAGTCTATAACTGGGAATTCAAAATGAAAATAAGGGCTCTGTTCTTGTTGAAATTACCAAGCATACATGGAAGGACATAGATCAAGGGCAAAACAGAAACTAAGCTGCTACTAATGATCCTCTTGATGACTTCAGTCTGCCCTGTATGTAGGGGCTTTTTGCTGGGAGGGTGAAGGGCTCCAGCAGAGCTGTTGTCTTGGACTCAACACAAGCCTTGCTTGCACTGTATTTGCTCACCTCATGTAAGAGCCCTCATGCCCCGTACTTTTTTTCCGTTAGAGTTCTAGAGAATGTGGATATCAAACACTATATTGTGCCAGAGACAGCTAAATCCTGTGTAGCGTCTCTGGTTGATATATACTGCATGATTCACAGGGATATCAACGGACAATTGCAAATTTATCTATGGAGTTTCTTCTTACCCACCATTAGTTGCTGGCTTCCATTCTGAAGCTTGAGGGTACTCAATCCTACTACACTTTTCTCTCAAGTTTAAAGTGTTAATGAGCATTCTCATTGTTCATATTCTGATCTTACCTCGTCAGAGATCCAGTAATCAATTGGCTTCAATAACATCTTTCACAATGATTTCCCCAGGTTAATTACATGTGCTATCTCAAAAGTATTTCCTTTCACTTTTTATCAGCTGCTTGATAGAAGTATTTTTTGTAACATCTTTAGAAGAGCTGAATTTAGGAAGAGCTTATCAGGTTCTGAAGGAGTGTAATCATCCATTCCTTACCAAGTGATATATTAGATCATTTATTTGTGGCAAGACAGACATTTCAATAGTGCTTATTGTTTCCCATAATGAAAGGTTTAAATCTTCCTTTAGGTTCCTCTGAAATTTAATTTTTGTTGATGGAGACAAGCCAGTTTGTGCAAGATTTTTTTTTGATGTCGGGGCTTCAGAAATCCAAAACTATTAATTATATTTTTCCACTCTATAACTCTATGTTGTGAAAAAAGGAGGTGGTGGAAATCAAGTACAATAGAAGCTTTCACACACCTCACCTTTAAAAACAATAAATTCCTTCCCTTTAGCAGGATTATTTATTGAGCTGCTATTTAGTCACTGAAAAGGGATTTTGTCATACACTCTACACCACTCACGAAAACTGCATCCTATTGTATTTCTGTATTTGCATTTGGCAAAAGTGCACAATACAAATGACAAATTTAACCCCTTGGCCAAGTTAACCCCAGAAATGCCCTTTCTACAGGAGATCTAAGGTTCCATGAATAGTGTGTTTTTCAAGACTGAATGACTTATACCTGAATTCCCTTCTACCTAATTTTAAGCAGTTGTTTTTAGAGTACAGCTTGCCATAATTAAGAAGACTGCCGTGTGAGCAAAATACATTTATTGTTGCTACAATGTATTTCTATTTCATTCAAATTGCTAATATAATTTGTCCATAGTACCAAAAGACTTTATCCTGCAGTCTTTGCTTAGACAACGCTCACACTGTCAGAATACAGCCTCCATAGATGCAGCAACGTACTTGTTTCCTATATTTCCGTTTTCTGTTCAAGAAAATCTATACTTTCTCTTCTCATCTGCAGTGCATTCTGACGTCATGGACAAAGAGTCAAACAAATTTTTATCAGAGAAAAATCAATAATGATTTATGATATCTGACTTCAAAAAATGTTGTTTCATAAAAATGATAGACAATGAGGCACTAATCTACCAAGATGGCTCTGGATTCCAGTCCACCCTTAATATCATTTTCCAGCAACCAAAGCACTGTGTGGCAAAATGGTTCTTAGTTCTTTGGAGCAGTTTCCTCATTTTTCAAATACACAGAATTCATCAGCAAGCTGGCAATTTCACAAAGTGTCTAACAAATAAGAAATTATTCAGAAAATATTATTGGAATATTCAGAAACTGCTGTTCACTCAGATGTTCTAATGGCTCAGATCCTAGAAGGCAAAGTGGCTTGACTCGTAAACTTTAAAAAGAAATCTAATGATATGTAAACTAATCTCATGATATGGAGGCACAAACGATTTTTGCACCATTCAGTCTGGCAGTGCTTCCATTGGCAGCATAGAATGGGCAAGAGAGAAGGTGTTTAGGGAGATTGCAAACAGCAACATTTTTTTTTTTTCCTTCTACCTGAAAGGAGAGAGGTTTATTCAGAGAAGACAGCTAAGGTAGTTCCTCATAAAATTTTACAAAAATTTTTATTCCCTAAATAACTGCTTCTTTTCAGAATTCAGTACTGGGGATGAATGAGTCATTGCTGCCCACAAATTGCAAAGGACCAGAAATCTCATTCATGAATTACCTCCACTGAAAACCTTGCCAGGAGTACCTTGGCCCAAAAAAATGTACATCTGTGTCTGTGTGCACGTAGATACTTATTTGCATGTACATGACCCAGCTTGAGTCTTCATAGCTGGTTTTCCCAGGACTGTATTCCATCTTCTCTCTTGTTTTCTATTATCCCCAGCTTGACATTGCGATATATGTAGGGATGAACAAGCTAGAAAATGCAAAATGCTTGAAATACAGGATTAATTTGACTAGTCATTGTATTATTTTGATAGTATTAGGTCACTTGCTGGATTCCTGCCTACTTCTTACCAGTGCTGTTCTGTATTACAGAAGTATCCTTGGCACCTCAATGTGAAAATATTCATTTCTGTTTCCACCCTCTCCCACATTTGTGTCGGAGCTTTTGTATAATGAAAGTGATGCTCACAGGTTGCAGTTGTTGTTTGTCAAGCTGTGGCAGAATGCCTGACTCTGTTCCTGTGGCTGTAAGCACAGAGAGAAACTGCATCCTTCTTTCCCATCAGAAGGAAATGGTATGATTCATTTTCCCTGGTAGCTTACCACAATACAAATGACTTTTATTAGCTGTTGTGGACCTGCTCAGCTGTTCAGCTGATGGATTGTTAATACTGAGCACAACTGGGTCACTTCATTCCCTTTGCTTGTAGGACTCCAACTGGACTGAAGGGATCTACTGAACCTGCAGTTTGCCCTACAGCAGGTAGACTGACCATCTGTCCCTTATAAGGCTGTGCTTTTGGACATGTGAAAATGCTGCCCACAGCTCATTTCATCAATGACTGAAGAAATTACTCTCCCATTTCATGTCAGCTGTTTGTGCTAAGCATCAGAATGAATTTGTAGCTGTGCAGCTTGCTCTGTTTTTTACATCAGGTGCACAAAACAGGACACCTACTTGTAGCAATGCACTGAGTGTTGAGTTGCACTGGGTTCCTAAGTCTTTTTCACATACTCTTCTTTCATGTCAGATGAAAACAGGTGATAACTTCAGGAAAAATAGATATGTTACCACAGATTTGCAACTCCACCCTTACAAGCCTCCACAAAATTTGATATGACTGTACTACATAATCTAGGTGAATTTTTTTGCACAAAGATTTAACACTTTACACAAATGTTTGTGCAATGAAACAAATTTACATTACTGTTACCTCATGTGAGTCTCACACCTTTTATTTTAATTTTATTCCCTAATCCTTCCTGAGAGGTAGGAAGAAATAAACTAGTTGCTTTCAATGCTGAATCTTAAGATCATGTGAGAGTCATTATCTATTTAAATTATGCACTCATTCACCTCATTGGATGCAATATGTATTTTGCAATATATTAAAGTATCCATGAAGATGTACTGTTTCTACACAGAGAGCAATGCAGGCCTTATAAGAGGCAAATAGTAGGTGAGTTTCAGACGTTGGAAATATTTTCCTGATGTAATGGCAGTTATTTATGCTGTAAGCTAGGTTACTGCAAATCTGTAAAAAAAGACTCCTGGAGGAAGTCTAAGTTTGTATTCTGATGGTGTCATTTATAAGCTATTTTAGACTCACTTTATGTATAAGAGTCTGCTTCACGTTTCTTGGAACAGGTGATGTTATAACGTGCAATTTTTTTCTTCATAAGCCTTTAATATATGGTACAAGTATTACCTTCTTATTATAGGTAACACTGAAAATGATGCCTGTACTCAAGGCTGACTAACAATTTCCACAATAAAACTCTTGCTTATTATATTGTTAAACTTAAACTGTTCAGGATGAAATTTGTGATGCCAGATAGCTGCCTCATGTTTCATATTTTGGGAAACTTTCAGATACAAAAGGTACAGCCATCTCCAAGAAATAAGCCAAGAAAAGTCTATGGTTTTGCACATAAAAAAATTCACTGGGACAAGATCTCCTGTTTTACAGTGAATACAGCAATGGGAAATCAGAGAAAAAAAAAAATATAGATTGTACCCTGTGTAGACTATACACAGTCATTCTGTGTAACATAGACAACTTTGGTGATGCCGTAGTGTGTCCCTTGTCTTCAATTCCCTGAATATGGGATCTCTTCAGAGTGAAATATGGCTTTTTTTTTTGCTCACAAAGTCAATTTCCCTTTCAGGGGGACCAAAGACTGTGGGACAAAAGTATCTGGTACATGTCTGCTGAAGAGTAGTGGAGGGAGCTGCTACTCAAGAGGAAGTGAGCTGGAGGCCATGCGTGTTGATGAGGTGCCACGTCACTATGATGTCAAATAAGAACAAATGGGCAGGGGTGGCAACAAGGACGGGGATCATCCTCAGCCCAGGAGTCACATATATGACCCTAGTGATGGGCTAGGTCTACAGCCAAACCATAAAATGAGGTCAGTAGTTAAGCTTTAGAAGGTATAAGGCATAGCTGTAGCACAGCTCAAAATCTGGGCCAAGAGTGGGAGCTCAGAAGTTTTTTTAAGTGTAGCAAGGGGGCCCTGACAGGGATTCTCACTGCTTCCCTTTCTGCCGCTGTGACCAAGGGCTGGGAACTTGGGCAGCCAAAGCCCTCTAAATGGAGAAGTAACCACAGAGGTGGTGGGCTCTGGCAATGCTGTGCCTAACCCTAAAGTGGAGGTGAATGTAGGTACCAGGCTCCCAGCTGCACCTGGGAGCTCGGAAATCCCTCAGCATCACCCACAAGATCCCCTCGAGCTGTGCTTCAGCAAGGCTATTCTCTGCCCCCATCTTGCTTTCAGGTGCTGCTCAGCATGGAAGCTTTTCCCATACCACACCACATACCCTTCCATGAGCACAAACACAACCAACTAGCACATCATAGCATTTCCTTCTTCAGTATTAGGCACTCACACAAATATTTATTTTCTCAAATAAAGGTGAAGCACAAAATGAGCTTCCTGAAGAAGCTGGAAGGCATGTCAAGAAAAGAAAAGATTATTCAAAGGCAAGGCACTTAAATGTCCCATTGGAAAATTGTCTTTTACATTTGCCTTCTACTGGAATGCCTGTATGGGGCTAGGGAAGTCACTTCAATCTTATACAGTTCACTGCTTTGTCTGCTCTTCATTATCCTTATAACCTATTTGATAGCTTTCTCATTTGCAAAGTGTCTCACAAACATAACTGTGGCTGATTGCAATGCTGTAAATAACATGAAATAAAAGCATGTTTAATGGTATAAGGTACTAAATGTCCTAGAAAATTGGAATGTAAGCATTCAACTCTGGGACCCAATATTAATGGACATTTGGCTCCTTGACATTATGGTTTAGCTTTCTTTCTGTAAAAAGATTAAAAAATAATTCCATTCCACACAACAATTTGTAATGCTTAATTAGTTTAGATTTGTGGAACCCCCTGATGACTATTTTAAAGAAGTACACAGCAAAATTCTTAACTCTTGACTCAGTGATGGTTTAAGAGCAGGTTACAGGTAAGTCTGGGTATCACACTCAGCTTTGTGGTACAAACATATGTCCAGTTCACTGCAAAGGAAGAAATGCTGATAGGATGCTGTTAAGGCAAATTGATCAAGTACATTGCAAAACTTTGCGCACAAAAATACAGACCTTCAAAGTTATCATCTTCCAGTCTGTGAATTCCCCTGTATTTGGTCAGAAAGGAAGAAGGCATTAATGTTTTGTGAGAGGAAAAGGACTGTGGAACTAACTTGTAACTGAATAGCATATTTTTCTACCAGAATTACTTTTTGGTTATCCTACCAGTAGGTGATATACAAAACTACATTATATCCAGTACCATCAGAGACCAGACTGAATAAAATTCATAGCTCAAGGTGGAGACATTGCTTCAGTCCAGTTAGTGAGACACAGATTTAGTCACAGGGAAGTGACTGGAAAAGTTTCATTTTCAATATGAGAATCTAAGTAAGTGTAAAGAGGCTTAAATAATTTGATCAGGAGTACCTGCCATCTATGTGCCTCTTGCTCACATTTGTCTTTCATTCATCCATTCTGGGTTTACTCTTATCGTACTATTGACCACAGCTTTATCCGAGTATTGGCAATGATGATTATAGAACTATTTTAGTTTGATAACCTCAGTCTGTTTATTAGGGTTACACGTTGAAGCTCCAGGCCTTGACTTATTATACAATTAAAAATGATTTTAATTTTTACCACGTTTCTGTTAGTCAAAGCTAGTTAGCAAAGGTTAAATAAGCTGTTAATATTAAGCCTATCTTTATATGCCTTGCTGAATCACATCCTCAACAGCGATGCCAAATGACTACCCCAGGTTATCTTGGGTTTTATAAGTGTCTCTCCTATTGTTGCTTGCTAATCTTTTTAATGCTTTGTTTGCTTCTTTCTTTTCCCTTGCTAAACTCCATACCCTGGAGCCTGCTCTATTTTTCTGTATCATGACTGGTTCATTGTTTATTTAGCCAGGCTATTGTCTAAGCTATATTAAAATTGTCCTCAGAGACAGGGTGACACCCATAATGCATGTAGCCTTATTACAGCTAGAGGCACAGCAGAAAAGCACTACTAATTTATTACAACAGACAGTGTAACCATTGAACCCAGTTCAGCCTTGACCAGAGGACCCAGGTGGCTTAGCCATGCAAAATATGTCTCATTTGTATCTACCTATTTTGTATTCACAGCTGATACATAGCTATTGAGAATATATGGCTATAAGGAAATAATAGTTTATAACAGTTATAGGTAGAAATGGATGAAGTGTCTTTAAATAGGAGATTAGCTTTGATAGTCACTTTCTGTTTTTCCTTTAGGATCAGGTTTTTACAAAACTATTGTAGTCATTGGGCTGATATTGAAGAAAATACAAAGAGGAGCAAGATATCAGGAGAATGAGGGAATAGCTCTAAAGCAGTAAAATGCGGAACAGTGCAAATCTTCTGAAATGACAGGGACAATTATTTGCATCTTTTATTATGGTCAGTGATAGCTGTAAGCAAAATCTATACGCTGCAGATATCTGAGAAAACAGAGTTGTCTCTCATTTACTGGGGCCACAATTTCATTTGACCAGACCAATATCTGGAAGAGGAGTCTTGAGTCATCCCAGTATAAGAGTTATTTATCCCACTGACATTTTCAAATTCAGTGACTGCTTCTTATGCCACCTGCATTCAAATAGACATCTGTAATCAGTCTTCCACAGGGAGAAAAAATAAGAGTGATGTCATGATGAGGACCAGGTGAGGAAGCAAAAAATATCACTCCCAAGGAGAACAAAATGAAGATGCAGCAAGAATAGAAGCTTATTTGTACCAGAAGCAGGTAGTACCCAGAAGGGTATGGGAGTGGCTGCACGCCAAATTAGGAGTGGAAGCTGCACTAAGTCCTCAGACGTTTAGTGTTTTTTCAGTAGTCTTCTCTCCTGGCTCTGATGGCAACTTCAAAGCCAAGAGAACTGGCTGATAAGAGGGCTGGAATCTGCAGATGTAATGAGTGCATCTTCAGATATTAACATAGGGAAAGAAAAAAGAAAAAAAGTGTTCCACTTTACTGCAAACTATTTTAGCCCCCTATTGAAAAGCAAAAAGGAACATCCAAAAAGAAATAGATTTCCAGAGTCGGGTGTAGCGACAGCTTTCATGTTAAAAAGTCCATGACATATGAAGAGAGTTAACCAAAGTTTTATGCACTAAGCGTGAAATAGGAAACGCAGTGCTCATAGTCACTGGTTAAGATCCTCTTATCTCCCCGTGGAACGAAACTGAACTTTATATGTTTCTGTTGCTGGCAAAGCAACCTACAATGGTTATCAGGAATACAGAGGAAAGTCTAGTTAGAGATTTTTTCCCTCTTTGGCTTCTATGCAACTGTAGCTGATTAATTCAAGTCAACAGAAAAGTTAGTGTAGATTAAATGAGAGGATTTTGTTGTTTTCTCCTCTACCTTCCCTGATTTTTATGGTGGTCTGGCGTTGCAGAAGTATGGGATGCTGGTGCATTTTCTTGTTCCTGTATATCAGAGATCTGTGCAGCTGTCATTACAAAGTTAAGAGTGCTATTTTGAAATGATAAAAATATATTAATCTGGTAATGGGATGGCATTTGCTTTTACAAAAGAAGAACCAGTAGCAGTTCGAAAGATCAAACCATCCCCTTTACAACTGCTTTAATCACAGTTGACTCACTCAAAATTGAGGAAGGTTAAAGAAAGCAAATGGATCACAATTTTGAGATGGCCTTTGTCTTAGCTTTCTTGGAAACCCCTGGTAAACCTGATCTCTTCCCTGTGGCAAGGTCATGACAAGCTTGTTTCTCTTTCTTCCAGTAAGCTTGTTTCAAACTTATTTTTATCTTTGCTTTAAGCTTGTAATCCTCCATTCCTTTCTCATCTTGAATCAGACCTAAGTCCTCAGATATAGTGGAACCAAGCTTTCAATGTCTGAATGCCTCTCTGCAATTCATTACAAAGGGTTTGAGTTTACAATTAAAGTCAGTCAAGTCAGAAAGCCACAGAGCAGACTTGCTTTCAAATTTTGGTCTTTTAATAAGTGATTGAATGATATGAACGTTTTCAAATTATCCTTTGAATACAATTCATAAAACAGACAGGCAAACTGCACACTAGGGTAAATCCAAACAACAAATAAGCTGATATCCAGACCAGCAGTGACCATTGCTAATTCAGGAAGCTCTTTGACCTTTTGGTTCAAAGTTCTATTACTGTGCGGTACCTTTTACAGCTGAAAGAGTGCATGTTAGAACAAAGAGCAGAAGGAAGGCTTTTAATATGATCTAATACACCTGGGATGCAGGGTCCAGATGTAAGAAATCTAACTGAGAGCAATGTAAGGGGAATTAAATGGCTAAATTAGTAGCAAATTTATTTACAGAAATGTTGCTAAAAAAAGAAAATAAAAGAATTCAGTAAAGAAAGAGCCAATACACAAGCTGAGAAAATTCAAAGACAATATTGAAGTGCAGAAATTGTTATTACTCCTCCAGCTTCCTCAAATTTCATGGGCATTTAAAAGCCCAGGTCAGTGACAATTAAACAACTTCACATTTCTGGGTAAACAGAGCATGAGACAGATGCTAAGCACGTCACTTTTTACTGAAGTAAATGAGTGCTGAGAACATCCATCAGCTTGTGAGACAGTCTTAGAACATTAACCTGCATTCATATGAAGTGCTAACTGAGGGTTACGCAAGACCCCAGCATCTGTGGTTTAGGTCTCTCTCTTCATTCACTAGTAAACAATTAGACTCCTGCTTCAACCTCTGGGGGCAAATATAACAACATAAAAATGAGTCTGAGTATAATTAAGGAGTCTACTGATGCCTGGAATTTATAGACCTGATTTGTGTCATGATTGCCATGATTGGAACATAAAAACAAATTCTGAAAAAATTGCTTGGATTTGTGATGCTCTTTTTGCTTGGTTCTTTGATTTTGTTTTTATATTTTATTATTCTTATTGTTTTATTATTTTATTTTTCATTCCTGGCTTGACTTTCACTATCATTCATATATGAAAGTGAGGAATAAGGTACCCTCTTCCTCTTGTATAGGTCTTCATGCCTATCAACTGGTAAATTACCCAGAAATGTGCCCTTTTCAATGAAAGGTCAGTGGGAGTGGAAATGTTTGTACAAGACAACCCAAAGGGGAGAAAACTCATGATCTTTCTGCCCAGTAAATGAATGACAGAATGGAAGGGAACAAAGTAAAAAGCCTTTCCTCCTTGCACGGTGAGAGCTGAGGGGAGGCATTCTCAGACATGCTCATACACAGGATGAGGCATACTACGCTGGCCAACAGGTTCAGAATGGGTTACATAACTTGCCTTCTTCTTGTCCCTGTGTTTCCTTCTATCTGCCAGTCAGACTGGAAAATCTTTAATCAGAGTTGTAATTAACAAATAAAATTTTCAAGTAGAGCAGACTGTGTTTGGCAGTCTATAGATAAGGTTTGCAAAAATATGACAGTGTTCTCTGGAATAACACTAAACTAAGCTCTACTCACAATCAAGAGAATTTCACACTTCTGATCTGCAGAAAGTGACTGGAAAATGCCCAATAGTAAGGAAAAATTTTCTTCAGCTTGCCAGTGACATTGGCAGTTTCTTGAAGGAGAATTCTATCTACGTATCAAAAGAACATACTTCACATGTGGAAACAGAACTTGCATTACAAATCGAAAACAAACAACTGAAACAGCAACAAAAGCCAAACCCAAACACACTCAGAAATGTCCCCTAATACATGTTTACCCAATGAAAACCTGTAGATCATGATCCAAAAGAGGTGTTTGGAGAATTATATGA
Organism: Alectoris magna; assembly: GCA_030625065.1. Classification (NCBI taxonomy): domain Eukaryota; kingdom Metazoa; phylum Chordata; class Aves; order Galliformes; family Phasianidae; genus Alectoris; species Alectoris magna. Next base: position 29,588,444 of record CM060561.1, read on the forward strand.
GATTAATTTAACCCAACGATCACTGCAAATTTATCGATCTTGACACAGAATCAATAATATATTTATCATATGTGGCTGTTGTGGAGTTCAGTTTTTACTTGTACTGATGTCATAGTAGGTCTGCTTGTACAGCTTGATGTAAGAACTGATGGAATGTGTGTTTTTTTAGTGTAAAAACATACTGGGAAAATATGGATATTTCTCATCATTTAAAATTGCATTTTAAATCATCTTCAGTGGTTTTATGCTTCATAGCATCCTGAAGAACTTTATTAGATTCAATAGCAAGTTCACACTGCTATCTCTCAGTTTTCCATTTCGTTAAGAAATACAAGAAATCTAGAAATCTCAGTATCTGGTTGGTGAGGCCAGAAAGTTCTCCTTTCATGGACTGACGAGATGTTACTTGCTTGATGTTTATACAGACTGTGGACCTTTGTGAATTGTATTTACATAATTGATTTATTTATTTTTATTTGATTGTTTGATAGACTGATTGATTTCTGAGACATTTTAGCATTCAGATTTCCTACTCCCAGATTTTCCCCCTGCTATACTCTCCCCCAAGGATTTTATGTTTTTTGTATACCGGATCAAATATATATATATATTTATATATATATATATATAATATATATATATATATATATTTTTTTTTTTTTTTTTGCTTTGATTTGTTTCACAGTTGAAAATACAAACTACAAAGATTTAATAAAACATATTTAGCTTTTATTTTTTCACAACTGTTCCATATTGAAAACACATCAAGAATACCTTATTTCTGAAAAATATCTACCTGTTTGCATTTTGAAGAAAGTAATAATAGCATAAATAATTGGCATTCTATGACAATTTTAATGTGTCAATATGTTTTTAATTATCTATTTTATGCATATATCCTAACATTCATGCCATTCTGTGACATAACCTACATAAGAAATCTCAGCTGGGATCCTCTCCTAAGAAAATACCAGTTTTTTCCTGTTCTATTTTTTTTTAAGAAGAATATTATATATAAATTGAAAGAATTCCAGTAAATTCTACGAACTGTGGATCAGGCCCAAAATCCCAAGAGTATGTAAATTTGACATCCTGTAAAGCCCAGGGAAGAGTATCTAATTACATCCTTTGAACAGAAGATGACTGAAAAGAAATATGAATTAGGGTTCTACTACTGTTGGTAGTAGAACCATCAAACTGAGTAGTCTACTCAGTTTGGTAAGAGTATACCTGTATTTCAGGCCTCAGTGATTTTTGTGACTTTACCTTGATGTCTGCCAGTAACACTGAGAACCCATCATTATGTTTGGGAAATTATAATTTCAATCAGTACTATTCAATGTTTTCAAACCTTTCTGAAATTTTAAAATAGGAAAAATATTGTACTGTCCTTATTTTGGTGCTGGTTGATTCCTCTGATAATGTTTCTCCCTGTAGGCGAGGTCACAGCACTTCTGTACCTTCCAATATCAAGTGACAGCAGATTCCCACAACTTCCATTATTTTAGCAATAAAGCAAAGATTCCTGTTGACCGTGATCACTTTATAAGGTGAGGCTAGCTATTAGTTTTGATAGCTACTAAGGTTCTACCGGCTAGAATACCTTGCTTTCAATTGCTTATAACTTTTTCAAAATCCTAATGCTTTTATTGAGAAAAATGAAATAATAAAAGAAAATCAACACAGTGGAGGTAAAGAATAAAGCCATAGCCCCACCAAGCTGCACGAGTGACTTTGTTTTGCAGTAAGAGGACCTGCTATCTCAGACTTGCATCTCTGTCATCTCCATTTCAGTAGTGTCCCTCCTTATCTGTCCATTGTTTACAACTGAAGGCAGCAGCTGTTCTCTTTTCATGCATTGACCAAATCAGTAACCTTAAACTGTTAGGTGTGGACTGTGCACTAATGTGGCAATAGAGGAAATCATCACAGTGACCATTAAATTACACAACATAATATTCTTATATTTGGCAGAACTACATTGTAATATCTCTTGGTTTTCCAACTTATTATTATTATTATTATTTAGTACCTGGGAAACATATTTAAACAGAATATAAAAGACTATTAAAAGTGTGGTTGATCTCTTTTGTCTGTATATATTAAGATCATGCTTTTCAGAGCCATCAGGATTGTGCAGAAAGATCATGTGCCAGGCTTGCTGTGGAGTATGAAGAGGAGGAGGGAAAGGACTGGAAGAAGACAAACAAGAACCTCACAGTTAAGAAAACTGAGTGCTGATCTGAGAAACCCGATTCTCTATCTGTCGCTGCCACAGCACTCCTATACGTTGCTACGAAAGCTGCCTAACTACACTGTTAACAATAACTGAGATGCTGATGTATCTGATACTTGAAGTGGCAAGTTGAGTTAAGGGATCCTCACTAAAAAATTTGAAGTTATCAGAAATTCTGAATTTTTTGAAAATCAGAATGAAGTTTTCTTCACCTGAGCAAAGAAACTCAGTAAACGTTTCTGACTTTTTAAAATATCCTTAACTCTCCACCTGTATTCAGATACTGCAGGAAGTGCATACCCTGAAGAAACTCACAAAGAAACTAATGCATCTAGCTTTATGGAAGGATTTGGAAAGTGTCACATGGTTGAAATTATTAAGAGAAAAGGACCACAAAGTGAATGGGGCAGATCTCCTAAAGATGGAAAACAATTTGATCATGTAATAAAACCCTATTTTGTTATGCCTACACTTTGAAGTCCACATTAATTTTGCACAGACAACTTTAATTGTGGCATTATCTGATGTGCTGGTTTTGAACTTTGCTTTCCAAAATTGGCTTATGTGTGAACAGTGTAAAATAGAGTAGGCTGGCCCTACTGTAGTAGCTCTTTTACTTGAGATACTACATAGTACTTGAGGTAGTAAATAAAAACATCTGAAAAAGCCTTGATAATTACAAATTAAGATTGTTTATTAAATCCTTTTTTACAAATTAATCTTTATTACATACTAAGGTTGTTTATTAAATCTTAACACTTTCATATGCTGTATCATGCCCAGAGTATGTTTTTAATTATGTAATGTATTTGTTTTAATCTTTGGAAGTGCTAACTTGCTTGGAGCTCTGGAGCCTGTAGACCAGATTCTGGCATTGATATTTTTCCTAATGGAAAGTTACTTCTGTAACTGCGCATGGATTTGCAAATCTCATAGTTTTTTTCTCCAGTCTTGTATATAGAACGAGATCTCTCTTGCGGGAATATAGTGTAATTCAGTGTATTCACCCCAGTGGATGGGAAGGATTTTAAGGTAAATGCTGATAACACTGTGGATGGAAAAATACCTTTTTCACATACATGCTAGCAGATATTCATTTACATTTGGAGTCATAATAAAGTTAGCTTTGTGGTTCCAGAAGAAAGTATCCTGCCTGAGAATTTTTACATCACTTGTTCTGTATGAATACATCCAGAGTGGACAAGGGGGTATTCACACAGATGTGCTTCTCTCTGGCCATGGCTGCCTTGAGTTTCCAGTCAAATCCACTGCTTTCTGAGGAGCCACCACTGCTCAAGAGCAAAGCTTCCTCTGCTTCCAGATCTCTGCTACAATGGGCTTTTTCCCACAATGAGCTGGGACCGGGATGCCAGCTCCTGTGATGGGAAGTTAGACTTCCCTAAGTATCCAGACCAGCGGCGGTTTCCTTTGCAGCTTTACCACTACCATTAAGGGACCTACAAGTCCTCAAATGGCTTCTGTATACCATCAATTACACCAGATTATTGCTAGAAAATCAAAAGCATATGAGAGAGACACAATTGTAAGATCTGACCTCTTCCCAAAGTAGAGAAAACAAACAAAACCAAACAAAAGAGAGAACAGTGAATATGACTCTTTGGGGAAATGAGAATGTAAACTTGCCTTTTAACTTCAACAATGTATTTTAAGGAGAAAGGAACATTTTGTCTTCAGAGCAAATTCTGTAACCTTCATTTAACCAGTAAAAAATGACTGAGGTGGGCAAGATTCTGAAGGTGAAGTTCTGACAGATATTCTTCCATCCCTGCTAGGACAAAGGTTATGCTCTCGTCTTTTGTGTTCCCTGCCATTTTCTTCCAGACAGCTGAACCATTCCTTCTTTAAGGTCTCTTTGGTCTTGGGCCCCTAAAAGCTTATATAACATCTTCAGCAGATTTGTGTTTCTTTTCTCTCTCCCCCTCTCTCCCTCCACTTTTTTTTTTTTTTTTTCCATTTCTCCCGCTGAAACCTGTTTTGAGCTTCTTTAAGGACTCGAGGTGGGCAAGCTTATAAAATTGTGGCAGCAGCAACAGCCTTGAAGAGGATACAATAACGCTGTACATTTACTACAATGTTCTTAAGTATTTGCGGCATGCTGGCTTAAGCCTGTCAGTTTTTGTAAGGGCTACCTGTTACAATGCACCTAATTAGCTTACCGGCTATTTGGAGACAGCTCTACTGGTTTTCCTATCATCCAGTCTTTATTAAGTGAGCTGTTTCTGAGACGAATAGGTTCTTTATAATGATGAGGTCCTTTTTACGCTTATTAGTCCTTAAAGCAAGCCTCTTCTTATAGAACAAAGTTCTCTCTCTCCCCCTCTCTTCCTCTCTCTCTCTCTCTCTCTCATTTTTTTTTTTTTTTTTTTTTTTTTCTTTTAGGACTTAGACTGGAAGAAGTGAAGCAGCCTTCTTCTTCTTCTTCTTTTTTTTTTTTTTCTTTTTTTTCCTTCTGCTGAAGTATTTTATTAAAAGTTTTAGTGGCTGCACTAAGAGCAAGGTGCCTGCGCCTTTAATCATTTTCATCTTTAAAACAGAACCTTATATTTTCACATCTTCAGCTGTCCCAGAGGGCAGCTAGGCCATCTTTAACAACATTAATTTCTCTTTATGACAGGACTAGTGCTGCCCCAGGTCTTCAGAACTGCCTAAAATGTCTGGAAAAGTAGATAATGAAGAGGATATTAGAATTGTAAACAAGAACAATTTGGTAATAAAAACCATATATTTTCTCCATAGGACTTTGGGCTTAATATTGCAGCAGCAAAAGTGTCACGAGTCATAATTTGTTGATGGCCACTGTACATTAGTTACTGTAGGAGCATGTGCATAAAGGGCAAGAACTATTGGCTTGGCATTAAAGAACATCTAAGATGGGTAATTCTAATTTACTTGTTTTGATTAATCTCTTTTGTTTGCTTTTCTCACAGAGTAATTTCAAACACACAGACACACACATGAAAGAAAAAATAAGAAAAAGAAGAAATAAAATAAAGAAATAAAAAGATCCACTTCTGCATTGTAAACCCCACAGTTTTTTTTTATTAAAATCTGCTTTCTGTACCTGGGAGAGCTGGACAGGCCCCT